>CM053168.1:38019802-38092951 GCA_012977825.3 Pteromalus puparum
TTCCACCGTCGACAATCTGATTGGTTGTGGTTATGTTAGTATTAGTATAATCGCGCAAGGTTTTATGTGAAGGGTAAAGCGAGGCAATGCACACGTGATTGGCTCAGTAACTATTATGGATACACGATGGAAACATCCGTTTACCTCTATGCTATGCGGTCCAATGGGATGTGGTAAAACAGTGTTTGTAAAAAAGTTCTTAAAAGATCTCGAGCGCATGTGTGATACCCAAATCGAGCGCATCATTATCTATTACGCAGAGTGGCAGGCAGGTTATAAAGATTTTCAAGGCAAGAACGTGGAATTTCGTGAGGGTCTACCCCAGAGTAGCGACTACGCTAATAACTCTCGTCCTAAACTTATGATCATTGATGATTTAATGCGCGAATCATCGACCAATGGTGGTATAGTCGACATTCTCTCAAAGGCATCCCACCATCACTCGCTCTCAGTGATATTCATCACACAGAACATCTTTCATCAGGGTAGAGGACAACGCGACATATCTCTGAACGCACAATACATTGTAGTTTTTAGAAATTTGCGTGACAAATCACAAATACACCATCTCTCACGTCAACTGTGTCCCGAGGATCCACGATTTTTGCAAGAGGCTTACTGGGACGCCACTTCGAGGCCGTATGGATATCTTTTACTGGATTTAAAGCAGAACACACCAGATAACTGCAGGTTTCGCACCTGTATTTTCCCGGACGACGAGTTGCATTACGTCTACGTGTCACGTAATAAAAAAATAAAGGGCGGCGATACGTGGAATCTCGTACCAATCGTCTCGTTCTGATGGATTTGCCTAAGAAGCGACATCCCTTTACACGCAAGGATGCTGTCATTTTGAAAGCACTGTTTCATCTGAACAATAAACAGCGAAAGGTTCTCTTGCAGACAGCCGATTCGAAACTAGTGCGTCATATTTGCGAATGTGCCTTGAATGTGTTGATTGGTAACGTTCCACTGGACAGGTCTCATAAGTCACGCTTACGCAAACACGCAAAGACTTTGCGAAAACTAGCCGAACCTTGTGTGAGTCTGTCGAAAAAGAAGAAAATTATTATACAGCGCGGTGGGTTCTTACCTGCGCTATTAGCACCAATCATTGGTACACTGCTAGCTAGTCTCATTAGTAAGTAGACAAAATGGAACACGCCAAAAAGATGGTGCTTGTGCCGCACGAGAATGTTGAACGTCTTCAGAGTGTATTAGCAAACGGTTGCCGAGGTACTGGTGAGGGTTCTATACTAAAGACAGTTCAAACACCCGGTTCCGTCATGACTAGATTGGATGCTGAAATGAATAACATAATAAATTCGTCTACTTACAAAAGTGATCGAGAAAAATGGGGTCAATATCGGACAGTACTACAGCGATATCTTCAATTTAAAGATGTTGATAGCAATAATAAGATTATGAAGAAGGAGGAGAAAGATAACCAAGAGCAACGTCAAATGAAAAAAAACGACTACGACGAAGACGACAACGGCGATGGCAATTATGATGACAACGAAATACAGAGGGCCGAAGAAGAGGATCGGGTGGATGCAGGTATCATAGAGAGTGTACCTGTAAAGTTCAGACAGAAAGCTGGTCACGTATTGCGTAAATTACGAGTTAGTGGTAACATTACTTGGGATGCAAACGGCGTCATGACAATAGGTAGTGTTCGTATACACAATGCCAACATGATTGATCTGATAAATGATACTATGAGAAATAGAAAATGCTCACCACCATTTGGTCATACGCAATTTGCCGTTGCTCTTCGTGGATCATTTATACCAAGAGAATACATCGGCAATAATCGCGTTTGGAATAACATGATAGCTAGTGCATCGGGTGTTGATCTCCCTAGGAATTCTACACCAGTACCGCCAGGTGGTGCTAGCGGTGCTATGCCACACCAGATTTTAACGCCAGGTGGCTTCAATCTTCTATTTAGTATACCACGTCGTCGTGCTGACAGTGGTAGTCGTGCAAGCACCAGTGCTGTCGACAGCGAAGCGGACGAAAGCAGTAGTAGTGTAGCAGCGCGAGTGCTAAAGCGAAAAAAAAGAACAGTCGTGGGCCAAGCGAGTGCGAAAAAGAAAGTAGCCGTATCCAATTCTGAAGTTACATCATGGCGGCGATTGAGCGGGAAATTCAGCCCGAGCAAGAGACCCAAAACACTGTCAAAGAAGACGAAGAACAAGAACGAATGAGTGTGAAAAATAGTGCACTGGATGAATTGATTGATCTACTACCGTTTGAAATGCATGTACCCGGATACAAATTCTGTGGTCCGGGTACAAAACTAGCGAAACGTATTGAACGTGGTGAAGTCGGCATCAATCCGTTGGACGAGGCGTGTCGTCAGCATGATCTAGTCTATAGTGAAAAGCAAGGCAACCGACGCAAGGCTGATCGAGTTTTAGCTGAGTATGCATTTTCGCGAATGCTTGCTGATGAAACAACCGGAGACGAGCGCACGCTGGCTATGATGACAGCCTGTTGCATGATGAGCAAGATAACTTTCGAAATATTTTTTTCACGCATCAGGAGAGCACTAAAGAATAAGAAAAAAGTTCACAATAAATCAGGTAATAGCAGCAGTAGCAGCAAAACTGATGAAACTTTGAAAAAAGGGTCTAAAATCAATAAAAGCATCGTAAAGGGAAAACAATTAAAAAGTGAATAAAGACACAATGCAGGATGAGTAGAGGAAGAAGATTCGAGAACATGTATTACGTGCCCCCACATCCGGCAGCATACACTAGTGTTGACAAACTTTATCAAGCTACACGTGAGTGGGTAAAAAACAGTAAAAAAAAGACAAAATCAATCGCGCAAATGTTGTTGAGTGGCTCAAGAGTCAAGATCGACCAGTTAGACGCCGATTTGTACGACGTAGTTATAATGTGCGAAATTTGGATGACGTGTGGGAGGCTGATCTCATGGATTTGAGATCCTTAAAAACTTACAATGACGGTTACTCTTATATCTTGACTGTCATCGATGTTGTCAGTAAATATAGCTGGCTCGAACCCATCAAGCAGAAAACTTCTAGAAATACCGCTGAGGCTTTCTTACGTGTGCTGTCGAGAAGCAATGGTCGTAAACCAATGTGTCTCCAGACAGATAAGGGTAAAGAATTCCTCGGTTGTGAGACGCAGCAAGTTTTGCGCGACAACGACATTATTCACAGAGTGGCACGCAGCCCGGATACGAAAGCAGCCATCGCTGAGAGAGTGATACGAACTATTAAAGAGCGAATTTGGCGATATTTTACTCACAAAAAAACACGCAGATACATCGCTATGCTGCAGAATATTATAGAGGCGTACAATCACAGCAAACACTCAGCGATAAAAATGACACCTGCATCTGTGACTGTGCACAACGTTAACAAAGCGCGAGAGAATTTAGAGCGTCGTTATAATAATAACAATAAGCACAAACTCAACCCTAAGTTCAAAGTTGGTGAGCTGGTTCGCGTCAGTCGTGCACGAACTGTCTTTGACAAGGGCTACGAGAGCGGTTGGACACTAGAGTTATTTAAAATTGCGCGGATTTCTCTGACACGTCAACCACCTGTCTACCATTTACAAGATTTGTCAGGTGAGGACATAGACGGCTGTTTCTACGGGGAGGAATTGAGTAGAGTTAGAAAGAACCTTGATGCGACGTCATTTGAAATAGAAAAAATTTTGCGAAGCCGAGGTAAGGGTCGTTCGAAGGAGTATTTTGTCAGCTGGAAAGGTTATCCAGAAAAGTTCAATTCCTGGGTCAAGGCTAATCAAGTTTCGCAAATATGAAAGATCAGTTTTACATTATTCTGCCTAGCAACAGCAGCATGAATTATTTCGCGGAAAATACTACAACGCATTATATTACACAGTTGCCACAACAGATCAAATTACAAGGTTCATGGCTGGTCGCGCTCACAGAGATTCAGATCCCCTTAACTTTTCAACACGTGCCATCCGAAAAAGAAGAGAGAACAATTTCCATGAAACGGATTCCCCCCACGAAACTGGAAACGAATCAGCTAAGAGTGGAAAATTTTACAATCGCAGAATCACTGATTCGTCCAGGAAATTACAAAGACGTCCACACTCTGGTTGAGGAAATAAATAATTTAGAATGCGTTGGTGGGCATTTGCAGGTGACAGTTGAACGTGGTGGTTATGTGACAGTCAGTAGAATCTGTAAAAAAACTTGCTGTTCCCAGTTCAGTCATGAGCTCTGTTTATCGGAAAAAGTGCGAAAAATTCTTGGGTTTCAAAAAGATAGACAAATTCTTTTTACTACTGATCAATACATAATAGAGGCTGATAGACCCGCTCGACTTTCTAATGGTCTGCCACCTATGTTTATGATCTATAGTGACATCTGTGAGCCGTATGTGACAGGTGATGTCCAATCAAGGCTGCTACGAGTTGTATCGATNGCGAGTTGTATTGATGAATACTGATAATTACGAATACGGTACTACACGAATCAAAAGTTTTTCCCCACCAATGTACATACCATTGTTATTCAGCTCATTTCAGACCATTGAAATAGATATAAGAGACCAATGCGGACAATCGATACCATTCGATTATGGGACATTGACCGTGACACTTCATTTCAAGAAAGTCGACTAGTTGAATCTTTACGAAGATTACTTTAACTGCCAACTTGGCAATGGTTACCGTGGAGGAGGAGGAGAAGGAGGAGGAGGAATCGGCCATATTTACATCGGCTCTCCCTACCAAAAAGGTCACGGCGGTATCGGCTCCTTTCTAGCAGGTATATTTCGCCGGGTACTCCCACTAATCAGTCGGGATGCAAAAGCTGTGGGTAAAGAGGCTGTACGAACGGGTTTTAATATCATGTCTGACGTTACGACACGCAACACACCTGTTAAGGAATCCTTTCGCAATCGTGTGAGAGAATCTGGTGAAGTTCTGAAGAGGAAAGCCGAGGAAAAATTGGACAAGCTGATGGAGGGTTCAGGATATAAAATGACACGCTACGGGAATCCTGCTCAGTTGCATCTGCTCGGCGGACCCGTTACAGTGCGTCGCAAAAGAAAGAGAGGTATCGCTAAGAAAAAACGTAAAAAAACTGGTAGTAGTGTAAAGCACAAGTCGAGAAATGGAGTGAAAAAGAGAGGTGTGAGAAAGACGAAAAAGAAGAGACAGACAACTCGTAATAAGAAGAAGAGTTCTGGGAGAGGACGAAAAAAAAGTAGAACAGCTCGAGATATTTTTGACAGTTAAAGATGGTGTTCCTACATACTCATTCATGCGAATGCTTGAAGTCCGAGCTACTATTGTTTGACATTCCACCTACGCAAACTACAATCGAGGGCTCGCACTGGGTTCAATATAAACCGATATCATCTTTAACCGACGACTCACCGATAGAATTTGTGATCACCGGGAATAGTGATGAAAACCTCGATCTAGCTCATACAATGCTCAGTCTTCATGTAAGTTTAAGATGCAGCATAGACGAAGAAGATATAGCTGAAGCAAACCGACCAGCTTTTAGAATTTTATCAAACCGAGTAGGTCCAATCAATAATTTGATGCACTCACTGTTCAATCAAGTGGATGTGTTTTTTAATCAAAAACCTGTGTCGCCGCCTACCAACGCTTATGCTTACAGGGCATACATAGAAACATTGCTGAATTATGGACCTGCCGCGAAATCTTCTCACTTATCGACTGTCTTGTGGTGTAGCGATACGGCTGAAAAAATGAACGACACGGAAAATCAGAACGAGGGTCTTGTGAAGAGACGAAAATTTCTTTCTCCAAATAAACCTGTGGACCTTATTGGGCATCTTCATACAGATGTGTTTAATCAGGAGAAGCTGTTGATCAACGGGGTCGAAGTGAGAGTGCGCTTAGTAAAATCTCGTGATAACTTCTGTCTAATGGATCTTTGGGAGCGCGTAGGGCGAGGAGGAGGCTTGCTGAAATAATTTAACACGCAGGGTACGTTAACGACTTAAGCGTTTATTTTGCGAACGGTATAAGTGTAAGCGTGGGTGTAGAGAGAGAGCGGTGTCTCGTGTGGTGTCTGTCGACTGACTGAACTCCGATCGGTCGGCTTCTTGGTATTTCCCTCGGCCCCTTGCTCTCAGCCGATCACCTATTCGCCAGGGGGCTAGCACGCAGGTACGCATAACGGCGCAGGGACGCTTTCCTTTCCGAGCGTCGGGCCGTAAGCCTTTTTATTGCCTTAGACGTTCGGTCCGGCCGGTAAACCTTTTTATTGGCCCTAGATGCTCGGACCGACCGTTAAGACTTTTTATTGCGGCCGTCGCCGGTATACCTGCGCGTGCGCCGATCCTTCGGTGAGGCCCGGATGATTACGGGGCCGGAAGAGATTCGGGGAAAAACCCAGAAGCTTTTCCTTTCGTGTTTGAGCACGTCTCAATCATAAAAGCATAAAACGACAGCTGCGACTGGCAATCGAGCCTGGGCGACCGCCACAGATCCATCGGGCTACTATACCATACATCTTGAGGAGGCCAATCTTTTAGTCAGACGTGTTAAAATCAGTCCGGGTATAATGCTAGCACACGCTCAATTACTCACAAAAACCACGGCTAAATATCCCTTGACACGTGTAGAAGTCAAGGCAATCACTATGCATAGTGGTGTACACGGTGAAACATTGGACAATATTATACTGGGTCAGCTGCCAAAGAGAATTATCCTAGGGTTTGTTAATAACAAGGCGTTCAATGGTGATAGACAGCTCAATCCCTTCAATTTCGAACATTTTAATATAAATTTTCTATGTTTGTACGTTGACGGTGTACAGGTGCCTTCAAAGCCACTGCAACCGGACTTTAGAGCAAAAAATNCCCCTATAGCACCCGATAATTTGGCAACATTGCCTCAACATTGCATTGCAAGACTGGCTAGATTCGGCAATATTGCTAGCGCGTAAAACAACATTGCTGCAACCATTAGGCGATGTTGTCACGCACCAAAATGTCCGCTTTTTCATTGCGAGGCGGGTTATCTCCCACAGAGATCCCAATATTTTGGGAACATTGCCTGAAGATTGCGTTACCAGATTGTGCAATATTGCATGAAGCCTTATTAATATTCCTGCAACTATTTAAGAAACATTGCTACTAGATTGTGTAATATTTAACTAATATTGCGCTAACGTTAAAATATTTTTTAAATATTACACAATCTAGTAGCAATGTTTCTTAAATAGTTGCAGGAATATTAATAAGGCTTCATGCAATATTGCACAATCTGGTAACGCAATCTTCAGGCAATGTTCCCAAAATATTGGGATCTCTGTGGAGATAACCCAACTCGCAATGGAAAAAAGGACATTTTGGATGCGTGACAACTTGCCTAATGGTGCAGCAAATTTTTACGCGCTAGCATATGCCGATTCTAGCCAGTCTTGCAATGCAATGTGAGCAATGTTTGCCAATTATCGGGTGGCTATAGGGGACATTATTTCTTGTAACAGGAATACACGTTTCTTACGAGGTAATCAAATAACCGTTCGAATCAATACGGCACATGGTTATTCATCTGCTAATTGCCTTTCGTTAACTCTCAGATTATCTCTAAGTGGACTGGCAGTCATGTGGAACTTGATCAACACGTATGTAGGATTAGAAGACGTTCGCCCGATGCCTAACAGAAACATAAATTGATATATTCCGAGTGTACAATATTTGGAAATCATCTCACCCAACATATTGTCCGATTTTCAGCAGTTAAAATCACAGATGTCGCTTCTCTCACTACTGCACACATATAACACATGAGTAAGGCTGACCCCTCTTCACAGTCCATTCTCTCTCTTGCTTACCTTGCCAATAATTATACGCGCTTTACGGAAACTTGTGATGGGCATTGACACATCCTCAAGTCTTAGTATCGAAAATAATACCGAAAGAAGTGCGCGTAGTGGCTGTTAAGGGGATTCAGGCTGGTCATTGAGTTACGACCGCCACACCTCTTTCATTATCTGAGTAAGGTGTAACCAACAGAACGATTGCTGAACCCAATTCATCACGGAATCGATCTACTTGATAGTGAATGACTCTGAAAGACAGTTTGTGGTTAAGCAAAATGATTAAAAGAACTTCATAAAAGAGCGAAGAATATACGTTAGAGTAATCGATTAAAGTGGTAGCTGTTGTACAAAATATGAACTCTGCGTCATACTTTTAAGTATCGATAACCGTAAAGATGTCCGTCTTCTCGATGATATCATCGATTGTACTTGTATGCATACGGTCTGTAAAACCAGCTACAACAAATTACGTGTCTTAAATAACGCTTACAAACTAAAATCCCTATCTATACGCGTAAAATCGAACACTGCTATCAACCTAAAATTGTAGAGGAGACAGCCTCAATATATTGAAAAAGCCTCGAAATCGTTCTCATTACTGTCGCGTGGGTTCCCGCGATCAGCCTACCGAAGATTGAAGCGAAAATCCAATCATCGTTCATTCTAAATACGGTGACATACGAAATCGGGTATGCCACTGGTCGCGTAATATTTCTAGACGAATCTGGCAGCGCTTTCTATTTTCGAATAGTTTTGGGTCTCCCTCCATTTACCCGATCATATAAATAGAAGTTGCGAAAAATTGTAACTATGCGTTGGAAAACACGACTCAAGAGCGATATCCGACGTGGCGTCAATACAATTGTATTATGTTTTACGTTATGATGACAGACGGTCTAGGTTCAAAAAATTTTTCTCGAGTTTGCAGCACCGACAATAGCGAAAAAACGATGCATTGTATCAGACGGTAAGTTGTTGTCAAGCAAAAAAACATGCGACAAAATTTTCAATGAGAAGCGGGCTGCATTCCAGGTTTTACAAGCTGCAATCTCTTTAAAGCCATTATTATAGTGTGAGATTACTGCAAGACAAAGCGTTTTTATTTTCAATCGCCAGATGTTTGTGAATCAGCATTTATTTAGCTGACACTCCTTACCCAATGAGTTTCATACACCTGGTAGTTTCCTCCACCACCATCAGCATAAGACCTCCTACCACTGGTGATAATATATTAAGAGAGAGAGAGAAAGGGAGAGAGATCGTGCAGCCAGTCAGTTAGTCGTTTGAAGCTGGTGGAAACGGTTCAATAGCAGTAACAGCAACATGGCGAGCCGGGAGAAGAAAAAAATACTTCAATTGTTGAGCTCTTTATACAGTTTGGACAAGTTTTACGCAACGGAAATTATCGTGGGATTGGAGTACAGCAACTTCAGAGACGAATATTACAAACCTGTGGTGCGTCTATTGGGTGATGACTTTGAAGGAATCACTTTTACCTACGATGCGTGGCTACAATTCACAGATTGTTTCAACGATTTTTACAAGTATCTTTGTGGTCGTGGTGAAGACATCATGGGCCAACAGATATGCGGTTCAGGATGGACAGTAAAATTCACGCGTAGTCAGAAGGATAGGGCTATCGAAATTGAAGATTATGTCCCTTCTACAACACTTGGAATTGTTACAAAACGGTATCGTTCAACTATTATTATGAAAAAAGATATATTTATCTGTTTAAATGAATATATTGCAAAATGTATTGATGCGCGTCTAGAATATCTCAAATTTGTAGCCGGTAGTGCAAGTTATGTTGCGAGAGAGACTTTAGAGTATATTAAAAACTTTGATCTAGACAATATATTACTATTAAAATGTGGTATGTATACGTCAACCATTGTTCAAGCAATTATTAATCTGATTGATGATGAATGGTTCGATAATATTACCAGCGCTGTACAAAAACGTGCGAGTGAATTAAAGGATGAGAAAGCCATTTTCCTTTAGCCGAAATGATATTGTCGATTTATTTTACCAGCTTGCGTCACATCATCTAGATGTTATTGTCGATTTATTGAATGAACACAGCGAATGACAAAATTATTATATACACAATAAATATGTATGCACAAATTGGTGATTTAATAAATTACGGACTATTCATGAAAAATAGAAATAAAACTCGTCTTCTATTTGTTATTTATATCTTTGCCTTTCCCATCTTTTTCTTCCACTGAATTATTATTAAATAAAAAGGTATTATATATTATATATATATATTATATATATACGTGTATATTTCATACACTTTTTTCATTAAACTTGAAAAAAACAAGCACTGCGGGGGGTAAAAGGGAGTATTATTAAGGGACATCAATACTAGAGATGAGTCACGGTGCTGGGTGCATTTAAATTACAGAGAAAGAATCATGCTTGAAGCAAATAACAATAAGAAAAGAGAGCACAACGTCTGACTGTGTAATCCGATATCCTGTAGAATACGGGCAAAAAAAAATCGCTGGAATCCTGGAAATTTTAATTTTCTTAATTCCACTCGATAGGTGTATAAAAATACGTACACAGTTATAAAAACCTCCGCTCTAAGTCAAAAACTAAATTTTCCGTAAATAGGTAAAATTGAAAAAGTTCCCATAACTCTGTTAATTGATTGGAGTTATCGAAAAAATAAAGAAATTTGGTCTCTCTTACGAGAAGCGATTATAGGGGTCCTATACCCATATCCGTAATTAAAATAAAGTTTTACGCATTATTTAAATAATATTTTATGCACTAAGCTTGACACGTGCAATTATTTTTTCACGAGAATAATGACTCATAAAGCAGCTGCATGGTTATACTAGAGATGCACGTGTGAATGTCTTGGGCAGTATCGTTGCCGAATTTCTTTTCTCTGCTGGCCAGCGAAAAAGAGTATGACTAATATGCGGCTGTACAACTATACCGAGTAAAGGATGAGTAAGAAGATGCAGCTGCATAGTACATACTCTAATGCACGTGCAAATGTCTTGCGACTCGGGCATTGTTCCCGAATTTTTGGAGCATCAGCAAAACGAGAGTGAGTAAGATGTGATCGCACGTTTTTCGAGGGCTTACAAAGTGTCGCACTATCATGCGACGGCGGTGACAGTGGCAACGTCGGAGTCACCGCCGCCACCGCCGCCGCCGCCGCCGTCGCTGATGAGTCATCCGTGTGTGCGATGTAGTTGATGCACTGCACTGGCAGTTTTTTCTATGCATCGCTCTGTCGCGGTGCGACTCGATTTTTTCTGTGTGTGCGTGGGGCTCCGTTTTTTCTGTTTGTTTGTGTGTGTGTGTGTGTGTGTGTGGTATATGGAGATTCGTGCCGAAAGATGATGAAGGTGTATGTGTGTCTCTCTCTCTCTCCTCTCTCTCTCTCTCTCTCTCTCTCTCTCTCTCTCTCTCTCTCTTCTCTCTCTCTCTCTGTCTCTCTCTCCCCTCTCTCTTTCCTCTCTATCACTCTATCCTCTATCATTCAATCTCTCGTTCTCTCACTCTCGCTTTTACTTTCTCTCTCTCTCTCTCTCTCTCTCTCTCTCTCTCGTGTGTGTGTGTGTGTGTGTGTGTGTGTGTGTGTGTGTGAAAATTCCCTACTCTCCGGGGCCTGCGTCCCACCACACTTCCCCTATCGAAATCAATCCCCCCCCCACTCCCCGGACTATGGCGCGTCAGACAGACACCTCACCATGGGCAGGTGGTGGGGGTTTGTTTTGGCGCGCCATAGTCCGGGGTATACTACTTCCTTTGCTTGCGCAACTGGCAAGGGGTCTTCCCTTTTGCTTGCACGCTCTCGTTTGCCTGGGTACAGGCTTCCGGTGCACTTACAAGTCAGCCAGCAGTTGGTCTACGCTCGCCGCTTGCTCCGCCGCTGCAATTACAGTCTCGTGCTCTTGCCTAAGTTCGCATAACCCCCTGGTGGACAGACATTCTCGTCATCTATTTCGTTATCTACTGGGGCCATAGTATTTCTTGAGTCCTTTGGCGGCTACCAGATTATCTATCTTCCCTTCAGCTTTTTATTAGCTGAATGTGTCAGAGCTGACTTGTACTATGATGGTATACAATCTCTTTAATACCAACATGTCCTCTTAAACTCTGCAGCACCATAGCGTTTGTCACAATGCACCTTCTGTCGATTTTATGCTTCTTGCGATAATTGCTCCGCCTGCTCGTGTAAGGCCGAAAGTTCAGCAAGTCATTCTCACCACTCCTTTATTCCCTCTTGCTTGATTGCATGTCGGTCTTCCGCCCGCCTCAGCGATGCGGGGGCAGTCAGCTGCCTGCAGAAGTTCAGCATAGTGACACCCTGGTCGCCGCGCAATCTGGTTTAAATGTTTACTTAATAGAGATTTCTTATGAAAATGTTGGCATCCCGGCAAAATCAGCTGAACACAAAAGTTATTCCTTACATGATTCTCTAAAAAAAAGTCAGTGTAGGCAACATTGTAGCTGCAATAGTTTGTTTACAAAATCCAAGCAAAGTAGGCATTTATACAGTGTATATATTTTGCATTGATTTTGTAAACAAACTTTTGCAGTTAGAACGTTGCCTACACTTACTTTTTTCAGATAATCCAATAATGAAAAACTTATGTCTTTAAAAACAATAGCTAATTTTGCAACTTAAAAAGAAAAATTTACTCCCTTGGAAGGAAAAAGTCTTTTCCTCCCAAGGGAGTAAAGTCTTTTCATCCCAAGGGAGTAATTTTTTCCCGCTGCTAAGAAAAACTCGATTTTCCATTCATTTTACATGCATGGAAAGTGGCCTTTTTCGTGCACGTATGATAAAAAATTCTTTAAAAAAAAGTTCGTTCTTTTAAAAGACAACAGACGGCGCAGAGTTTATTTTTCAAGCTTATTTATCCAAAAATCAAGAACCAGCAGCATATCCTGATCGCCACGCGCCAACGGCACCAGCTCATGTCAGTTCAACATACATGTTCGCCACCTTTTTTTTTTTCTCTTGGAGAAAGAGGTATTGGGGAAAATCTTAGAAAGACCATGGCTGGCTTCGTTGATAGAGTCGTCGGAACGACCCGATCCCCTCCGCCAGTCGTGTGTCGGATTCGCACCGACTAAACCCATCCCTCTCACGGCCAGGTGAAAAAACACCCATCCGTGAGATGAAACGCCCTCCTTTGCCTTTACCGACCCTTAGTAAAGGTGCATCCAGCTCCATCTTCTGTGCCCCAGATCCCCCACGGTAAGACCGTTAAGTATTGCTTCGCGGAGGGGCAATGGCTTTAGCCCTCTTCTATTCGATGTGGTCGTCATCCTTTTACCTGTTCTTCGATCTTCCTAGGACCTCCGTTCCTTTTTCTTCGCCGTGTCCAGGGCGCGCCTGAATACGTTGCAGCCGCCAGAGCCAGCTTTATGATTGCAGCTTTCTTCCTTTTGTCCATCTTCTTTGCAGAGAAAACAGCTCGCTTCCAACTGGCATTGAGCCATGCGATGGTCGGCTTCTCCACACTTATAGCAGAGAGTCGATCTATCTATTCCATTACACTCATCCTTCCAATGTCCAAAACCTAAGCACTTGTGGCACCGCACTACCTTTACTCGTTTCCTAATCCTGCAGTTTACAAGGCCCACGCGGATTTGTCCTATTTCTAGGAGCTCCTTGGCCACCCTCTCGCTGAGTATCACTATGGCCATTCTAAGGCCACTCGTGTTGGGCTTTAATAGAATCACCCTCCTGCCGGTGTCCGACTTTCTGAGGGCTTCTCCTATTGCTGCTCTCACCTCTTCTTCCGTTGCTTCCGAGTCCATGTCCCTTATTTCTAGGGTGGTCTTCCGTTCTTCCTTCTTGACTTAACCAAGGCCCAGGACTACTTTTCCTACATCCGCCGTAAACGCTGTCCTGTCAGACCCTTTTTCTAGTTTAAGGAGGACATCTCCACTTCTAGTTTGTTTTACTCCTAGCACCATCGTTCCAGTCGTGTCCGGGTTTACTTCCTTTCGGATTTTCCTCAGGACTTCCGCATACGTCTTATTTTGCCCCACTTTAACTAGTAGTCCTTCTGAACGCTTGTTTTTGTTGGGCCTGGCTTTCGTCAGTGGCTCTGATGCATTGTGAGGAGCTCTCGGGGCGAGAGGCTCACGTTGCATCAACGCTTTCTCCTGTCACAAGGACTCTTCCTGACTTGTTTATCCTCGCTCTTTTCTTCAGGGCTATTAGACGGGCTTCCCCTTGACCTCTTGTTTCCAGCACTAGCTAAAACCGCGTCCTTAAGGAGCCGTCCTCGCGCGCCTCTCCTTGCATTCTCTCGTGTTACGTGCCACATTTGATAATTGTCCATATCACCTTCGTAGCGTGCATCTTTATTATCTCCTTCCTTGTGCTTTTTCCTTAACTATATCACTAGTACTTTAAGTTGTTTAGCACGTACTGCAGTGCGTTTCATGTCCTGTGGTGCTGTCTGACAGTCCTCGATAAGCTCATCTACTTCCTTTTCTAACTTTGTTATATATTCCTCTTCTTCCTTGCGAACTTCTATGGCTTCTTGCCGAGCTTTTCTGTAGTCTGCTATTTGTGCCATTGACGAGGTGCTGTCCATGCTCCTAGCACTGGCAATGCTCGCTACACTTTCCATACTGGTCGTTCTTGATCCCAGAGTTTCCCCTCTTAGGCGAAGCTCCGGCACCTTTAAGAATGACGTACTTTTTACTTCTATCTTTCCTAGCTCTACCAACGCCTTCGCGAGGCCCGTTTTAATTGGCCCGTGCACGTTGGTTCTACTCTCGGCGTACTCGATTGTTTCCCTGATTGTATTCTTCAGGGCCGCCAAGTGGTCATCTTGTTGTCCTGGCTTTGGGGGTTGGGAACCCCGATGTCGTTGGTTCTGGCGCTTTTAGTAGGCTCTGCTTTTTATTCTTTTTCATTTCTTTTCTTTTTTTTCTCCCTACCTCCCCTACGCACGTGCGCCGTTTAAGTCATTCCGCCGCTCCCCGGCCACTCGCGTTGTCCCCTGCCTCGCATCCCATCGCGGGCATCCTTCGCCAGTCACGGTGGCCTCGGCAAGGCCCCCCCCTCCTGACCTCAGCAGGGCCCTTTTCCGGACGCCATCCGGCACTACTACGGCCAAGAACATTTTCGCTGGTTGATAAGGCAGCCAGGTCCTGTTGGCTAGACAGATCCGGGCCCCTGTACTATCCGGCAGCCGGGGAGCGCCAGCAACCCAGTTTTCGAGCTGTACCCTCCGTGCTCAGGCTTAAGAGCTCAGTCCGGGAGACTGAGCAGGGCGCGAGCGTCCAAGAGAGACGGCAGTCAGGCCGCCCGGTCGCACGGCGCACCGTAGCTTGGGTACTTTCGGATGGCGATTGCCTCGCTGACGTGCAGACCGGAGTCCCACGGCACTACCCCTAAGGTCGCAGGAACAGTCCCCAGTCGACACGAGCGAACCTTGACTCCCTGCTTGTCGGTGCAGGCTCCGGGAGGACGCCAACGAACCCGTAGGAAGCAGAATTCCCCCCCACCCGCCCCCCTGGACAGCAGTGTTCGCCACCTGGTACCCAAGCAAACGCAGCAAACGTACGTGGCAGATGAACGACTGAGTTTGTAGGTCCCAAGCCGCGTATATATTGCTCCTCCTAGAGTGAGCTTTGTAAAGTAAATGATTGTTTCGCTAAAACTTCATAGAAACATGTTTTTAGATATTATAAGTTTGAATTACGTGCTTTTAGGAAATGTCCGTATGGGTGCGTGTGTGTGTGTGTGTGTGTGTGTGTGTGTGTGTTTGTGTGTGTGTGTGTGTGTGTATACCGTGATATTTCTGAGACTACTCCGTCAATATCAATCAAATTTGACATGTATATCTATTTTTGGATTCTGAATTAAAAAAAAACATTTATTTTTTTATTTTTTCAATTACTTTTTTTTAAGGTCATTTTTAGATTTTTTAAAAACATTATTTTCGTTTTTTTAATCATTCCATTGTTACAAACAATCCAGCTAAAATGCATTTGGAAGATAATAAAATTACCTACTTTTCCCCGTTTGGTCTTCGGGATTGACCGCTCCGTTCAGCAGATAAAATGAAAAAGGTGATTGTTTTTTTAAATTCATATGTCTAAAACTAAACATCATAACCTCACGAAAAAATATGTTGATGGGTTACGTGTCAAACTGTATTTCATTAGAATTTCAACTGATTTGACTACTTATTTTTTCAGTAATAAATCGAAAACTGAAAAAAATGAGTTTTTTTGAGTCTCGATTACGGGCGTAAAAAGGCCTTATTGCACTTGAGATTTTGGGAAAAGGTAGATATTTTATATGTTTTGGCTAAGTTCATTGCGCAGCTTTGAAACCCCTATGGTTCTTAAGATATCAAGGTTTGAATTTTTTTGATTCATCATATCTCTAAAACAATGTAGTTAAATTTCAAACGATTTCGTTGAGCGGTTCATAAGTAAAGAGCTGAAATGTAAAAACTGATTTTTCTAAAAAATTTGGCTTTTACAGCGAAATAATTAAACTTAGAAATAATTAAAATAGCATTCAGATACTGTATTTTAAAACAATATTTTATTTATTGAAACAATAAATTTCGTTGGAGGAAGCTACGTGCCAATGAATTGGCAGCGGTTTTTATGATAGTACATCTTGAAATAAAAATTCAATTTATACCAGGATTAGTTGGTTATCAAAAAAACATTGGTGGAGATACGCAACTCATAAAACCTAAACGAACAAAAATTTGAATGAAAAAAATTGGATGATTCTGAGATGGTTTTGAATTCCGTATACAGCTAATACAGCGAGTAAGAATGAAAAATTGTTATTTAAAACTGTGGTAGGCAAATATTTGTAAAAGGTCATAATACTTTAAGAAGTATAACAACAACCTGTAAGAAAAGCAAGATCTTAGCAACGTTGCTTTTGCCATAATTTATTAAAATAAATTGTTCAAATGTAGGTGAGCTAGGCGGGTACTGGAACAGGCGGGTACTGGAACATGGCGATACTGGAACATGGCGATACTGGACCATGGCGATACTGGAACATGGCGATACTGGACCATGGCGATACTGGAACATGGAGATACTGGAACATGGCGGTACGGGCTCAGGCGAGTACGAGCTCAGGCCGGTACGGGCTCACCCAACCCACCAGCTCTCACCCAACTCACTGGCTCACCCAACTTACTAGCTCACCCAAGTCGCTGGCTCACCCAATTCGCTGACTCAGCCCCCCCCCCTCTCCTTGAGGCCGTCGGCTGCCCAAGCGCACTCCTATATGTAGCCACCACGAAGCTGCTTCGCTCGTGGGTTGTGTGACGCCACCCAGCGGGAGAGCCTTCGCTGTAACGCGTAGTGGTGGGGGAAGCACACGATGAACGGGTTCGAACTTGTTGAGGAGCATAAATACACTATATGGCGTATCATTTTCGTGCAAGTAAACTAACTGAAGGATTTTTTTACAAATAAAAGAAAGATGAAGCACGACAGTATTCCTTTAGCCTCACATAATGGCGTCTCTTAACGTGTATATGTATATATCTGTGTGCGTGAGTATGCAGAGTTTATAAGTATTAGAACGAGCATGTGTATACGTTTCATATGTATGAGAATATGTGTGAGTATGTATGCTTGTGTATCTATGACTGTGTGGATATACATGCGTATGTGTGTTTGTGTATATATAACTGTGTGAGTATACATGCGTATGTATGCGTGTATGTAGTAGGTTTGGGAGGAGTACCCTGTTAGAAATAGTTCATAGAAATCGATTGAATTTTTAATCGAATTTGAAGCTATTTCTTAATTCCACTTTTTGCATTAGAGCTCGATTAAAATCGATAGAATCGATAAAAGTCAATAGAATTATATACGAAAAATGACTATTAAAGTGAATAAAGGTCAATCATTGGTATGAAACATCGATTTCAATTGTTGTTTTCCGTATTGAAATTTATCGACTCCTATCGATTCTATCGGTTTCAATCGAGTTCTAATACAAAAAGTGGGATTAAGATATAGCTTCAAAATCAATTCAGAATTTAATCGATCTCTATCGAGTATTTTTAGCAGGGTAGTCCTTGTACTATTTTGTTTCCTCCTCAAGAGGAAGCTTTGTAATAGTAAAATTTTCAGTTTTGCTAATACTTCGTGGAAACGCGTTTGAAGGTGTTTGGAGTACGATTCATACGTTTTTAGAAAATGTCCGTGCGGATGGCTGTGTGTGTGTGTGTGTGTGTGTGTGTGTGTGTGTGTGTATGTACGTATACAGCCATAATTTTGGAACCATGCGACGGATCGTAATAAAATTTGACATGCATATATTTTTTCTAATTCTGAATTTAGGTCATTTTTTGTTTTATGATTCTGACCATTTTATGGCCATATTATAGCCATTTTTCTATTTTTGAAAAAATATTTTTGCTTTTTTATAATGATATGATTTATACAATATATTCAACAATAGTGTATCTAAAAGAACATAAATTTGTCTACTTTTTCCCGCAAGATTTTCTAGATTGACTGATCTGTTCATTTTTTATGATATAAAAAGTAATTTTTCGAAAAACATATATATCTCAAAAAATAAATAGTTAAATGTTTTAAAAAAATTCATGACAATAAAAAACAACGATATCTACTAGTTGTAAAAATTTTAAGCAATTTTGGCGACTAGTTTTTGAGATAAAAATCAAAAACTAAAAAAAATGTTTTTTTTATGTCGTAAGATTACGTGAGTAAAAAGGTTAAAATTGAGTTGAAATTTTAGGAAAAGATTGATCTTTTGATCACTTCGGCTAGGTTCTTTTTGTAGCTTATGAAACCTTTTAGTTTAAAAGATATTAAGATTCAAATTCTTCACAAGGGCTTCGACGTCTACACCACAATGAAGGAGGACATCGCGAGGTTCGACACCAGCGACTACTCCGACGACAACCAGTTCAGGATGCCACGCCGGAACAAAAAGGTTCTAGGCGTGATGAAGGACGAGTGCGCCGGCAACGTGATGGCGGAGTTTCTGGGCCTGCGCAGTAAGATGTACTGCGTGCGCATCGATAGCCAGAATCCCATCAAGAAGGCGGAAGGCGTCAAGGGCCCAGTGGTGAAGAACAGGATCGACCACGAGGACTACCACCGCTGCCTCTTCGACTGGGAGATCCTCGTCCGCCAGCAGCAGAACATCCGCTCCAGGAAGCACGTCGTCACTACGGAGAAGCAGGAAAAGGTTGCGCTCAGCCCCCACGATGACAAGCGCCATCTGGTGATCGGCGAGACCGACACCCTACCGTAGGGGCACTACAGTTTCCGAGCGTGCGAGGCGGCGTTGGCAGAGGGCGCCAAGTCCCTGCAACGAGGAGGAGGAGCCGGCAAGCAAGAGGTCTAGGCTGGAATAGGTAAGTTTGTAAATCTACTTTACCGACTATACTTCGATACTATTAACTCTCTGCATGTTCCGACCTGCTTGCAGCTTCCCAATTAGTCAAGCTGCGACGGCAGCTCGAGTAGTCGTAGTGGGGAGAGGTGTACATAAGACCGTGAGGCGAGCTCTAGAAATCATTCTCATCAGTCGACTGACGAGCGAACCTCCTCGTAGAAGACGCATCCTCGTAGAAGACTATTCTTATAGAAGACTATCCTCGTTTCATCCTCGTAGAAAGATCATCGTCAAGCATCCAGGTAAGCTAAATCAACATATTGATTTACATACAGATTGATAACCAAGTGTCGTATTTCAGATGGATCTCTCAACATTGAACAAGGTTGCTGCTGGAGGCTTCCTGCCGACGAAGACGGTTGTAGAGTTGGAGAAGAATCATTCCTATCTGGTAACATCTTTGAAAACGGTGAAAACCAGATATGGTCCGAAGATTGTAGCAACTCTAGACGAGTAACAACTGCTCTCAACAAGGATGAGGCATTATTCAATCAGCTGAGTGAAGCAGCGAATAAGCTCAAGTTGAACCTCACCTACCTTGGAGATAACGGTGTGCAGTTGGTTGTACCTCACGGGTGGGGGCGTGGTTGGGGCCACAGAACCACAAGTTGTTGCTTGCACATGCTTTGACCTGCTCGAAGCAGTGACGGCGGCTCGAAGCGATGATGGCGGCTCGAGTAGTAGTGGGGAGAACTGTACATAAGGCAGTGAAGCGATCAGCAAACATTATTCGAGATGGAGGTCACAAGCAGAACTCTCGTGCTGAACAGTTATCCATTGGTAACACCGAAAGAAGATCATCCTTACATGGTGACATCATTCAAGCGAACGAAGGACCAAGTTTGGTAAAAAAATCTTCGTCATTCTCGATGAGAAGTTTTCAATGTTACTCCCAGATTATCAACTCCAAAACCTTGTAATTAATTAGTAACGATATAGCTGAAGCAATCACTTACATGATAAATTTAAGCATTGAAACAGGTATATGGCCTAACGCACTGAAGAAGGCTGAAATTGTCCCAGTCTACAAATCAGGTGAAAAGAGTAAAAACACAAACTATCGACCTATTTCATTAATTTCAAACGTAGCGAAAATTTTTGAAAAAATAATACACAGTAGACTTTATGATTTTGTGACTGAAACTAGCATACTCTCTGATCACCAATTTGGCTTTGTTAAAAAAAGGGCACCAAAAATGCACTAAGCTACATAATGAACTCGTTATATAACAATATCGACAAGAGTATTCCTACCATAGTCACATTTCTTGACCTGGCTAAGGCCTTTGATACGGTGGACCATAGTATCTTATTGGATAAACTGTACTGCATGGGGATTAGGGGGCATGCTTTGATACTGCTCTCTAGTTACCTTAGTAACAGATATCAAAATGTAAAAATTGATGGTTGTGTGAGCGATAACCTATTAATAAACACCGGGGTTCCACAAGGTACGATACTTGGTCCACTGTTGTTTATCTTATACATAAATGATTTGCTAGAGGAGATACATATGGAGGCTATTCTGTCGTATGCAGATGATACTGCTATAATTGCTACAGGAGAATGCTGGGAGAAAGCCCAAGATAACATGAATAATTATTTGTTACAAATACACAAATGGCTTGCGGTAAATAAGCTGTCATTGAATGTTGATAAGTCGGTTTGTATGACTTTCGGTAGCTATGTCGGCAGTGTTCCTAACCAAATAGATGTAAAAATACAGGATAAAAAATTAACTAGAGTTGAGAACTCCAATTACCTGGGCATAGTTACAGATTATAAACTAAAATGGGATATGCATATGTTATATATTGTTAAGAAAACTAAGTATTTAGTATACATTTTTTACAAAATTGCGAAATCTATGTCAACCGAGACTTTGATGTTAATATATTATGCGTTCTTTCATAGTATTATGAGCTATGGTATCATTGCTTGGGGTGGAGCTTATAAGAATAATAGAGATTTAGTACAAAAAATACAGACAAAATTCTTAAGATAATAAATAAGAATAAATTTGTCACGCATAATAAACCACTCAATCTAGAACAATTGTTTACCCTGGAATCACTAAAGATATACTATAATGATCTCAAAGAGCAATACCTCAACTCATCTAGTATTACTAGAAATAAAAGTATCATAGTACCTATAAATAAACAGAGAATTAGTAATAAGAACTGTTGTATTAAAGCGATCTCAACATTTAATGCTTTGCCGAATAACCGAAATGTGCTAGAAATTAGCAAATCGAGTCAACAGGAGATAATTAAAGAATGGATAAAATCCAATTGTTGAAATCTGAAATGTGCATCTCTTGTTAAAATTGTTAATCATGAAATAAATTCTGTATACATATAATGTCTAAAGTAGTGAGGAGGCCACTACTAGTCATGCGTAATTAACATAAGTTTTAGTTTTAAGTGTTTTTTTATATTTATATTTTTATTAATTTGTAAGTAAATGCCAGGCCTGCCGTCAGATAACTTTGTTTATCTTGCAGGAATGCAGAGTATGTATTTTATCTGTATTTTATTTCTGGTCAATAAATATCAAATATCAAATATCAAATGATATCAGCTGCGGAGCAGCATAAGTTGAATCTAACTTACAAAGTTGATAAGAGACTCTTTGCATCTAGAAGAGTAAAAGTATTCTGGGGTATAGTGAACGATGAAGATCTATTCAACAAGATGCTACCAATACAAGAGTTGGATTAAACCTCAAACAGTATTAAGTAGGAAATCAATGGAGAAGTAAATTTAAGGTAGTTGTACCTCACAGATGGGGGCGATGGCTGGGGGCTTCCACCACTACTTATTACATATCACTTTTATTAATCCAACTGTTATGAGATTTATCGAATCCAAGTCACTTGACGTAGACTTGCTTTCCTCGTTTCCTTAGAACCTTTTCTACAAGGTATATATCAGGATACTTTGTTTTCGATAACTCCTCTTCATAAAATCCTCCAGTGATCGGCTTATCCTGATAGTCCTTGAGATGATAGGTTACTGGATTTGTTGCTGCTACTCTACTTATTGTAAAGATCTCCGTTGACCATTTAGCTGTATAGCCCTTCTCAAAAATCTGCTTTACTTTAGTCAATTGTAGATTATCTCCCACTTTAAATTTAGGATTCTTTGTTTTTGTAACTGTACGAGCAAAACGTTTTAGAATTTGAGCTTGATTATCAATAGAGACTTCACTAGGCCTCATTCCAATAGTTCGATGTTTGCTATCATTATATTTAGATATCAAATCTGGTAAGATATTTAACCACTTGTAGTTTTCTTGAAGACTAAACTGAATCCACATCTTTGTTTTTAAAGTACGATTGACGCGCTCACATATGAAAGCTTTAAGATTACTATACGTAGAGTATAAATTAATCTTGTATTGCTTCGTGAGTTTTTCAAAATTCGCATTATAGAACTCTTTACCTCTATCTGTATTCAAATTTTTTGGTACACGACCTTGACATAATACAGACTTCATAGCTGCTGGAACTTCTTCTCCACTCTTTCTCTTTACTGGAACAGCCCATGCAAATTTAGAGAATGTATCGATGACTGTGAGAAGATATCTATAACCCTTGTTCTCCTTAGCATAAGGTTGCATCTCTACTAAATCAGCTTGCCAAGTCTCATCTAATCCTCGAATATCAAACTTCCGTCGTAGCTAGTTACGACGAGCAGGCTTATGAAGTTCCTCAACTACGACTCTTTTCATTATAATGTTGACACTTTGACGATAAGCAAAGGATTGTTGATGGAAATGTCTTGTAAGCCTCTTTTATAGGCTCGGTTTAATAACTCTTATCCAAACCTTATGTATTGAAACAAGTCAGGTTGTGATGTTTTTGACTGTTGGGTTGGCTCTTTGTCTGTTAACAAGTGATTGCCTTCAGACCTCTTTATGAGAGCCTCTTTTATAGTTTGGATTTCCATCTTATGACTAAGTAATTTCAAATCAATTTCATCTCTATCTGCTTCCACGAGAGAATTTAAATCACTCAGACTTTTTTTCAATCGAGATGTAATAGCTATACTTTTTGAATTTCTGCTTGAAGTGTATCTAAGTTTATAGCTTCATCTCGCTGTTGTGGAGCTCCTACATTACATAACCTTTTTTTATCCATGTCATATTGACCATCCTTTGTGATTTTGAAACCAAAACCAGGAGGTCCACGACCACCTTCGCTTTTCTTTAGATTTCGTCCGAACACGTCGACACTCATCTTTGAAATGATGCTGATCTCTCAATGTGCTCAATATATATACCCATCCTCGCGGAGCTCTTCAATGATTGAGTGAATCTCATTGATGTGGCTTAGATTACCAGCTGATTGTTCAGCTATGAGTAGGCGAAGACGATCGACTAGTTCATTTGGATCATTCCAATATACATAGTCCATTTGAGTATTTCTTCGAGCGACTTTGTATCGAGGTAGTGTTCCACCATTCTTCACAAACAAAGGTGCTATGATATCGGTGTACTTTTATGAATGCGAATCGATTCATGACTTTTGAAGCCTTTCTTATGTGCACTCGTTTCTTCGAGTATACTTTGATAGTTTCGCAGATCTGTTTGATTATAAATCTGCTTATTCGGATGTTTTGCTATCAACAACTCCATCAATCCTGGAGTTTTATGATACCTTCCATCTTTTACTTGAATACTCTTATCACCAAAGATAATTGAAGAATCACCAAGCTTCCATATTCCACCTTCTTTTCGAACTCCATAAATTTTATTATTATCCTGTTTCCGCTTCAACATCTTCATATACTCATCATCTTCTTTCTTCTCCTCTTCTTCATCATATTTATCACTAGCAGCTGTTTTAAATCCACTCATTTTAGCATCCTTATTAGCTAAAGTTTCATTAAGACTATCATCATCACTCTCATCATCTTCATTATTAGAAGTAAGATACGTTTCATCAATAGTATCATTCGTTTTTTGTATGCTTTCATTAAGAGAAGATTTCTTTAGCTTCTTTGGAGGAGGAGTTAAATTTTTTTCAGTTGAAGAAGAAACAAGCTGTTGTAGAGGATCAGCAATCGGTTTAAAAGTATCTCCCACAGCTTTCTCAAAACTATCTTTTTTCATCTTCAACATATCATACTTACTACTGACGTAAAATATTTTTTTCTCTTTGAATATCACCCATGTTAATGCTTCGATATACAAAGATAAACTGTGAATGTTTACTATGTGCTTGCTATATTTATAGCAAAACAGTCAAAGCCCTTCCGATATCTACCTCTATTTATTGGACTATCCTTATCAATCATTATGAAACCATCCTTATCATCAGACCAACACTTTGCGCATAAATCTTTAAACTGTATGTATATAGCTCATATCAGAATTAACATGATCATCATACAGATGTTTGAGGTTTAGATTATCTTGCCGAAAAATTACCAATAGATTGATATTGTCTCTTACAATATGTTTCGGAACTTGTGCATAAGACTGACAGAGATAGAAACAATCAACTTTCTTATGTCTCCCCATACAGTAATATGCTTTTATGTTATTTTGCTTTTCACAAGCGACATCATCAAATATCATGATTGAGTTGGGGAGAGCATCATCGGGAGCTATCACATCATCATGCTCGCTGAAAGGAAAATATTGTATACCATCGATAGGTTCTAAAAGATTTTTTAGAAATTTATACTTGTATTGATTTAGAGATTTTGAGTATGCATATACGTTTTCAAATTGAACACCATTAGGATGTGTTATTCGAGCAAGTAAGCTATTCGTTTTACCACAGTTTGATGGTCCACAAAATACAGCTCGAATGCTGTATGGAAGTAGATTTCCATGACGCTTATTTTTTTTCTCGGGTTCAACGATAGTGTCGAAATTGACTATAGGAAGTTTGACTGACTGCTCCTTGAAGTTCATTCTCAGAGGTTTGATTTGCAACTGAGAGTGAGAGTATAAATAGAGCGCTTATATCATTTGACCTTCATGGTGTAATGATCACATATAAACGACGTGGACGCGGATTTGTTAATAAATTCATCAACAAACTTCCCGTTGAACTTCATTTACCAGGATATCAATACTGTGGATGAGGTACCAAATTAGTTAAACGTCTTGCTCGAGGTGATCCAGGAATTAATCCGTTGGATAAAGCTTGTAAGGAGCACGATATATTCTATTCACAAATTCGTGAAAACGTTGAAGCTAGGAACGTTGCTGATAAAGTATTGGCTAACAAGGCTTGGCAAAGAGTTTTAGCAAAAGATTCGAAAATTGGTGAAAAAGCAGCTGCATACGCCATAACTAACGCTATGAAGTTGAAATCAAGCCTTGGAATGGGTATGAAGTCTCGTACTACGCTTAGAAGAGTAGTGAAGGCTGTTTCAAAATCAGTTGTACCAGGTAAATGTGCTAGTAAAGTTATTCTTTCGGCTTTGAAAGGTGCGCAAAATGGTTAAAAAAGCTGGTGGCAAGAAAAATATCATAGTTCCTAGAGTATTACCAGTTCCATCCAAAGGGGGTGGTTTCCTACCATTTCTTGTTTCCATATTTGCCGGTCTGAGTGCAACTGGTGCACTAGCAGGTGGCGCTGCTGGAATAACTAAGGCTGTTAATGATGCTAAAGCTGCTAAGCTTAAATTGGAGGAGAGTCAGAGACATAATCAAAAGATGAAGGAAATTGCTCTTGGTAGAGGACTCCACTTAAAACCTCACAAGAAAGGAATAGGTCTTCATCTAAAGCCTGGAAGTAAGATTACCTAAAAGAGCTCTTACAGATTTTTATCTTTTAAAGTATGCTAAAATTATGAAGATCTCAAACTTTCGTGGTGTATTTATGCGTTATTCATTGCCGTTGGATGGTCCGCATTACAACGAATCAGCCATTGTTAATTTGGATGATACACGCGGCCCTGGTACACATTGGGTTGCATATCGTAAGCGTGGTTCGAATGTTATTACTTTATCTGGGCGTTGATCAAGTAAAATATAATCATGAAAGATATCAAGATTAGAATACATTCAAATGTGGTCATCACTGTCTCAAGTTTCTGAATGAAAGCCTATATAAGGAGATGAAAAAATAGTTGATATCTCATTATCAGTTTAACTGTCATGGAATATTCACTAACTCTGAGTCTCTCTGCTACAACTTCTATACTTGAAGCTCAATACTTTCCACCAACTCAGCTTTCTCCAGATAAGAATTACGTTCTTGGATTGGTTGAATTGTTTACCTTCAACTCGATTCCCAACATTGATATAGGCAATAACAAGTTCTACGTAGGTGAAAAGATAATTACCGACGGGTAGCTACGAGATTGAAGACATAGAAAATTATCTTTATGATATATTAGCTTTGAAAGGTATATCAATATCTATCAAACCTAACAATAACACTCTTCGCAGTGTAATTCAGTGTAGTCATACAATTGATTTTCGCCCGCGAGATTCGATTGCTCAACTATTAGGCTTCACGCAACGCATTCTTGAAGCTATAGTATTCATAGCTCTGATCTACCAGTGTCTATTCTCAAGGTTAACGCTCTACGAGTCGAGTGTAGCGTTACTACCGGTGCCTATATAAACGGCCAGCGAGTGCATACCATACACGAGTTCTTTCCTGCAGTACCACCAGGCTACAAGATCATCGAAGTTCCATCACAAGTTATTTATCTTCCAATCACCGTGAAAAGTATTCATCAATTGCAGCTACGCATAGTTGATCAAGACGGAAATCTAGTTAACTTTCGCGGAGTTATAATTACAATCAGATTACATCTTAAACAGGCGTAATGGGTATTGTCTACAGTGGAAGAGGGTATATAAGCAAGCCAAAATGGCAACCAAGCATCAGTCGTCAGCGAGCATTCAGAACGCTAACACGGCAAAATATACAATTCTTGAAAGGACTCGGTCTAAGAGTCAAAAGCCCTGGTGGAAAGTAACGTGTATATTCCTCTGTTGTCTACAAAGAAATGGAAGAGATTCTACATATTCAATCTCCCGTGACGTACGATGATTCAGTCTGCAATTATGAGATACATGCTCATCAGCCTTACACCGCTTCTACTTATAAAAGCAGTGATAAAATACACATCTCTGTTCAACATCAAGACTTGTGTCTTTTACCTTCCCGTAGTTCATTACATGTGTGTGGTCAACTAACTAAGAGTGATGGTCCTCTTGTTAAAAACACTAAGTTAGTCAATAATGCTATCTGTCATATGTTTGAGGAAATCGTATATGAGATTAATGCTCTCGAGATCGATAAATGTAAGAATGTTGATCAATCCTAGTCAGAGTCTTATTATTCAAAACGCTGGCTGGCTTGATGTTGACGAGAAAGAAAATTTAACGAATAGCGATGGTTACTTTGATATTTCTATATTTGAGTATGATTCTAGGCTTCGCTGAAGATTATCGTAAGATAGTAGTCAATATGAAGCATGAACTCGTACTTACTAGATCAAGAAATGATTTAAATGCTGTTATTCAAACACCTACGACAGCTGCAACCAACGCGATACCAGCTGTATATGAAGATTTCAAAATTGATAAAAATATAATGGCTCATGCCTTATGTAGTACTCTCCAACATGCATAAAATTCGTCTGCTTAGTCATATTCAAAAGAGTAAATCGATTGATCTGAGTTTTTGTAGTTGGGAGTTGTATGAATATCCACTGCTTCCCTCTACACCAAGACATAATTGGACGGTCAAGATGTCTAATCAGTTGGAAAAGCCGCGTTTTATCATTCTTGGCTTCCAGACTAATCGAAAAGGCGTGAAGGAAGTGAATGCTAGTCATTTCGATCATTGCAATATCAGTAATGTAAAACTCTTCTTGAATTCTCAGTACTATCCTTATGGAAATCTTAATTTGGATATTGATCGCAATCAGTATGCTATGCTCTATGATATGTATGCAAACTTTCAAAATGCATACTATGAAAAGAGCATGGAGCCTATGTTGAAAAAGCAACACTACATTACCTACCTACCTCTCATTGTAATTGATTGTTCGAAGCAGAATGAATCTTTGAAAAATGCATCAGTTGATGTACGATTAGAATTCGAGTCGAGAGAGAATTTTCCTGCTGGAACATCCGCTTGTTGCTTGATTTTACATGATCGTGTTGTTCAGTACAATCCTGCCAATGGTGATGTAAGGAAACTCGTTTGAACTTGTTTGAACTTGTTTTAGCTCGTTTGAATAGGGAGAGAGGTGGGTATAATGGTATAAAGGAGAGAGTCCATCGTTGGTTTGATATCATTCGAGATGGAGTACTTGGTGTATATGCTAGGCTTCAAGCAGCTAGGCAACGATTTCATTCTCAAAGAGCTCGCTGTTATTCCACTAGATGAGCATGCTGAACCACTGGTGTTACTCTTTTTTTTTTTTTTATATATATATTATAGCCTACCCAAGTCCTCCTCGAAGAGTATTATACGGTTCTTCTCTCTGCCCGATACCATACAATGGTACCGGCCAGAGAGGCTTCCTATAGTCGCGGTGCATGTGCATCACATCGGAATGTAGTGTGCATGCATCTCGACTGGCCCTACAGTTTAATTATACAGTGCGAAACTGTATACAGTGGGATCCGAACCACTGGAGCTTTGATGCTATAAGACACTTATGTATATAACATACAAACGTATGTAAACATAGAGGTGTCCCGATGTCAGAAAGTGCCGAGGGTGAGGCTTGAACCCAGAACCTCGGATTACTAGCCCGACACTCTGCCCACTGAGCCATCGCCGCTCACTGGTGTTACTCTTCAAAGCGCCTTTTAAATGGCGGAAGCTCACAGAGAAATGCAAAAATGATAATATGTGGCTTGAACAACACTACCATGGTATATCTTGGTCACCAGGTGACATTGAGTATACAGAAATTGGAAATATTTTCCGAGAACTTTTCCGAGATGCAACTCGTATACTAGTCATGGGCTC
The DNA here is from genome assembly GCA_012977825.3 of Pteromalus puparum. NCBI lineage: Eukaryota > Metazoa > Arthropoda > Insecta > Hymenoptera > Pteromalidae > Pteromalus > Pteromalus puparum. The sequence continues at coordinate 38,049,028 of CM053168.1, forward strand.
CATTAAGAAACGGTGGCTAGAATGTTTTAAGTTTAATGTTCATGACATAGCTGAGATGGGATATCCGCCATTGGACAAGTTGAAAGTTGTGACTGTTTGTCCGCATCATAATGGTGCCCATAGAGCTAGCTGTGCTCTCCATAATGCGCAACTCATGCATAAATATCTAAAGGAGCGAAGTATATCATTAAACGGCTCATCGATGGAGTGGAATCCTCTATAAATACGTAGCATCGATTGCCACTCACATCATTCGTATTTTGTATGCGATGGGACCAACACTAAGCAGTACAGGATATGCTCCTCTTCCTGATTCTAAGAACAAGGAGAAAAAAGAAAAAAACTTCAGAATGGAAGCAATACTCGCAAAAGTTTTCAACAAACACCAACTCTATGCCTAGAAAATAAGGATACAAAAGATTTTGAAAAAAATGGGACAGTCACAAAGTAATGTAGTGTATGTTCCTAATTGCAAGAGAAAAAAGACGAGTTGGCAACATTATCTTCCAAGAATGGGACAGTCTAAAAGTGTGACGCCAAAAATTCAAGAGTTCGCATAGATTTATTTTTGTTGACACTGGTCTCAACAAGTTTGAACCTGTACCACGAATTGATACACGTTCTGCGTACTCCTGCCACCACCACTCATTGTAGCGGAGGCTCTCCCGCTATGTTCCAGTATCGCCATGTTCCAGTATCGCCATGGTCCAGTATCGCCATGTTCCAGTACCTGCCTAGCTCACCTACTTTCAAAAAAAAAATTAATTTTGCGGTTCTGACTCGAAATTTGTAATCTACGATCGAAGAAAGCTTAGAAGAGTTAGTGTTGAAAAGACGATTGACTAAAATACGTATAAATGATAGAATATTGCTTTGTAAAATTTATTGTTATACTGAATAATTATTCAGTACAATAATTAGAGAAGCTTTTTTCAAAAATCTGCCTCCACAGTTTTTTCGTTGCGTTTTACAAAAAGTACTTGAAAAATAATGATTGCGATTCGTTGTACAGTTCTGTAGATATAGTTAAATGCCGATCAGATGCTCTCCCTTCCTCTCTCTTATTCCTGAAGCAAGAAACGCGTTATACCATATACCTGCTGCCGTCTCTGCAATAAAATAGATTAGCGGAGACTGCAGGAATACCAGCACAATGTAATCGTTGCATTAGTATGTCTTTGCGACGATGCTTCCTTCGAAAATACGAGAGTCGAACTTTCGTCCGTCCTCTTGCTCGGCTCCTATTCTTTTGCCTACCCATCCACGATGCCAAGATGGCTCCGCCACGAGACAGGGCTCCTGGCAAGTGTCGTCGTAATTTTGCATGGTGCAAACAATCAGCAACAACAGCAGTTTGTGTGAATTGTGATGAGGCATATCGTCTTAGCTGTCTCAAGCAAAAGAATGGAAACTATAAGTTCATCGGTGATAACCTCATAGTTTGCTCGGAACACAGCGAGTGAAATATAATCTCAAAAATCGAAGAGGAACTTCTGAGTGAGTCAGCAGAACTTTTGATAGCCCAGATTGAATTTCAAAAATCAGAAGAGGTTAGGAGTGACCTTCTGGCTAAGACTAGTAACAAGACTTAAGACCAGCTAGGAAAATGATTTCATTGAAGAAAGTGATCTTGAATTGCTGAAAACCGAGAACATGCTATTGAAAAGGTTAGTGAGTAAACTGACGGAGAAAAATGACCTTCTGAAAGAAAAGTTGCAAAACAGCAGTAGTAGAATTGACAACAAGTTCCTCGTTTACTCACATGCCTTAACTTTAAGACCAACTGAAAAAAGTTTCTTAAATGTCTGTATGAAAAAACAGTGATAGCAGTATTAATGATAACAGTGCTGAATTGACAGAGACAGTTCTAAAAGAAAAATAGTGGATCAATGCAATATCATGAAGAATGAACTAGTATCCGAAGATCAAGATAGATAGATGTAGAGGCCAAGCTCTACACATGTACTAGAATAATCATACCAGCTTGAGTACGGTCATAATGGGTGTCTTAGCTGAAATCTACAAGCATGTTCGAGAAAATAATAGCAAAATCTATGTTGGATATCAGTAATGTAGAGCCTATGACTTGGTCAACATGTGCCCATGTATTAAGTGCGGTAGACTTGGATGCAATGCCAAAAAATGTCAAAATGAGATTTTGTGTTTGAAATGCTCTGGAAAGCATAATACTTGTCATTGTGATAAAGATTATGCAAGGTGCATGAACTGTCTATATAGTAATGCAAAATTCCAATTAAAGTTAGACGCAAAACATCACACTTATGACTCTAAGCTGTGCAGTATTTAAAAAAAGAAAATTAATAGATATATTCACTCCATCGATTACCCGATAAAACATACTTAATAACATACTCGATCTACTACAACTTGAAATTAGCAAACAGGCGTAAAGTACCTACAAATGAAAATAACGGCGTAGCTAATGAACAGCAGGAAAATGACAATCAACCTAACAACGCACAGCACAACACAGCAGCTAATAAACAACAGGAGAATGATACTAGACGTAACAAAACAAAGCAATAAACAGAAGTCAACCGAAGACCTCACACAAAACGGGATCAACAAGTTCCACCAAACCATCCAAAGCCGCATTCCTCTGTATCGACACCAAGCAACAGGAGTGAAAAAATCAGGATTAAGAAATAGATAAAAATGGATAATTTCGATTATTTGGATAAGTTTAAAAATAAATCGATGCAAAAGAAAGGACATGCGAATATATTGTAAATTTTACTAAAGTTATAAACAATAAAAAAGACTGTATCATGCATATTAACATTCGAAGTATGAACGCAAATTTTGATGAACTCAAAATTTGAATAGTAGATCTAACCATCAAATCAGCAATCGTGATACGTTCTGAAGCTTTTGAACAAGTTATTGCAAAACCACCTATAAGTAGAGCTAAAGGATCATGTATCGGCAATATTTTCCTTTAATCACATAACATAAACTCATGCACATACAAGCTTACACTTGATATAACATAATAACAGATCATTATCCAAAATGTATTGCAGTAAATAAGCTGAAAGCAGTAACTAAAGAGCCTGTATTCTTAAACTACAAACAATCAATAAATACTGCCAACTCTAGGAACTGAAATGAAATTTTGTCGATGACTGATCCGAATTTGGCCGTAAAGAAATTGTTAGAGGAGATCAAACTATGCGTAGAACTAGCGAAAACAGATAGAAGTGTAAGATAGAAGTATAAGACCTATGCTAAAGTTTTGGATAAGGTTATTACCAACTCCAAAATAAAATATGAATTAAATGTTGTACAAAAAATTCAAATAACCCAAAAAAACTCTGGGAAATAATAAATACGAAAATCGGGAAAGTTGACAAATAAAATGATGCCATAAATCATATAGATATAAACGATCAAAAAATTACAGACAAATTTCAAATTGCACAAAACATGAATACTTTTTTTTTGGAATAGGTGGGAATCTGAGTGCAAGTATAGGTAAACCAGTAAACACTGAACTTAAGCTGCCGGCCATGAGTCCTCTTTTGATTTTTCTAAAGCTAACAATTAATGTGGAAATAATAAGCATAATCAATACTGAAACGTGCCAGACGGCTTCTTGAGAAAAACCGCGAGGCCGTGTGAAAGTATCTGACACGAGTGATGCTAACTGGGGGCGAATGCACTAGAAGTCGGTTTAGATCCGTTATCAACGTGTAACAGGTTGCGTTGATTTAGGATTTCCCTGCCCTTATCTGACTACGAGAGCAATGTAGCCGAGATAAGGGTGCTGCGTAATGTGATCACGGGACTGTCAATAGGGGGGCGATATTCCTCTAGAGTCTACACATTTGATTTTCTGTAAGCCGTGCAGCCCGGCAAATGGCGAAGGTGTATCAGGGTGCCTCCGTTTAGTATGCCGGTTAGAGGGCTCCCCTAGCATATTACAATATACTACTGGTCTGTGTTACTAGAGAATACCCCGAGTAAGGAGAGGAAAAAATAAAGATTTTACAAGGAATTATTATTATTATTACTATTATTATTGTTGGTCTGGGTGGACCATTAGGTCCTGATGCATAGGCTTGCGCCCTTTGCATCCCCGGTGGTTAACTAGTGGTTGTACCAGTCTAGTTTCGTCCTTTGAGGATCAGCGTATCAGGTGGTATGCACCATTCCTGTATTACTTATCCATCAGGGTGAAAGGTGTCAGGTGGTATGCCCCATTCCTGTGTATCTTATCCCGTTAGTGACTTGTACAGGTGTATCACTGTCTTAACGGTCAGTGATTGGATCGCTGTTGGTTCACAAATCGTCATCCCCAACGCCCTATGTCTCTTTTCGGCTAAGGCTAAGCAGTAGCATAGTACATGTATACTGCTTTCCTCATTTTGGTTACACCACCTGCATACTGGTGAGTTCACTCGACCTATTATGTGCTGGTGGTATCCCAGCGTCCCGTGACCGGTGATTAGTTGAGTGAAGATCTTTGCCTCCGCCCTGGTTAGATCTTGCATCTCCGACGCCCAGTCCTCTCTGATGCGCGATCCTATCAGTGCTTTGGCTTGTCTACACCCGTTGCTGTCGCACCATTCTTTTAGGTGTCGCTCTTTCAGCCAGCCGTGCACCGCCTCTTTGACGGTGCACGCCTGAATGCCAAGAGCGGGTTCCGGTCCAAGTAAATCCTGTCCCGCTGCTATTCCGGCGAGTTCGTCCGCAATCTCGTTTCCTCTGATTCCATGGTGTCCAGGAACCCAATAGAGGGTGAGTCTGCGTACTTTTCCGCCGAGTCTGTTTAAGGCCGTTATGCAGTCCCATACCAGTCTGGAGGAAGTACTAGAGCAACCTAGTGCTGCTAGGGCGGCTCTGCTGTCCGTACAGATGTTGATGCAGTCCTGTCTTTGTTCTTCGAGCGCGAGTTGTGCGCAGAGCAGGATGGCTGTTATTTCCGCCTGGAAGACGGTGGCGTGCTCTCCGAGCGGTGCTATAAGCCTTTTTCCGGGCCTTCTCCGGAAGACTCCAGCTCCCGTCCTGCCTTTCTTCCTGGCTCCATCTGTGTACCAGGTTTCACCTGAGGATGGACCAGGGTCGTGTTCACTCCAATCTTCCCTTGATGTGATTTGGATGTGATATCCTTTCTCGAAGTTGTATCTACGTACTGTCAAGTCTCATTGACAATACAGCATAGTCTTTTCCTTTAATCTGCTCTTTTGTGTGTTCCCCTTTTTCTCTCCACAGTCCGTAATTTTTCAGACGGTGTGCTGCTATAAAGGCTGCCGCCTGGATTGTTCTGTGGAAGGGCTCAAAGTCAGTGATGGCTCCAAAGGCCGCCGTTGGGGNAATTGTTCTGTGGAAGGGCTCGACGTCAGTGATGGCTCTAAGGGCCGCCGTTGGGGTGGTTTTCATAGCCCCTGTTGCTGCCCTTAGGATCCATCCCCTGAGCGCTTCGAGTTTCTTTTGTACTGTCTTGAGATCTGTCCTTTTCCACCACACTGTTGCCGCGTAGGTCAGTCTTGATTTCAGGATACAGATGTATATCCAAAGGACGGTCTTGTAGCTCAAGCCCCAGCTCTGCCCAATGGCTCTTCTACACATCCAGAAAGCTGATGTGAATTTCTTGCACTGTTGATCTACTTGAGGCTTCCAGTACAGTTTTTTATCTAGAATTACGCCTAGGTATTTTGCTTGTTCTTTAATTTGTATTTCCTGTCCTCGCATCATTAGCGTTCGTAATGGTCCTATCTTGTACTTTCTGGTGAAGACAACAACCTCCGTTTTCCGGGGATTGATAGATAGGCCTTTATCCTCGCACCATCTATTTAGGTGCCTCATTGTCGACTCGGTGATGTCCAGTAGGGTGTTTAGATGTTTGCCTCTGGTAATTATAAGTATATCGTCTGCGTAGCCGACCGCTGATACTCCCAGGTTGGTCAGCATCCTTAGTGCTCCATCAATCACCATACCCCACAGAGTTGGGGAAAGAACCCCCCCCTTGTGGGCATCCGTTGTTGACGGAGCCTTTGACGGTGGTGTTACCTCTTGTAACCGTCAGTTTCCTGTTGCTTAGCATGTTCGTGATCCATTTAATTAACGGATCAGGTATTCCCTTATCTTTGGCTGCTTTGCAGATACTATCTGTGGTCGTGTTGTTAAAAGCCCCTTCTGCGTCGAGAAAGGCTCCCACGGCGTATCCTCCACTTTCGATCTGTTCTTCGATGAGCGATACAGCCACATGCAGGGCTGATTCTGTTGATCTTCCCTCCCTGTATGCATGTTGCTCATTGCACAATGGGTTGTTCTTCAAGATATAGTCCTTTATATACCTGTCCACCATCCGCTCAAGAGTTTTGAGCATGAATGACGTCAGGCAAATAGGCCTGAAATCCTTAGCGGTGTTGTAGCTTCCTTTGCCCGCTTTCGGGATGAAAACCACCTTAGCTGTCCTCCAGCATTTTGGCGTATATCCTGCTGCAATGCTGGCCCTTGTAAGTCGTACCAAAGGTCCGATGATTATGTCGACTCCTTCCTTGAGCAGGATCGGGAGGATCCCATCCTCTCCCGGTGATTTATAGGAATCAAAGGAGCTGATGGCCCACCTCAGTTTAGCCGGCGAGACAATCAGTTTAGCAAGTTCCCTGCAGCCACAGATGTGACGCGGTCCTTCGCTACCGGTTTCCACCTGGTCCTCCGCCGTCTCGCATGTATCCCCTGCTATCGTGAAGCCGGGAAAGTTCGACTCCATGAGGTGCGCCAGCGCCCCCAACCAGGCTTCGGGATTACGGGCTAGGATCTTGTTAAGCCTAGCCGCTTCTTTACCAGCTTCCACGTTACTGCAGTACTCTCTCCAGCTTTCAGTCTGGGCTTTCCTTACTGCGTGGCGATATTCCTTCTGTTTACTTCTCCAGGCTATCCATTTCTGGTTATCGTTGCTCTTAACTGCTTTCTTGAGTAGAGCTTTGGTCGCTTTCTTCAGCTTTTCTAGCCGGTTATTCCACCAGGGTACCTCATATTTGCCTCTGCCCCTTACCAGTTTGCAGTTGGCCTCATATGCCTCGGTGATGGCCCTCTGCAGCGATTCTGCCGCAGTGTTTAGCTCTTCTATCGTGTTTATCTCCTTTGGGAACCCTGTTTTTAGTTTCTCTTCTAAGTCCTTCCTGTATTCCACCCAGTTCGTTCGCCTGGGATTTCTGATCCATGTTTCCTGTTGTCGCGTTTCTCCTGTAATCATAAAACAAATTTGTGCATGGTCGGAGAGTGAGGGTTCGTCTGACACTCTCCAGTCCCTAGTATATCTCACTAGCTGCCTTGAGCAGAGTGTGATATCAATTACCTCTCTCCTCCTTACATTCATGAAGGTTGGTTCGTTACCTCTGTTGATAATCTCCAGGTTTGTGGTAGTCAGGTACTCGAGTAGGGTCGTCCCCCGGTCGTTAGTGTTCGTGCTTCCCCACACCAGATGGTGTGCGTTGGCGTCACACCCGACAACCAGGGGGAGTCCCCTTTCCTCGCAGTATTCCACCAACCTGGATACTTCCTCTGTTGGTGACTCCTTTTCGAATGGGAGATATGCCGAGGCGATGATCACCCGCTGACTGCCCTCCCCTCTTGCTAACTCCATGGCTAGAACAGCAAGGTCAGCTGTGCATAGGTCCAGTAGTGGTGTTGTCTCCAGACCCTTCGTCACGATGCACGCCCTTGTTCTTTCGTTGCTTGGGCCCTTGATGACCTTGCCTGCCTGTCCAAGCCCTCTGATCGTTCCTCTGTAACACCAAGGCTCTTGTATTAGTGCTATGGCTGTGTGCACCGCTGCCAAATGCCTGGTTAATACCGCCGAGGTGTCCTTGCTGCGGTGCAAGTTAATCTGCGCTACTGGAATGTCTGTCGAAGCCATGATTGACAGCAACAGCTCCCCTAACGCTTGGTATTCACTACTGCGACTCGGTCAGGGAGTATTTGAAGCTCACCTTCCCAATGTCGTAGTAGGCTTTATTGTCCATCGCCGAAAGCGTTTTTATTCCACTTTCGGGGATGCCCAGTACTAGTAAGGTGCCTTCGGCCTCCTCACTAGATTTCTTCTCGGCGTTTAATAACCTCCACGCCCCTGTTTTTAGGGTGGGGTTGTACCTCTGCAGCCTCGCCAGTATCGCTACTGCTTCCTCTGGCTTCCCAGGGACCCAGACCACGGTCCTGACTACTTTCTGCAGAAGCTCCACCCCTCCCACCTTGATGTTTGCTCCCTCCCAGATGTCCAGCTTAGGGATGCAAGATGCTGTCCAGGTTCTGGCACTGGTTCATCCGTTACCAGTTTCACCATTGCGGCTACCTCCACCTCCATTAGGTCCAGTAGGTCAGAAGCCCCTGGGTTCACCTGTTTCTGTGAAACGGTTCTGCCCAGTTCTCGCCGGTTGGGTGTCGGCGCTCTTCCCTTCGTCTTCCTTATGTGCATTCTGTAGTTCCATTTTGTTCCCACGAGTAGCTAGGGAAATAAAGGTCACCCACTGCAGAGCCCCGCTTGCAGTGGGAAGGCTTTCGCACCTCGGGAGGGCGCCTGGTATCCCGAGGGCACCGTTTGCGACCACTGGACCCCGTGGCCAACCAGTCCCCTATGCACGGTTTCTCACACAATGGGATTGAGGGTTGGATGTAGTACCCATTACGCCTCCTTCCGAACGCAATGGAGAGTTGTCCTTAGCGTCCGGGAGGTCCGTCCGACAGTTCTAGAGAACCCCGAGGTCCGGACCCGACCCGGGAAGAGCCCGACGGGAAGAGCCCATTTTACCGAGATTCCACGCCTCGGGCGCGTTCTACTAATAGCTCGAAGGGGCGGCGAGCCGACATCGCCCTATCGACCACGGGACAGTCGCATAGGCCCCCGGACGAGCCCCCACACCGGCTCCTTTCAGAGCACACGACAAGGTAACAACTCCTAGTGGGGGACAAGGAATATCAATTAAACAATACTTTCTATATTATTCTGATAGTCTATTACAATAGGAGGGGATGACATCCCCAGGCATGCTTCGTGTGTGCATCACACACATACTGAATGCGAAGGTAGTCAGAAGCACTTGGTTAAGTCGTATAGTAAGCCAAGTGCGAGCTGGGGTAAGAGCCAGTGAGATGACTAGAGAAGAAGTGACTCCTCGTAGCTTGCGGAGCTCTATTTATACCTAGGCCACCCCCCCCCCCCCACGCAANCTGAGAACTACGTGGTATTTACTTATCTGGTAGCCGACCGCTGTCGGTAACTTACCGGTTGTTGCTAACTTACCTATTGTCGCTCTCTTATCCCAGGGCCGTCTCAATACTCTGAAACTGAAAAATGGGGGAGTTGTTAAGATAAATGATAAATGCGAAGACTTTGAAACTGCTATGTAACTATATAGCAGGTCCTCTGATACATACTTCTTCTTTTGAAATCAGATTTTTCGAGTAATTTTGATAACCAACAACGTCCAACACATAGTCTATTCTGAACTCAAATGAGGCTTAAATAAGGATACATATACTCTTGTAAAAATTGAACATTCGAATCACAAATGTTTTATCAGGCGTATGCGCACTACTACTATTAGAGGGCCGAAGTAGTGCCGGTCTATAAATCAGGTGAAAAAAATAAAACCACGAACTATCGACCTATCTCTCATATCCAACGTTGCAAAAATTTTTGAGTGGATTATATATAATATATGACGAATACATGACGAGTACGAGCTCAAATAAATGTTGAAATTCTGAGTAAAAATGTAACTAGAGTAGAACATTTCTAATACCAAGGAGTTGTCTTTGACAGCAATCTAAAGTGTGACAGCCAAATGCAATATATTATTCAGAAAACTAAATACCTAGTATATATTTTTTAGATTATCTTTAAGTATATGTCCATAGAGACACTCAGAATGATCTATTACGAACAGCCTCGATACAACCATGGAGCTGGATTTCTGGTATCTGGTTGTGCTGCTTGGCGTCTCTGGCTGATGTCATCACCCGGAGACAACCTTGGAACTATATTTGAGCTTTCTAGCAGTGCTGGTTGGCGTTTCTAGCTGCCTCAACCACCTTCGAATGATCCTTGAGCTCTATTTTCACTATCCGGCAGTCCTGTTTGGCGTTGCCACCTGCTTGGACCATCTTGAGACAATTTTGTAATTGAATTGATGCTGTCTTGGATTGTTGGTTGGCGTTCCTGGATACTTTAACTATTTTAATACAAATCCGGATATGGATTTATAAAATCCGACAAGGTAATTTTCAAAGTATTAGAATAAACCTGAACTGTATGTTATATTAATAATATATCTTCAATAAGATTTAACTTGAAACGCTTTGTCCCATATGATAAAATCAGTAAACAGATTTCTTATTGCTTGCGGATACCTTTTCAGTGTTCATGATGATAATCTTCTGTTTGTAAATGTTAACTATGTGACTGAAAAATATTGTTTGACGGTATTTATACTTAAAAGCTGCCTTGTTTTAAATTTGTATGTAGAGATCAGTGGTCTGAATCTGTCAATAATTATTTATAAATATGATTTTGTAACATTTTTCTCTACGTCTGGGGGTATAAACAATTCTGCATTTATTGGATCATGGTCAACTACGTCTACCGAAGTCAAACTAAGGATACTGATGGTATTGATAACTGAGCTATCAAAATTTCGGAGTTGGAACGTAACTTCAAGACTCAAGACTCTGGCACTACTATACTACTACTGTTATACGTATTTATATTCATGCATTTTATAGAAGCTTGTTTTTTTAGCAGATAATTATATTGTACAGTCGTTTATTTCTCGTTTTATTAATTTAATTCTATTTTTCTTTTAGGTGGAAAAAAACAATTAAAGTAGAAGGAAGGACTCAAGAGGATTTTCAAGAGGATTTAAAAAACAATTAACAGAAGATTCATATAAGTCAAGACCCATATAAACCCCAATCTTTCAGCAATATTGCTTTAATGTTGCGTTCACAAATTCGCCGGATTCAATAATATTGTTAAAAGATTGTAAACCCTTGCTAAGCTTATGGAACAATATTGCTGTGAACAGCTATATCCGTTTTACCATTGCAAGTTCGCCTGGTCTGGGCCGGCCCGTCTACAGCACCTAATATCGTTGAAACATTGACGCAAGGTTGCATAACTAGAATCCACAATATAGTACAATGGCATAATAATCTTGATCCGACTATTGGACAACATTGCTACGAGATAAAACAATATTCTATAAGTATGTAAAAATTTTCGCATTAGTATAACATTTTTTTTTATAAATGCAAAATTATTTTAGATAATATCATAATATTTATCAAATATTGTACTATCTAGTGAGAATGTTGTCCAATAGTCGGATCAAGATTATTACGCGATTGTGCAATATTGCAATATCTAGTTATGCAACCTTGAGACAATGTTTTAACGATATTAGGTGCTGTAGACGGGCTGGCCCAGACCAGGCGAACTTGCAATTGTAGAACGTACATAGCTGTTCACAGCAATATTGTTCCAAAAGCTTAGCAAGGTTTTATAATCTTTTAACAATATTGTTGAATCCAGCGAATCTGTAAACGCAATATTCAAGCAATATTGCTGTAAGATTGGGGTTTATATGGGGCAATTCTCATCTAAGACATCTAGCAGGGTTCCGGTATCGCGCCAGGCCTTTATCTCGAAATTAACCGCTGCATCAACTGACGATTGTCCAACCGATGCACACAGGTCCAGAGTTTACAAGCCCCTGGTAGACCACAATGGATGAGGTTACAGCTATCCAAATAACCATCTTCCGGATGTTTGGGTGTCAGGGACGCATTCGCTGCGAAATAAAAGGTAGGCGAATTAATCCCGGGAGAAGGTCTTATAGCCAAATTGCGGCGGGGATCTATATTCCAAGGTACAGAAGAAAGCCGACTCTTTGAACACTAGCCGATATGTTCATTGCATATAGCGGAAGAGATTGCGACTGCCGGTCCTGCCGCCCATGGTGTGATAACACTGCAGTGACATGCGTATCGCAATCGGAAAGCGTGTCGAGAGACTCAGATACCATAGCCGGGGTCTACAACAGAATAAAGGCAGAGGAGTTAACCTAAATAATTCAAAACCAAACAACCGACCGAGTTTTACCTGCAAGAGGGACGCCAAAATTAAACTCTCTTTGGGAGCATACTCAACGACGGTCTTACTGGCAAGACACACTCCAGCCCCTTTCGGCGACGGTTGAAGGCGTTGACACTCGAACTGGACACCAGCAGTCAGCAGAGTCTCCAGGTACTTGCTGAAATGGGGAGGCGGGCGCGAATCAATCGCATTGATCAATCGCATACCCACTCCCCTCCACCCCTTTCCACTTGCCCCTCCACTTACCCCTCCACCTACATATCCACTTTCCCTCCACTTATTAATTTTAAATAGTTTCAAAATTAACGTTATTTTATTAGTACTCTGCCCCTCCACCGCCCTTCACCCCCCTCCATACCCCTCCACTTTCTCTCAACTTTCCCCCCCCCCTCCACATACCCCTTCACTTTCCCTCCACTTTCCTTCCACTTTCACTTCACTTGTCCTCTGCTTACCTACTAAATCGAGACTGCTCTCTGCATTATCGGGCTTGAGTCCGTCATATTTTCACTACATTGGATAGTAAAATATGGCCGCATCAACAGTTCATTAACAATATGGACTAAGTAAGTGAGTCCAAAAAAACTCGATCATTATTAGAGTCTAATTATTCAATTTATTAGAAATTATTAAGATTTAGATTGAGAACTTTATAAGATAAAAGTTAACAATCATTATTATAGATGATTCACAGAGCTAACCAACAACAGCACTGAATGAAATAGAAAAGTAACACGAGACAATAAAAGATAATTTAGTTAGTGTTTTTGAATTAAAAGTGTAATTAAGAGAACTTTATAAGATGAAAGTTAACAATCATTATTATAGATGATTTACTGAGCGAACCAACAACAGCACTGAATAAAATAGAAAAGAAATACGAGACAATTAAAGATATATTAGTTAGAGTTTTTGAATTAAGAGTGTCATTATTAAATTTTTTAGGAATCATTAAGATTTAGATTGAGAACTTTATAAGATAAAAGTTAACAATCATTATTATAAATGATTCATAGAGCGAACCAACACAGCATTGAATAAAATAAAAAAAAACACGAGACAATAAAAGATATATAACAACTAATATATTAGTTAGTGTTTTTGAAAAAAGTTCTGATTTTGAATTAGTATCAAATACTAATACCACATGTATTGGAAAAATTAAAGATACCAAATCAGTAGTCGGTACTGTAATCCCTGTTTCTTGGTCATCAGTCAGACGTTGTGAGTATATTTTAGTAATCGATTGTAATGGAATACTTTAATGGAAATGAAAGCTTATCTCAATGCATTCAATTGAGACGAAAAAAGAACTTTATAAGACGATTATAAGACGATTTAATAATATTTAAATCTCAGGCGAATAAGTGAGTTTAAAGAACTTAATGAATTATTAAGAGCAGGTAGTCGAGACCACACAATAGGTCATAGGGAAAACTCCGAAGCGCAGCCGCTTGAATAAATTAAGGAAATAAGAGGAAAAAGAGCCGACGACATGAGCGACAATAACAAACAATATGTGAATGTAATAGGATAATCGGGCTATATAGCACATTAATAATAATTAATACGCGAGAGATCGAATAATGAGAAAATCGCGAAAGTCGGATAACTAGATTATATTTCATCTCTATATACGTATCATAAATTAAAATCACGCGAGACTGATCCGTATACATATGGGCGAACGAGCGACACTGTGAACAATATATACACATACATTCCAGCAAACATACTAGTAGAAGAATTGCGTCTGAGACTGCGAGAGTACCGAGAAGAAGGAGGTACGCGTCCAACCAGCGAGTACACGTGCATATATAACATCAGAAGGAGAGCTTCGTCCAAATCTGCCGAAGAAGGAAGCACGCGTCCGAACTGTGAGCGTCTGCACACTTGCAACACCAGCAGGAGTGAGAGAATTTATGGTAGATTTTCGTCCCTTCAATCAACAGTAACTTACTCCGGGTCCGACATACCCACGTTTGTCATAGTAGTAGTAGTAATAATATGGAAATTTCTCACTAAAAGGGGGGCCCCACTACTAATCCGCGATAGATTGATTTCAGATCATATGACTACTCATGCGCAACCCAGCGCAGAGCATCTACAGATGTATGAGGCCAGACAACCCAAGATGGCAAACCAGGTACTCCCATACTACCCCCCGTGGCCATCAACAGGTCTCAGCTTCCCAAATCTGCAGCAGCTCGCCGCTGCCAATGGGATGCTCCTTCAGCCAGCCCTGATGCCAAGGGATTCTAAGTTGACTCTACAGATGATTGGAGCCAAGCGCAATCAAGACAACCAATCAAGACACAATACAAGATTAAGCGAAAGTACATTTTAAGAAACTTAAAATGAAAGAGAGATTCGCTAAGTAGCCATAATGTATGACAAGACCACACAAACACAGCCAATGGCGAACTACAAAACACACAATAATGTAACAATCACACTTTAGAAAAACAACATACTTATAAAACCGCTCGACCAATCTAAGCAGAAAAATTGTTAACCGCTCGACCAACCTTAGCAAAATTTTATGTGACCAGAGAATAACGCGTACTATCTTAGAGATTTTTAACGAGTAAGTTTGAAAATAGCACGTATATCTTAACCTAACCTAGCATATTCAGTAGATTAGATACACTTATCTAGAGGTAAAGATAGATCTTTATTTAGGAATTTTTTTTTTTTTTTTTTTAAGTGGCATTTCGAACTCGAAAGTTCATCGCCTCATCTACGCAAGCCTTTGACGTATCCCTATTTTGTGCTAACCCTCTCCATTTTGCGCCGTCCCGCCCGATTTCAGTTAAGTCCGCTTTTACATTGTCCTCCCACCTGCGTCTAGGTCTACCTAGAGGTCGCGACGTATTTGGCTTTCCTTTCATTATACGAGCTGCCGTGCGATCATTTCCCATTGTTGCAACGTGCCCTGCTCATCTTAGTCTTCGCGATTTAATTATTCTGTTTATATTCGGTGACGCGTATAAGTTATGTAGCTCGTCGTTGTGCAGTTTCCTCCACTTCACGGTTTCCTCATCTTTTTTTGGCCCGTATATTTTTCGCAGAACTTTATTTTCGAACACCCTAAAACGGTTTTCCTCTGCTTTAGTGAGTGCCCAAGTTTCGCATCCGTACAAGATTACCGGCATTATTATAGTCCTATGTATCCTAATTTTTACATTTTTAGACAGCACTTTTAATTTTAGTAGTTTGTTCACGGCGTAGAAGCAGGTATTACCTGAATGTAGTCTCTTATTAATTTCGGCTTTGATTTCGTTTCGATCATTTATAGTTGTGCCTAAATATCTGAATTCGCTAACCTTTTCGAAAGTAAAATTTCCGACTCTAAGATCCCCCTCTCCTTCGCAAATGCCCAGTTTATCCATAATCATATATTTCGTTTTCGATTCGCTCACCTCTAACCCCGTTTCCTCGGCCGCATTTATGAGTATTTCCGCGTTTCTCGCTACCGTTTCGCCAGTATCCCCTACTATGTCCAAGTCATCTGCATATCCTAGAATCTGCGTTTTTCCGTTAAGTTTTTCGCCCAGCCCGCTAGTCTGCATTTGTCTAACAACATACTCTAGCGTTAAGTTAAAGATTACCGTGGAGAGCCCGTTACCTTGTTGCGAACCGTCGTGTATCATGAACGATTCAGATACATTACCGCCTACTCGTACTTTTCCCGTGCTTCCGTTCAGACATATTTCTATTAATTTCACAAGTTTTTTGGCACGCCGAGGAGCACAAGGATTTGATACATTTTGCTTCGCTTGATAGAATCATACGCTTTTTTAAAATCTATGAATAACTGGTGTATTGTTTCGCAATATTCCCATTTTTTCTCTAACAGCTGTCTTATAGTATACATTTGATCGCTCGTCGACCTGTTACGCCGGAATCCACACTGATAATCTCCTATTATATCTTCCGCGAAGGGTGTGAGTCTGGCCTGTATTACGTTTGACAGAACTTTGTAGCAGGTAGCTAAAAGTGAGATTCCCCGATAGTTATTGCAGTCTGTCTTATCTCCCTTTTTAAAAATCGGTATGATGATGGATTCTTTCCAGTTTTCCGGCATTGTTTCATTTTTCCAAATAGAGCGTACTAGTTCAAAAATTTTCGATGTCAGCGCAGTGCCCCCATATTTAAGTAGTTCAGCTGGTATAGAATCGTTTTCCGCGGCCTTTTTGTTTTTTAGTTTTTTGATCACGGCTTCTATTTCTTTATAGGTCGGTTCTTCCATATGGAGTTCAGCAGTGTGGATTTCGTCTCCCGTTTCCTCGCAGTTTTCATGTTTAGCAGCTTATCAAAATAGTCCTTCCACAGCTTTAGCAGTTCACCTTCGATTGTGACGAGATTCCCGCCCTCATCTTTCATTAATTGTGATCTACTCTGGAAAGCCTTCCTAATAGCGTTAATTCCTTTGTACATCTCGCGCGGGTTATTTTCCTTACTATTAGTTTCTATTTGTCTAATCTAATTCTTTTGATACTCACGTGTTTTGTTCCTGTAAATCGCCCCCACTTGCCTTCTTATTTCGTGGTACTCTTCTACGGCCCTATCGCCTCCATTGTGTACGCTGTCTAATTTGGCCTTTTTGCGCCTTTCAAACCAGAGTTCGCACTCTTCGTCAAACCATGGTTTGCTCTTTGGCTTTTTCTTTCTACCTAGCACTTTATTCGCGGCCTCTTCTATCGCTTATTCGATATCCCCCCAAAGACTGTTCGGGTCGTCATCTACCTCCGTCGGTGCATCCGTTTCTTCGAGTACCTGAAACCGATTCCTTATTTCTACTTGATACTTAATTCGTTCTATCCCGTTCCGTAGCTTTTCAATATCGAACGTTTCTACTTTGCTCGCCCGTTTACTATTTTGCCCAGCAACGAATTTGGCTCTTAATTCGGTCACTACTAGAAAATGATCCGAGTCGTAATCCGTCCCCCTATAGGTTCTTACGTCAAGTACGTTCGTGTGGCGCCTCTTATTGATAAGAAAGTGATCAATTTGATTTTTCGTGACTCCGTCCGGCGATATCCACGTTACTTTGTGTATATCCTTGTGCTTAAAGCACGTACTCTTTACTATAAGATCTCTTGCCGCCGCGAAATTTATGACTCGAATACCGTTATCGTTGCTGGTTTCGTGCAGACTTTCCTTGCCTATAGTGGGCCTAAACATTTCCTCTTTCCCTATTTTAGCGTTGAAATCTCCCACTACTATTTTGGTGTTGTAAGACGCGAATTGGTCGATTAATTGCTCCAAGGCTTCGTAATAAAGATCCTTCACTTCTTCCTCTTTGTCCTCCGTAGGACAATGCACGTTAATAACCACTTAATTGTACCACGCTCCCTCGATGATGATATACGAGAGTCTGTGTCGTTTACGAATTTGAAACTTTGAACCGCGTGTATAATTCTTTTGTTAATCAGAAATCCGGTACTTAGGGAATGTCCGCTCGCGCCCCCGTACATAAAGGTGAAGTTTTCGTTTCCTAACATACCGCTATCTTGCCACCGAGTTTCTTGTATAGCTACTAAGTCTAGATTGTACCCGTCAGCCTCTTTTAAGATTTCCCGGTACGCGCCTGCTCTGTATAAACTGCGCACATTCCACGTTCCTACCTTTAAGTCCCTATTGATTTTGGTTTGGTTTTGGTTTTTTTGAGCCATGGTAGTAAGTGAAACCCACGCGTTTTGGATCCTGTTTCCGATCGCAGGTGAATCATCCGTTCTAGAGGTGATAACTCCCATACCTCTCTAGGACTAAGTATGAGAGCTTTCCGACTTTGGTGAGGACGGAGTCAGCTCATCGTCGGACACACTACGGAATCACGCTCGTATCCTAACGCCCCCCTGCAAGGCAGCGCGCCTACGCTGGCTTCGTTACCGTGTAAGACCAGGTGGCGAATCATTCTACACATCCCCTTTCGGGGCAGTTGTCGTCGCTCCCACATTCTCCACGACAGCAGGATTTTAGTAATGTGTGCTAAGAGAGATAGATTATAGATATAATTAGGTATGAAATGAAAGTGAAATAAGAAATATTGTTGAGTGTTCGTTGTTGTGGTGCTTGCCTAGTGTTTCTAGATGAATGCGTTCGATCGACAGTGCGGGCTCATCACACCCACGCCCGGGCCTATCGGCTGTCCGCGGCTGCTTATTCGATTTATTCGCAGCTAACCTCTTTCTCAGGGGCCGTTCCTCCATCCGCAACCTGAGGACGCGCTGTGTAGTGGTGATAGGCACCCACCCGTCCGTTCTGGACGCACAGATCTTAATTTAGGAATAGACTAAGAAACATTATGAAAACTTAAAAGTAAAATAAGAGGGTAATTCGTATGAGAAAAACTCAAATTTTTTTCGGGACGCAGGATTTTATTTGCATAATTTTAGTTTGCGGGCGAGGGCGCCCGGTAGCGACCCCAAGGAAGTGTCACTTGTGAATATTTACACGTATATAGCATAGCTAGTTATAATGTAGTCGAGTACAAATCGCCAAACACGTGCATGGCAACAGCTCGGACGCACCCCGAGGCCCGATTCTTACGTCTCAGTGCGACTTCCCTTCCACGATTTCGGACGTCCGCGCGGGTAGGAATCACACCACCCAGGGAGGCTATAAAAGAGGGTGCATACAGGCGCTCGCTCTCTACTCCACCACCCGCGATCCAGCACTAGACAGGTAGCTTTGACTCAAAGACGACAGATAGGATCGCATAATTATAGAAACGCGCATTCTCCGAGGTCACTTTACGCGTATCTCTCTCTTTCACGCGAATCATTCACTGTGAATTTCGATTAATAAACAACTACATTCACCGATAATTTCTCGTGCTCATTTATCGCCCCGGTATTTTCGCAGCAATCGTAAGCTTAATGCCTCTTGAAGAACAAAACATCGACCCTCACACGTAACACAACCTTGCAATGTAAAAGCGAACATTTTGGTGCCTAATGGTTGCAGCAATGTTGTTCTAAGCACTGGCAATATGTTAAGGGGACGGATACACCTTAAAATGTCAAAAAATTAAAAAAATTAATGTTAAATTGTTTAAAAATATTGTTTAAACAATGGTATAAACTCAAAAACAATCTAAAAACAAAAAACAATGTTTGTATATCCATGATTTTCACTTTTACAGCTACCGCAGACTTACTTAAGATTTGGGTTTCGAAGGGCAGTTTTACTTTGATAGAAATGCCTGAAACAGCTATAGTTTCCAAATAAATGTGGAAATTTAAAAAAGAATTCAATTTGATAAAGTTGTCTATAAGTTAATAAAAAATGTTGTTTAAAAATTTTTAAAATTATAAATATTTTGCATTAATTATAGACAACTTATTTAAATTAAATTCTCTTTGCAATCCATACATTCATCTGAAAACTATAGCTGTTTCAGGCATTTCTATCAAAGTAAAAGTGCCCTTCGAAGCCCAAATCTTAAGTAAGTCTGCGGTAGCTGTAAAAATGAAAATCATGAATTTTGGCCTTCGAAGACTTGTTGTATGTGGTATATTATATATACAGTCATTGTTTTTTGTTTTTTACAATGTCTATGAGTTTATACTATTGTTTAAACAATATTTTAAACAATTTAACATAATTATAAATAAAGAATTCAATTTTCCAATTTTTTGACATTTTAAGGTGTATCCGTACCCTTAAGCGGGTCTCAAACCCATTTATGCGATTTCACCGACCTTGCGGCGGGTATTGCAGATAGTGCTTATGATCACCTCTGGTGCGATCTGGCGTCAACTACTACAAAACTTTGCAATATCGAAACTAACACTGCGCGTTTTGCTGTACACGCAGATTTTATATAACGAAAATGCCTTTACCTAATGATCTGTAGTTCGTATACATCACGCGTGTTTCGACTAATCGTATTTTTTACAATAACTAGCTAAATTCAAGCGCGCTTCGCGCTCTCATTTCTTATGCACGCGGTTCGTTTATTGTAAAGTCTTAAAAGTATTCCAAACGCTAACATATATTTCAAAATTAGGTTCACATTTGTATTTGATTGATGTTTTTTCTTAAGAAGATAAGTAGTATTTTCTAAAAAAAGCAGTAGTGTTACGTGGTTTTTAACCGCGAACAATTATTTTATTTTTTTTGTTTGAGCTTGTGTGTCAGGCACTATACAGCATCGAGAGAATGAAATTCAGTCTCCGCGACCAAACTCAACTCTCTCTCTTTTTATATTTCACTGTTAAATTATTATTCAAATTTCTTAGCTTCTGATTGTTGTGTGGATATCTCTGGAATAAACTCTGCTTGCTTTCACGTGCTTGGAGAGTTATTATTGTATCGAGTCAAATAAAGGATTTCAAAATCTATTTTTATTAGTCCAACCGATAATTAATTTTATACAATTACTTTTAAACTCTCTCTTTAAATTAAATTGTCGCAAAATCTTCTATCTGTACTAAGTTAAATACTTATAAATCTCTATATTTCAAATCTGAATCTATATCTACTCAACTGAAACCTTATGTCCGTTCAGCACCTTGGTACGACACGGAGTGACGAGGGAGCTTGGCTTGGGGACGCTCGGAAGTCTTCCGGACCTCCCACGCTGTCCCAAGCTTTACTTCCCCGCCGCTACGTCACAGCGTCGGCGCTTGTTGCACTCATTAGGCCTTACGGGGCCTGGCAACGGTCGAGCGCCGAAATTGCAAACGCAGCATCGCACGCGCGCAGGTAGCCATCGGCGGGGAAGGTGTTTAGCTTAGCGAGATTCTTGGCTATTTGATACTTTTGTGGCCTTAAATGCTCGCTATGCTTTTACTATGTGGAACTTTCTCGAAGCTATATTCGAAATAATTATCGAATAATGGCAACGGCAAAGTTGTCACATAACAAGTAGATTATAACGCAATCTAGTTTTTGAGGTTAGAATATATTAATATGATACAATATGAATGATTATAAACGAAACGATCATATTATTAATTATGGTCATAAAAAGAATCAACTGAATAATAGACCAAAAATCAAGATATTAAACTTGAACCGTACTAAAACATTTTAAATATTGGCGCCATTCATTTAACCGGATGCCTAGCCATAACCAATCAAATCGAGTTTTAAGAGGCTTCACAACATTCGGTGATCTCTTTTTTAAGAGAGGAATAATTGTGCATTTCGCATATACACGCATGTTTCGAGTACACGCTTTTTATGTTATAAAAATAAATAAATAATTACGTGTATTTCGCATATACACATGTGTTTTGAATACACGCTTTTCTTATTACAAAAAAAACTTATTGCTATGCACTATTTTTGAGATGTACAATTTTTTCTTCCAGAAATTTGAAAAAAATAAGAAACTTGGTATATAAACCCTTGTTATGTCTTTCAACAAATTTATACAGTTTAGTGACTTAAGCGTAACCAGAATCTACTTTGTTCTATATTTTCGCTTTTGACGCAAGTGTTTTAGAACAAAGTAGAATATCTGATTGTAGTGAGTGCATCAAACTGCAGCAACTTCCAACTTCGGGGTCGTCTACAGATGATTTAAACAGTTCAGCAAAGCCAATTAGGCCAGCAAGCAGTGTGATATCAGTTCCAGGGTTGTCTTCTGATGATTGAAATGGTCCTGCAACGCCACCCAGCAGCACCAAAGAGCGTGAACTTGGTTCCAAGGTCATCCTCAGATGTTTAAAGACTCCAGCCATCCCAGCCAGTACCACCAGTGAGTATGAAGATGGTTCCAAGGTTGTCCTCAGCTGATTGAAGCCTCCAGCAACGCCAGCCATCACCACCAAAGAGCGTAAACCTGGTTTCAGAGTCGTCTCCGGATAACTGAAGCCTCCCAAAACGCCAACTAGCATTAGTAGCAGCAGACAGTTTTGATCCAGTTCCAGAGTCATCTTGATTGTAGCCATCAATACAAACGTATAATGCACAGACAGTGTAAATCAGCTGTATTGTCATCTTTACTCGGTTGAACACATAAGACAACCACGTAATCACTGATTTTACTGCACAAAATTTTATTTTGTGATTCACCATCAAAAAGGTATTTGCTGTTAAAATTCTGAACGATATTTTCGAGCAGTTCTCAAGTCAAGAGCTAGAATGTAAAAACCGATTTTCTCAAAAATTCTGCTTCCTTTTTTAGCGGTGTTGTTGTACGTCGAAAAAAGCATCAATATACTGTACATCAAAACAACATTTAATTTTTTGGACCTATTAATTTAGTTAGAGGAAGCTACGTGCTAATGAATTGGCAGCGGTTTTTCAATATTAGATAATGCAATACAAAGTACAATATATGTTATACACTATTATATTGAATTCAATAGTGAACCCCTTACGTTTATGGAGGTGCGTACATGGACAAAATATTTTAATAAACCGCAAACAAATAAATCAAATCGTGTTTCTTTTTACTACTATTATTAGCTTTAAATAATGTAGTCTATGACATAAATTTGATAAGGCCATTCGTTTTTTAAGTTTTTTCTTAATTTGTTATATTTCTTTCAGATGGAATTGCAAGGTATTGACAAACATACTGGTGTGAATAGTTGGATCTGTAGAGATGCATGCCATTTACTAAAGTCTACTAATATCGCTTCATGGATTACACGACATACTTGCAGTAATGTAAATGACTGTTCATTTTGTGAATCAACAGTCATTTGGTATCAGTTATGTCTACAATTACTTTCTTACACGGCCCCTGAAAAACTCGCTCTACCTCCGGACGTAAGTACACAATATTCACAAAAATTTTGACAATAATATAATCAATGAATCATTTTTCTAGAAAGTAAAATAAATTTGAAAGTTTACATTGTTTACATTGTATCTTCTTTAATATATTAAGATAAAAAGGTGGCTTTTCCAAACTCGAAAGATTATGGCCTTACAACATATCGTTTGTATTTATAGATGAATTTTGAAGGTCGAAATTTTCTAGGGTAGGCTTATTACATGTATACTTTCTTAAACCTATTGTCCCTATTGGACCTAAAAATTCAAATCATGATGATGGAGATTCGAATCCCTCGAGCGTGAGGTAGGTGGTTCACCAGAAAGCTATTGCCGCTCTTATCTTTTATAACTGTATCTTATATACACGATTAGTAGTTGCGCATTATCTTTAACAGTACCATGGCACTATGAAAAATGTTAATAAAACTGATCTTAACCTCCCACCCGAGTCACTGGGGTCAAGGTCACGATTGTCTACTTTTCATGGTGCCATTTGTACTTTGAAGAGAGTCTCCACTCCCTCTCTGTCTATCCAAAGTGCCTCTGATTTTTTAAGGTATTTTGAAAAGAAACTCCCCGTTCTCCACTCTTTTCTATCTAAAGTGCCTAGGGCTTCTCAAAACACTTCGGAGAGCGGTAGAGCAACTTCTTAAGGGGTTGGTTCCACGACGGTTGACTAACGACTGACAGGGAGCGTGGAGAGATCCCCTGTAGCACTACCTTATGACACACACACATACACACACACACACAAACACACACACACACACACACACACACACACACACACACACACACTCACGCAAACACACGGAACTACTACACCGGGTGATGACCACACTGTTCCCCAAGCAATTGAAAGAGCCAAGTGTCATCAAAAGAGGTCGAAATAGGGAGGCTGTTCCGCCGATCACGATTGAGGAGCTGTTAGCTGCCTGCAGAAGGGTAGGAAATAACAAGGCTCCAGAGCTGGATAGCATTTTCAATATTGCATTGAAGCATGCCATTTACGCTTATCTAGAGATCTCCGTAGACTTGTACAATGCATGTCTAGAAGAAGGAACATTCCCCACAAACTGGAAGAAACAGCGACTTTTACTTCTGCCAAAAGGAAAGAAGCAACCCGAGGAGGCCTCATCATACAGACCGCTTTGCATGTTGGATACCCCGGGCAAGATCTTGGAACGCATAATTTGCGTCAGAATGAATCATTTCATAGAAGGGAAAGGTGGATTAGCAGAATATCAATACGGCTTCATGTTAGAAATAAGTGAGGTAGATGGGAGGATTAATAATAAATAAGTATTTATTAATAGTTTCTTCTACAGCTACTATATAACGCCGTGTACACCATGTGTACTGTACGACGGCTCGGAACCAAGAGAGCGATGTGCGAGACTCGTCTAGTCTCGACACCGCAAGTAGTCATGTGACTCACACTCATACGCGAGAGGGGATACCTGCATGTGTGCGCTCCCTCACACACTCGTTAACGCGCTCAGTCGCGACACTCATTCTAGCGCGCTCTATACTATACATACAGTCAAATGTACTATATTCTCAATACTTCAGGAAGAATCGTTCAACCCTGGATGCAGTTAGCCTAGTAGTCGACACAGCGCAAACAGCGATAGAGAGGAATGGATGGGAAGAAGGAAAAAATAAATACTGCGCTATTGTTACATTAGATGTCAGAAATGCATTTAATTCGGCCAAATGGGGTGAAATACACGAAGCGCTCCGGAAGCAGGATGTGCCCTTATATATAAGAAGGATAATGTCCGACTATTTAAAGGACAGAATCCTATTATTTGACACTGAGGACGGTACCAGGACCTATAAGGTTACAGAAGGCGTCCCCCAAGGGTCAATACTTGGTCAACCGACATGGAACATCATGTACGATCATGCTACAGCTACCTGATGGAGCAACAGTCGTGGGATTCGCTGACGATATAGCAGTAGTAGTAGTAGCGAAACATAAAAAAGAGGTGATTGACATAGCTGTAGAGGCCATTAGTATAATACACGAATGGCTAACGGAGACGGGTCTGGAACTAGCCAGCCACAAAACGGAAGTTATTCTTATTACTAGTAGGAAAAAGATGGAGGAAATTGCACTGACGGTGGATGGACTTGAGATCGCTTCTCAACCATTCATACTTGGGCATCACTATCAATGCAAGACTAAGTTTCAAACAACACCTGGAAATAGTCAGTGATAAAGCAGCAATGGTTGGCGCTGCTCTATCACGATTGATGCCGAATGTAGGAGGGCCAACTCAAAAGTAAAGGCTACTTCTAGCCAGTGTGACCACGTTGATCATGCAAATGGAGCCCTAATCTGGGCAGATGCGATGCGGGTGAAATTCTATGCACAAAAGTTGACCACCATGTACAGGCATAGTGTACTAAGAGTTGCGTCCGCTTACCGTACGGTTTCAGACAATGCGGTCTGCATTATAGCAGGCATGCTACCCATCGACCTTTTAGCACTGAAAAGGAAGAAGGTATTCGAAGCGAGGAGACGAACGAAGGACAAAAGCCAGAAGGAGATCTGGGATGCATCAAGATAGAAGACAATGGCTGAATGGCAAGCAAAATGGGAAGCAAAGCAAGCAAAGTGACAAAGGGCGATGGACTCATCCCCTCATACCAACGATAGAAGAGTGAATTGAAAGAAGACATGGGGAAGTGAACTTTTACCTCACGCCGTTTCTGACTGGGCATGGATGCTTCCGGGCGTACCTACACCGTTTTAAACTAGACGACAGCCCGAACTGCCCAGTCTGCTTGGAAACTACCAAAGATGCAGAGCATGTCTTCTATGACTGTTCGCGATACCAAATAGAGCGAGAAGAACTCGAGTGTTTTCTCCAGACCAGAGTGACGCCTGGGTCAATGATGACAGCTATGTTATCATCGGAGGATGGTTAGCACGCAGTAAACGACTACGTAGGAACCATCCTTAAGAAGGTTAGAAAAGACAAAGAAAGAAGAAGGGAAAGACGAGGCGAAACATAGGAAGACCACTAAGTCGTAAAGACGAAACGCTTCTTGGACTGAACGTAGGTCCTAGAGTTGAGCTCTCACTCCCTTGCCCGATGCAGGGGAACGTAGGAGCTAGGGTTAAGTACCTTTAAGTGCTCCTCAGACTGATGTTGAGGAACTTAGGTAACTGAGTTGAGCCCAGACTTCCTCACCAGATGCAGAGTAACGTAGGTGTCGGAGTTAAGTCTGTCCAGAGGATGACCGGACGATGCTGCAAAAAGTATACGACCGGACGATGCTGACAGAAGCAAACGGGGTTGATGCAGAAAGAAGAAAACGAGTTTGACCCTGAACCCCTAATCACTTTGGTGAATGGGGGATGTATGGAAATGTTAAATCCTAAAAAAGAAGCCAACTAGGCTACGATCACTTGACGGTCCTGAAGGATACAATCAGAAAAACAATCAAGTACTCCGAGAGCAGGACCAACGTGTATGAACTGATTAAAACGGGCCTCGTAAAGGCAAGGGAAGAGCTAGCAAAGATAGAGGAAAAAATTACGTCCCACTTAACTAGCGAGCATTGTCAGTGCTAGGAGCATAGACAGTAACTCGTCAACGAAACAAATCACAAATCGCAAAATACAAAAAGTTTTGGCAAAAAGCCATAATTGCGCGTAATGAAGAAGAGGAGTGCATAGGAAAGGTGAAAATAATAGACAAACTTATCGGAGACTGCCAGTCTGCACCAAGGGATGTAGGACGTAAAGCAAAGCAGGCAGAACAACTCAAAGTTCCGTGAACATATATACTGCTACTACTGGATAAAACCATGTTAAAGTCATTCACCATTATTGTTGTTGTTGCCGTTATCGGGTGTGTATAGATTTGCAAGATTATTAGCAGACGCCCAAGAATGAAATTTTTTAGGGTACTCCAGTAGAGAAACTTTTTTCCCTTACTACCCGTCGACTCAGATGGTATGCATGAAAAAGCACGCTTAGCTAGTCAACGATCAGCTTGAGTTTGCCCCCCCCCCCCTATTTACCACCAGTACCACTACACCAGTACCACTACTACCATTTTTACGCGATTTCTATTTGTGAGTGTGTGTCTCTCGCACACACTCTCGCGAGCACTGGCTTAACGTCTCGCGCAGATGATGTCTTGGTGTGCGCCCGCACCACACATCGACACTTTCGTCTCTCTCTCTCTCTCTCTCTCTCTCTCTCTCCCTTTGCAAGGTAGCCTCGCTGGCCACGCGGTCGCTGGTTTCCCGCTTCCCCTCGTCCTCTCTCTCTCTCGTTCTTACGCAGTCCTGACGATGGCGGCCTTTCTCCTGGTCGTTCCTTCTCTCGTGCCTGCTCGACTGTGGATGGCGACTAGATAGTGAAGGCTCTTTTGCCGATGTCCTTCCTCCCGTTCTGGCTTCCTTCCTCTCGTGCTGGCTCGACGGAGGATGGCGGCTGGACGGTGAAGACCCCTGGATAGCGGCAGTGACGGACGGCTGGATGGTCGTCTCCGGGGATGGACTTCTTTCCCTGAGCGACTATCCAGGTCGTGATGCTGCTGCTGCTCTCCTCACACACTCTCTTTCCACACACACTTGCACACTCAACATTCGCGTGCGTTTCTCTCTCTCGTCGACGTGAAATGTCGACGAGATCCAGACGAGAACTGCCGAGTCACGTTGCGTTCGCGTGCTCGGCGACACTCTCCCAGCCGACGCGCTCATTGTCTGCTTGTCTCGCGCCAGCTCGGACCGGTGGAACTTTTCCCAGAGCTCGCGGGCTTCGCACATGCCGACTGTCTCTGTAACGTCGCAAAACAAGCTGCTAGAGGATGTAGACGACCTAACTTGGTAATAATATTATATTGTTGCCGTATCCCGGCGGTGACTTCAAGAACGCCGTATTTTGGATGCGGCTCTGAGAACGCCGTATCTCAGCCGCGGCTTCGAAAATGCCTTATCTCTAGCGCGATTTTTTCTCTCTAATTTTGTAGTTGCAGTTCTGCGCGAATTTGAAATATACATTGACAAGGCAAAACATTTGCGTAAAGAATTCTGAAAAAAAAAGAATACTTATTTTGTATCGCCTATGCTTATATCATGATAACTAATACCATTAAGCGAAACGTATTCAACTAAATAAACGAATCAAATCATTATTAATTGTTATTGATTATTTTTATAATAAATAATAATTTCCAAATGTTACTTAAATAATTTAAATCCCCTTTTTCAATAATGACTTCTCGACATCCCGATTCTTAACGTTTTTTCGATACAACTCAAAAAGTATTAAAGATATCGATAAATACCATGAGAGCAAATCGATAGATCTATTTGATATCTACAACTTTCTTATTTAAACTAATTTGATCGAAGCTATATTTTTTAGTTATTTAAAAAAACGGTTTTTTTAACTTTGTCGATTTTTAAGGTTATGTTGCTGGTTCAGGATCTTCATCGTCAAAGTTAAAACTCAACTTTGAATTTTTATTACTTTTATCAAGCTCTTTTCCCTATTGCTTAGATTAGTATGGATGTAGTGCAGTCTGGCGAGTCATCGATAGATATAATTATCTTGAATGTCTGCAACGGGACAGACGCTAAACATCACCAAGTATTGCACGCCATATAGTACTGGTTGACACGTCCATTACTAAGAATGACATCCTATCGGTACTTTTGCTTAGGTCGAGGTTTGTAACTAAACGTGGTCCGTCAAAGCCTGGTTCGGAGCAACGCCGATCTCCATGCGTGGTAAGCCTCTCTTACCGCGACACGGTAGAAAATATTATGCGGGCAAAAGGCAAACGTGCTGCGTTCAGCGCAAAAGACATTAACGTGACTCTTCTAGATGAGGAAACGCGTAATTGCTCAATACCAAGTAAGATTTTCATCGAAGAACTTTGCAACAAAAAGATTATTTTACGTTTCCATAATCTCAAGCAAATCGCGCGTGACTTAAATTTTAAATACATATGTTCACCTCGGCTGCGGACCTTCACGCTATAGCCGCATCTTATAGGGCTGATATTTGCGGTGATAATCGTAATAATAAATGTTGCAATAATAATAATAACAACAGCGTTAGTGATGCCACCACTTCAAACGCAACTAAAAATACTGCTGAATGTAGGGAACAGTCGGAGTTGAAGTTAAGTGGTGCGCCGACTACATGCGGACAGCAATGACCAAGCCGGGGATTACAAGCGAGGCAAGCAGCGAGGCATTAAGAGTGGGCTCCGTGAATGCAACCTCACTATACAGGCACATGGGAATGTTTAGGCAGCATCTTAAGATTGCTCAATGCTCGATGACGTGTTAGCGCGGGTTGACGGGTACTTGGTCTTGCGGCAAGACAGAAACAAGCGTAGAGGTTGTGTAGCCCTGTTCATTCGAAATAGCTACAAAGCGACTATTCTGTGCTCGTCGCATTCTAAGGCACAGGGGAAACCGGGAATACCGTGTATCTGATGTGTAGCGTACAACAGGGAAAAATGCTACCAATCTTTGTTGCCGTAATTTACCGTCCACTGGGTGCATCTTTCACTGATAATTCAGAGCTAGCAAATAACTTGCGCAGATACTTTATGGGTTACGAGTATAGGATGGTTATGGGCGACCTAAATGCTAACATGTTATCAGCCTCGCGAGACAAAGAACTCGTCAGGAACCTGAACTACGAATAAAACTTAAAATTCATAAATCGTGGCTTGACTAACCACGTCGGGAATTCCAGTACATAGATCGACGTAATCTTTACCAACGCCGACAATGTAGTACTAGGAGCGGAAAATTCACCGGCGAATTTCTCCAACCACCATACCATAATTGACGTTAGTCTTTTCTCTCGCCCCCTGCGTTTAACAGCTCTACATACGGGGACTTTAAATCAATTAAATCAAAAGATCTCGTATCCCTCTTATCGCTCAAACAATTCAAATCGAGACAGAAGGGATACCCTCCATGAGTCGACGACGAACTGAGACATCCATACATCAGACAAGAAGCTTTACGAAGACGATGCAAACAAGCCCAACGAGGCACTAGGTGCCGTGGCGATCAATGAACGGAATATCAATCTTTTGCAGCTGAGGCTTAACAACGAACTAAACAAGCACGAAAATTTATTCAAAATAGAGTTTTTGATCAGAATCATTTTGGCTAATAATCGACCTAGGCGTTCCACAAGACTCGATCTTGGGCTGCTTACAGTTTAGTATTTACATTAACGATCTCCGGGAGGTGTTGGCCGGGTTTTGAGGGTCCGAGTGATTACCGACCAATAGTGTTGCGCAAGAGACTACATTCGGGTAATGCCTGCTTCTACACCGTGAACTAACTACTAAAATCAAAACTGCTGTCTAAAAATGTAAAAATTAGGATATATAGGACTATAATAATGCCGGCAATCTTATACGGGTGCGAAACTTGGGTGCTTACTAAAGCGGAAGAAAACAGTTTAGGGTGTTCGAAAATAAAGTTCTGCGAAAAATATACGGGCCAAAGAAAGATGAGGAAACCGGGGAGTGGAGGAAACTGCACAACGACGAGCTACATAACTTATACGCGTCACCGAATATAAACAGAATAATTAAATCGCGAAGACTAAGATGGGCAGGGCACGTTGCAAGAATGGGAAATGATCGTACGGCAGCACGTAATGAAAGGAAAGCCAAATACGTCGCGACCTCTAGGTAGACCTAGACGCAGGTGGGAGGACAATGTAAAAGCGGACTTAACTGAAATCAGTATAAATCGAAACATGAATAAAATGTTATGTTTTTTTTGGCCCTAAGATTACGGGCGTAAGATGGGGATGAACTTTCGCGTTCGAATGCCACTTAAAAAAAAGCTGCCAATTCATTGGACGTAGCTTCTCCAGCGAAATTATTGTTCTCAAAATAAATTGTGTTAAATACGTGTATGAGTATGTTGCTAATATTTCAAGTTTAAATTTATTTTTTGTTGTAGAAGCACTAGACATCATATAAGAGGAACCAAATTTTGAGAAAAATCGTGTATATATATATATAATATATTCTTTATATTTGTCATGTTACACCAATAACGTGCGTAGGCATGGCAAGAGAACAAACTACTGAACTTAATCCTTGGCCTATTTAGTTTAACACGCACTCCTTCCGACGTCCTGGGTTTGATCCATTAGACGCAGCCGAGACCTACCGACAGCAACAACTGACTAATTCCCTCCCGCGTAGCAATATATATATTATAATATATATAGTATCTATTATATAATATATATAATTCAGTATAACATAAATTCATTAGGGAGGGACTTTAAAAGTGCACCACAACCTTAGAAGAAAACGCAAATTTTTGAAAAATCGTTTTTAATTTTAGCTGTTATTTGAGAATGCTCACAAAATCGTTTAAATTTTAATAGCGGATAGCTTTTGTTTATGATGAATCCGCATACAAAGTTTGAGGCATTTGACTACTTGTTTTAAAGATATAGAAATAAAAAATCAACTTTGATATATTGAGAACATAAGGGTTTAAAAGCTGCGCAATGACATTTTTTTTTTTTTTTTTTTTTTTTTTTTTTTTTTTTAAAAAAATTTTTCTTTTTTTAAAATTTTTTAAATTTTTTTTTTTTTTTTAATTTTTTTTTTTTTTTTTTTTTTTTTTTTTTTTTTTTTTTTTTTTTTTTTTTTTTTTTTTTTTTTTTTTTTTTTTATTTTTTTTTAAAAAAAAACTTTTTTTATTTTTTTTTTTTTTTTTTTTTAAATTTTTTTTTAACAATTTTTTTAATTTTTTTTAAAAATTTTTTTTTTTTTTGTCATTTTTTTTTTTTTTATAATTACCACGACAAATAAAATATTACTTTTTCCCAAAATTTCAAGTGGCATTAGGCTTATTTCGCCGTATCGGCACAAAAACTCATTTTTTTCAGTTTTCGATTTATCTGAACAAATACGTAGACAAATCATTGAAATTTTATGAAATTAGTTTTGACATGTACGCATCAACATGATTTTTTCGGAGGTTATGATGTTAGTTTGCAGAGATATGATTTTAAAAAAAAAATCCCGTTTTTCATTTTTCTGCCGAAGCGGAGCGGTCGATCCCGAGGACAACGGGAAACTAGTTATTTTCTTATCTTTAAGAATCTTTTTAGGCTGAATGTTTTGTCAACAACGGATGATTGAAACAAACGGAAAAAAAATTTTTTTAAATCAAATAAATCGCCATACAAAAATATTAAAAAATTAAAAAAAATGTTTTTCCCGAATCAGAATTTCAAAAATAAGTATGCATGTTAAATTTGATTACTTTGACGAAGTAGTTCGAGTAATATGTACGTATAATGTCACCACCCACTATCACACAGCACACACAAACACACACACACCAGTCAGTACAGACATTTCCTAAAATCACGTAATTCGAACTTCTAACATCTCAAAACATTTTTCTATAAAGATTTAGCGAAACCCAAAATTTTACTATTACAAAGCTTCCTCTAGGAGGAAGCAAAATGCTCAAGCACCCGCTATCGAGTAGCCACTGAAATTCATCACTTAATCTCTTTTCCTCGTTCTTCGCCGCGTGTACCGTTGCTATCCTGGTGTTGGCTCCTGTGCTACTCTGCTCGTGTGTAGTGCTGGCCCCTTGCTGCTGTTGCTGGTGATGGCGGAAGTTTCCGCGCCCTCTGGTGGAGTTGCCTCTTTTTTCTCTGCCACGAGCTCGACCACGTATTGAACCCCGCCATGATCCATTGTTTGTTCCTGCTTGGCCGCCATCTTGGCACTCTCTTGCAAAATGCCCAGTTTGACCACACATGTAACATTTTCCTGTATTTGTTACAAAAATATTTGATCTTCTTTCAACGTGATTGTTTTGATTCTTTGTTTCGGCTATTTGTATTTTATTTTTCGCGCAATCAGCTGTTTGATCTTCTTCTTAAAGAGTGTCTTCTAGATCACCAATGTAACTATATTAAATTGGTAGCGTGTTCAGCAAATAATTTAATTTTTCCTTATTGCTGATTTTGGCCCCAGCAATTTTACAATTGTGCACCGCTTTTTCAAAATCACTAAAAAAAAAGACATTGTATCACTGTATTTACCCAGTTTCAACATTTCTCATTCATTTCTGCATAAAATTTGCAATGCTGTAAATTCTTTCAAGTAAATATTGTCTAGTTTCTTTATTATTCCATAGGCTTTAGTTTGTTCACAAAAAATTCTAATTGCCTATTTGAGATCGTATTGGATATGAGTGAGCAGATGTCTGCTTGCTAAAGACGGCAGGCCCAACGTAGAGCTACGCGACTCAACGCTCCCCTCTCTATGCCGCAAGACGGCCAGCGCCGACGTCGCTATGCGACGGCAGCGCTCACTTCGCCTTGTGCACTCGAGCGGTCAACACGCGTTTTAGCTTGTCAGTTCGATTACTTTGTTATACTAATTATATTCTGATATAATAGCTTGACTACATTTGTATTAACAATAGATGATTAGCATGAGGTGCAATAAATATATATCAATAAATAGTGTTTTATTATGAAATCCTGTGTACACATTATTTCTCCCCAAGCTTGCATAGTCCGAGTACGATTAAGTCTTAACAGGTTATGGGCCTAGCACGCTTCCACTGCGCGCTGAGACTTTGCTGGACTTTTGTATGCTTGGTGGAAATAACTCGTGAGTGAAAAGTGTTGTAAGTGCTAGCCAGTTTCTCAGTTCGAAGTCCTACGTTCAACGTGGACTTCGACATGGACAGCGTCTCGACGAGGACGGAGTTTGCTGTGGAGAGTACTGGCGCGGTATTTTCTTTGTTCGAGATCTCGGTCAATGCAGCTTGATTTCAAGTTTGAACCTCGACGCGGACGGCGTCCTGACGAGGAAGGAGTTTGTTGTAGAGATTGCCGGTGCGGCATTTTCTCTAGTTCGAGATCTCGTTCAATCCAGCTCGATTCTAAGTTTGAAGATGTTAAAAATGGCCAACAGCTCGAGAAGAAATGTTTTGTGATATTTTAGTCAAGGTAAAAGCTTGAATAAACAAGATTTCTGAAAAGTGCGCGATCGCGAGTGTTGCAGGAAAATTGTGTTCGTTTTCGTGTGCAATCGCCTCGTCGAAATTTTTGTTGTAACATGAGCATAGCGTTGCTAAGTTCCAAGAAATCGCGCGCGGTTGAGCAGCAGGTTCAGACATGCATATCGGCATGTGTCATCGGTTTTTTTTCGACGTCATCAAGATGGCGGTATGCGAGTGCGCGGGGACGCGCGTGAAGAAGGAGCCGTTGACACAGGCGGGCGCCATGTTGCTTTCCCTGAGTGAAAAAGACAAAGCATGATATAGACGCTCACGAGCGCCCGCGTCGGTGTAGGACTGGCTGAGCAGGAGAGATGCAAAGCAAACTCGATGCTGGCATGTGTCCACGGCGTTCCTATAAGCACGACGAAAGAAGCGTGAGAATTGCTCTCTGACCACAGCTTGATCGCAACTGCGCTTAGGCTTATAATGTGCTAGTGTATAACTAAGTAAAATTGTGACCGCTTGGCGTTACAATTTACTAATATACATGCACGATATATACATGCACGTTGTTCGAATCGTGTCGCGCCGCACTGATGGTTTATGGAAAATTTGTGAAATTAAACAAACGATACCTTGACTAAAGTTTAAATCAGTTGGATAATCACAAAATTGTCAAAGTTAATAGTTTGACGAAATTGAAATGAAAATTAGTTCGATTTATAATTATTTCAATAATAATTAATATTATGCTTGATTTAATTAATTAAATAAAGAACAGTTATATTTGGGATAAAGAATTGGAAAAGTCTAAAAGACATTCAGAGAAAACAATATAATTATCTTCACAGATGAACTAGAAGAAAGTTTTGTGATGTCCAGAAGGACGAGTATGAGATCGATCATAGCTTGAAGAAAATTAATTTGACAGCTTGACAAAAATTGAAACGTTTCCAAATAAATACGTACATATCGAAATTCAAATGGCATGCTTTATGTGCATATGTGCATGTGTATGTGTATTTGCGTAAATGTATATGCGTGAATGTGTGTACATCAGATCCAAATCATTGTGTTAGCCAGTACTCGTATTGTAGCGTATGTTGTTGCTGCTACAGTGTGTGTGCTGTAAAATCACAGGTCACGAGATAAGTTAGGCAATTAGCATTGTTCTTTTGATTGTCGTTCGTCAACAGAATATTTGCTCTATACAACATCGCCTCCTCTGATAAAATGCTATTCTTTTGATTGTCGTTCGTCAGAGAAGTAGGCATTTAATCGTGGAAAATCTAAGCAATCAGCATTATTCTTTTAATTGTTATTCGTTAACTGAACATTTGCTCATAAAATTGAAATTGTTTAAGTATGATTTTTCCGTAAAAAAGAGTTAAAGCTGGAGTAAGTGTGAAAAGAAATCTACAGACAAGGAGCCGAAGAGGTGGCTTTGGCAGAGTAGTTTTCTTTAAGCCAGTATAAAGAAACTCGGTCCAGTATGAAGTATGAT
This sequence comes from Pteromalus puparum, assembly GCA_012977825.3. NCBI lineage: Eukaryota > Metazoa > Arthropoda > Insecta > Hymenoptera > Pteromalidae > Pteromalus > Pteromalus puparum. Next base: position 38,084,403 of record CM053168.1, read on the forward strand.
TGAGCCTGACGGTGAGCTAGCGATCAGTTCGATATTGTTGAAAACAATAAGTTCAAAATGTTGGAAAACTTGTATTGTAATTGCAAGGTGTGAAACCCATCCCAGTTATAATTGCATAAAAATATGAAACTGGATTTGGATCTGTTAAATTAAAAATCCGTCTAAGGCTGAGGACACATAGCTGGAATATTTAGTTAGAGAAGCACATGATGATAATAAGTTCTATTGAAAAATAGCTTGAAAGTATAAGTTGAAATGTGTGGTCGAGGAATAAAATGATAGCAATCATTGTGATTTAACAAATTTTGTTTTTAACAACTTTGTTAGAGATAAGTTCAAAAATTAAAGCTCGATTATGTATCAAACAGGAATGATACTGATATTGAATATTCAAATTTTTAACATTTTAATAATATTGTTCAATTTTTAGATGTAATGAACAAGCTCAATGAGGAGGAGACGGCTTATTTCAAGGAATAGGTCAGCGTGCGAATACATTCAGCCCAAAATAACTTCCTTGAGTGACTGTCGAATGCTGGCTTTTTGGTGGAACAAAATTGCCTGGCGAGAGAACAACTAAAACAAAACTAGGAGCACAATGAATTGAACTGGTGACGAGCATAAATTCAAATTACAATAACGGATTGGATAACGTAAGTAGAAATTACATAGTTTAAAAATAGTTCAGGAAAAATTAAATAGGAAACGTTCATGGGAATGTATCTGTAAAGAGTAAAAATGAACAGTTACGTTGGACATGTTTCTCTTTCTTTCCTAAATTGTTTAATATTTAAATTGACTATTTGTAATTGATTCTATGCAATTTATCCGCCAATCGTATGTGCTCGAATGTACGACTGAATAAAGTTGAATTATGTTCGAAAAATTTACTCTAAATACAATTAATGTCATGTTTAAGTTTGTAGACATTCGTGAATTGGTTTATATGCTTGATAAACTCAAACTTACAAAAGAAAGTGACATTGTTGATATTCGAATACAGTCCTCTTGAGAAAACGGTTATATGGCATTATGTGTCGTTTGAGCAAAGAGGTATAAAGGAACTCAGTCTTTAAAAGATAAGTTTGATCATACAGAGCTCGATTATATAATTAATTACTGAGTACATCCATTTGGTCTGAAAAATAATAACATTCCTTGAAATCACTGTCACAAATCCACGTTTTGTTGAAGAAGCACAGATTCTTAATGAAATAGCTAACAGAAATCGTTAACGATGAATTCTTAAATATTATAATATTTAACAGGAAATACTTCGAGAGAAGTTGACAGTGTGAGCTGGACATCTCTCTAGAAGACGTTCTTTGAGCCTAAACAAACCAAGTATTTTCATCTTGGAATGATGATTTACTAGTACGACAGTGAAGAATACCACAAGCATAAATACACGAAGCAAAAAAGATGTGCTTTGTATGCAAGGATGTAAAATGCATGTTCGGTTTGGTTACCTTCACCCGAAAATCTCAGCGTGAAAAGTTTGTTTAAAAATATGAAAGTCAGAAAAGGCTCGATTTCTCGTATTTGTTATTGTCGGCGTGGTCATTGTATTCGGAATACGAAATGTAAAATTGATAGCGCATTAGGCTGTAATACGATTAAGAAGTCTAAGTTTGATAGAAGTCAAGGCCGAGGCCAATAACGATAAAGAAATTGAAAAGCCCTAAAACTGATAGTATTTCTAATAGTATTCTAATAAATTCGGAGTGAGTAAGTAACAGTGCGAGTTACGCTATTGATGGTTGTTTAATTGAGTCTGAACAACATAGTCTGTCAAGTCATTATCTGGAAAATTGTCGTCTGTAAGAATTTGAATCTCTAGAATGTACAAATAACTACACTGGATGTGGGAGTGTGAAACAAACAATTGGAATGGAGGGGCAAACAGCTTGAAACAAATGAAATTGTTGCATAGTTTATCTCAGTGTGATGTACATATTTGACAAAAGTATAAACTCTAATAAGATAAAACTGCTCGAGAAGAATTGATTTATCATGAAGCTCGAAAGGAAAAAGCCAAATATCATTGTTTCAGAATGAAAACTTAAGAATGTTGGATTCAACAATAGTGCCAGTGACATGATTCGGTTTCTAATAAAAGGTTTCAAAGATAAAAACTCATACATGAGGTCAAACATATGCATTAAAATCAAGTGTTTGAAACTATTCTAATGAGCATTAGCTATACGAAAAAACTTCGATTTCAAAGTACAGCAGCTTGATGTTTGAGCAACCACTTTGTAAACGATTAGTAGTGGTATAGAAATACTGCGAGTGTTTACTGTTCAACTATAACTTGGTAAAATTATGTTTGTAAGATTTGATGTGCCTTGCAACATTCAATAGAATAATTCAAGTCCGTTAGCTTCATGTAAAAGTCTTGTCTATCTTCTTGGTCAACGAGACACGTATTTGAACAACTGATTTACAAAGATGATAGTGATAACCAGAAATGACATAAACAAGTTAGATAAAGTTGATGTAAAGTTTTAAATTAACCAGTAATGGCAATATTAAGTTGGATAGAAATAAATTTCAGTTTGAGGTAGAAATCGATAACTTACGTGGGTATTGAACTAAACTAAGACAGAAGCATGAACAAAACTTAGCTCGAGAACACATTGAACAAGCTAGTATTTCTACAGGGAAGTTGTAGATTCTCAGTCACTTTTACCAAAAGTTTTCGATTTGACATGGTGTAAACCATGAACGCTTGAAGTGAAACAAGCTTATTAACGATCAAAACACATCAAAAGTCTGGGTCTCGAAGATTGAAGAAAAGTTTGACTTATTGATATATCATAAACTCAAATAACCATGACTTTTGCTTCCTTTCTGAAGACATACAAATAGTACTGCACAGGCTGGATGCAGTCGATTTCAAGCAAGATAAATTTGCTCGGGAGGGAGTGTTAGATATGAGCGAGCAGATGTCTGCTTGCTAGAGACATCAAGAACAACGCAGAGCTACGCGACTCAACGCTGCCCTCTCTATGCCGCGAGACAGCCAGCGCCGACGTCACTATGCGACAGCAGCGCTCACTTCGCCTTGTGCACTCGAGCGGTCACCACGCGTTTTAGCTTGTCAGTTCGATTACTTTCTTATACTAATTATATTCTTATATAATAGCTTGACTACATTTGTATCATCAATAGATGATAGCTTGAGGTGTTATCAATAAATAGTGTTTTATTCTGAAATCCTGTGTACACATTATTTCTCCCCAAGCATGCATAGTCCAAGCACGATTAAGTCTCAACAGATCGAGTTACCGATTATATTCATTGCCTTTGAGTCATTTTCATCCTAGGCTTTTTTATCTTTTGTCTTATCTTTTACTCTTGATATAATTTCTTGACATTTCTTTAACCTCAAAAATAGTTCTATTCTCTTTTTCCACATATTGTAATCCTCCCCATTGAACACCGGTATAGTCAAATCTTTTTTCTCCATTTCGTCTACTTCAATATCGAACTTTCCTTCCTGTTCAGATTTTTCTTTAATTTCTATTATATTCCCGAACGTTTCTTAGTGTTCGGAATCTTCCTTTTCAATTTTCACAACTTTCTTTGTTCCCGGTGTCACTCGCTTTTTCATACACTTTGCACTTGTTTTCAGTTCGATACGTAATCCGTTTTTATCACTCTTATTTTTGACACTTTTTTAAAAACTTTTTTTTTAATCAATAGTCGTATACTTTTGGTTTCTTTTCTTGATAATATTTTTTTTCTTTAGAAAGTTTTTCACTTTATTTTTTATTTTAAATCTTTTCTCACACAACGTGGCTTTTAGCCTCACATTTCACTTATTGTCTCTGGACTACTGGAAAGTAAGTACAGAAGACAAGAAAAAATATACAAACTACGCTCTGCTACCATGTTAAATAATAAGTGAGGTAGACGGGAGGATTGTTTATAACAATGGAGTTTATTTTAATAGATGATAGTGATATGCACAAAGCCCGCCGACAATGCGTGTGCTCTCAATGAGCGTACAACAACGAGTAGCAGAGTCGTAGTCGCGCCGTAACTATCTGTCGGATGACTCACATATATAGTACTGGTGGGAAGTTGTACACTTGACTGTAGTTAATTCTCGTGAAACGTTTTTGGAATGCTCCTATCAGATTAGCGGATTAAAAAATTCTAACCAATCAAAAAGCAAGATTTCAAAAACTTTCACGAGAATTAACTATCTTATTTTGTACATTTGTGTGTTCCCTCACACATTATACTATGCTCTACAGAATCTGCAGAACTTGGCAGTATACATTGAACTTGGTTTGAACTTTTTGAACAGTACACTTTATATTTCAATAATATGGGTGAGTTATACTAGGTTTAAGTGACACAATATCTTTAATATTCTGACTAGAGGTCAACTTAAGCTTCAGGCCCATCAATCTTGATTTTAATAAATACTGCTGAAATTAGAGGGAGCTGTGCTGGTGCTAATTTAATATCCAATCTTTCCTCAAAACCTCTTAAGGGGGTGTGAAACTTTTACCGACTCAATTTTTACCGACCGAGTCGATAATGTGAGTACTTGGAGGAAAATTAGTTGGAACTAAATAAATACAACGAATTTCGCAAAACCATGAATTCATTGCCCTCCGTCTTGGACTTATCTAGCACCATGCAAAGTTTCAAATGAAAATATGAACGCAGTAATAAATGGCATTCGAACGAAAATTAGTAGCAAAAAAAAATAGTTTTATTATCATCGAAGCGACGCCGAATAGCTGATCGCTGGCTCTGGCCGTGGCTCTGGCGAAGCGAGCTCGACCACTGTGCATACATTGTGGGCGTCTATCTGGCGTCTATCTTGCGGCCGGCTGTCGACACGTTCATGCACCCGCTTTCAGTGCGTGTTTTGATGTTTTGAAACGGTCTCCGTTTACCGAGGTGTCCTGTTCCTGTGCTTTTCGACTACGTGATGCAGAAGAGACAGTTTTATTATCTTCACAAAAGTGTTGCTATGCATGTACGTACACCTAAGTATGTGCTTTGAAGCAGTAGCCTTTGCTCACCGCGATCTCGCAGTCGCTCGCGGATCGGCTGTTCGCGGCTCTTGATTTCTAGTGTACTTAAGTAGTGCTGTGCAAAAAGTGTAAGACAGTGATGCATCAAAATTGCAGCCACGATGCGACGTGTGAGTGGCAATCCGTCAAGGAGTACTGCACTAGGAGAAAATACGCAACTCCAGCAAGAAACTTGAGTTTCCGCTTTGAGGTTATCCCTTGTTTTGGTGTCCACTTCTGTTGCTGCTGCTGCTCTTGCTGCCTTCACTGCTGTATACATTGAACTTTCAAGATACAGTCAAGATGAGGATTAACTATCACTGTTTGCACTGCTCCAACGATGTAAAGATGACCCTATAACTGACTTGTGTGTTATAGGTCTGTTAACACACTGTCTGTGCATTATAGGTTGGCATTGATGGCTACAGACAAGACGACTGGAGCTGGATCAATACTATCTAGTGCTACTGATGCTGCTTGGCATTTCTGAATGCTTCAGTTACCTGGAGACGACCCTGAATCCAGTTTCACGCTATCTGGTGGTGTTGTCTACCGTTGCTGGAGGCTTCAGTCATCTGCGTCTGGTGCTACTGATGCTGATTGGCGTTTCTGGAAGCCTCAGTTACTTCAAGATGACCCTGGATCCAGTTTCATGCTCTCTGGTGGTGTTGGCTGGCATTGCTGAAGGTCAAAGGACGACCTTAAAACCAGATTCACGCTGACTGTTGGGCAGGTTAGCAATACTGGCTCATTTCATTCATCTGAAGTCACCTGGAGGTAGCATCACGTTGTCTGCTGGGATGGTTAGCGTTGCTGGCCTTTTTCAATCAACTGAAGACGACCCAGGTGCTGGAATCACGTTGTCTGATAGACTGGTTAGCATTGCTGGCTTTTTTTAATCATCTGTGCACGACCATGGAGTAGAAAGTTGCTGGTATATGTTCTACAGTTGTTGTATTTTGTATGCATGTACTCCAGTTGCACATTCAGGGGCCATTGCTGCGACTGCTGTGTTTGCAGCTTTTGCTGCTTATACTCATACAACCTTTGCGGCTGCTGCTACTCGAGCTTGGTCAACTGCTGCTGCTGCTATATCTGTGGCTTCTACAACAGCTGTGTATTCAGGATCTACTACTGCTCCTCGACCAAGGACAACTCGTTGCTTCTACTGTTACATCTCATGTTATATGGCTAATTGAGTAGCTTCTGACGCTAATTGTTACTTCTAAAGCTTTTTGCAGGCCAAAATTTTGTCACAAGTCTATATGATGATATATCAAATCTATATAATTTTAACTTTTCTAGAACTAGATCTTCTGGTTACACTTAAGTCACTTAACTGTATACATATGTTGAAATACATACCAAGGGCTTGCATACCAACTTTCAAGTTTATACAATGCATCACTTGTACATAAACTCAATTTTTTAAGCATTTCTTTCACTAAAATTTCATATCTCAAAAGTTGTGCAATGTATACACTTGAAACTTAGTATATAAGTCCTTGTATTGTATTCTACTATATTTATGCAGTTTGATGCACTTACTACAATTAGATGATCTACTTTGTTCGAAAATATTTGCGCTAAAAGCGAAAATTTAGAACGAACTAGATCTTCTGGTTACGCTTAAGTCACTAAACTGGGTAAATTTGTTGAAAGACATAAAACAAGGGCTTCTATACCAAGTTTCAACTTTATACAATGCATCATTTATACATAAACTCATTTTTTTCAATTCTGGGACTGATAAATTTCATATCTCAAAAGTGGTGCATTAGATGCACTGGAAACTTAATATACAAGTCCTTGTAATGTATTTTTACATATTTATCTAATTTGATGAATTTACTACAACTAGAAGGTGTAATTTGTTCAAAAGCATTTACGCCAAATGAGTATATTCAGAACAAACTAGATTTTTAGGCACGACCGCGACACGGAAGTGCCTTATAGTTTCGTGTGCGAAAAATGTGTACCATGCGATATCTCGCACAATTTTCGACCGATCGGGCTGAAATTTTAGGAGAAGTCTCCTTTCGCAAAAGCTAAAAAACTATTTTTTTTTATCCCGATCCTCTACGTCGTTTTGAAATGCGGGCACAATTTGTTTAGATTTTATGGATTTTTACGTGTATTTCCAATAAAAACTTTGGTGTTACACGATTAACTCTAAGAGATTTTAATCAATCGGGCTAAAAATTTGTGTGTCAACTCCTCTTATAATAGTAAGCTGACAGTTCTATTTTGGGCTTGATCCTTTATATACAAACTTAATATTTGATATGCAAGGTCTTATCATGTATTTCAACATATTTATTGTTGTTTAGTGACTTTAATAGAACTGAACTTAGCGCGACCACAACGCGGCCTTCGGCCGCTATGTGGCTGCCGCCTTGCATCGCTTCGCGATGCAAGGCAGCCAAAACGCGAAGCGCTTCGCGCTTCGCGTTTTGGCGCATAAGGCACGACGCGCGACGCTCGCGCTTCGCGCTCGCCAGGCCCCGACGCTCGCCAGCGCCCAAGCCCGTCGTCGCGCTTCGCGCTCGCCATAAGTACCTGCCAGTGTCGGCGCTGCACTCTCGCTGTCTGACGTTTGTTATCTATATAATCCAAAAAAAAAAAATAATAAATAAACGATGAAAAAAAATTAATTTGTATCTATTTGTATACAATTAATAAAAAATGTGCTCGCCATGCGTACTCGAATGTTTTTTGATTTATTTTAGTTTTTAAATCATAATTTTCAATATTGTTGATTTTGGAATCTACATTCATAATTTTGATATGTATTCTTTTATCGCGAAAAAATTTACTTTAAATCAGATTAAAAAACAATTTTATTTCCGTAGAGATTATAAAAAATTATCATTTTATATTACATTAATTCAAATTATATTACTTAGGGGAATTCGCCTTGTTAAGCGACAACAAGTGGCGCACAAAATATACGCGAATTTCATAAAGTGGACAAAATCGGAACTATCCTATTGCGTGGAAATACATTGCAGGTTTATGTGTAAGCTGTGACATCATGCTTAACAAAGTGAATTCCATAACGTTCTAAAGTCATAAATTTTGTGCAAAGAATACATAATTTGTTCGCTCTATCGAAGCGAGGCAGCTAGCGAGCTCGACCACTGCGCAAATATTTGTGCGCATCGAGCTGGCGACGGTTCACGCAGCTGTCTGCCGTGTGTGTGTTTTGACGTTTTGAAGTAGCCTCCCGCCCTCCGCTAACAACGGCAATGTTTTCTCTGTTACAATCTTTTCGACGATATTATAAGTGAGTGCGTAGTGAAACGACAAAAACGACGCGAGTGCAGTAGTGTTATAAGTAGTTTAAAAATTAGAGCAGAAGTGCTCCTATGGTTCCTGTTTATCTGTATGCGTTTACAAGCAACCTCTGCTACCGCGATCCCGCTCGCGATCAGCTACTCGCGTTCTTGCTTTGTAAAACAGGGCAAAAAGTATTCAAAGGTGGTGCACCCGAATGGCACAGACGATGCG
>CM053168.1:38094471-38122708 GCA_012977825.3 Pteromalus puparum
AATGATGATTTCTTTTGTTTTTCGTGTTTAAGTCATACTACAACTGGAGATATCATGGTCTGCTGGATGGGGAGCGCAGTAGGATCAAGGACATCGCGTTTATTCCTATATCAGTAATACTGGATCATCGTTAGTTTGTAACATTCAGGTACATATGTTTCATATAAATTTAATGATTTTCATGTCATTTAATGGAATTTATATTTTTTGCAGATGCAGTGCATAGAAGATGTAGATCCATAATGGTTTTTACTTAAATATTATTAAGGTACCACAGGTTTCTTCCGGTTTTATTGTATTCTTTTTCTTTTTTAGGTTAAAAAAATGAAACACAATGCCAGGCAGTTGCAGCAAAAAATTATATTTTGAAGAGGATATTGTTTTATAACAGAAGATTTTTATTAATTGGCATAGCCGTATTTACCTACGCGTTTTCCTGCCTAAAAAATCGGTTCTAGGGTTGTTGTTTGTTAAATAGTGAAGAAAAATGTTTTCCACGGTAAAAAGTTGTGATTCAAAAATATCTACAATTTTATATTTAACATTTTAATGTAAAACGTAAATCCGGCAAAGTTTTATGGCAAATAAATTGGTATTTTAGCTGTAAAAAATCGATTTTGGGCCTGTAAAATCGAGGCCTATATGCCATTTTCATGATTTCATGTCAATAGAAAAAAGTTGTATTTTTTAATATTTTACAACTTTTTCTATTTAACTTTTTTTTTTAGAATGCCTATAATTCGAGTTACAGCCAAAAAAACCGCTTTTTACGATTTATTGGAGGTGACCGCATTCTGCGTATACATGCAGGCATCACTTATTTACATAAACTTATTTTTTGTTTTTAGTTTTTTAAAAGTGGTGCATTGTAATAAATTATTTTTTTGTAATAAGAATGGCGTGTAGTCGAAACACGTGTGTATATGCGAAATACACATAACTATTTGTAATAAAAAGAAGCGTGTAGTAGAAATACGTGTGTATATGCGAAATACACATAACTATATTATAATAAAAAGAAACGTGTAGTCGAAACACCTGTGTATATACAAAATACACATTTTCTTTTGTAATATAAAAAATGCGTGTTTATGAATACGCGCATTATTTGTTTATAATAATTAGTTTTAGACTTGACAGCAATTTTTTTACACCTGGCGTATCCGTAAGCGTATCTTGGTTTTATGCGCATCTCTGGCGATCGTCGCCAGATGACGCCAGAGGTGATGATAAGCACCACCTGCATTACCGGCGCTAGGCCGATAAAATCGCAGGGATGGGTGTGACACCCCCTTAATGTTTTACACACCGCAAGTTGTAGGGGCGATGCGCCCAGTATGAAACGACTTGGCTGATTTCGCTATAGCTGTCGATAAGGGCCGTGAAAATTACTCAAACTGGAGGATTTGCTTGCTGTTATAGGGGCATTTGTTGGTGGTGTTCTTAATTCCGCGAAATATCCAGATGGAAAGTGTAGTAGAGTTGGCATAGTTACCAATAGAGGGCGTGCGAAAAGGGACAAAAAGGCGCGTCGAGCATGCAGTGGTAGGGTCACGATTATTCTTATCGGCTCCCAACGGCTAACTTCAGGGGACATCGCGGTAAAAGGCATCCGCTCTGTCCCCCGAAGTTAGCCATTCAGAGCCCCGGCTCTAAGAAGCTACATTCGGATTGTCGGTGACCGCTCTGTTCGAACAACAATATCCAAATCTAAAACTCAATTACAAAAATCCCATACCCCAAATCCCACTTACCACCACTTACCCACCACCACATAGCCCATACGCGAAGAGTTGACATACCGAGATGCAAGTCAAAAAACGAAAATTATGCTAAACTAAAATCCCATAAAACCATCTACACCAGACACAATAAAATTCTACTATAACACAAAAATGCTAAATCTTAAACACATAAACCCACCGGCCACCTAACCCATGAGTATCGAGTTCCAAAAAGTAAATCAATAAATAAGAGTATATATTTTTTAATAAGTACTCTAGGAGCCCCGAGTTTAAATGAAAGAATGTTTTTATGTAATAATAATAATCGGCACATCAAGGAAGGCGAAAAAATCTAAAATCAAAATGCTTAAACCCACCTACCACACGTACATAGAGTTTAATACAAAAAATACGTCGACACATCGGAATAAGGCAAGCAAATCTAAAACTAAAATGCTTAAATCCATCTACCACACAGACAGCGAGTTTATTTAATAAAAAAATAAGTTGGCACATCGGAGGAAGGCGAGCAACTGTGAGCAACAAATCTAAAATCAAAGCACCCCGCGTTTAAATGAGGATGTTATTTTATAATAATAAATCGCACATCGGTGGAAAGCGAGTAAGAGCCAGGAGCATATACATATATATAGTATATTACCGCGAAAGTATATCGATGTATTCACTTTAAATAATCTCTCATTGAAACTCGCTGCGCCTAAGATAAGTGGAATAACATATCCTCAACTATAAGAGTTTGAATAAGCTACTGTGTGGTGTGGATGGGTTTAAGAGCTTTGGTTTAAGATATTATATATAATTCGCTCTCATTCGTCGTCCTCCGTGCCGATTTATTATTACAAAATAACATTCTAATTTAAACTTGGGGTGTTTTGATTTCAGATTTGTTGCTCGCAGTTGCCCGCCTTCCTCTCCGATGTGCCGATGTGTTATTATAAAAAACACATATTATTGTGTCATTCAAACTCGGAGCACCTGGGGTGACTTGGTTTAAGAGCTTTGGTTTTGGATATGATCCTCTCTCCCGCTCGCTTTCTTCTGATGCGCCGGAAAAAAATTATTTCATTTAAACTTGGGGCACTTGTGGTAAGTAGGTTTGAGAGCTTCGGTTTTAGATATTATAATCCTCGCTCTCGCTGGCCTTCCTCCGAGGTGCCAATGCATTAAAAAATATATACTCTTATTTATTGATTTACTTTTTGGAACTCGATAGTCATGGGTTAGGTGGGTTTATGTGTTTAGGATTTAGCACTTTTGTTTTATATTAGCATTTTATTGTGTCTGATGTAGGTGGTTTTAGGGGATTTTAGTTTAGCATAATTTTCGTTTTTTGACTTGCATCTCGGTATGTCTGGGATAGATGAGTTTAGGGGTTTAAGATACATTGGTATTAAAATATTATACTTCCAACTCTTTGCGTATGGGGTAAGTGGATTTGGGGTATAGGGGTTTTACAATTGAGTTTTAGATTTGGATATTGTTGTTCGAATGGAGCCGTCACCGACAATCCGAATGTGCTCTCAATGGCTAAATTCAGGGGACAGCGGATTACTTTTACCGCGGTTCCCCCTGAAGTTAGCCGTTGGGAGCCGATAAGAATAATCGTGACCCTACCAGTGCGAGCATGCGACGATCAGATCAGCTTGAGCCCTCACGGTTAGAGGTCGTGCTTGATGACAGTGTTTAAATAAAGAAAATCTTTCGTAAACCAACGTGTTGTTGCTCTCCTCCTCCACTCCACTACAGAAAGCAAAGCTAATTTTTTGGAAAATAAAAAAAGTGTTGCCCAGTAGGCGGCAACGCTGACATTTACAACAATTACTATAAAGGTAAAAGTCATTGAACTTGCCTTAAATTGATATGCCAAGAAGCGAAAATTAGCTTTTGACAGCTTGTAGAAAGGAGGCGAGCACTTTTTTTAAAAATAATGCAAACTTTATTCGGTTTTTAAGTGTAAGTACAGACGTCTTGACCGTATGCAAGCTGAGAGCAATCTGCCAAAAAACGCTCCCTCTTTTTCAAACAAATGAAAAACTGTTATTTTTCTTATTCCCTAACGACCCGCGCGCCATTCCGCCAAAATCGAGCATCGCAAGAACCTTGCATTCTCTAGCTCCTTTGGCCGCAGAGATACCCTTGTATCTCTGCACACGAGGCGACAGGCCCCGAAATAGTTTCCGTCACTAAGTCGTGCACAGGGTAGCGCTAGTCGGAACGGAATAATTAATTTAGGATTTTATAATTTGATTTCATAATTCTTGCATATGGCTTACATATAAGTTTAACTCTTACATTTCTCCCCCCACAGTATAAAACTTTATTGTTTTATACTTCACAGTCAGTCATTCTTATCAAATAACGTGTTCCACGAACTAAACTTCCTGAAGCTGTTTGTACTTCGGCCGATCTCACCTGACCATCCTGATTTGGAAAGACATGCGATACTATCGCTTTACGCCAAACATTTCTTGGTGCTTGATTGTCGACTACTAATACAATGTCTCCGTTTTTTAATGGCCTTTCTTTTTGTATCCATTTCTGGCGAGCAAGCAAAGTACGAACGTACTCCTTTAACCAACGAGACCAAAATAAATTAGCAAAGTGTTGCGCTACGCGCCATTGTTTCCTAAAATTAAACGTTGTTAAGGCATGTCCGTGAAAATTTATCGAACCCGATGATGCGCCGATAAGGAAGTGATTTGGAGTGAGAGCTTCGTAATTTCTCGGATCATTTGACACTTTTGTTAACGGGCGAGAATTTACTAAATGTTCGACTTCAGCAAAGATTGTCAAAAGAACTTCTTCGCGTGTGACTTGCTCATTCAAAACAACATTTAAAGCAGTCTTTACTGAACGTATTAGGCGTTCCCATACACCACCCATGTGAGGAGCGCAGGGAGGGTCAAATTTCCATTGAAACTTTTTTGATGTGCTATATTCTTGTAATTTAGTCATATCTAAAGCAGAGATCAAGGCTTTTAACTCTTTGCTTGCTCCCCGGAAATTCGTGCCATTATCGCTATACAATACAATCGGAAAACCTCGTCTTGCTGCCATACGTTGCAACGCCATAATCGCCGAGTCTGTACTCAAAGAATGTGCAAGCTCTAGATGAATGGCGCGCGTAGATAGACACGTAAAAATTACCCCCCATCTTTTTTCGTGCCGTCGTCCTATTTTAACAATCATAGGACCAAAGTAATCTATTCCACAATGGGTAAAAGGTCGCTGTTGATAAGCTAACCGCCCCGCAGGCAAGTCGGACATAAGAGGGTTCAAGGGATTCGCGCGGAGTTTTCGGCATGTAAAACATTTGTGAGTTATAGATTTTAAGGCTGATCTTAGTCCAGTAATCCAGTATACTTGGCGTATTTCATTGACTACTGTCTCGTAGCTACTGTGATTGTATTTTTCATGGTAATGTTTCACAATTAGACGCGTCACATAATGTTTTAAATCTAGGATTATGGGATAGTTGTAGTTTTCGAAGATATGTTCTGGGAGATTTCGCAGTCTACCATTTGCTCGGAGAGTTCCGTTTTTATCTATAATTGGAGTCAAATTACTGATTTTACTATTTTTGTTAAAAAATTCGCCTTTCTTAATCGATACTATTTCAGAATTAAAACACGATGCTTGAATTTCCTGTATCCATAAATTTTCCGCGGATTTCAAAGAAGCTGTAGTTATTTTTCCGTCGCCTATCCTTCTCATACGATCAATCGATGCTAATACTCGCGCCGTTGCTCTAAGTAACCCATTTCATTTTGAAAACCTCTCGTAATTTGGAAGATGATTTCTTTGCTGCCTATTCTCCATATTGACGACTAAAACCGACGCGTTTTCTAATCCTTGTGGACTAGATTTTTCAATTCTATTAAATTTTTCAATCGGCCACTCTACTGAAGGATTTTTCAAAAAGGTTGGACCTTTATACCATTGACTGTCCGCGTTAAATACGGAATCACTTTTTTTTGTCGCGTCATCGGCCGGATTTAATTTTGAAGGAACCCACTTCCACTCGCTAGAGATTGTGTTTTCCTGAATTTCTCCTAACCTATGAGCGACAAAAATAGGTTGAGAGCGCGGATCTGATCGTAGCCACTGTAAAACAGTGCTGCTGTCGCTCCAGAAAATTCTTCGGGTAATTTTAAACTCGTGTTCTTCCTCGATAGTCTTTGCTAATCTGCACGCTAGAAGTGCTGCCTGAAGTTCCAATCGCGGTATAGAAATTAATTTAACGGGTGCAACTCTACTTCTCGCAGCGATAAAGGACACGTTAACGGAGGATTCATCGGGAGCACTGAAACGCCAGTATGCTACAGCTGCGTAGGCTTTTTTACTCGCGTCGCAAAATACGTGCAAACTTATCTCTTTCTCAACCAAACAATTATAGTTATAAAATCGCGGGATTTTACACTTGCTAATCCTAGCTAAACTCTCTAGCCATAGTTTCCACGACTTAAATTCGTCATCACGGAGCTGTTCATCCCATTTGATCCCGCTTATCCAAATTTCTTGCATTAGTATACGTGATTGAATTGTGTATGGTGCTAGAATACCCAATGGGTCAAAAATTGACATAATGATTCGTAAAAATTCGCGTTTTGTCGGTCTTTTATGACAGGTCAAAATTTCCCGCGGAATCCTTCTTTGATCTATTTTAAAACTTAATTCATCCGTAAATGTGTTCCAAAACAATCCCAAAACTTTTTCGTCTTTATCTAGGTCTTTTGCATGTGGTATTTCGGTCTGTCCTAGCGCTACTTTTACTACTTTTTGACTATTACTCGCCCACCCGTGCATTACAAAATCAGCAGCACTATTTATTTCCAATACATCACGGACTCTATAGCTTCATCCTCTGTATTCGTACTAGCTAAAAAGTCATCCATATAGCAGTTTTTATGGATGTTTCTTACAGCTTCTGATTTTGATAGAGCAAATTCTGAAGCATTCCGGTCTTTAATATATAGAGCCGTGGCTGGAGATGATTTCGCCCCAAAAAGCACAGTGTTCATGACGAATTATCGTGGTTCACTTGAGCGATCTCTACCCCGCCATAAAAATCTTTGACTCTGGTCTCTCTGATCCTCTTTATTCATTTTAATTTTTAAAAACATGTCTTTAATATCCGCTATCAGAGCGAACGGTCGCTGCCGGAATCTCATTAGCACTCCGAGTAAGGACCTCAAAAAATCAGGACCCGTCAATAATTGGTCGTTTAAACTCATGCCAAAGGTTTTGGCCGCGGCATCAAAAACTAACCGTAACTTTCCAGGTTTATTAATATTTCTGACGCCGAAATGTGGAAGATACCATTGCCGGATGCCAGGTGTACTCTCAGGTAATTCTACAGCATAACCTAATTCAATTAAACGTTCCATCTCTTTATAATATAGCGCCGCATATACCGAATCTTTATCCTTTCAATCGCGAATAAACGTCTCATGGCATTAGGCTTACTATTCGGTATAGATGCACTTCCTTGCTTCCATAACAAAGCTGTCTCCCACGAATTCCCGATTCGTCTACTCTTTTCATTTAAAATTTTTAACGCGTGTGTATCTGTCGAATTTGATAGTTTTTTCTCGTCTGCGCTTAAGGAATCAATTTGAAAATATTTCTTAATTAAATTTTCAAGAGATAAAAGCTCGTCTTTTAATTGAACGTTTTGATTGATCGACTCCTGACATAAAAACGCATCACCGGTTAATTGAGGTTCCTCACCGGAAGTACTCCTTGAGGGACCATGGATACACCATCCCAATTCTGTGTACGAAACCGCAAAAGGATAACCACTAAACTTGATAACCTCTCTTGACGTTATTAAAGACCAATTATCCTGTCCTAAAAGAATTGTGGGGGTGGCGTTCTCGTACGGAATTATTTCGACCCCGATTCTTTTAGCACAGATTCACGTTATTTCAACCGACAAACTTTGAGAAGGAAGAGGCAAATTTTCTACAGCTAGTACATTATTTAAGTGATATTTACCGGTGCAACTTTCCAAATCTAACTCAATTCTTTCGGCTTCCACTTTCACTGCGATTTTGTCTCTTATTCCTTTCAAATTAATCGTAGATTTTGAACCTTCAATACCAATCAGGTGTGCGATTTTGCTATCAATCATTGTTACAGTTGAACCCTCGTCGAGAAGAGCGTAAGTGTGCATAAGTTTGACGCACCCGCGGAGGATTACTGGTATTATTTTTAATAAAACAGGGGTGCTTAGTCACAAATTTACCGAATTGTTGATCGACTGAATTGACGAATTTTTGTCCGACTTGCCTCCGGAAATATCAGCTGCTAGACCCATAGCGTTTTGTGCTCCGACTGCACGACTTTTAGAGGAAAAATTATGTAAAAGCTCATGGTGATGCAAGCTTCTACAGAGCTTGCAACACCTAGAGCAATTACTTTTCCTATGTCGAGATTTCAGACAAACGTAGCAAAGACGAGCTCGTCTTACTAATGACCAACGCTTTGCAGGTACATCGCGCGCAAAAACTTTACAATCTTCGAGATCGTGGACGCTTTCATTACAACGTATGCATTTTTCTACGTTTACTATACAAACTGTCTCGGTTCTATCTAGCGCGCCCCCTTCTTCTGCAGATGTCATACAAACGACCCTGTCGAGGTTTTGTGCTTTTTTAGTAGTTAAAATCTTTCCAGGAATTTCCGATACAGAAGGGCGAGCTAGATCAATAAAGCCTACGGTAGAATACATTTTAACCTCGCGATCTAAGAAGTCTGACAATATTTGCAAGTTTGAAGTTGGCGTGTCAAGCTCTCGTGTATATCGTGCATAATCGGAAACCATGTTCGGAGGTAGTTTTCTTAGTAAATCTTTCAAAAGATCAGGACTCAACAAATATCCGATGCCTTCTAGTGAATGTATTGCAATCACCGCAGCTTTGTTGAAAAAACTAAAACGTCCATTGAGGAACTGACATCGGATAGTTGCTTTAGTCCGGAAATTATGTTCTCTAAAATGATGCTCTTGTTTCCAAAACGGAGTTCAAGGGTTTCCATTATGAAATCGGCATCACCACCGTCCGTCGCCAACAGATTCTCTACAGCAGAGTGCGCGTCTCCTTTCAGTGCGCGGACTAAACGTAAGACATTTTCCTCACCGCTATACTCTTCTAGTTCCGTTGAGAGATCATAGGCTTGCTTAAATCTCAGCCAATCTAACGGATTTCCAGAGAAAGTCGGTAGCTCTTTGGCCGAAGTTAACCTATTGACCAAACGCGAATTATTCGCAGAAGTTGCATCCTTGGAGTTATTTAAAGAACGCTCGAAGGTATTCGCAAGCCGTTCGAAAGGATCGATGGAAAACAGATTAAAGTGTGGCGATCTTGATGGCTGATTTGAAAGGAATCTCGGCGAGGGTGTCTGCCTAAAAGGATCACGGAGATGCGCTCTCTTTGCTGGCGTTACGGCTACAACGTTTTCGTCGTCAGTATCCGCATTTGTACTGTACACATTTTGATTTCTAACAACTAATGTCGGTATACGGCTTTGTGACCATTGTGCGCGTCTTAAAAATATCTCATTTTCATCGCTACTTGTATCGTCGAGATCCATTTCGCTGTACTCTTCTTGCTGTACCAGCTGTCCTGGTGGAGGTAGAAGGTTGTTTGCTGCTGCTGGCTGGCGTCGACGAGGAGCTCGCACACGCGGCGCAGCTCTCTGCGGCTGGGCTGCTGCTGGGTCTGCCGGCGGCGGAGGCGGGAGGACACCCGCTGCTGGTTGGCGTCGCCGAGGAGCTTACGCACGCGGCGCAGCTCTCTGCAGCTGGGCTGCTGCTGGGTCTGCCGGCGGCGGAGGCGGGAGGTCATCCGCTGCTGGTTGGCGTCGGCGAGGAGCTCGCGCACGCGGCGCAGCTCTCTGCGGCTGGGCTGCTGGATCTGCTGGCGGTTGAGGCTGGAGGTTACCCGCTGCAAGCAAGCGACGTTGTCCTCGTGCAACTCGTCTCGCCATCGATTCGTAATTCGTTTAAAGCTTTAAAGTTCGATAGTATCCTGGTCACGGCACCAAAACCGTGTTGTTGCTCTCCTCCTCCACTCCACTACAGAAAGCAAAGCTAATTTTTTGGAAAATAAAAAAAGTGTTGCCCAGTAGGCGGCAACGCTGACATTTACAACAATTACTATAAAGGTAAAAGTCATTGAACTTGCCTTAAATTGATATGCCAAGAAGCGAAAATTAGCTTTTGACAGCTTGTAGAAAGGAGGCGAGCACTTTTTTTAAAAATAATGCAAACTTTATTCGGTTTTTAAGTGTAAGTACAGACGTCTTGACCGTATGCAAGCTGAGAGCAATCTGCCCCCGGCGCTCGTCCAAAAAACGCTCCCTCTTTTTCAAACAAATGAAAAACTGTTATTTTTCTTATTCCCTAACGACCCGCGCGCCATTCCGCCAAAATCGAGCATCGCAAGAACCTTGCGTTCTCTAGCTCCTTTGGCCGCAGAGATACCCTTGTATCTCTGCACACGAGGCGACAGGCCCCGAAATAGTTTCCGTCACTAAGTCGTGCACAGGGCAGCGCTAGTCGGAACGGAATAATTAATTTAGGATTTTATAATTTGATTTCATAATTCTTGCATATGGCTTACATATAAGTTTAACTCTTACACAGCTTCTAAAATGCGGAAAATAATACTTTCCAATAAATTACCCTTTTACTCGAGCAACATGTTTCGAAGTGTGACTTTCAAAACGCTAAGACCTATCAAACTGCCGAGTGCAAGTGCCGCTATCTCGCCCCAGAAGCTGGGAACTGATGGCATTCCATATTAGGCGCATTTCTTCTAATCAAAGAATTTCATCCAAAAAACGGCGAGGTGCCGATAAGTGCCGATACGTCAGCTTAGCTTTCGAAACCAAATGCTGTATCAATACTTTTGCGCTGCGTGTTCAATAGAAAGAACTCTATTTTTAAAAAGCCGCTGCTGGCATTGCAGGAAAGCGTTGATGAACGAGCTTCGGTGTCAAACCTAATGTTGAGCCATTTTGGTTCTAGATTAGTTGCACGCGGTCAGTCGTCCTTCCTCCAATATGCCGACGTATTTTGCTACCTCCTAGAGGAAGCTTCGTCATAGTAAAAATTTTAGTTTCGCTAAAACTTTATAGAAACATGTTTTGAGAAGTTTGAAATTCGAATTACGCGTTTTTAGAAAATGTCCGTATGGGTGTGTGTGTGTGGTATGTGTGCGTGTGCGTGTGTGGTGTGTGTGTGTGTGTGTGTGTGTGTGTGTGTGTGTGTGTGTGTGTGTGTGTGTGTGTGTGTGTGTGTGTGTGTGTGTGTGTGGTATACCGTAATATTTCTGGAGTTACTCAGTCAATATTAATTAAATTTGACCTGCATATCTATTTTTGGATTCTGAATTCGGGAAGAACAGTAATTTTTTATTTTTTTAATTACTTTTTTTTGTGGCCATATTTTAATTTTTGAAAAGACATTATTTTGCCTTCTTTTCAATTATCCCATTGTTACAAGCAATTCAGCTAAAATGAATTTGAAAGATAACAAAGATACCTACTTTTCCCCGTTTGGTCCTAGGGATCGACCGCTCCGTTCGGCAGATAAAATGAAAAAGGTGATTTTTTTTAAATTCATATCTCTGAAACTAAACATAATAACCTCACGAAAAAATCACGTTAATGGGTCACGTGTTGAACTATACTCCATTAAAATTTTAAGTGATTTGACTACTTATTTTTTCAGTAATAAATCGAAAACGAAAAAATGATTTTTTTTGCCTTGATTATGGGCGTAAAAATCGCATTTGAGATTTTGGGAAAAGGTAGATATTTTATGTGTTTTTTGGCTAAGTTTATTGCGCAGCTTTAAAACCCCTATGGTTTTTAAAATATCATGGTGCGAATGTTTTTTTTTTTTAATTTTTTGATTCCTTATATCTCTTAAACAATATAGTCATAAATGCTTTAAAATTTTATTAAGTGATTCACCATAAACAAAGCTATCTGCTGTTAAAATTTTAGACGATTTCGTTAAGCAGTTCTTAAGTGAAGAGCAAAAATGTTAAAACCGATTTTTCTCAAAAATTTATAAAAAAAAAATGCATATTCAAAATTAAGCGATCGATTCTGCAACTTCGCTATTTTAGAGATTTTGATCGGATCTTTCTGATTATAATATATATTTTGCTATAAGAATATAGCTTCTAAAGCAAAATAATTAATCTTGAAAATATTTAAAATAGTATTCACATACTGTATTTTAAACCAATATTTTATTTATTGGAACAATAAATTTCGTTAGTGAAACGCTCACTTCTTTCGCATTTTTGATATATTAAGAATAGTAAAGTTATTTGTTATAAAATAAGCCAATCAAAACCCTTCCGATTAGAATGCAGCGTATAATGAGATTTAGGAAATACAAAACACATAAGTCATAAAACGCGCCCGACAGCACAAAGTAATGCTATACTTGACATCAGAACGCTACCATTTCACAATTGAAAAGATTCTAAATAGAGAACGACAGTAAAAATTAATTAAATAAAAGCGAGAAACGATAACTTGATATGAAGTAAGAGTACAACTATAATTTAATTCAACAGTTAATAATTAAAATCATTTCTAATAATTAATAATTATCATAGACTCACGTATAATAATAACGATTAAACAAAACATAAACATAAACGTGCAGAATAACTAAAAGCATGAAAAAGTATAAAAATAGAATCAAAGCCGAAAAACATCGATTCATAGAAACAATAGAGCAGAGACGTAGAAAGTGAAAGGCCAAGCAAACACACTAAGGAACTATAGCAGAGGACCACTACTAAGGAGATACACCTATACGCATGCACACTATGGAGCTACAGCAGAGGGACACCACTAGGGAAGCACACCTATACGCACGTACACCACGGCGCTACAGCGGTGGCACGCGACCAAAGAGTCACTCAGATATGCCGCACACATTATGACCGTGAAGCGAAAGGCGAAGCGAAACAGGCACATCGATATGCACACACGTATGCTAGGAAACAAGCACTGCTCAGCAGCATCGACGAAAGAATAGAAATCACGCATAGCAGAACAACGGAAGGCAAGAAGAAGAAAAAGTGAACTAGATCATCGTTCGCACATTTTGGCAGGAGAACGCAGCTCGGCAACATAAAAAAAGTGAAAGGGCCGCCAGTCAAAGGTTGCCTAGAACCAACACGTGCGGAGGTTATTAAAATCTTGAGGAACGCTCGAGCACGGCTAGATCATAGCTCGATGCCGCCGTAAGAAAAAGTACTGCCTAGAGGATGTGCGATGGCTATTACAGACGAGAAAAATAAAACTCAGAAGCCGGATGAAGGTTGCCGCATGGCAAATAAAACCATTCAAGCCGGCATTAGAAACGACACCGCACGGTGGATAGTAAGGTGCAGCTCTCCAAATCCTCAGGAAAAATTCGAGAGTAGCCCGCCATAAAATGATAATTTACAATGGCTCTGATAGCGAACAAGCGCAAAATGCCTAGAGTGCGTACACGGAATGATTATCCATCGAATTTTCTCATTGGACCACGGAGTCGCGATTGCGTCCTAGAAGATGCTAAATAAGGAGATGTAATGCATCTGAGCCCTCCTGTCGGCCAAAAAGCCATTCCGTAAAAACCAAGCAGGCAACAGATCGCCATAGTCCAAAAGGTATATAAGGACCCGGCAACAGATTCGCGGGACTCCAGTCCGATCAAAAAATCGTCGCGTGCGTAAGCTCTGCAGGAGCTCGGTTCATTCGGGACTTAGAATTTTTTTCGGCTTCATCGAACTTATAAAGTTCCAACATATTCGGGACTTCGAATTTTCGCTCTTATAGATGCTTGAAGATTTTGTCATCATCGAGACTTAGAATTTTTGCTACGATCAACTCAGATCTTGTTAATTATCAAGATTCAGAAGCCGTGTTGTCGTTTGTCGTTTTTCTTGAAAGAATTATAATCAGTGCGAGATTTTAGCTAGCGCATTTACTCCGCTTTGGAAGTCGAGTCCATACCCTTGCTGAGAGGACGTGTTGGTAGCCGAGCAGCTCAGTAGCAGAAAAGGAACAAGATAAGCGATTTATATATATACCACTAGGCTATGCGCCTCCATTTGCACTCTCTTTCTCTATTTCTCTTTCGATAGATCAGGGCATATAATTATTATTGTTCTCCGAGAATTTAAATTCAAATTAGTCCGTGGTTCTTGCATAACGACTAGAGTAACGTCCCGCCTTAGTGATTGATAAGAAATGGTGTTAAAGGGTCGTTAATTAGAGTGTTTATAGCAAATTAGGGAATTTAGTGCGATTTCAAAGTATTATCCGGCGGCTACTGGAGGCTGTTCTATTAAGATCGCGAAGGTAGTCAGGTACCGACGGCGCTCAGACTCCATGTGTTGGAGCTTTGTCCTCGTCCGTACTTATAATAGTAACTAACCCGTAGAATTACTATCCGTTGACAACTCTCATCAGTTTAGGACATAACACGTTTGAGGAAGTTACGTGCCAATGAATTGGCAGCGGTTTTTTTTATTAAACTCGCTTCACGAGGGGTAGGTGGATTTAAGCATTATAATTTTAGATTTGTTGCACGCAGTCACTCGCACTTGCTCCTAGAAGAAGCTTTGTAATAGTAAAATTTTCAGTTTCGCTAAAACTTCATAGAAACATGTTTTTAGATGTTAGAAGTTCGAATTACGTATTTTTAGGAAATGTCCGTATGGATGTGTGTGTGTGTGTGTGTGTGTGTGTGTGTGTGTATGTGTGTGTGTATGTATACCGTGATATTTCTGAAACTACTCAGTCAATATCAATCAAATTTGACATGCATATCCATTTTTGGATTCTGAATTCGCGAAAAACATTTATTTTTTAATTTTTTCAATTACTTTCTTTTTTATGGCCATTTTTTGATTTTCGAAAAACATTATTTTCGTTTTTTTTTAATCATTCCATTGTTACAAACAATTCAGCTAAAATGCATTTGAAAGATAATGAAATTACCTACTTTTCCCCGTTTGGCCCTCGGGATTGACCGCTCCGTTCGGCAGATAAAATGAAAAAAGTGATTTTTTTAAAAAAATTCATATCTCTGAAACTACTCATCATAACCTCACGAAAAAAAACATATTGATGGGTTGCATGTCAAACTATATTCCATTAAAATTTCAAGTGATTTGACTACTTATTTTTTCAGTAATAAATCGAAAACTGAAAAAAATGAGTTTTTTTTGAGTCTCGATTACGGGCGTAAAAAGGCTTTATTGCACATGATATTTCGGGAAAATGTAGATATTTTATATTTTTTGGCTAAGTTCATTGCGCAGCTTTGAAACCCCTATGGTTCTTAAGATATCAAGTTTTCAATTTTTTTTTTGGAAATGTTTTGATTCCTCATATCTCTAAAACAATGTAGTCAAATGCTTCAAAATTTTATTTGGTGATTCACCATAAACGAAGATATCTGCTGTTAAAATTTCAAACTATTTCGTTGAGCGGTTCTTAAGTAATATTTTATTTATTGGAACAATACATTTCGTTAGAGGAAGCTACGTGCCAATGAATTGGCAGCGATTTTTTTTTTATTAAACTCGCTGCACAAGGGGTAGGTGGGATAAGCATTATGGTTTTAGATTTGTTGCTCGCGCGCAGTCACTAGCCTTTCCCCGATGTGCCGATGAATTAAAAAAAATTCTAATATTTATGATTAACTGCTTGGAACTCGATGGTCATGGATTAGGTAGGTTTAAGTGTGTAGAATTTAGTATTTTTGTTTCATACTATCATTTTATTGATTTGCATCTTGCTGTGTCTAGAATAAATGAGTTTAGACACATGAGATGTATTAATATTAATATATTACACACCGCGGATTACTTTTATCG
This sequence comes from Pteromalus puparum, assembly GCA_012977825.3. NCBI lineage: Eukaryota > Metazoa > Arthropoda > Insecta > Hymenoptera > Pteromalidae > Pteromalus > Pteromalus puparum. The sequence continues at coordinate 38,110,121 of CM053168.1, forward strand.
CGGTGCCCCTGAAGTTGTCATTTAAGCGTCCATCTGAATAATCGTAACAAGAGCACTGGGTTGCTAAAAGGGGATCAACAACTTTGCGCGCGGCAAGCGAACTGTCGCTGTAAACGCGTATAGCTATACATACGATTGCGACCCTTGCGGCATTGTTTTATACACTCAAATAATGTAATATCCAATTTTCACAATGATCATGGAAATTAAAAATCATGAAAAGCAATGTCGCATTATTTTAGTTGAATGCTTCGCATGGATGGATGATATTGCGATATATAGCGTGCGCCTTTTTTCATTGATAGGTTGTAAAGAAAACCATGTAGGGTCCCTGCACAAATAGAAAACTTAAAATTTTATTAATAATAATGTATTCTTTATAGACGACTTCAGATGAAATAATTGAAGACTCTGAACGAAAAAGTCCTTTAGAGGCATCCAAAAAGAATGAATCTAAACCTGACGTTGTTATAAATATGCCCATACCAGAGTTACATTCAGTTGGAGGTGTATTAGTTCATATGCCACATGTAAGTTTACATTTGTTATAAATCATATATAGAATAATAAAATATGGCTTATATTTATTGAAGTTATTCATCTTACATTATTTTGAAGATTAGTATACATACGCCCGATCGAAATTTTTACCATCGATTCGGCAATCAGTAGAGAATTTTTACAGTTACAAGAACACACTGCGTTCATTTTGTTCTTATTCACAAATAAACATTTAACTAAAAATGTAAGCATGTGCAGTACGTATATCTGAACATATGACTACAATTTTAATAATTTTAAGAAGCTAAACGGACAGTTCTCCTTGGCTCTATCCCTCGGTATTTCTCAAAATGGTATTGTTGGCTGTATCGGTCTACCCGAAGCAATCTTGGATGAAGAAAAAATTATTCCATTTCTTTTTATTTCGACGTTTCGGCACTCAATGCTACCCTCATCAGGAAGCTGTGGAGTTTATTTGTAATTAGCGATAATTTCAAAATGTACAGGTTTTCATTTTACATTTTCAATTGAGAAAATCTGTTACAATTATAGAGATATCGCAGATTTTGAATGTTTGAGAAGAGAGCTTCCCCGTCGGGCGGTAGGGGGAAGCGTCGGAGAATAATAGTGTGTCTCTCTCGGCTGTTCGAAGTCGTTTCCGCGTGAGTCCGATTTTCGCTCGATATTTATATGGTCGGCGCGGAGACAGTTCGAGAAGCTTGTTGACATTTTTTCTTTTTGCCGTCGACGTCGGAGTTGCGGCTCACATGTATACATTTACAACTGATCTCGTCGATTATTCTAGAAGGAGTCCTTCATTCGAAGCGGGAGAGAGGGATTACAATACTTTCGCTTGCATGTGTGCGATGGTACAGAATGGTTGTTTTCCGGTAAATTATTGTAAGAGATCAAGCTTTCTGTGTTTTTTATACATTGTATTATTGTTGATTCGTCAAGTTCATTTTTCGGATTGAATTTCATGCCTAGCGCTGTTACGAATATAACATTAGCAGGTATTGCAATATCGGTTAGATTTTTTAACCATTTTTTACAATTCGGTTGTAAATTGTTATTACTAATTTTGTGTTTTTGGAATTTTCTGTTATGAATGCTATTGGGTCTATCACGGTGGTTCATGTTATTTAAATCCTGTTTCGTGAAAATATTAAACAACGTTCTGTGGTATTATTAGTTGTAAAGACTCTTTCAGTTTGTCAGATTCTAATTTTAAATAACTAATGTGTATGCAGATGTCTTCGATTTCCAAATTCAAGATTTTACATTTAAAGTTCTAAATGAGTTTTTAGAATTTTTGTTTTCCCGAATCGCTGTGAAATATTAAATGGTCAAGGTTACTTGCGATGTTTGTGATGTGTCGAGGCTGTGTGTCGTATGTTCGGCAGCGAAGCAGGTACTGTCGTTGAGATCTGGCGTTGGTCAGGTCCTGTTGTATGGATGTCCATTTTTTCAGTTGGTGCTGGGCTTCGTGCCCATAATTCCTCCCGATGTTGGCGAAGAAAGAGTCAGATGTTGAGACCGGTGAAGACCCACGGTCCATCTTCAAGAAGCTAAACGGAGAGTTCTCCTTGGCTCTACCCCTCGGTATTTCTCAAAATGGTATTGTTGGCTGTATCGGTCTACCCGAGGTGATCTTGGATGAAGAAAAAATTATTCCATTTCTTTTTATTTCGACGTTTCGGCAGTCAATGCTGCCCTCATCAGAAAGCTGTGGAGTTTGTAATTAGCGATAATTTCAAAACGTACAGGTTTTCATTTTACATTTTCAGTAGAGAAAATCTCTTACAATTATAGAGATATCGCAGAGTTTGAATGTTTGAGAAGAGAACTTCCCCGCCAGGCGGCTATCGCGGAAATCGTTAAGTAATCAATAAGTTATGTTTAGTGCGTATGCATATGATTTACTCTATACACATCGTAGACTATGAGACAACGGGACGGCAAGTAAGCATTAAGAGAATAATTTTGAAAAGTACAACCATCTTATTTTTTATAAACTAGTCAGCAGATTCCAGCTTACCTGCACTGACAAAAATCATAATCCGCTTTGTGTTAATGATTCTTTTATATACTTAGGAGGAATTTACTTGAATTTTTTATATTTATGATTTTGCTAATTTTTTGCACGAAATGATTCGGACTAGTTTTAGAAATTTCAGATTAGATGTGGGAGAATCATGAAACACAAAGGAGATTTTCATTTTGAAGTTATAGTAAGATCCCCATTGGAAATAAAAATCGTATGTTTTAGTTAGAATTCAGTATGGTTCCGTACGATTATGTATATTCACGTACGTTCGCGTACGTTCGCGTACGTTTTCGTTACGATTCGAACATTATGTACAGCATTATACCAAAACGTACGCGAACGTACGCGAACGTACGTAGATGTATGCAAACTTACAAAAATTTAGTGCACCAAAGGAAAAAATGATAGTATCGGACCCACTCCCAGGTGGCGCCCGGTTTATTCTTCTCGCAAGCGATAAGTTTTCAGGCTAGTTGGTATATAAGGCCGATCACGTTACTACAAACTAAGATAATTATATCCGTAAAAAATGAAGGATATCTCGTACGAGTTTCAGTTGAGGTTTTCTGTAAAAAATTCATAAAAATTTATGTTTAAAACATTTTTTTATTCAAACAACCGTGTACGTTTCCGTACATTCGCGTACGTTCGCGTACGTTCGCGTACGTTCGTGCACATTTCTGTACAATGCTGTACAAAATGTTCGAATCGTAACCAAATCGTACGTATACGTACGTGAGTGTACGTCCGCGTACACAAGTATACAGTAATGTACTGAAGTGTATCAAAATTGTACGCTGATTTACTTTATAGTACCAATTAGTTTTTCCAATGGGGGTGGATTCTTCTTGGAGTGAGTAATGATTTTTGTCAGTGTGCTGATTTTTAACACTTGACATTTTTAAAACTGACCAGAAGTAGACCGGAAGTTCTAGAATTTTGTTTGTAGGTCGATTTTTTGATATTTCACTTCATCCCCTAAACTACCCCTTCGAAGAGTTGGGGTGAACCTTTTTAAATTAAAGCGCATTTGCAGCCGCTTTCAATTTCACAGCGCAATTTATTTTGTAGCCGCTATTGATATCTACAGCGCATACTACTTTTGCAGCCGCTTTTTAAAAGTACACTACATTTTATTTTTGCAGATTTTTTTTTAATTCACGGGGCATAGTGTATTATTATTACAGCTGGTATCTAAAACTGTACCATTAATTTTAAATTAATGTTTTGATTAAATAATGCTGAAAACTTTACTTTAAATGTGTTCTATAGAATTATAATATTTCATTAAATACAACGTTTTTAGTATATAATTAGGGCATACTATTTATATCTTTTTTATTTTTTACAGTTGACTGATCTGTTAGAAAAATTTTTAAATTAGCTTTTGATGTTAATCTTGAAAGGGCCACATATAATTGACCATCTCTAAAAACTGGAGATGGAAGATATACTCCAACATTTTCAAATATTTGTCCTTGAGATTTATTTATTGTCATTGCAAAACCTAATCTAACTGGAAATTGGCGTCTTGTAATATTAAAAGGAATATCTTCTTTTGCTGAAGATAGTTTAATACGTAGTAAATAGTATATTGTGCAACTAGGGGTGAAAATTGGCTCTTTCCAGCGAGGGTGATGTTTTGAGTACGAGTGGGAGTTGAGGGCGCCGTTTTTATAGGCGACCTTGAATATTAAGAAACTCATTTTTCATTAAATAAGAGGATCCAGCAATTTCCGGACCAAAATTAAAGATGAGAATTTGCAATAGGTTTAATATTACACGAGACGAGGAATTCTTTAAAAACGTCAACAAATCATTCCCGCACGCTATTTACTAATATTTAAAAAGGCATTAATCAAGTTCAATCAATTAAATCAATTTAAAGCTAATTAAATACAATGAATAAATAAGACATTTAATAATAAATACAAATTTACAAATTTTCTTTTCATCCCGATGACATATGCCATCCCTGGCGCAAAAAATCATTTGATTAATCATTTGATTAATCGAGTGATTAAACAACTGATTTGTCAAGTGATTCATCAAATGCTTTATCAAGTGACGATTTGGCGCGATTTATCAATTGATAAATCACTTGATAAATCACTTGTAGAAATTTTGTATATAATTAAATTGCCAGAGATTAGTATTTTACTACAAAAAGAATTATAAAAGAGTATATTTAATGAAAATCTAAAAACAATTAAACACTAAAAAAAATATAAAAAAATTTGTCATGACCGAGATTAGAACCCGGGTTGACATAGAACTTGTCATAGAACATGAACTAATTACTGAAATATTATGTCCGAATTGTAATAATAGTAGAAAAGCAAGTACTAATAACATTATAATTACACTATCAATACCTGATACAAAAAAACTTTCGATTTACAAGAAATCATCAATGATAATATAAATAATTATAAAACATTAGACATGAATTGTAATGATTGTCAAACTATATTACATCATAAAACAAAAGTAAGTACTACTAACAATAAAATTATTATTCTACAATTAATGCATCACAAATAATACAAAAAATGACTGAATGTAAAATAAAAAATATATCTTCATATATGACGAGAAACGATGTTAACTCGTCATGATCTTCCCAGCATAAACGTAACTAATATTAGAATATGTTCTAACACCTTACAGCTATGTTACAGGCAAGCGGAGAGAGAACGGAGCGGGAGAAAGCACGGTAGGTGAGAGAGAGAGAGAGAGAGAGAGAGAGAGAGAGAGAGAGAGAGAGAGAGAGAAGGAGAGAGAGCTCGCGCGCGTACCGCGTCTCGCGGTAAGATTCGTTTCGGCTCGCAACGTGTGAGCATCGTGTGCGGGAGACATCCTGATACCGGCGCGACTAACTGTCGGTGAGGAGAGTGCGTGCGATCGATCCAGGCGGCCACGAAAACCTTCTGCTGGACCGATCGTGACTCCGCTGTGCGTGCAGCTTCTGGTGCGACTACGCTCGTCCCGGCTTCCGTTCAGCGCCGATATCTCGCCCCGAAGGAGACGTCCTGGGCTCGAGTCGACTACCAACTTCTGTAAGTCAGCTCTCTATCCATCTCTCTCTCGCAAGCTTCCTCCCGGTCTCTATTCGTCCTCTCGCCTGCGTTTCGCACACCCGTGTGTGTGAGCGTGTAACCCTTTATTTATCGAACAATATATTTTCACTTCTTAAACGCTAATTCTCGTGTTGTCACTTAGAATCCGAGCTCGATACCTTATAAGATCCCCGCCGCCTCCGCGGGCACGCGTATCGCTTCTCGATACACGTGCATAAAACTGCAGCTAGCCAACACACGATCTTGGCCGATCCACCTACGATCTCGAAAACATCCGAGGAAACGAGACCCTGTCTCGATTATAGCGCGGTTGTCTCTCCGCTCCGGTAGCTGCATTGCACGCAGCTAACGTCTGCGCGGCTATCGACACCGAGCAGAGCAGCCCCGTTACAATTATAAAGTTTCAAATGCTATTTTTCACCATGACTTATGCATTAATTCAGGGCATTACACACATATGATTACAATTAAATAATGCGTGGTTTAGAGTAGATGATATAAACGTATCAAAAAGTAATTGGCCAAGGTGTAGTAAAGATGTATACATTATATTATTAGAAGAAATACAGCAATTCAATAATTTATAAACTAAACATTATATCTGTTACTCTGAGCGGCGATGGCTCAGTGGGCAGAATGTCGGGCTAGTAATCCAGAGGTTCTGGGTTCAAGCCTGGCTCTCGGCACTTTCTGACATCGGGACACCTCTATGTTTACATACGTTTGTATGTTATATACATAAGTGTCTTATAACATCAAAGCTCCAGTGGTTCGGATCCCACTGTATACCACCCTACCTACCCGACCACCCTAGAAATAAGAGACATGGACTCGGAAGCAGCGGAAGAAGAGGTAAGAGCAGCAATAGGAAGAGCCCTCAGAAATCTGGACACCGGCAGGAAGGTCATTCTATTAAATCCCAACACGAGTGGCCTTAGAATGGCCATAGTGATACTCAGCGAGAGAGAGAGAGAGAGAGAGAGAGAGAGGCCGAGGAGCTCCTAGAAATAGGATACATCCGCGTGGACAGTTGCAGGATGATGAAACGAGTAAAGGTAGTGCGATGCCACAAGTGCTTAGGCTTTGGACATTGGAAGGATGAGTGTAATGGAGTAGATAGATCGACTCTCTGCTATAAGTGTGGAGGAGACGACCATCGCATGGCGCAATGCCAGTTAAAAGCGAGCTGTTTTCTTTGCAAAGAAGATGGACCAAAGGAAGAAGGCTGCAATCATGTAGTTGGGTCCGGCGGCTGCAACGTATTTAGGCGCGCCCTAGACAAGGCGAACAAAAAGGGACGAAGATTCTAGGAAGATCGAAGAACAGGTGAAAGGATGACAACCACATTGAATAAAAGTGGGCTAAAGCCATTGCCCCGCCGCGAAGCAATACTCACAAACGGTCTCACCGCGGGTATCTGGGGCACAGAAGATGGTGCTAGATGCACCTTTACTAAGGGTCGGTAAAGGCAAAGGAGGGCGTTTCCTCTATAATTTCCACAAGTGCGTGAAAAATTACTTAAGACAGGTGCAGCGGAGCATGAAATGCCTTGGTAGCGCAAGAGAAGGCACGAGAAAAATAATGGAGACCCTCGGTTTGATGGTGCAGAACAAGCCCAGTTCCAAGCTGATGCTGACAAGCACCCAATCACCGAAAGACCCGCAGACATCTTGCGCAGACAGAAAAAGGAAAGAGCGTTCACCGGAACAAGAGTCTTCCTCAAAAAAGAAGAAGGACGATGAACAAAGACTGCCGTCCCGGCAGGAGAAGAAGACACCGAAGCCCAGCGAGTCACAGCATCCAGTGCCCAAGCCGATCACACAGACAGGCTGACAGAAGGTAGAAACAAGGCGTGCAAAGGGAAAAAGGAGAAAAGAAGAAGGAGAGGCAAAGGCAAAGGAATGAAGTAAGCCACCACGGGCGAGACCAACCCGACCAGATACTCTTATCATAGAAGCTGCCCCAGGGAGCTTATACGCAGAAATCCGGAGAAAGATGAAGGCAGAGCCCAGGCTGAAGGCACTACGAGACAGTGTTAACAGAGTACGCAGAACAGCGACTGGCGACCTGCTTTTGGAACTCCAGCGCTCTGCAGAAGGAAAAGCAACAGAACTTCGACAAGTGGCGCAAGAAGTACTAGAAAAAGGTACTGCTATAAGAACACTGCAAGATACAGAGGTCTTTAAAATAAAGGACCTCGATATATAACAAAAAGAAAGGATGGTAGTCTGTAGAATCCGGGAGGTACAACGAAGGACGCCGCCATTTAGGTGCTATAAATGCCTAGGCTTTGGTCATATCGCCAAAAAATGTACAGCAGCACAGGACCGAAGTAAATGCTGCTACAGGTGTGGGAGCAGCGAACATAAAGTCAAAGACTGCAACAACGAGCCGAATTGTATACTCTGTCGCGAAAGAGGCGAGCAGGGAGAAAATGACCATGCAGCTGGTAGCCATACATGCCCGGTCTACCAAGCCGCACTGGAAGAACTGAAGAAATAACGAAAATAAATATAGTGCAGCTAAACCTAAACCACTGTGAGACTGTTGTGGGCGAACAATACAAGGACTTAGGCAAACCATCGTGGAAAATTCACATTACGGGTAAGGCAGCGATCTGGGCATGTGGAGACGTTGCTTTCTGTGTAAAAATGAAGACCCACGAAGAAGGATTCATACGGGCTAAAGAAGCGGGTGTCGCTATTTACAGCTGCTACGCGTTCCCTCAAACTCCAATCGAGCAGTTCGAGCAACTGCTAGATGGACTCGTACAAGACGCAGTAAGGAGGAAGCCGGTACTGATTACAGGCGATTCAATTCGTGGGCTGTGGAGCATTCGCCCTTCTGGATTTCGTCCTAGTCAACCAAGGATGTACCCACACCTTTAGAAGAGGAGACGTAGGGTCTATTGTCGACCTGACGTTTGTTAGCAGCAGCCTTATTGGCACAGTCGATACGTGGACAGCAAGTGAGCACTACACACATAGTGGCCACCAGGCCATAAAGCAAGGCGGAGCAGCTGACGGTAAATATCACCCGAGCATGTGACGCTGCCATGCTTCGAAGAGTGGCAAACAATAGACGACCACCAGTGTACTGGTGGGACAAGGAGGTTGCGAGTGCACGTAGCGAGTGTCACCGGACCAGAAGACGGGAACAACGGGCAAGGAAAAAATACTATAAAACTGGTATAGACCAGGAAATAGTAGATGCTCGCGGACAAGAAATGAAGGACGCTAAAAAGAGTCTAAAAAGAAAAATCCGCGAAAACAAACGATGGTGCCTAAAGGAACTACAGGTCGAAAAGGACCCTTGGGGTCGACCGTATAAAACAGTAATAAAGAAGATTAAATAAAGTTACGTGCCCCATCCAAAATGCCCGGAACTACTACACCAGGTGGTGACCACACCGTTTTCCAAGCAATTGAATTTACAATAGTCGTAATAAACAAAATGGTACTCGTCGCGCCATCTACTGATTGTCGACGATTTCGTACAACGAGACAAGCTCGAGCAAACGCGAGCATAGTGCGCATGCCTCGCGTATATACTCTAAGCACATACTATACTTCATGGAGTCAGACTATGCTGTACTGTACTCCACACTCTCTCTTGCCGGTAAGACTCCAAGCCGGTAAGCTCCAAATCCAACATGGTAGCTGAGAGTGGTTGTGGTTTGTATTGTGGCGGTTGCTCCACCCGGACTGCTGGCACCATCTCGCGGTCGCCGCAAGCAGCTCCTTCAGCCTCGGGCGATCTACTAGAGAGCGCTGCCCTCCCCCGAGCGTTTCCTGCCGGAGACGAGCAAGCCGCTCGCTCTCTTGGTCACAGGCAACGGCACGCGACACATCGTCCGCCAGTACGACACCGACACACAGTAATCTGTCCGCCACGCGATCTCGAAGTTTGTGATATTACGTCTATTAATAAAGTCTAATTTGTAAACTACAAGTGAGGAAGTGTTACTCTTTATTGTGCGCGAAACCCTGCACCTCGATTCCTCGCTAAAGTATGTTAAAACATATTACTATACGAACCTTCGGAAAAGTTTAGTAATATTCAAAAAGTGAGGTTAGAAGAAGAGCCACGTGGAAAAGGAGTCAACGATTATTATTAACAAAGTAAATCGCACAGTGACAAATTAAACAGTGATATTAAAGGACAATATTTTTCAGAAATACGTACGTACTCGTGAAACATTGAAATTCGATTTTTTTGTGTCCAAACGTCTGTCGAAGAAAGAAAATATTCAAGTGAAGATTAACCGGACAAATAAGGGTTAAAGAAGAAAAATATACGCTCAGTAAACAAGATAATGTAGTCAAGTATTAAACAAAAAGAAGATTTTTGAAAAATAATCAAGATTTAAGTGCGATGCAAGCGGATTAAAGTCGGCAAGTGAAACACGTGGTGAAGTGCTGTATTAGAGCACGTGGCAATTTTGAGGTTAAGCACATGTTCTCGTGGCTTAAACAAGAAGAGAATTAGGAACAAAATTAAGAAGAATATTTTTGAGAACACTCATGAAAATTATTACTTCAAATAATCAAGTATACGATAATATAAAAGCTGAAGAAGAAGAAATGGCTAAACAAGCAAAAATTGAGGATATTATGATACCAGTGTTTGATGGTGAAAATTATACAAGCTGGAAAATAAGATTAATGATCCTGCTGGAATACAAAGAGTGCAAGGATCCAGCAACTCGAGAAATGACGAAAGTTGTAAAAAAGGACGAAGCCAAATGGAAGAAGATTGATTTAAAAGCTCGTACCATGATAATTAGTGCTATCTCCGATAAACAACTAGAGTACGTTGGCGAATGTGAAACAGCCTTTGAGATGATTAAAAAATTTGACAAAATGTACTTGTCTTAGTCCACAGCCTTACAAATTATATGCAGAGGAAAAATCGAAGAAATTAAATTAAATAGCTACAATACAGTGGAAGAGTTTTTCGCAGAATTCGAAAAAGTAACAAATGAATTTAAATCGGCTGTGGAAAACTAGAAGAAGTCGAGAAATTAAGATATCTAATTAGAGCCTTTCCACCAAGTTACAGTTACATTGGAGATTTTATAGACGTTATACCAGAGGATCAACGAACAGTCGACTACGTTAAATCGAAGATTAAAGAGAAAAATATGACTCAACCAGAGTCTAATAATAAAGCCAACGCCAGTACCTTTGTGGTACAAACTAAAGAAACCTACTATACCTGTGGTGAACCAGGTCATCACAGTAGACAATGCACGAGGCTACAGCAGCAGAGCTACCGGGGACGAGGTGCTCATTCCAGTCAAGGTCAACGAGGTCACCAAAGAGGCTCCAACAGAGGCTACAACAGGGGCAACAACAGAGGTGTAAACTACAGAGGTCAAGATCGTCAACGAGACAGATGTCAAGGTCAACCCAGAGCTGAATATTCAGGCGAACAACAGGGTGACTACGCATCCGAAGCATGGCTGACACAGGTCTGCAACTCAGAGGTAAATCAGGTAACTGCGTTAGAAAATAGTTGCGTAAATTTAGGTCAAATTAATTGGATTCTAGATAGTGGCTGTACAGACCGCATTGTAAATAACGATAAATTCTTTGATAAATTCATTTGTTTAAAAGAACCTGTTGAAGTAAAATTACCTGATGGTAAAAATTTGAAAGCTATTAAAATTGGAACTGTAAAATTACTCTTGAAAAATTATTACAACAATAAACTAGTAGAAGTCAAAAATGATTATTATGTTCAAGGCATTAGACAAAATATATTGAGTTTATCTAAAGTAACTGAAAATTGCACAATGCTAAAAATGATAATGCAAAAATATATAATAAATCTAGAGCATTAATAGCAGTTGCAAACAAAAAGGATAATCTATATTTTATGAAAAGTTTTGTAACATGAAAAGATTCTAAACCAATGTATGTAAATTCAGTCAAATAAACTGACAAAGAGAAATGGCATAGGGCTCTTGGTCATGTAAATTTTCAATATTTATCAAAATTAGTAAAAAATAAATTAGTAGAAGGTCTGCCAGAAAAAATTGAAACTACAGAAATGAAATGTGCTAACTGTATTGAAAGTAAAATGTCTAATGTACCTTTCGAGAATAACAGAACGAAAATTACTGAAATTTTAGAATTAATTCATACTGATTTAAATGGTCTACATAATACAATAGGTTATGTTGGAGAGAAGTATTTTGTTACTTTTGTTGATGATTACAGTAAGTGTACTAGAATCTTTTGCATTAAAAACAAATCAGAAACTGCCAGTTGTCTGAAAGAATATGTAAATTTAGTAGAGAATAAATTTCATAAACGAGTAAAAAAGTTGCAATGTGATAATGGCAAAGAATATTTGAACCGCGAGATTTATGATTTTGTAAAGTCTAAAGGAATAGAGTTAGTAACATATCCATCGTAAGTTCATGAACTAAATGGAGTATCGGAACGATACAATAGATTAGCTATGGACATAGGTAGATGCTTAATGCGTGAAGCGAAAATTCACAGACGTTATTGGCCCGAAATAATGAAAACTGTTGCTTATTTAAAGAATCGTACAATTGCAAATACAGCGGAGAACAAAACTCCTTATGAAATATTTTTGGAATAAAACCTAATGTAGAAAACTTGAAAATTTATGGAAGTCGAGTCGTTGTAAGAGTTCCAGAAGCGTTGAGAAAAAGCATAGGGGATGATAAAGCCCAATTAGGTGTACTAGTAGGCTATGTAGAAAATGGTTATAAGGTTCTAGTCAACGGTAGATTTATTCATGCTAGACATGTACAAGTAGTTGAAGAAAATACCAAAATTAAAGGATAGAGATTTGGAAAATAGCGAATCTGAAAACGTAGAAAATGTAATACTGAAAAAGGAATCTGAAACAAATGAATATGATGTAAATTCAAATCAAACAAAATCTCTTATCTCTACTCAGACCTTCGGGGAAAGTAGAGAT
>CM053168.1:38125113-38205775 GCA_012977825.3 Pteromalus puparum
GGTTTCGTTCGCTTCCCAGGGGAAGCTCACTAAGGGGGGAGTACCTGTGGCGGTTGCTCCACCCGGACTGCTGGCACCATCTCGCGGTCGCCGCAAGCAGCTCCTTCAGCCTCGGGCGATCTACTAGAGAGCGCTGCCCTCCCCCGAGCGTTTCCTGCCGGAGACGAGCAAGCCGCTCGCTCTCTTGGTCACAGGCAACGGCACGCGACACATCGTCCGCCAGTACGACACCGACACACAGTAATCTGTCCGCCACGCGATCTCGAAGTTTGTGATATTACGTCTATTAATAAAGTCTAATTTGTAAACTACAAGTGAGGAAGTGTTACTCTTTATTGTGCGCGAAACCCTGCACCTCGATTCCTCGCTAAAGTATGTTAAAACATATTACTATACGAACCTTCGGAAAAGTTTAGTAATATTCAAAAAGTGAGGTTAGAAGAAGAGCCACGTGGAAAAGGAGTCAACGATTATTATTAACAAAGTAAATCGCACAGTGACAAATTAAACAGTGATATTAAAGGACAATATTTTTCAGAAATACGTACGTACTCGTGAAACATTGAAATTCGATTTTTTTGTGTCCAAACGTCTGTCGAAGAAAGAAAATATTCAAGTGAAGATTAACCGGACAAATAAGGGTTAAAGAAGAAAAATATACGCTCAGTAAACAAGATAATGTAGTCAAGTATTAAACAAAAAGAAGATTTTTGAAAAATAATCAAGATTTAAGTGCGATGCAAGCGGATTAAAGTCGGCAAGTGAAACACGTGGTGAAGTGCTGTATTAGAGCACGTGGCAATTTTGAGGTTAAGCACATGTTCTCGTGGCTTAAACAAGAAGAGAATTAGGAACAAAATTAAGAAGAATATTTTTGAGAACACTCATGAAAATTATTACTTCAAATAATCAAGTATACGATAATATAAAAGCTGAAGAAGAAGAAATGGCTAAACAAGCAAAAATTGAGGATATTATGATACCAGTGTTTGATGGTGAAAATTATACAAGCTGGAAAATAAGATTAATGATCCTGCTGGAATACAAAGAGTGCAAGGATCCAGCAACTCGAGAAATGACGAAAGTTGTAAAAAAGGACGAAGCCAAATGGAAGAAGATTGATTTAAAAGCTCGTACCATGATAATTAGTGCTATCTCCGATAAACAACTAGAGTACGTTGGCGAATGTGAAACAGCCTTTGAGATGATTAAAAAATTTGACAAAATGTACTTGTCTTAGTCCACAGCCTTACAAATTATATGCAGAGGAAAAATCGAAGAAATTAAATTAAATAGCTACAATACAGTGGAAGAGTTTTTCGCAGAATTCGAAAAAGTAACAAATGAATTTAAATCGGCTGTGGAAAACTAGAAGAAGTCGAGAAATTAAGATATCTAATTAGAGCCTTTCCACCAAGTTACAGTTACATTGGAGATTTTATAGACGTTATACCAGAGGATCAACGAACAGTCGACTACGTTAAATCGAAGATTAAAGAGAAAAATATGACTCAACCAGAGTCTAATAATAAAGCCAACGCCAGTACCTTTGTGGTACAAACTAAAGAAACCTACTATACCTGTGGTGAACCAGGTCATCACAGTAGACAATGCACGAGGCTACAGCAGCAGAGCTACCGGGGACGAGGTGCTCATTCCAGTCAAGGTCAACGAGGTCACCAAAGAGGCTCCAACAGAGGCTACAACAGGGGCAACAACAGAGGTGTAAACTACAGAGGTCAAGATCGTCAACGAGACAGATGTCAAGGTCAACCCAGAGCTGAATATTCAGGCGAACAACAGGGTGACTACGCATCCGAAGCATGGCTGACACAGGTCTGCAACTCAGAGGTAAATCAGGTAACTGCGTTAGAAAATAGTTGCGTAAATTTAGGTCAAATTAATTGGATTCTAGATAGTGGCTGTACAGACCGCATTGTAAATAACGATAAATTCTTTGATAAATTCATTTGTTTAAAAGAACCTGTTGAAGTAAAATTACCTGATGGTAAAAATTTGAAAGCTATTAAAATTGGAACTGTAAAATTACTCTTGAAAAATTATTACAACAATAAACTAGTAGAAGTCAAAAATGATTATTATGTTCAAGGCATTAGACAAAATATATTGAGTTTATCTAAAGTAACTGAAAATTGCACAATGCTAAAAATGATAATGCAAAAATATATAATAAATCTAGAGCATTAATAGCAGTTGCAAACAAAAAGGATAATCTATATTTTATGAAAAGTTTTGTAACATGAAAAGATTCTAAACCAATGTATGTAAATTCAGTCAAATAAACTGACAAAGAGAAATGGCATAGGGCTCTTGGTCATGTAAATTTTCAATATTTATCAAAATTAGTAAAAAATAAATTAGTAGAAGGTCTGCCAGAAAAAATTGAAACTACAGAAATGAAATGTGCTAACTGTATTGAAAGTAAAATGTCTAATGTACCTTTCGAGAATAACAGAACGAAAATTACTGAAATTTTAGAATTAATTCATACTGATTTAAATGGTCTACATAATACAATAGGTTATGTTGGAGAGAAGTATTTTGTTACTTTTGTTGATGATTACAGTAAGTGTACTAGAATCTTTTGCATTAAAAACAAATCAGAAACTGCCAGTTGTCTGAAAGAATATGTAAATTTAGTAGAGAATAAATTTCATAAACGAGTAAAAAAGTTGCAATGTGATAATGGCAAAGAATATTTGAACCGCGAGATTTATGATTTTGTAAAGTCTAAAGGAATAGAGTTAGTAACATATCCATCGTAAGTTCATGAACTAAATGGAGTATCGGAACGATACAATAGATTAGCTATGGACATAGGTAGATGCTTAATGCGTGAAGCGAAAATTCACAGACGTTATTGGCCCGAAATAATGAAAACTGTTGCTTATTTAAAGAATCGTACAATTGCAAATACAGCGGAGAACAAAACTCCTTATGAAATATTTTTGGAATAAAACCTAATGTAGAAAACTTGAAAATTTATGGAAGTCGAGTCGTTGTAAGAGTTCCAGAAGCGTTGAGAAAAAGCATAGGGGATGATAAAGCCCAATTAGGTGTACTAGTAGGCTATGTAGAAAATGGTTATAAGGTTCTAGTCAACGGTAGATTTATTCATGCTAGACATGTACAAGTAGTTGAAGAAAATACCAAAATTAAAGGATAGAGATTTGGAAAATAGCGAATCTGAAAACGTAGAAAATGTAATACTGAAAAAGGAATCTGAAACAAATGAATATGATGTAAATTCAAATCAAACTAAATCTCTTATCTCTACTCAGACCTTCGGGGAAAGTAGAGATAACGAATTAAACTTTGATATTGCAGAAAACAATGATTCAAGCTTAAAAGTACAAAGAAAATGCTGCGCCATAGTTACATTAGATGTCAGAAATGCATTCAATTCGGCCAAATAGGGTGAAATACACGAGACACTCCGGCGAAGCAGGATGTGTTCTTCTATATGAGAAGGATAATATCTTACTATTTGAAGGACAGAATCCCATTATATCACACTGAGGACGGTACCAAGACCTATAAGGTTACAGGAGGCATCACCCAAGAGTCAGTTCTTGGTCCACCGACATGGAACATCATGTACGACGGGGTACTGAGGCTACAGCTACTTGAGGGAGCAACAGTCGTGGGATTCGCTGACAATATAGCAGTAATGGTAGTAGCGAAACATAAAGAAGAGGTGATTGACATAGCTGAAGAGGCCATAAGTATAATACACGAATGGCTAACGAAGACGGGTCTGGAACTAGCCAGCCACAAAACGGAAGTTTTTCTTATTACTAGTAGGAAAAAAATGGAGGAAATTACACTGACGATGGATGGACATGAGATCGCTTCTTAACCATTCATCAAATACTTGGGCATCACCATCAATGCAAGACTAAGTTTTAAACAGCACCTGGAGATAGTCAGTGATACAGCAGCAAAAGTTGGCGCTGCTCTATCACGATTGATTCCGTATGTAGGAGGGCCAACTCAAAAGCGAAGGTTACTCCTAGCCAGTGTGACCACGTCGATCGTGCTCTATGGAGCCCTAATTTGGGCAGAGGCGATGCGCGTGAAATCGTGTGCACGAAAGTTAACTACCGTGTACAGGCGAAGTGAACTAAGAGTGGCGTCCGCTTACCGTAAGATATTGGACGAATCCGGTCTGCATTATAGCAGGCAGGCCACCCATTGACCTTTTAGCACTGGAAAGGAAGGAGGTATTCGAAGCGAGGTGACGAACGAAGGACAAAAGCCAGAATGAGATCTGGGACGCACTAAGAAAGAAGACAATGGCTGAATGGCAAGCAAAATGGTAAGCTAGTGACAAGGAGCGATAGACTTATCGCCTCATACCAAGGATAAAAGACTGAATTGAAAGAAGACATGGGGAAGTAAACTTCTATCTCACGCAGTTTGTGACCGGGCATGGATACTTCCGGGCGTACCTACACCGGTTAAAACTAGACAACAGCCCGAACTGCCCAGTTTACTTGAAAACTAGTGAAGATACAGAGCATGTCTTTTGCGACTGTTCGCGATACCAAATGGAGCGAGAAGAACTTGAGTGTTTTCTCCAGACCAGAGTGACGCCTAGGTCAATGATGACAGCTATGTTAACATCGGAGGATGGTTGGCACGCAGTAAACAACGACGTAGGGACCACCCTCAAGAAGGTTAGAAAAGACGAAGAAAGAGGAAGGGAAAGACAAGGCAAAACAGCCGAGTAAAATATGCTACATAGGAAGGCCACTGAGTCGTAAAGACGAAACGATTCTTGGGCTGATACAGAGGAACGTAGGTCCTAGAGTTAAGCTTATTTCCCAAACTGCTTTAATCTGTTCTCTCAAGCCTGAAATAGATTCATTAGCACTAACAAATGGTTAATCAATCTTTATATGTCATTAAAAAGCCATTTAAACTGGCCCAGTTTACTAAAAACATTATTTTTTCGCTTCTACGTATTCTTGCTTTAGCATTCAAGGACAGTCAATCGTCAATTTCAAACAAATAGGACATGTTTTCGATGTATTTTTTCACGTAGAATATGATAGTGCTGTTTCTTTTATCATAAAACATAATCTAAAAGCGCTAGGAGCCAGAAATCGTGTTTTTCAGTGTTTATTCAGTGATTTTTGGCACCTAGTACATTAAGGGTATGCTTTATGATAAAAATAACAGCGCTATCGTATTCTACGTGAAAAATACATCGAAAACCTGTACCGCATGTTTGGAAATAAGCGACACCCTAATGAATAAGTAAGATCAAAAATATTTTCAAAAAAAGTTACATGCCAAACTGGTTTACAGAAATTTTTACAATAACGCGAGTTCTAAAAACAAATCCGAAAACTTACTCCCTCAAAGATTATTATGATAAACCCATCTCTGGCGGCTTTAATTAAACGAAAATTCATAAAACTACGTATCCTGAAATTCATCTAGTAGAAAAAGTTTTAAAGAAAAGTGATAAACGAATAAACTCCTCTCAAACATCATATTCAATCCTGATTGGTTCACTTCCATCACCATAAAGTGGCATCTTTACCAGCGATGCATTTGCATTGGTTTCTTCAACCCCACTCTTATTTTCTCCTCCTCTTTTTTGTCCTATAGCTTTACCATTGGCTGTATTGTATTCCCTCTCCTCAACCATTCCCTCCTCTTTATCCCCCTCCACTTGCATTCTAGCTTGCGCCATCTGTTCTTCCATAATTCTGTACTATGAGGCAATAAGAATCTTTTATCATCGTGTGGACTAAGAGCATTTTTTTTTTGTTTTTCAGTATGCACAATGTGTATCTTTTAATAAATATTGCACCGCTCGCGTTTTATAATAATAACAAGAGCCTGTAGGATCTTCGATAATCTTAGAACGTGATTCTTTTTTCACAACACTAGATTCTATACTTTTAGCTTTTGCCACTGTCGCGGCTTCATTAATCAAAGAAGGGTATATTTTGCTTTCTAAACCAATAAATTCTGTCATAATCTTGCCACAACATTCTTCTTTTAGCAATCCAGGAACTTTTTTATGAATTCGTGAAATTTCAGACGGATTATTTTCGTTATAATAAAAAGTATCAAATTTATGTAAATCTTCTTTCATCAATCGATACATATCGACATCCTCTACTTCATATATTAAACTATCTGTGTCCGTATAAAGGAGTATGCATTTTTCTCCAACTTTCTACTTCATATATAAATAATGAAAATCATATACTAATGTTTTTGGCAAATCTAGAATAGAGAGACTAACGTATATTGGTTTCTAAATTGTAATTCTTGTCCTCTTTAGCTGCATAGCAAACAGATTTTCATCAAATATTGGACAACTTTGAAAATTCAATAGAAAATTTAATATGCGTGCTTCTGCTCAGTTGTTATAAAAAATCACATGAATGAATCTTGAATCCTTTTGATTCAAGTTGCATGAATTATGAGCTGCACCTCTGAAACTTCAGAGAAAAATCTATCCTAGAATTACAAAATTTACAAAACCGGCTTGCTTCCGCAACTAAGGAACAGCTCTTCATTGTGATTTGGTAAACCACTATGAGATTCACCCCCCCCCCCCTCTATTTCTACAGTGTGACAGAACTGTACCAAGAGGACTAGTTAGCCACTCGGGGGATCTTTAACAGTGACCCGAAAATACCTGGTGCCCTCCCTGGGTATTAAGCCTCACTACTGCATGCGGGGTTCAGCAGTAACGGACCTTTAGTTATCTAGCTTCACATGGGACCGAAATGGACACTAAGAATAACAACAAACATTCGAAGGAAGGAAATAGGGGTAAAATAGTAGTAGTAGTACGGCAATGCCTAGCAATCTGACGGCGGAGAGCCTCTCTAAAACGGTCACGACTTTTCTTGGTCTTAAGTGCACATAGGAGCATAAGAACAGACAAAATTGATTGATATTATTGTAGAGAAGGAGTGAAAATTTTCTGACCTGCGTCGTAATTTTGACGTCAGGCCAAGTAGAATAAATTAAAATAATGATTGTAAGTAGTTATTATAATAATTCTTCTCTATAATTATCTTTGTTTTTACGAATATTCAGTGGAATAATCGTCCGTTTTTACATTTGCTAGACCCGTTTTATTATATCGGTTTCTTTGTATTGAGATTTCAGTTTTTTCTAATAAAGTTATTGGAAAAGTTAATGAAAGTAAATTGTCTTACATCAACCTCGAAGAGAATAAAATTGCCTATCATATTACCGCAGAAAATTAATATTATAGTTCGTCGTTTTTTATTACCTACCATAAAGTGCAATTTTTTGAAATCGTTATAACTGGAGTAAAAAGGCAATAATCAAGTTTAAATTTTAGATTTAGTGAGCATTATATAGCACAATGATCTCTTCCTTCGGGCTGTTTATGAAACTAGTTAGTTTCAAAGATATCAAGCTTTAAAATTTTTGTTCTCATCCTGTATAAGTCGTTTTTATACGTGACGTGATAACTGGAGTAAAAAGGCAATGATCAATTTAAAATTTTGGATTGAGTTAGCATTATATAGCACCTTGATCCCTTTTTTTGGGTTGTTTATCGTACCACTTAGTTTGAAAGATATTAAGCTTCAAAATTTTGTTTTCTTACCCTGTATACTCTATATAACTGAAAACTGCATCGCTTAGATCTCAGCTTCTATTTAATTGATTTTAATCTAAATCTGGGCTCTTTTTTTGTTTTCGTTTTATCAATTTGTTAACAACGAGATTTTCAGTTACGCATGTGCGTTATTTCATGGCGATTTTTCGATCACTAGTGAGTGTAGATACGTTCCGCTAACTATCCTAATCATTATAACTCGGAAACTAAATGTTGAACTTTTCGTTAAAACATCATGATTATCGAATGTTATAATAACTATAGACTACTTTAATTTTGTTATTGTGTAAGTGCCCGGCGGACCAGGGCCTTATATACTCGAAATCGCCCGCACCGACACC
Organism: Pteromalus puparum; assembly: GCA_012977825.3. Classification (NCBI taxonomy): domain Eukaryota; kingdom Metazoa; phylum Arthropoda; class Insecta; order Hymenoptera; family Pteromalidae; genus Pteromalus; species Pteromalus puparum. The sequence goes on from CM053168.1 coordinate 38,133,100, forward strand.
CTCTACGTACATAGGTAGTAGTGAACATTTGTAAATAGTACATCCAATCAGAGAGCTTAGATGCTGCATATTTCCTTATACGGTTTCTCTGGACTCGGGTCTTGTTGCTATTCGCTCCGTGCGAAGCTTGACCCGCCATCTACCCGACCGAGTACCGCAATAAAATAAGACTTCTCGTACTGGCTTATACAGCACATATGATGAAATATATTTTTATAAATTAAAAAACGCATTTGAAGGAATGCATACACACATGTTGTGTTACTCAGCTCGTTGCTGATCAGTTTACAAACATTCTCATTTATTTTCAATCGGTAGAAGTGGAGAAAATGCGATTTGAAAACTCGTATCTATCCGCAGCACCGAGCGTATGGAGGTTAGAGTACCATATATAACCGAGCGTCCAAAAGCGCGGTGCTTTAAATTCAAAATACAAGTGGCATTAATGTTTTGTAAACAGCATTGTCAGTTGGTTTTATTAATACTTTAATTTGTTATATTTAATACAGTCCTTCTCCATTATCTGTACAAAGTTAATATAATATTCATGCACTGCACTTCATTTCACTTGACCAGACCAAGTCATTAACTTCTAATTCATTGTGTTATGCTGTCTAATTAAATAAATTATTAGATATTGTTAGCATGATAATAGTGCAAAATATCTTGCTGAACAAAATTACACCTACAATGAACCCATTCGATCATTCATTCTGGCTTCGAATACATGAGATAAAAATTTCACATTTTGCTTGATACGGTGATTAGGGTCAAAATATCAAATCAGTCAATTAAAGTGATAACACAATAGAGATTATTTAAACTTATTCATAAGGTTTTGGCATTTCCAAAAAGATTACACATCAATACTTTATGATTTATAGTTCAGAAGTTCATTCAAGAACATTCGTATCTTTGAAAATTGAAAACCACGAGCAAATGCTTAAAATTATTTTGAATTTTTCTAATAACTTCTGAATTGGAATGGATCAGTCTCGCGTGATTTTAATTTATGATACGTATATAGAAATGAAATATAATCTAGTTATCAGACTTTCACGATTTTCTCATTATTCGATCTCTCGCGTATTAATTATTGTTCCGTCATAACTATTCCGCAATACGCAACACGCATGCGCATGTATGAATGAACAGGTTATGTGTAAGTTTGCATGAGAGTATAGTGAGAGAGGGCAGCACCTCCCGGGGGCCTCTTTCTTGCGAGCTCGGACTTGCGCGCGAGAATGACCATTGTTTCAATGACTTCAGTAGCGTACAGATCTCTGTGTGCCGATCAAACCATTTAACTTAAAACTTTCAAATCGTTTAACATCTAACTGGGAATCACCGATTCTCTGTCACAACGTGACATTAACGCCTTTCTAGGCATCAACAATAACACCATTTTTGGCAATCAACATTTAACGAATTCATTATTTCAATCGATCAATTGCGTATCGTTGTAACAGTGCTTTGTGTGCGTGTGCGGCGTTATTCATCTATCGTTTTTGTATCTTCATTTTATTATTTCATTGTGTCAATTGTTGTGTTTTAATAAATCAGGGTTTTTTATGCCGTAAGGTTTTTCCTTAAAATAGTGTTTTTCATTATAAACCTTATCGTCAATAGTATAAAATCATAACAAATTAGAATCAAATCAAATTAACGATTTAAAATCAACTAAACCATTTCAAAAATAATAATAACTAATCTACCATCTACGGCAAATTAGTGTCAACGTCAATTCAATTATTATTAATGTGCTATATAACACGATTTTCCTATTCCATTCATATATTGTTTGTTATTGTCGCTTGTGTCGTCGGCTCTGTTTCCTCTCATTTCCTTAATTTATTCAAGCGGCTGCGCTTCGGAGTTTTCCCTATGACCTATTGTGTGGTTTCGACTACCTGCTCTTAGACACGGCGCTTTCTCTCTCTTTCGTGTCATCCTATAGGGAAGGGCATTGACCTATATTTTGAATTTGACCCATTTAAATGTCTTCCTACTTAGCTTTATTTAAATGCGAAAACTGAGCATTTCACACCTTCCCCCTAGGATGAACGTTCTGAGGCATGTCTCTGACGTTCACAAAATTTCTTTATGCGTTGATGTCTTAATTCTAATTCCTATTGTTTGAGTCATAGCTGGTGTCCATTGATTTTTTTTCTTCCCTACTAAAGTGCAAGTTAATTTTAACACAACATTATGCATTAGTTGATTCTTTCCTCTGCAAATACATTCGTAGGTAATTCTGTCGATAGTACTCTCATGATACATCTGCATGGTATTTTGATTTAACGCTCTCGTTTCTTAGCATCTACTCGCAATATAATATAAGAGTTGATTATAAAATAACATAAAATATACTTAAATTAACAATATTAATGTGAATTCCATTCAAATTGAAAGTTACATACGTACTATTTTTTTCTGTTTTTTTTTCAATTATAGTTGTTATTAAATTTCAATTAATTGTAATATACTTGTAATTAATTGTAATACTTAACTTATAATAACATGATTCAAAAATAGCCCTTAAATGCTCTTTACCGATATTATTACTAAACACCTGAAGTTACGTATAAAATTATATATATTTTTTTAACAAAATTCAATCTGATAATTGACAGTTCTTATACTTATAAATCTTTGTTTCTGTATTACTCTCTTTATCTTTTTTTTTCTATTTCTTCTCTTACTCTAAAGCCTCTACCTTTATATGCTTATTGTTCAAATATTATTTTCGATTTAAAATAACAAAATTTTCCTAATGATTAAGAATAGTACATAATAATGTCTAATAATAATAATAATAATAATTTGTACTGGTAACGTGCTGAGGTAGCTTATTAGATTTCCTAATGATTTTATTTTAATAATATAATCGTAATTCCGGGATCAATGATGCTAAACTATCTTTTAAAAGTAATATTTTATTCTTCTACTTTTCCTACCTCTAATGCTCGATAACGAAGTCAATTTTTCTCTCCTGGAAGTTTGGAAGTCAATTTTTCTCTCCTGGAACAATGATCCATTCGGATTGCATAATTAGCACAAGTTACTAAGTTGAGCACGGAAGAAATATAATTTTGACTTCTCTTTCGAGACATTTTTTACAATCTATTGAACTTATTGCTAATGATTCTAATTTATTTGTACTAAGAGGTACCTGGTTGGATTCTTACGGGTTTCAGGTTTTCTGGACGGTAGCATTCCTTTAAAATATACTTTGCTGCGTACTTCATTCATAAGCTCTTCTTCCTTTTGATTCTGTAGGTGTACACATTCTCGATGGAATCCAATTTTTACCCGTTCTCTGATATTTTATTTACGACAGGCCATCTTTTGGAGTGTGTTTATTCTATCTTCGCAGGATAAATAGTTCATATATTTCGAACAGAATTGCGGTCTCCCCTTTTCTTATTGGGTTTTGGGATCGATCCTTGCGACTCATTGGATCTAGTTTCTGAGATTTCATGTATACAGGATGCTTGTTGCACCCGACAGTTGTTCGGATATGGTTCAATCTGATATCACGAACAGCATAACATTTGTAGATTGATTAAAAAAATGTTTACTTTAGCGAGACATTTCTAGATTTTCTCGAATAACATTTGGATAATTAAGTTCTTGCATAATAATAATAGTTGCATCACAATTTTTTATGTCAAAAGTTCGACTGCATTGTACGCTTACGTGCAAATATCTCGACAAAGCTTGCTAAGTACTAGTTCCCGCCTGCCTATGCCAATAGTTGATATATGTAGGTATACATCATTGCTATCGGGGTGCAAGCGCACATATGTCCCGAGTTCATCCTCTATTATTTTTTTCTTAAACTTAGTTTCTTTAGGCGTAATATTCTACAATTAATATTTTACTACTCTTTTTTATATTATTTTTTTCCCTGTTTTTTCGTGACGATCGTGAATTTTTACTTAAAATTACACAATCATTAAGTAGTGTTGAGTTAACTTAGATTAGTCCTTTGCAGTCTCAATGTGCGATATACGTACTCGATTCGTATGCACTACTTTATATTTATTAGGCTTCAATTGTATCTTAATATCATCATTACGCAAAATATCTACGACCAAATAAGGGCCTTCGTAGTGATATTTTAATTTGTGTATTTTTCCCCCCTTGAGTAGTCAAATATAATCACCGACTTTAAAATCTTGCGGATTCGCACTTTTATCATAATAGTACGTCACACGCCATTTGGCTGCTATTAATTTCTCGCGTGCTATCGCTTGAATATTGTTCAGCCTTGTTGTTAGTTCAACAATATAATCGACATATGTTGGAAGTCGATCCTCGGTTTCAAGCGGCTCACTCGACGGGGCGCGGGCTAACCTCCCGAAACTAACTCGTACGGTGTATGCTGCGTGTCTTCATGCACTAACGCGTTATAAGAAGAATCGGCCGTTTCTAACCACTGATCCCATTGTTCATCTTGCGATATGAATTGTTTTAAATATTCGCTAAATACATGGTGACTTCTCTCGAGAGAACCGTTGGACTGCGGATGAAAAACTGTTGTCTTGAATTGCGTAATTCGGAATCGCTTGGCTACTCGCTTCATTAAATTACTCAAAAAATTGGTGCCTTGATCGGTCAAGATTGCAATAGGAGCGCCAAAAGTGCAGATGAATAGCTTTATTAGGGCGTCGGCAACAGATCGCGCCGTGTCGCGACCTTAAGTGCAATAGCAAGCGAGTACTTTGTTAGACAACATTGGATAGTTAAAATATTATCATGTCTATTCTCAGTATGCTCAAACGGTCCGACTATATCGAGCGTAATTTTTTCGAAGGGCTGTACGGGGGTATCAGTGATAACCATTCGATTCTTTGTCTTAACTCGAACCAACTTTCTGAATTGTCAAGGTAGACATTTACGGATGTACATTTGTATATCGACTTTCATATTTTCCCAATAAAAGATTTGTTTTATACGTTTGTAGATTTTATTCACACCTTTATGCCTCCCTATCGTAGAACAATAAGCCTCCTCAATTATCTTTGGTCGTTCATTCAGACGTGGATACGTGATAGTATCTTTACAAATGATTATTTTGACCTTTGATCTGCGTAATGTGCTGCGAATCTTGTCAATTACATCGTTCCATAATACATTTTCAAGAGTGACGCTTTTAGCAATACGAATCTCGGAAATGCTTGCAGGCTCAGGCCCTCATAATACAATAATAAAATGCCGTTTATTACCTTTTGGCATAACTCTCAATTCTCCTGCAGCTAATTCATATAATCGTGGCAACTCTTGGCGACTCTCCAGAAGTCATGCTCCTTGATTGCATGGTTGGTGTATAGAGGATAAAAAAAAAATAAACAACTATCTTTACGCATAGTCAGTTGTTCTCGAGTTCCAGCAAAAATCTTTCAATGAATTTTAGAATTCTTTCGCGTGTTTAATTCTATTATTGTAGTGTCGAGTGTCGTTTCTAATGAAGCGTCGACTGCAGTATTGTTAATTTTCAATTCGTTAGCAATATCATTATCGTTAACATTTGTTGATCTTGCTGTATTTTGATCGATGATAGGAAACTCGTATGATTTTTCGACTACCTTAGCGTCGTCATCCTCCCTTCCGGAGTTGTTGCAGTGTGGAGCAGCGTCTCACTATGGGTCAAATGGCATTTTCGTCAACGGAAACCTAATATCTCAAGAACAAATAGAGATAGCGACCCAAAAATTTTTTTGGTTCAATTTCAAGTAATGTGGATTAAGGGAAAATTATTGAGATTGTCATCATCCCCTATTTTGGGGGTGAGAAACTTGGTTAAAGTATGCGCCTTTCAAAAATCGATTTTTTTTCTCGTCTTTATGGTGTATCTTAAAGAAAAATAGAGATATCAATACCATTTTTTTTTTTAAACTTTGACCAAAGCAATATAGATTGAGAAAATATTTATTAGAAGGCCATTTTCCCCCCTTAGGAGGGGGAAATAGGGGGAAGAGGGCGAAAAATCGAAAAATCGCTGAAAAATATTGTATAGGGTTTTTGTGGGCGCTGAAAATGATTCCGACAAGCATTTAAACATCATTCGCCACCTTAGGTATGATATTTTGGTATCATCCCCCACTCTAGGGGTTAGAGGGCCAAAACTCGAAAAATCGACGAAAAATCGCTAAAAAATATTGTACAGGGTTGTCGTATATAGAAATTTACAACGTTATTATAAAAACTTTAACATGCATCGATTTATTATTATCTATATAATTTCCTAACGTCTTCTTAAGGATTTTAATTGCTATTTCTATTACTTTTATCTAATGGTATAGGTCATTATTTGACGATTTTACTGCACAAAACTTTAAAGTAATAGCATATCTTTTACTTATCAATGATGGTTTTTTCGCAGCATTCATCCTGATTATCCTGGTTCCTGATTTTTTGCTTTGGCCATTTTCATTTTATAAAGCTTATTTAAGATTCTAGTATTTCTTTTTCTTCTTATTATACTCTAAGGTGCATTTAACAACAATTTAAATTCAGGAATGTTATTAAAAAAAGTAAATGAATATAAAAAAGTTTAAATATTATATTGTTATTGGTTTAATATTTATTACTAAAAACTAATCTTTATTTAAATTTTACGACGTGCTGGTCTAAATACTACAATTATCAATAGTTTTTAGGCACGACCGCGACACGGAAGAGCCTTATAGTTTCGTCTGCGAAAAATGTGTACCATGCGATATTTCGCACAATTTTCGACCGATCAGGCTGAAATTTTAGGAGAAGTCTCCTTTCGTAAAAGCCAAAAAACTATTTTTTTTAACTTGATCCTCTACGTCGTTTTGAAATGCGGGCACAATTTGTTTAGATTTTATGGATTTTTACGTGTATTTCCAATAAAAATTTTGGTTTTACACGATTAACTCTGAGAGATTTTAGTCAATCGGGCTAAAAATTTGTGTGTGAACTCCTCTTATAATAGTAAGCTGACAATTCTATTTTGGGCTTAATCCTGCATGTAAACGCAGAATGCGGTCACCTCCAAAAATCGCTAAAAACGGTTTTTTGGCTCTAACTGGAATTCTATGCATTCTACAAAAAAAAGTTAAATGGACAAGTTTTTCCCGTTGACATCAAATCATGAAAATGCTTATAACTCGAGTTTACAGCCCAAAATCGCCTTTTTACAGCTAAAAAACCAATTATTTGCCATAAAACTTTGCAAATATACGTTTTACATGAAAATATTAAATATAAAAGTTGTAAACATTTTCAAAATACAACATTTTACCGTGGCAAAAATTTTTAAAACACTTTTCGACATTCAATAACTCTAGAAACGCCTTTTTACAGCTAAAATTCCAATTATCTGCCATAAAACTTTGCGGATTTACGTTTACATGAAAATGTTAAATATAAAAGTTGTAAACATTTTCAAAATACAACTTTTTACCGTGGTAAACATTATTTTTAACACTTTTTGACATACAACAACTCTAGAAACTATTTTTTAAACATCAAACCGCGCTATGTAAATCTTGGCTACACTAATTAATAATATTCTTCTGTTTCAAAATAATAATATTCTCTTTAAAGTATAATTTCTTGCTGCAACTGCTTGGCATTGTTTCGTTTTATTTTGTACTTAAAAAAAAGGATAAAATTAAAACCAAAAAAACCTCTGCACCTAAACAATATTTAAAGTAAAACTATTTATGATCTGCACGGCATCTGCAAAAATATAAATTACATCAATTACATGAAATCATTCAAATTATATAGAAAATATTGTACCTGAAAGTTACACTATTGTTATTACGAAGCTCCATTATTATCGATGATCAGGCGTATGACCAATACCCTTGATCCTACTGCTCCTCATCCAGCAGACCATGATATCTCCAGTTGCAGTATGATTTAAACACTAAAAAACAAAAGAAATCATATTAAAAACTCATATCAACGAACAATTATTCAACTTACTGATCTCACCTGATAAAAAAACTGATCCGTTAATAGTAGTAAGCAGTATTCCGGAGTCTTGATGAAGCTTTCTTCCAACTCCAACATTTTGATGGCTCAGATGCTGACACCAATATCTTCAGTCGTACTCGTGTGCATGCAGTAGTAGACTATGATGCCAAAAAATTCAGTATTACTCGTATACCTAGACATACAGGAAAATATGTTACAAACTTTTATCGCATAGTTTATATTTACAAATAAAAAACTTAGCAGTATATTGATAATAATCACTGTTAAGATACCCGTAAGCAATAAAAGATATCTATTTAGAAAACTTAGAACATGTATAACGTATTTTAAATCAAAACCTATTAAAGATTTAATATTAATTAAACATACAGTACGAGTCATTGTAATTTTTGGATATTACCATGTAGAATAGTACAAACCCATCCCCAGAGCCGTATTAAAGTGGTTAAAGTATCCAAGAACATAAATCAATACTCCCAGCAAGCATGAATCCAGCTCCAAGATCATATCGACATGGTTTATGCAGCCAGCTACGCCAACCAGGACTGTCAGAAAGGAAAAATACGGGTCCATGGTCAATTTCAGGTGGTTCAAGCAAATAGCAACGTCTCAAGGACATCCAGAAAGTTCGAATATAGCTTGAAGATTGTTAGATCAGCCAGAAACACCAAGCAGCACGAGCAGATAATGTTGAAGTACCCAGAGACGCCAATCAGCACCACTGCAGACAGAGTAAATCTAGCTCCAAGGTCATCTTGATGTAGTGGCAGAAGTCAACAACCCAGCCTGCACTACTTAGATGGTATGAATCAGTTCCAGAGACACCTTGAGGGTTTTGAAGTAGCCAGCAACGCCAAGCTACACCACCCAGATAGTGCGAATCAGCACCATGGTAGTGCTTACATGGTCAAATTGGCAACGATAAATACTAAATTCTCTGTCCTCTGATACCAATGCCATATAGCTATCAGTAGGAGACATCAGAATTACAACACAATGGTTCAACTCTAAAAACAAATCACACAATCACATAGTCACTGATTTCACTGCACATAACACAATAAATATCTGTTTTCAAAATAATGAACACAAGAACACAGCAATACTTTTTGTGGAACTGTGTGATGCTAAATCGTCACCTAGACAGCATTTGACAAGAAATATACATCAGCACAACAGTAGAATCAGCAGGAGCAGCAGCAGGAGTAGTCACAAAAACAAAAGATAACCTCCAAACAAAAATTCAAGTTTCTCGTTGAAGATACATGTCTTTCTATACTGTAGCACTCCTTGATGAACTGACACTCACACATTGCATCGTCAGTGCCATTGTGGATGCATCACTTTTGAATACTTTTTGCACCGTCTTACAAAGCACTAATCGCGAGCAGCTGATCCGCGAGCGGGATCGTGGTGAGCAGAGGTTGCTTGTAAACACATATAGGCACCATAGTAGCACTTCTGTTTTGATTTTAAAACTACATATATCACTGCTGCATCGCGTCGTCGTTTCCGTTTTTCACTATGCACTCACTTATATCGTCGAAAAGTTAAACAGAGCAAAACATTGTGGTTAGCAGAGGCCGGGAGGCTATATCGAAACGTCCAAACACACGGCAGAAGGCTGCAGCGTGTGCACGTCACCGACCGGTCGCCAGATCGATGCGCACAATGTATGCGTAGTGGTCGAGCTTGCTGCCTCGCTTCGACAGAGCCAACGAACAGCTGTTCGGCTTTGCTTAGCTGATAATAAAACTAATACTTTTTCTGCTTAAATTATGTAATAAACTATCTTTGATAAAATTCATAACTTTAGGATCAGGATGGAATTTGGTTTGTTAAGCGTGACGTCACAGATTATATATAAACCAATGCATTTTCCACCAATAGGATAGTTCCGAATTTGGCCACTTTATGGAATTTCACGTGTATAATTTGAATTAAAGAACTATAAAAAGATAATTTTTTTTTAATCTTACGAAATAATAATGGGTTTTTTATTATATTTAAAATAAATATCGTTGCAATAAAAGAATACACGTTAAAATTTGTATATCAATGTCTATATTCCAAAATCAACAATATTGAAAATCATGAGTCAAAAACTAAAATAATTATAAAATTTTCAAGTTATTCATGCCCAAAACATTTTTGATTATATACGCAAGAGATAAAAAATGTATGTTTTTTCAGACAGCGAGCGTGCAGCGCGAGCATCGGCGGTCGTTCCTTATGCGCAAAACGCGAAGCGCGAAGCGAACTCGAGTTATAAGCATTTTCATGATTTGATGTCAATGGGAAAAAGTTGTATTTTTCAAAGATCTACAACTTTTCCATTTAACTTTTTTTTGTAAAATTCGAGTTAGAGCCAAAAAACCGTTTTTAGCGATTTTTGGAGGTGACCGCATTCTGCGTTTACATGCAGGATCAAGCCCAAAATAGAACTGTCAGCTTACTATTATAAGAGGAGTTCACACACAAATTTTTAGCCCGATTGACTAAAATCTCTCAGAGTTAATCGTGTAAAACCAAAATTTTTATTGGAAATACACGTAAAAATCCATAAAATCTAAACAAATTGTGCCCGCATTTCAAAACGACGTAGAGGATCAAGTTAAAAAAAATAGTTTTTTGGCTTTTACGAAAGGAGACTTCTCCTAAAATTTCAGCCTGATCGGTCGAAAATTGTGCGAAATATCGCATGGTACACATTTTTCGCAGACGAAACTATAAGGCTCTTCCGTGTCGCGGTCGTGCCTAAAAACTATTGATAATTGTAGTATTTAGACCAGCACGTCGTAAAATTTAAATAAAGATTAGTTTTTAGTAATAAATATTAAACCAATAACAATATAATATTTAAACTTTTTTATATTCATTTACTTTTTTTAATAACATTCCTGAATTTAAATTGTTGTTAAATGCACCTTAGAGTATAATAAGAAGAAAAAGAAATACTAGAATCTTAAATAAGCTTTATAAAATGAAAATGGCCAAAGCAAAAAATCAGGAACCAGGATAATCAGGATGAATGCTGCGAAAAAACCATCATTGATAAGTAAAAGATCTGCTATTACTTTAAAGTTTTGTGCAGTAAAATCGTCAAATAATGACCTATACCATTAGATAAAAGTAATAGAAATAGCAATTAAAATCCTTAAGAAGACGTTAGGAAATTATATAGATAATAATAAATCGATGCATGTTAAAGTTTTTATAATAACGTTGTAAATTTCTATATACGACAACCCTGTACAATATTTTTTAGCGATTTTTCGTCGATTTTTCGAGTTTTGGCCGTCTAACCCCTAATACCAACCCCTAGAGTGGGAGATGATACCAAAAAATCATACCCAAGGTGGCGAATGATGTTTGAATGCTGGTCGGAATCGTTTTCAGCGCCCACGAAAACCCTGTGTAATATTTTTCGGCGATTTTTCGGCGATTTTTCGAGTTTTGGCCCTCTCACCCCTAGAGTGGGGGATGATATAAAAAAATCATACCGAAGGTGGCGAATGATGTTCGAATGCTCGTCTAAATCGTTTTCACTATCCACGAAAACCCTGTGCAATATTTTTCAGCGATTTTTTGTCGATTTTTCGAGTTTTGGCCCTCTAACCCCTAGAGTGGGGGATGATACCAAAAAATCATACCCAAGGTGGCGAATGATGTTTGAATGTTGGTCGGAATCATTTTCAGCGCCCACAAAAACCCCATACAATATTTTTCTGTGTGTGTGTGTGTGTGTGTGTGTGTGTGTGTGTGTGTGTGTGTGTGTGTGTGTGTGTGTGTGTGTGTGTGTGTGTGTTGTATTACATGTCTTATTTTCTTAGAAACTGTTATTGAATGTTATTAAACTAACTTGGATTTATTACATTTTTGATGATATTGTTTCCTCACCACCAGCGTAGATATCTCGCGGGCGTTTTTTTTTAAAGAAATGTATAGTTTTTTATCTAAACATTTTTCTATATAAGTTGAATTATATTTTTAATTCTTTTTACATTTACTTAAACAAATTATCATCTCCCCATTTAAATGAGATTTACATGTTGATAATGAAATGATATAAAACTTGAGTTTAGGTGGTATTGCCCAATCGCAATAATTTTTCTAAATTGATTACGAATTGAATGGAAAAGTTATACTTTCCACCTGATTTACATTCATATCAAATAGCATATTCTCGATATTACAGACAAAAGTCTTAGGTATAGATTAAAATCCATTAATGGAAACATGAGATCGAAAGCGATACGTTTTCAGTTATATAGAGTATACAGGTGTAAGAAAAACAAAATTTTGAAGCTTAATATTCTTTAAAACTAACTGGTATCATAAACAACCAAAGAAAGAGATTAAAGGTGCATATAATGCTTAACTAAATCCAAAATTTAAAATTGATGTATTGCCATTTTTACTGCAGTTATCGCATCACGATAGAAAAAACGTCTCATAGTATTACAGGGTGAAAAACAAAAGTTTGAAGCTCAATATCTTTGAAACTAACTAGTTTTTATAAAATCTCAAAGAGGATCATTGTGCTATATAATGCTAACTAAAATCCAAAATTTGAGCTTGACTTATTGCCTTTTTACTACCAGTAAGTCGCGTACGTAGAAAAACGAGTTTTTTTTTCAGTTTTTGGATGTTTTTTTCAGGATCTGACCCCTGAAATGACTTAAAATTATAATGGTATTATAGTTCTATATTACCTTCAATAATCTAATATATCTTTTTAGAATGATTCGGCTATTTAGTCTTTTTGAGTTATAACGATTTAAAAAATTGCCACTGTATGGTGTATAATAAAAGACGACGAACGATAATATAATTTTTCACGGTAAAAACATAGGCAATTTTATTCTCTTTCAGGTACATATTAAGCAATGTACTTTTATTAACTTTTCCGATACTTTGTTGGCAAAAACTGAAATCTCAAAACTAAAAAATCACTATAAAACAAAAACGCGTATATAAATGTAAAAACGGAGTTTCGTCCCACTATCTTCTAGCAAAAACAAGAAAATGAGACTTGGTGGGTTTAAAATCACAAGTAGAAGCTGAGAGAACAGGCGTACATACGCACACACACACATTACACACACACACACGCATACATCCGTACGGACATTTTCTAAAAACACCATTTTTCGACTAAAAAATTCATTCAAAACAACTTCCCCATGTTTTTAACACAAACTCCAAAAATTACTATTACAAGGCTTCCTTAGGAAGAAAGCAAAACTAAAAAAAATGTTTTTTTATGTCGTACGTATTACGGAGTAAAAGGTTTAAATGAGTGATGAAAATTTTAGGAAAGATTGATCTTTTGATCACTTCGGCTAGGTTCTTTTTGTAGCTTATGAAACCTTTGTTTTAAAAGATATTAAGATTCAAATTCTTCACCTCACGCCTGATACTCTGTGTGACTGAACATTATTATTTTTGTTAAACCATAAACTTTGATAATTAAAGCTTAGTGTATTTTGAGTTTTCGTGGTTTTATAAAATGTCCGTGCAGATGGTTTTGTCTGTATGTGTGTGTGTGCGTGCGTACGTATACTGTTATAATTCTGGAACTACGTGATCGATCGTAATAAGATTGGACGTGCATATGTGTTTTCTGATTCTGAATTGGAGTACATTTTCTTTTAAGATTTAGACTATTTTATGACCATTTCATGGCCATTTTTCGATTTTTGAAAAAATATTTTTGCTTTTTATTATGATATGATTTATACAATATATTCAACAATAGTGTACCTAAAAGACTGCTACCCACAAGGTTGAAATATTTTCCCGCTTCTCCGACGCCCGCGCTCTCTCGTCTTAAGAGAGCTCGGGGCTTCAGTCCCGAGCGGATCTCCGGTCAGACCACTCTCCCAGGAGCTATGGAATATAGAAAACTATTACGAGGGTCTAAAAGGCGACTGTGGGAGTACTGAAATAAGCTTTTAAATTTTAATAGGCGATTATGGGAATATAGAAAACAACTTCAAGGGTCTGAAAGGCGGCTGTGAGTATGTAGAAATCTATTGCAAATGTCAAAAAGGCGACTGTGGGAATACAGAAAACGATTACGATGGTCTAAAATGCGACTGTGGGAGTGCTGAAATGAGCTTTAAAATTTTAAAAGACGATTATGGGAGTATAGAAAACAACGTCAAGGGTCTGAAAGGCGGCTGTGGGTATGTAGAAATCGTGAAAAATAATTTTTTTGTGAAAAAGTTATTTTTCACAAAAAAATGAAGCCACCCGCAATTTTGTAACTTGCAGTTGTTAACGTTATTAATGATTCCGCAATTACGGGTATTTTTTTTATTACGATATATGTAAATTATTTTAGTAGTTCATGGAGCTCTATCCTTTTGATATCCACCTTAACCCCCACTCCCCTGGTACCCCTCCCCTACAAGTGTCTTCCTAACCTATCCTTTTAGTATCGAATAGTAGCGAATATTTAAATCAAAGTATGAGTTAATTGTCCGATGTAATTATCTTCCACTAGCAGAATAGGAGGAAGCTAAGTGCCAATGACTTGGCAGCGGTTTTTTTCTTTGAGATACACCATAAAGAAGAGAAAAAAAAATCGATTTTTGAAAGGCGCATACTTTAACCATGTTTCTCACCCTCAAAATAGGGGATGATGACAATCTCAATAATTTTCCCTTAATCCACATTACTTGAAATTGAACCAAAAAAATTTTTGGGTCGCTATCTCTATTTGTTCTTGAGATATTAGGTTTCCGTTGACGAAAATGCCATTTGACCCATAGTGCGTCTTCTCTTAGCTTCTCCTTTCCCCTAAGTTCCTTAGGCCGTTTGCTCGTTTTGGGAAGCTTTCTACGAGCGTCTCGATAATCCGGCCTACTTAACTTTCCGGCGCGTGTGCGCGTCATTCGGCCCATTAGTTCAATAATTTCTGTTTCTGTGGCGTTTTGATTATCGGATTCAATTTGATTTTCTACATTGTCCTCCGTGCTCTCACCAATATGCATTACAGTATCCGTGATTTCTTCGATAGGATTTCAAGAAAGAGCGTCTGCATTCAGATTTATTCTCCCTGGCTTGTAAATAACTTCGAAATTATAGTCCGTCAACTTGAGTCGCCAACGTGTTGCGCGGGAATCTGGATCTCGCGAGTCCTTCCACCAACATAATGGCAAATGATCCGTGCAGACAACAAATTTCATACCCAATAAATAATGTCGAAAATGTCGGATTCCAAAAACCATAGCCAATGCTTCTCTCGAATAAGTGTCGTATCGAGTCTCTGGGTCATTGAGTACACGAGAGGCATATGTAACAGGACGGTCTTGTCCTATAGTACCTTAAGAAAGCACTGCTCCGATGCAGGTCAAACTAGCGTCGGTAGTAAGTATGAAGGGTTTTGAAAAATCTGGAAAAATCAATACAGGTTCTTTGCATAGTTTTTCTCGTAATATGTTGAAAGCTTCTTGTGCTTTGTCGTTCCATTCAAAAGGTACATTTTGCTTAAGTAAATTACTTAATGGTTTAGCAATCTTGGAAAATCCATCATTAAATCTTCGATAATAGCCAGCCAATCCCAAAAATTGTCGTATATTTTTAACAGTTTTTGGACGTGGAAATTTTCTCACTGCTTCTACCTTTTTGGGATCCGGGCTTATTCCTTGATCATTTATTAAATGCGCAAGAAAACTTACTTCCGTGCGAAGAAAGTCGCATTTATCCGGCGATAGTTGAAAATTAGCGGCTTCTAGTCTCTTCAGTAGTCTCGCGAATTTATCATTATGCTCTTCTACTGTTTTCGCATAGATTATGATGTCATCGAGATATACACAAACGTCCAGTGGTCCGGAGTCTAATTCTTCCGCATCTTCGGGCGACACGGCTAGAGCACTTTCAGGCTTCTCATCCTGTTTCATTGTGTAGAGTAACTACACGTCGTACACGAGAAGTCGCGACATATTTCGGCCCGAGGAGTTGGCAACAGTGTGGATACTGTGCAACTCTCTGTGCAATAAACAAACAATTAGTAGCCTGCTGCAGTGAACCGCACTGCAGCAGAGCATAACAACAAACAACGCGGAGGCACGACACTGGATCAGCAACACACGAGAGCCGCGGGGCTCTTAACCTCTCCTGTCAGTGGACAGGAGAGACGTCGACTCCGCACTAGCTACACAGCAGACGACGCCGTCGCGCCGCGCCGAGGCGAGTCAGCTGGATCTCGCGGGCGCTGCTGTACCGGTACAGCCAGAAGAATCGCGAAACACAGACACCAGGATTCGCGCACACACATAGGCAGCGAGGCCTGGAACACGCGCGAACGAGCACGAGGCGCGAATGACGCGCGCGCACCGGAGCCGCGCATCAGCTGCCATACGTCCGCAGTGGGAGAGAGAGAGAGAGATGATAAGAGCCGCTCGAGGAGAGTACGAGACTTCGCGCCGCGGAGAGGGAGACGCGCGCGCAGGAGAGAGAGAGAGAGAGAGCTCGGCGAGAGCGAAGCTGGCTAGTGGGGGACCCGCGCGTACACCACTAGCCACACCGCTGATAGCGACATGTCGCCGCGCGTGAGGCCGTCTCGTGCACCGCGCGACGCCCAGTAAACATGGGATCGCGACCGGCCGCTCTCGCGGTTTCATAATTGGCGCGCTCGTCGCGTGCTTGATCTACGAAGTGCGCGCGTCGCGGAAGCCGTTATGGAGGGCGCAACGTGTCGTCCTTTTTCCGGGACGCGCTGAGCATCGCGTCGCGAGGAGACTTCCTCCTCGTTCACTTGGTTTGCTGCTCTCAACCGCGTCGGACGTCTCTCTTAGCAATTAGCTGCAGTGCCGTCATTATAAAATCGCGAGCGAGTTTGTCGTACGAAGTACAGCGTGAGAGTTGAAGACATTGTTTTCTTGGTCGTTTCGATTATCGTTCGTGCGTATTTAAGGAGTTATTGAGAGTAAGTCCTTGCGCCAGCAGATTTGGTTATGCTAAATGTTCTAACCATTTATCAGCGACGCCGTTGAGGTCAATGAGAACTCCGGCTTTCCAATAATTAACAAGCCGCGGTTGTTGCATGGTTGGCGCTACCCTTGAGGCAAAGTCTCGGGTTTTCGACTGATACGTGGAAGCAGAGCAGACGCCGGTTGCGACTTTAATTTCGCGAATATTTCAGAAATTGATCTACATGAGCAGGTCCACCGCAGAGCAGTATTTGTGGAGTTGAACCCCGTTAACGGTACGGGATCGCCATCTTGGTGACGCCGCGTCATTTCGACCGACGCCACCGCCATTTTGATATAAGGCGCGAATACGCTTCTAAAATTTATATTAAATACGGAGATTTATAATTAACTTGAAAACAAAGTAGTATAATTAATTGCGCCTTGAATTTTGAGCGATAGTAGACCGTGGTCAATTACATATTCTTAGAATAAACGAGTCCCAGTGTTTGGAATAGAAATTATTATTGTTGACGCGAACATATTTAAATAACACTTCGTATATTAACATTAATTCTATTAGTCATTTAATAACCTAACGAGTAGCGAGCATCGATTGGAAGAAAGCGATCGAAGCGAGATTGTAGTCGAGCCAGTCTTGACAGAAGATAATACAATATAATATTATTTATTTCAGCATTACAATTGATTGTGTTTTACTGACTACACCCTCTGCCACGCCAGGCTAATTCCTGTCCCTAGACCATCGTGTGTCCCCCTCTAGATGTAAGAGTCCTAGCGAGTCGATAAATAAGAGTAGTACTGAGATCTAGACGTTTGCGAGGCTAAGGGATTTGGTCTTAAAAAGCGCAACGTCTCATGTGTGTTGTAAATTATGCGATTTATGCACCACATAAAAGTAGCAGGCATAGAGGTTAGGCCTTGTGGACAAACATTCCACTTATAAAATCCGGAATTCATTACAGTAAACGCAGTCTTATGACGATCGTCCGGATGTAATGGAATTTGATAATAGCCCGATGCAAGATCTAAGACCATGAAATATTTCAAACCACCGAGTTGATCGAAAATATCTTGAATGTTTGGAAGAGGATAATTATCTGTTATAGTAACCTTATTTAATTTTCGATAATCTAAAACTATTCTGTCCCTTGGATTTCCGTGACTGTCCTCTTTTTTCTTTAGAAACCATAGTGGGCTGTTATAGTCCGAATTTGATGGTGATATAAGTCCGCCATCCAGAAATTCTTTTATCTTCTCCTTGATTGAGCCTCGGTGCGCTTTAGGAGGTAAGTAGGTCTTGACATTGACAGGACGATTATTGATAGTTGGAATGCGATGTTGGATTATGTGTGTAGTCGTAAGTTTTTCGCCAGGTAAATGGAATTGTTCATGATGCATATAACAAGTTGTTTGATGGCTTCTCGTTCTCTTGGTTTAAGATGATCGAGACGCAGTAATGCCTTGACTTTCTCACAGCAGGGCTGCTCGACTTCTGCGGGGTTTATAACCATGACCCTGTGGGCGGTCCTGTCGATGTCGTGGCATATCGGCGCGCTGTTAATTACATAGAGTCCCTGCACCTCGTTGTCTCGTCCGTTGTACATATCGCGTCTGCAAGCAATTCTTCCAATTCTTGACATTCGTGTAAATATTGTTCAATGTTTTGTAAATAATCGTCCTCTCGATAAGATTCTGCGAGATCGGCATTCCTCACACTCGTTTCCTCTGATACGAGTACTTCGTTTAATGCCTCATTCATGGCGTCATACGTATACATTGATTTAGTGTCTTTCTCTCGAGATGCTTCAGTGTTAACAATTTATTTCCCGACAGAATTTTCATAGGTTTTTAGCTCTTCATTATTGGTGGTCGCAGGTGTCACTCTCGCTGTTGAATTCTCATGATTTTTGTTAACTTTCGACAATACATCCTCGCTCGTAGTCACATGATCGTTATCTGTTTTGTCGTCCTTTGTATTTTCATGCAAATAGTCTTGAGAAAATACCTCTGCTTCCTCGCGATCTTGATTATTTTTTATCAAGAAGCGGACTTTCTTGCGCTTTCTCGGCATTCCAGTGTCATGCAAATACCCCTTGGCGCCGTCTCCCAAAACTATTGAAGTCACTTGATGCCTTTTGTTTATAAGCGCGCTTGGTCAGGACTCATTACCTCTCTCCCTGGCATTCCTCATCTCCATAAATTTATTACTAGCGTCTTTCCCTTTGTTAGTTGCACAATGACGTCTTTTAATTTCACCCTCTATTTCTGAGTCTGAGGTATCTGTACTGGCATCTAACAATTTCCTTAGTTCATTGTTTATTCTCGAAGCCCTTAAGTTTAGCGCCAGCTTTCTCCTTACTTTACGCTGTTGCTGGACGCAAGAACTGTTACCGGATCGTTCGCTATCTGTTGAATTTTCGATACATTTCTTCTCATTAATAACATATGACATGTCCACAGGACTATTCAGATGATTAATATTCTCTTTACTTACTGTACTTCGTGATCCACTATTACTTTCCGTCTCCCTATTTATTTTTGTCATTCCGCTCTCATAATCGTTCTTGACAATTTGCGCTTGACCTCTGTGGCATAGTGGTATGCTGCACTAATAGTCAGAACTTGATTTTCATTGTCGTCATCTGTTTTGTTATATCCATTAATCTTACACTCTCCATCATTTTTCACATTACTTTTTTCCGAAATCTTGCATCTCCACCAACTAGGCATATAATATTCATCACTCGTATCTATGGCCGTTATCACTTCTTCAATTTTGTTCTTCTTTTCTTCAGTACTAAAATATTGTTCGGCTACATCTTTTAACAATTCAGCTTTAATATTCAATTTTTTTCGTAACTCATGCTTTTGATCCTCAGACATACTTGCTTCATTATCTCTGTATTTCATTTTATGTTCATAAACAAATGAACGCCTTATATCATCGAAAATATCCGCTTTGAGTCTGTTATCGATGGCACATGATCGCTCTAGCGAAAAATTGATGCCTTTTTCACACTCTACTTCTCTCATATACAATCGTCCCAGGAGTCTTTCATATTTTTCCATTACTTCCAAAACTGTGTCGCTTTCACATATGTTTTCGAGATCTCTGTCTTCTTCGTAATCGGTTGCAACGTTCTCCTTGCTCCCGTTCGTTTCACTATCGTTGAACATGATAATTTTCGCGTCAATTGCACTCGTAAATTCACTTCGCGGCGAGACAAGATCGTCAACGTCATGCGTTTTCGTAATTGCCTTGGCATTAGCTAATATGCCTGTTGTCTGATTCACTTTCTGGTAATTTACAACATGGTCATCCTCAAAATTCTCAAAATCATTAGAACAATCAGCCGTTTTACTCCATAGGGGCCCCGTAATAAAACTTTCCTCTCGGCTCTCTTGGCTCGGTGGACCCTCAATATTAACTAACGATAAATCCCGTACATAAGCACATGTTACGATCTCGCGTCCACGTAGAGCGGTTGTTTCGGTACTCGATACTGAACCATTTGTATCAAGACAATTTTCAAAGTCATTTAATTTTTCATTTCCCCTCGAAGACGTAGCATTTCTAACGTAATTATCTACGGTCTGTTCGGAATGTTCGTCTCGCAAGCCGCAACAAATAAATTGTAGATCGTTAATAAAAGGGTATTCTATGTTTGCTAGTTCAAGACAATTTCTTTCATAGCAGATTTTCGCGTTAGTTTGTCGAAAAAAATCACTGCCTAATATCCCTGCTTCTTTTATAGGAAAGTTATTCGAAACTATGTGAGAATAAATATTTAATCCGTCGTAATTAACGGTTATTGTCCCCAAAGTTTTAATTGTGGATGTGGTGATTCCTCTTAATAAAATTATTTAGCGTGAATTGATAGGTAAATAAATCGGAACATTGGAGATTTTTAATAAATGCGTCAATGATCCCGTATCTAGCATGAAAACAGCGGGACGTGTTAATTCTTTATGATCAATCTCGAAATTAGGCGCGCAATTTTTCTGATTTAAATTTACTGTTGTCTCGTAGAGGACGTACTCGTTCTCTGGGCTTCGGGGGTCGGGCGAGCGTTCGAAGCGGCAGTCTTTCCGCTCGCACGAGGATTGCCGCGTTTGTTTCCCTTCGGCAAATTTCTTTCTTGCGTATCCCTCATACATTTAAAGCAATTTTGTTTGGCATGACCCGGTTTCTGGCAATAATAACAAACGAAATTTGCGGGTAGATTAGACGTGGTATTTCCCGATCCTAAATTATACTGCGTATTATTCGAATTCGTTGCACTATTAGGAGTGTAACGATTGTTCGACTGATTGAAATTATTTGTGCGATTCCCAAAACGATCATTGTTATTATTACTGGCGTTACTCTGACGATTACTATTGCGATTTTGAAAATAATTATTCCCCTCTCGCGATCTTTCAAATCGATTATTATTAAAGGCGTTACAACTGGCGTCCCGAGCGAAATTGTTGTAGCGGAAATTTCTCTCAAATCCATTCGGATTATTATCGCGATTATATGATTGCTGCCTATTATCACGAATATTCGTACTATTAAATGATAAAAAACGGCTATTATTAGGGGTCCATTTCGATTGCTGAGGCCGACTATTGTTCAATTGTAGGCAAAATTTTAAGCAATTCATCGCGGCATGCCCAACTTCGTTACAAAAATTATACATAATTTCCGGTGTAGATTCGACAATGTTTACTCTCCGTGTCTCCTTCGGTTTTAATCGCAAATCCTCCCGTCTCGAACCATCGTCACTTTCTCCGGTGTATGCAAAATCTCTCTCAATTTCAATAGCCTTTTCTCTCGCTTTCTTAAGTGTCTTTACCTCACCCATACGCGTCTGAATCTTCCACCGAAGCCCTCTGATGAAAAATCTAACACAATCTTTCTCCAAAGCAAGTTCAAACTCATCTTTATTAGTTGCTCTACCCTCGTGAACCGCAGCTTTCTTGATTTCTTTCTCTATTTCTCGAAGACGATTCGAATAAACGACAAGACTCTCCGTAGGTCGCTGCTTAATTTTTGCCAATTCACCGGAAATTTCATGATACGTTTTGGACGACCCGAAATTATTTTCGAAAAATTGAATTATCTGATCTATGATTTTGAACTATTGCCCCCGGGCGCATGCTAACGCGTCACCGAAAAGTCGCATACGAATAAGACGCGCACAGTCTTCTTCGTGGCCCGTCGGCAGGATATCTCGGGCTTCCGCACAGCCATCAATAAACTGTGTCAGTGAGATATTCGAACCATTGAGTCTAGGAATTAACTCAAGAGTGTCCTTGAGAGAAATGCCTTCTATTTGCGGGGTCATGTCGTCTTCTGTTTTCGCTATCGTTGCTTTCGTTATCAAAATTCAATCGCGTTTTTGGAGCGACACTCGGCACGATATTTAATATATTTCTCGTCAGTGTGGAAAACTGCTCGTTGTTGTCGTTATCGTGATTTTCGAGCAGACTGTTTTTGAATGCGTCAACTCCCCAAAAATTAGAAATACGATTGTAGATAAAATCGTTGACGTGAGTGAATTTCTCCCCTTTCCTTAGTTTTTCGCTTAACTTGTCAGTGTGTTCGGGAATTTGAAAATAATCGTCGAGTACTTCCTTCTTGATGCAAGAGCTCAATTTGTTTGTCAATTGATTAATGAATTTATTGCGTAATTCTTCGGTTTCTCGCGCTACCTCGGTTGCCGACGGCTCGAATGATTGTTTAAATACTGATGCTAATCGTTCAATAGCCAATGCCTTACCCGCAGTTACGTTATTTTTGTTCTCCCCTTGAGACGGGGAATCGGCAGCCCCTGTGTCAGCAATGGTTGCAATTTCAGTTCTCGAATTTTCTCTAACGACGGCGACTTCCGACTCCGAATTCACTATGGGACTAGACGTATCTTGCACACTTTGGTCGTGTAAATCGTCAGACAAATTTAAATTAACAATCGCTTCGTTTATTGCTTTTTCTTCTCCCAATTCTTTGGGGTCGTTATTTAGAAAGGTAATGAGATTCTCTGGTAAAATGAAAGTTGCAAATTGGTTAGAATCAGTAGGTGGCGCAGTCCCTTTATTACCCGGGTCAACACTCAAATCTACCTACTCGCTTCTGCTCGACTGCAATAGCGACGGTCGAATTCTAACGGGTTTCGGAGGGGCTTTAGGGTTCGTAATACTTTTGCGCGATGGTTTAGCTAAAATATCGTCCTCGTCGTCCGTTGATTTATTTTCTCTATATGAAAAGAAAGAGCTCTTTTCTATACTAAAATTACTAGATCGGAGTGCACTCCTCGCTTTGGGACATTGGTACGGGTTATCTAAATTATACTTCGAAAGTTGATGATCCAATCGTTTGTAACTACGATTTGCTCTGTTCTCGAATTTTGAATTTATAGCGATGTCGTTTTTCTTTGACTCCACGTATTGATTCACGTTTTCTAAATCACTACTCAAAAGGCTATCGTTTATTTCGAACTTGTAATTTCCGCGCGTCTTCGTTACGTTCTCGTCTCGATTAATCACAGTTGTATCTTCGCCGCCGCTACTCGACATACTTGACTTTTTCGCGTGACTTTCATTTTTGAAAATTTTCTCTTTTGAGTTTACTCGATTGAATTTCCCTCTCAGCAAATGCGAATAGTGCGTCAAACTTTTTCCTGATCTCAATTTGAAATTCCGACAACTCAACGTTACTTTCCGGTTTTTCTTCACTTTCACAATAAAATGCCTTTTTCAATTGCTAATTTTCGCAGAAATCTCAATTTTCCACCTCTTCTATTTTTTCGCGGAGCGTCGACCGATTGCTATTCAATATTCATTAAATTTTATTTTGTGTATTGATACAGGGAGTGCTTGATTGAGGAAATTTTCACAAAAAAGGTCGCGCAAAGAGGCGATGCTCCGTTTTGCAAGGGATGGATTAAAAAAAACGGGTCGCTCAAGGAGGCGATTCTCCGCTTTTTAAAGAAGGAGTTTACAAAACAGGTCGCACAACGAGGCGATTCTCCGTTTTATAACGAAGGAGTTTACAAAACGGGTCGTACAACGAGGCGATCCTCCGTTTTATAAGGGATGGAACTAAAAAACAGGTCGCTCAAGGAGGCGATTCTCCGCTTTTTAAGGAAGGATTGTAGTAAGGATCACACAAAATAAAATATTTTCACTGATTTGACATAATTTCAAGTTTTGACTTTTCCCGAGTTTTCCCCAAATAAATGTCTAAATTGTTCGAAATTTCTGCGTTTCAAAATAATTTTCCGGCTACGATGCACTAAAAAATATAAGTAAACAACCTTTTATGTCCTAAACTTATGATCGTTGTCACCGGACAGTAACTCTACGGGTTGATTAAGCTTTATAAGCACGGACGATGACAAAGCTTCGATACACAACGTCTTAGCGCCGTCGGTGCCTGGCTACCTTCGCGATCTATTCGAAAACAGCCTTCAGTAGCCGCCGGTAAATTACTTTGGACCCGCAATAAATCGTTATGCATTTTAGTCTGAATCAACACCCCGAACTCTGAGACAAACTAACTATCCCTTAACTGTCAGTAAAATAGGACGTCACTCCGATCGTTAAGACAGAACCACGGACTAATATCATTTTAGACTTTTGTAAAATGAGATCGACTATTTGTGCAATGGATTACGAAAGAAAGAAAGAGAATATGTATGGAGACATGCCGTCTGTTGATATGTATATCACTTACCCCGTATTTATTCGCTTCTGACCTGTTCTGCTACCAGCGTGTCCTCTCAATGGGGCTCTACGAATCGAGGTCGCTCGTCTCGTTCTTCTCCTGGTCCTGTGTGCTCACAGTGACCAGGCGAATCTCAAGAGGTCGGCGGGTGGTCGGGTTTGAACGGACAGGAGTTGGCCGGTGCTTCACCAGGACGTGTGCTCACGACCTGGGGAATCGTCGGCGGGGCTTTAGCTATTTTCTCAGCCCCGTGTGCTCACGGTGGCTGGGAAAAACAACCAGTCCCTTGGGACGGATGTTCGGGAGCAGGTGGCAACGTCGAGTATCAACTACGTGTGCTCACGTAGAGGAGACTCGGCGCTGTTCGGCTACTCCTAGTTGTCTTGTGTGCGCACGATGGCAACTCGGAGTTTCGGGTTCGTCAACAGTGTCATCACGTGTGCTCACGAGCCGACGTTGTTGGCGTCGATCCTCTCTAGCTGTTCCTCTCGGTAACGTGTGCGCACGATGCCGACAGGAGTTCAACTCGAGTAGCACTGCCGCTGCGACCCGCTTTATATAGGTGTCCCCGCGGTGCGCTGCTCGCGCCACCTGGCGCGTCGCCGCTGAGTTGCGCGCTCCGCGGTCATGCGGACTGGCCTTTCGGTTGGTGCGCGCGCGCGCTCACTTCGCTTCGTGCGGACTCGCCTTTGTTCGCTGCGCGCGCGCTTGCTGGCATCAGCTGACTGACTCTGAGCCGTGTTTGTTTACATCATGTGCGAGACTTACGTCTCGTCACAAACTCCTAACCCCTAATCTTATAACCTTATGACCCCTTAACCCTTATAAACCTCTAACCCCAGAATCTTATGACCCCTTAACCCTTATAAACCTCTAACCCTAGAACCTTATGACCCCTTCACCCTATAAACTGTTATAACCCACCCATAGGCTCTCTCGCGCAAAGCCTCTGGAAACCCGCAACCCGCCTAACACTGCCACTCACGCTGGAACTCTTCCCACCACGCCACTAGTACCACGCACGGCCGCTAGGCAGCGACCGTCCGCGCGGCGCGACGCGCAAGTGAAGTAGCATTCTGGAAGGCATAAAGGCGGGCCGGATCCAGGCCGAGGCATCCCCACCCCCGATCAGACATTCCGACATTTTCTTGATTCCCACCTCGATAAATTTCCTGAAAACCTTGGGGACTTCAGTGAAGAACTGGGAGAACGCTTCCACCAGGATATCAAGGTCATGGAAACTCGGTATCAAGGACGATGGGACGTCAACATGATGGCTGATTTTTGTTGGATGCTAAAGAGAGAATCGACGGAAAGCAGGAAAAGAAAGCGTATTTCGTTGCATAGGTCATTTAAAGAGAAGAGAACGCGTTACAGCTCAAAAAAAGAGACTGACTAATGTTTTGTTTACACGCATACTTCCAAACAGCCCTTATAAGGGCTAAATGATGTACAAAATCCGTTCACGCAACCTCCCCGCGGTGTACATTGGGTAATGCTAATGCTGACGGTCCTACTAATGCTATACTGGGTTATATAGAGTCCAAGACTTGCGAATTATGACTATGTTTTGTTTTGATTTGGTGCAATCTATGCCACGAATAGTTTGGCGGTAAGAGATCAAGCGTTACAGTATTTTGATTACGGGGTTATAGTGTAGTGGGGTCATAAAGTTATAGGGTTAGGAGTTTATAGGGTTAAGGGGTCATAAGGTTCTAGGGTTAGAGGTTTATAAGGGTTAAGGGGCCATAGGGTTATAAGATTAGGGGTTAGGAGTTTATAGGGTTGGGGGTTTATAGGGTCATGAGGTTATGAGGTTATAGGGTAAAGGGTTATGGGGAAATAAAGTTATAAGTTCTTATAGGATTATGGGGTCATAAGGTTATAGGGTCAGGTTCTAGGGGTCGAAACGTAATTGGGTTATAGGATTAGGGAGTCATAAGATTATAGGATTAGGGGTTTATTGGCTCATAAGGTTTTAGGGTTATGAGTTATAGGGACATAAGGTTATAGGTTACGGGTTATGGGGTGATAAGGTTTTAAAGTTAGTGGTTATGGGCACATAAGGCTACCGGGTTGGCGGTTTATAGGGTTACAGGGTCATAAGGATATAGAGTTTGGGGTTTATAAGGTTATGGGGTCATAAGGTTATAGGGTTAAGGTTCAAAAGGTTACGGGGTAAAAAGGTAATGGGCTTCGGGATTAATCAGGGTCATAAGGTTATAGAATTAGGAGTTTATTGGGTCATAAGGTTTAGGGTTAGGTATTTGTAGGGTTATGGGGACATAGGGTTATAGGTTAGGGGTTAATAGGGTTATATGGTTATAAGGTTTTATGGTTAGTGGTTAAGGGTTCATATAAGGCCGCTGGTTTAGCTTATAGGGTTTTAAGTTTATAGGGTTTGGGGTTTATACGGTTATGGGGTTTCTAGGATTATGGTTTGACGAATTTAGTTTAAGATTCGATGGATTAAGTTATAAAATCGTTTGGGATTATCGGGTCTAACGATTTTAGTAGATTTTGGAATGTTTTTTGAGGTTATGGACAAACCCTGACGTGCCTGGGTTAAACCGACCTTGGATTCGGACTCGGCGACCCCAAAAACATATAGTATACATAGTCAGACCCCCAGGCCAAAAAAAATTTTTTTTTGTGTGGCTGTGTTATCGCAGTGTCTAGTCCAGGCGGTAGAGCAGTAAAAGTAGGGTGTAATGGATGTTGTTTGATAACGCAAAAATTTTTTCCAGAAAGTTGCCGAATATTGTGTACAACAATAATCTATGTTTGCCTCCTCCAAAAAACGCTTGCTTCATGCTATATAACAACAAATGTACCAAAATCGCGAAAATTGACCCATTTTTCGATACATTTGTGTCTAAAACTTTGAAACAAAGCCTTAAATCAAACAAATTTTCTCCTTCTTTTTTGTTTATTTGATGATTTCCTATAAGGGTATAAGAATCGCGAATCGAAAAAGTTTAATTTTCTATTAGTTATATGCGAAAATTAGTAAAAAATCATACGTAAACTTTGAGAAATGTTTTCGGTATCATATCAAATCATGCAACTAATTAAACGTTTCAATAATAAAAATTGATAAAAAGTATATTTTCTTTCTTACATGGTCTTTGTTAATCATAACTAACCGTCATTTTTTAGAATAAATTGTATAAATATGGTAGGTCTTTTCCCATAAAATGACATTATTACCGTACAATAAATATTTAATACTTCAGCCCAGGTATACATCCTGCGTAGGAACAAGTAAATGCATTGGGTTACTTTGATCAAGGTAGGTCGCAGTTCCCTCCTTGGTATTCATAACTTAGGCCCCGCCTACATATAGGTATTCGTTACATTGGACACGACTAGCCAATTAGGAATGCTGTCTATTTCAAACTGCACAGCAGACGCAGAACTTATGAAGAACATCCATCGGATGGCATAGCATAGAGCGTCCTTTAACGGTCGTCTGCTGTTTAGTCGGGAAACGTCCTTGCTAGCGTCAGTTTCACAGTTGAAAATATTCTCAACGCGTATTTACTTCGATTTGTTTACCTTGTTTATTTAATGTTATAAAACATATTCCCTTAATAGTAAATTTAATTAATTATTCTACATAAATGGATTATCAAAGTATTAAAAAGCGTAAAAATTTATTTTTATCAATTTTTATTATTGAGACGTTTAATTAGTTGCATAATTTGATGAACATTAAGCAACAAAATTATTTTCCAATCATGCAA
The DNA here is from genome assembly GCA_012977825.3 of Pteromalus puparum. Classification (NCBI taxonomy): domain Eukaryota; kingdom Metazoa; phylum Arthropoda; class Insecta; order Hymenoptera; family Pteromalidae; genus Pteromalus; species Pteromalus puparum. The sequence continues at coordinate 38,161,479 of CM053168.1, forward strand.
CTATTTTTTAAATGCAAATCAAAATAGCATACTTTTTTGATCTTGAAATTCGTGCAAAATTTCTTTGTAATATTGTTTTTTGATGGCATATTCTGATTCCTCTCATTTCGCTACATCGAATTTAAAAAAAATCGTCTCGATAAGTGGTACCATTGCCGAGATAACTCATGTTTTACCGCGCATTCGTATTTTGAAACACCTGAGCTGCGCGAGAGCACAGCTGCTCTCCGCCATCCGCACTCCTGCTCCCACGCAGCTCGACCGACGAATTCCTGTGATTACGGTATTTTTATCGAGTTTTTTATTCATTAGGCTTCCATCTGTCGAAAATGCATAAGACGGATATAGAAAGTATTTGCAATCAGCTATAAGCGTATATTTTTAAAATTTCGATTTAACGATTAATATTTAACTTTGTGAGCCTCTATCTCCGAATCTACACGGTCAAATTTCGTCGTTTTGGGCTAAAATGAAAGTGCTTGCAAAGCAGTATTTAGATCTGAAATAATTTTTAAATTACATCGAACCGATGCTGTAAACGATAAATTATTTATAATGGAAAAAATTTGCCGAAATTTCAAAAACTTGTAAAAAATTGTTAAAGCGTAAAAATGGGTATTCTTATAATTGCTTATTGTTTCTTATGACACTAAGTAACTATGAAAATTGCGTGCTCCTATTTCACCGTTATTTAAACGAGGTACGCGCGATCAAATTTTTTATATTTTGTTAATTAACAATTCTGGCACTGAAAAACTACGCTGTAGATCGTTACAAAAATTGTTATACGTAATTGTCATATGTTGAACTATCTTTTCTGAAAATTTTATAAATATTTATGAATTTTTATTTACCGAAAACATTTCTCAAAGTTTACGTATGATTTTTTACTAATTTTCGTATATAACTACTGGAAAATTAAACTTTTTCGATTCGCGATTCTTATACCCTTATAGGAAATCGTCAAATAAAGAAAAAAGTAAGAGTAAATTTTTTTTATTTAAGGCTTTGTTTCAAAGTTATAGACACAAATGTATCGAAAAATGTGCCAATTTTCGCGATTTTGGTACATTTGTTGTTATACAGCGTGAAGCAAGCGTTTTTTTGAGGAGGCAAACATATTTTATTGTTTACACAATATTCGGCAACTTTCTGCGAAAAAAATTTTGCGTTATCAAACAACATCCATTTCGATTGCTCTACCGGCTGGACTAGTCGCTCGTTCGTCCATATGTATCCGGATCAGTCTCGCGTGATTTTAATTTATGGTACGTATATAGAGATGAAATATAATCTAGTTATCTGACTTTCGCGATTTTCTCATTATTCGATCTCTCGCGCATTAATTATTATTAATGTGCTATATAACCCGATTTTCCAATTCCATTCACATATTGTTTGTTATTGTCGCTCGTGTCGTCGGATCTGTTTCCTCTCATTTCCGTAATTTATTCAAGCGGCTGCGCTCCGGAGTTTTCCCTATGACCTATTGTGTGGTTTCGACTACCTGCTCTTAGACCCAGCGCTTGCTCTCTCTTTCGTGTCATCCTATAGGGAAGGGCATTGACCTATATTTTGAATTTGACCCAATTAAATGTCTTTCTGCTTAGCTTTATTTAAGGGGCACACCACCTTTAATCTCTGAAAAATAAACTTCTTATAAATAATAACAAAAATAAATTATAATTATTATATAAATTTTATACTAATATTAGGTTATATTACCTGTATTTTTACCATGGTAAATCCATATTAGCACCTACTTACCCATGGTGACTCTCCGTATACTGTTTTTAGCATTTTGGCACTGTCCGTAGGATTCCATGTGACTACATGGTTTGATTGGGCTAAAATTTTAGGAGCATGCTTTGTACACTTATACTTTTGGTATGAATACAGGAATTTTGATTTGAATGCTTAGAAAATGTTTAACAATAAAAATACTTAATTTTTGGCCTTTTTTAACCTATTTATGCCACATTTTTTTCATAAAAGATTTTCTAAGCATTCAAATCAAAATTCCTGTATTCATACAAAAAGTATAAGTGTACAAAGCATGCTCCTAAAATTTTAGCCCAATCAAACCATGTGGTCACATGGAATCCTACGGAGAGTGCCAAAATGCTCAAAACAGTATACGGAGAGTCACCATGGGTAAGTAGGTGCTAATATGGATTTACCATAATAAAAATACAGGTAATATAACCTAATATTAGTATAAAAATTATATAACAATTATAATTTATTTTTGTTATTATTTATAAGAAGTTTATTTTTTAGAGTTTAAAGGTGGTGTGTCCCCTTAAATGCGAAAACTGAGCATTTCACAGTATGTATGGTAATAGGTGTAATGATGTTCTCTCTTAGTGCTGTTCTTGGTGCTGTTATTCGGTCCAATTCTTTTTTATTGTCCTTTTGGTCCTCGTTATTTTGTGCTGTTATTTTCTGAGCTGGTGCTCTGCATTCTTTTGTTGTTGATTTCGTACCTTTATTCTTTTTGTGTGTTTTTACTAGATTTTCCAGGCTGCATTGTTGGTTATGCGTTTTCCAGGCACTTCTCTTTATCAACTCTCCACATAGAGGGTGCATTGCATGCATTTCTGTACATTTCATTATTCTTCATTTGACTTCATATTTCGTTGGGGCATTCATCAATGCTCTTATTGCCTGTCTTTTGGTTGCAAAGGTTAAGAATCCTGTGTCATGACTACTTTCCTGGTTCGCAGATTTTTAATCATAGTCTTGGAGTCCGTCGAATTTTCTGAAGTCTTCTACGAACTCTTTTAAGGTATTGTTATTTGGTATTATCACATACAGGGACGTATTTTGATGCGTCTCCACTTGTTTATTTCCGTCCTGTGTAAATTTCTTCTGGTATGTGTACCATATGTAATGTGTTGTGTGGGTTTTTTTGACAGCCTTTGCTGCTGCTGATTCTTCTTCGAATTCGATAAATGTCACCAACATTGGCATTCCTGTGAATTTGTCCTTAAGCTGTACAATTCTGCTATACTTTATCTTGCCAAATTTTTCGAAGTCTGGTAGTACGGTTTTGTCATTCTTCGGGAGCTTTATGCACACTGTGTCAAACTATACTAGCTTTCTTTTGTTTGGGTCCATTTTTGAAATCACGTCCTCATCATTTGTGGGTTGTGTTTTCTCTGCTGCCCATCCTGGTCTGAACTTGGTGTTGCAGTCTTCAATGGCCTTCAGTGCTTCCATGTTTTTGCTATAGGTAATGAAGGTTAGCACTTAATCGATAGGTTGTTGCGTATTTTTGGCTCTCAGCGGCACTGTCTCAAATTCTTCGATTTTTGCATATGCTGCAAAAAGGATCTTAATGTACTCTATTTCTTGCGATGTCGTCGTTAGGATGCTTATTTTCTTCGATCCTTTATTGTCGGATCCTTGTTTGTCGGATTATTGTTTGGTCTGTTAGCCATTGGGATTTCTTTATCATCGTTTAGGTTTTCATTCTTATTGCTTTTACGAGGCTTGTAAGTCCATTTTGGTGCGTTTTCTTCTTCTGACCACTTTCTATAAATTTTATGGTTTTCTAATCTATTGGCCTTGTTCGCGTGCAGTGGCAGCTGATGTTTAGTGATCATATGCGGCATATTTATCTCTCCTCGTAGCATGGACGTGATGGTGCATGTGCCATAGGCTCGAAATATTCCCTGTGCCATCTCGTTTGTTCCGTCGTATGTTATTCGCAACGTCCTCTCGTCAAACGTCTCTATGTTATGGATGGTGGTCCCTGTCATTTCTTCGCTGCTGGTGCTATCTGTCGGGCTGTTTGATGTTGTGGATCTGTCTTTTGTCAGATCCACTCACTCAAGTTTCTTTCGGGTTTCTGGAGTCCATTCCTAGAAAAGAAAAAGTACTTGTATTGGTCATGGTCTTTCATCTCTTTTCCTTTTTTTTATAAATGGTCATTTAGTGGTAATATGCTTTTATTGTTCTTGCTATTTAAGGGTCTTATGCATGTATTTGGCTATATCTTGTGTATGAGTTTGTGTTCGTGATTGTGAAGTGTGTTAATGTAATGGTGTTTCATATTTCAGGATCACTGATGTTTTTCTAACGTATATCAAACTATTTAATTGAGAATTACTAGTGTCACTATACAAATTGATTTTCCCATCACACTGATGTTGTGGGGATGTTTGATTGCAAGTACGTTACAAATTTACCAAGGGATTCGGTAATAAAAGTCACTTGACTAAATTAGTAAATTAAACGGTCAAATGTGTGGGCTCCGGGACGAGATATGGGCCACACAATCGCAAAAATGACTTATTGTTGTGGGTACTGTATTATCTGCTACAAGTAGGCTGTATTAATATTTCGCGTGCATCTATACGTGTGTGCTAGGTGTTAATTTTGAGATTATGTTTGCGGAGGAAGTAGTCCTCAGCATTGCCTCGGAGAGACCGATAGAAATATGCCAACCCTTGTTAATTTTGAGAATTGTATTATTGAAATTTCTTGTGAATGTCTAGGTTTGTTTGACTGTGTGTCGGTCTGCGGGTGTGCGCTTTGCCGCACAGTATATTGGTGTGCCTAATGAACAGTGCTTTTCTCTATAAGAAAAAGCTAAGTTGAATTATCCAAAAGTGTCGAAGATTTATTGTTTTTGAAAACAATGATGAGGGGTGGTCAGCCCCTTCAGAAATCTGAGGATTATTTAATTCACGCAGTGAACGATTATTCACAGATGCGTAAAGCCTAGTGAATCAAAATTTGCTGATGCCTTGACTTGGTATCGAGCAGATCTTTGTTTAGGGATCGTAATATTCAGGTATGACCTGCAAAATTGATGACATGCAGCAATTAATGCAGATTCTACGTGGATACGGGTTACTATTTTGTCGCGGGGTGGCGTTATTTTTCGCTTATGCGGTTAACACGAAATAAAACTCGGGCAGGAGGTATCTCCTGATTGGATGGGTGTGGTACACTTGTTTGGGCATTCGTTACGCATTGTGCGTCGACATATATATGATGTAACAAATTGATTAAAGCATATTCGTTTTGAAGATGTGGGTGTAGGCTAAATGTTAACTATGATGTTTTATTTTTGCAAGTGGCCATTGCGGATTACCTTTTCAAAGAAAATGATGTGGGCTATATTTGTCGGTCTCACTTTCCTTTTCCAGATTGCAAAAGTATGGGTCTGGACGTCAAAGACGATCGTGGATGAGAACTTTGATCGGAGATATGAGGTTTTTGACATATCACATGACACCGGGGAAAGGTCAGATTACCATAGTGGATAGATTATTATGGATTTGATATGGTCTAGTATGATTTTGATGAGACATGCGTGTGCATCTCAATTTAGTGTTTTGATAATGTTTTGTTGTATATAAAGAAAGTTGTCTAGGAAAAAGGTCCGTATGGACAAAACGATCTCATGGGTGTGCACGTATTTAAATTAATTTTGATTGTTGGAAATGTTTTAGTCACGAGTGGTCGTTAGACACATCCTATCATCATTAACATTTCTTTGGGTTAGTACGCGGGCGCGGAGATTTTAATCGAGTTAACATAAAGTCGATGTCGAGTCAATGGAAAAATTGGTAATGGATTTGAAGTGGTCTTCTTATAGGGAATAATGTGGTCCAAACTTTCGATTTCGTGGTTCTCTTTGTGTGGGGAATTTTCTCCACGCGAAGATGTAAAAAATTTATTGATCTGGGTAGTTCAAGGGCCCTTAACAAATGACGATGATCGTCGATGACATAAGCTTAACAAAAGCGGTGGAGTAGCTGGGATTGTGAACTGATGCACTCATCGGAAATGTGAGTTTTGCATGATATTTTGAGCTATTTAAGAAAACACTGTTGAAGATGTGCAGGAGAGAAAAGTGCTGGTAGAGATTCGAAATAAAAAAAAGAACGAAAGAATATTTGTGTGCATATATCGCATAATGTGATACGTTGGTAACAGAGCTAGGTTTTAATTTGAAAACTTTAGAAATATTTCAGTATTTGAGTAGTATGAACTCAGTTTCATCCTTAATATTTCCTTATGTATTTCATGTGGGATAATGTTTTTGCGCGTCATGATTGTGTGACATGTGTATTGTGTAGTGTAAGATGTTGTGACCGAACATTCGTGTCTAAAGTGATTGTCTTTAAGTGTGAACTTATTTGGTAACGGGGTCTTATTCTTAAGCCTAGGGTTCGTTTTAATTACTCTCGTTTGTGTGGGTTTAATGGTCCTAATCGACACTCATATCGCTACCGTTTTGATTTTTTTCGTCATTTAATAACAAAACGTCTTGTTCTACGGTAGGGGTGACGCTTTGTTCTCTGGTTCTCTGCATTTCTGATATGTTTACGTTAATATCTTTGCTTTGGTCCTTTTCCTTTTCTAAGGTTTCTAGGTAGGCTAATGTTCTATTTATTTCTGCAAGAGTACGTACTATTGGGATTCCTTGGTCATTTTCACATCAATAACGTTTGCTTCTTGCATGTCATTTCACGTAGATGGTATATCTCACTTTCTACCATGTTTTTACACTTCTCATGTAACTTCATGCCACTATTCCTATAGCTTGTTTTGGTAATTTTCCTGGTTCAACATAAGTAGCCTTATATAATACTTCGCTTTGGGTCCTCGCTTTTTCCGCATCTTCTTCTTTAAAATATTGAACATAGCCATATGACAGACCTCCTTTCTTGTTTCTGACCGTTTCGTAATACGTCATTGTTCCTTATTGAGCGAAATGTTTGAAGAACATTTCGACTTTTTCTCGGCCCGATTGGTCCCATGGTAGTAAGCAGAATAATTTGTTCTTTGACACAGAATTCTTGCAGGCTAAGTCTTTTCTTCTTTTTCATTGATACAACTAATGGTCAAGGTTTCTTGGTGTGGCGTCTAGTATAGCCATGATTTGTCGTTCTCTAGATAATTCATTGCATTGAGATTTTTAATGAGTATCGAGATTAGGTATTTTGTGAGATTACATTGCATGGCCAAAAGGTGGCAGTTTCCACTAGGAGTCATCCTAAGTTTTCCCACAGTGTCAATGGACACTTTGTCAAAGGCTTCCATAGGGGTATCTGTAATTAACATTGGTTCTCTTGTCTTGAATCTCCCTATTTTCTTCTTCTGGCAACATGCACATCTTCGAATGTAATTTTGGATGTCGTTTCTCATACCAGGCCAATAATATCTTTCGCAAATCTTTTGATATATTTCGTTTATTCCTGCGTGTCCGCCTGTTAGGCTATCATGCAGGTTTGCCATTATTTGTTTTCTATCTTTTTCTGTCGGTAACTCTACTTTACCATAACAATTTATCACTTTGATGTTTGATTGATTAAAATGCTCCAATAATAATTCTGTTACAAGTCCTGGCTCTAATTCGTCTGTTAAATCGTCTCTTCTGAATATCCTGAAACTTGTTATTTTCCTACTCATTAGGATTTTCCTTAAACCATCAAGTCCTTCGTTTAGCGACTCCTTGCTTATTTTGTTGAAATATTTATCCTTTACTATTATAGAGGAGATATATGGCTCTTGAAGGGGGTGACCATTACTTGTCCCATGATTGTTTTTTTATTTTTGTTGTTAGACAGGTCAATTGCTCCAATTTCTGTGAGCAACCTTGTAATGGGTCATGAGTTCTCACAATCTTTTGAAATAAAGTTTACTAAATTGTCTCTCTTGTATGTTAAACACTGGCGCACAGTGCTCACGTTCTCTAGTGGTGTTATAGGTTTTGTTTCTTTACTCGTTGTGGAGCCATGATTCGTTTTAATGCTGGTTTTTGATGATTCGTATCGTTTATTCATCGGCTTTAACTCTGGTAATGTTGGTGGCAACAATGGCATTGTAATGTCTGGTGGTTGAGGATATCTAATGTCTATCACAAAGTTTTCACCTTCTTCGATTTCAGTCAAGATTCCCTTCTTCTTGTCTTTCTTGTTATGTACTGTTGGCTATTGGGTAAGTTTTTTTTAATAGCTGGTGTTTCTGAGATTCTGTTATTTTGTGAAAAGATTATTTCATCACTTGAGAGTTCCTGATTAGACAAGGAGTCTCGGGTGTAATTCAGTCTCCTTTGCAATTTTACTTGACTTTCCTCAATTGACTTTCTTACTCGTTTTCCCAATACTTCATCCATGTGTTCAGCTTCATAATTCGGGTCTAATTCATGCATTCTAAATCTCATTTCTTCTGCTATGTCATCTCCTTCAGAGAAATGTGAGGGTAACTCTAGTTCCGGTTCGCTTTCTTCTTCGTGTTGTATGATACTTTTTCCTTGATATCTCTTTATACTTTTTTTAAACTTCCTACTGGCTTCTTCAATTTATTTTCTACTTAAGGTTGTCCTGATCGATGCTTCTTTTATCGATTCATTATCTGTGTTTGCTTCTGTAGCTTGGTACCAGATAATTCCGCTGGACTTACATTTACTTCAATGTTGCTTATCGTTCGATTTTGACTATCTGTGGACGAAAATGTCTTGTCATCGCTTTTGTCTGCTACCTCTGTGTCACTTGATTCTGCATGTTCAATTCTTAGTCCACTATACCTGGGGTCTGGCAAAGGGGGTCTTTCATTTTCACTGCCAGCTAATGCTGCGGATGATAGCTATGATCTCCATGTTGGTGACAATTTCGACTTATTCGTAATGTCCCTGTCCATGACGGTGGATATCTCGCTGGTTTCTGATTCGCTGGTAATCACTACTTCTGTTGGAACTTTCTTCGGTAAGCCTTTCCTCGTTTTTGTAGTTCTGACTATTTTCATTGATTTTGTCCCTTTCGTGGTTTTCGGAAATGCTCCTTGCTTTGTGTATTGGGCAATTGGGCTTTCTACTTTTATTGCCTTTCCTCAAGTTCTATGTGCAATCACGCTGTGTTCCAGTTTAGGTGCGATGTTGTTGGTTTTTGAACCTCTGGGTCTGAATCTTCCTCTGGGTGCTTGTATTTTATCAGATGCTGAGTGAATTCTGGTGCGAGAACTCATTCGATCCAGAACCAAATTTTTAGTTTTGTCTGCGGTTTTCTTCTCTTTTTCTTCTATAATAAGCACTTTGATTATTGGTAGTTCTTATTGATTTCTTCTTCTGTGATTTCTGCAGGATTTTTAGATAAAGCATCAGCGTTTTTATTTAATTTTCCAGGCTTGTATTTGAAGGTGTACTCATATCCTGTAAATCTAAACATCCACCACGTTAGTCTCTGCTCTGGATCTTTCCTACTGTGCATCCAGTTCAAAGGTTCATGATCACTTAAGTGAATTTTCTACACAATAGATATGGTCTGAACTGATGCAAGGCGTAAACCACTGCAAGGCACTCCTTTTTTATGGAAGAATAGTTCCTTTTAGCTTTATTGAGCGCTCTGGATAGGTACTGCACTGGGTGATCGAACCCATCTTTCTCTTGACTCAACACAGTGCCAATGGCATAGTCAGAAGCATCCGTGGTTATTGTGAATTCTTTGTCTTGATTTCCATAAGTATTTTTTTTTTTTTTTTTTTTTGTGTCAATCAGTGCTTTTAAATCAAAAAAATTTGAGTATCGTGAGTAAATTTTGCGAGGAAATGGCAACAAATTATATTTGAAAGTTAGTTTAATTATGAGATAATTATGGATAGTGTTGATTATTCGTCTGTTTATGACTTGCCGATTTCAAATTAATTTTAATAATATTAAGAATGGATGCTCCCTTACAATGTTAATGATAAAAAAAAATTCACTATGGTCTACCTTGACAGATGTGTGAGAACCTTCCAACTACCACTGAGACTAAGTCCTGTGTCCCCCTTATTATTCCCTCAACGCATGTGGAAAATGCAACTTTGCAAAACGAGGTCTCCCCACCCACGTGTCGTTTTCTGTCAGCACACCCGTTGGTGTTTGAATCAGCCTTCTTTTTGATGATCCTCGTAACCTGATATTATTCGCGTAGTTTTGAATTTCTTTATTTTATTTAAAATTCCTTCCACGGACGTGTTCGCCGGTCACAATCCATTTTTAAAACTGTTTAATGTATTACATATCAGCCTCCATTAATTTGCGTGAGCACAGAAATGTCCATATCGATGTTAATTGTAGCATTAGTCAATCAGATTTTCTTTGGACTATTTGCACGTTAGGTTTGCTTATTTTATTCAATTTGCTCGAGGCGAAATCGAAGAGACTTTCAAATTTTTGTTTTATTTCTAGTTGAAAGTTAGACACTTGATTTTGTTCATCCCAATTTGTTTCGTTTGATTTAGATTCGTTTTCTTTGATGACTCTACTGGCATTAATTTCCAACAATGGCAAGTCTATCTTCCTTATTTGTTCAATTAACCGTTTTCTTTCAATTATCAAACGATGCAAAAGTGCCTTTTTCTCGCCTCTTTTCTTCTTTGCACGTTTTAATTCAGTTAAATCGGTGTCATTTTCATTTTTCATTTGCGATGCGATTTGGATTCAATGACCTCTGCTCAAGCAGGTCGGTAAGGAAAAGTCACTGCTGATCAGACCTTGATTTAGAAATTTCAGTGGTTGCTGTTATTAGCGGACTATAAGGAGAAGTCGCTACTAAGCAGACTATTGAATGGGTTTGCGTGCCGATGAAAAATGAAAATTGGTAATATGAGTAGTTACATGAAAAATAACAATATTATTAAGGTGCAAGAACCAATTTCTTTTTATAATTCAAAAATTGTGATAACAATCTATTTCATCAATTGTTTTTCGTTATGATTTATTGTTTATGAACTTGTTTTCTATCGTTTATACAAATAATTCGTCAAGGCGTTTGCGATTTATTCCAATTAAAATTGCATGATAAGACCAACCTTCTCAAAATCAAATAAGATTTGGAACCAAAATTCACTTTATGTTGTACTTTAGACGTGGACTCCTCTGTGTAGATGTCTATGCATAAATATCGTTCTGTTATTCGATATGGAATCTTGTAAGGGTCAAGAGATAAATTTTTAAGTTAATTTAGTCTTGTGTAAAATGGAAAATTGAATTTAACCTCAAATACGTTTTGAGTTCGAAGAGAAAAATTCGCAATTCATGTTTACAAAGCCCCCCAAAAAATTATCTTTGTTAATTTGTTTATTTCAAAAGTTTGATTGCAACGAATCCACCGTTCGCTCATATATTTCTTCATTTATCAATTAAAATTTTTCATAAATTATTATTTATTAATTTAAATTATTATTTGTTCGTTTCACTTCATTTATTGATCACTTATTTTCTTATTATAAAATTTTCCGACACGTGTGTATTTTAGTTTACGTCGAATTATTTGAAGAAACTATAAAATATTTACACACTTTCGCTTTAAACTGAACTTACAATTTGTGATTATATGTTTTATAGTTATTATTTGTTACATTACTTACTATTAAAGTTAATTATCTCATTTTGGAATTCACCGAATTAGAATTTGTTAAAGTCCACTAATTATTATTTTAATTCATGTCATTATGTGTATTTCCATTGGAAAAGGTAATTACTCAATTAATTTTATTCATTCATTATTCTCTTATCATGTCTCAATCAAAGTAGATGCGTTTGGAAATTTCAAACACGTTCATAGTCGCGCGCTCGAATTGGACTTAAAATGGCCGTCACCGCTCTCTTCTCTTCCTTCGCGCGCGCCACGACTCGGTCCGGTTCCGCAGCTGACGTCACAGTACGTATCGATCTATCAACTCTCACGCCTATGTTCGCGCGACAGCATACTGCTGCTGCAGTCACTCTTATCAGCTGTTCGCGTTGAGTTCAGTGTTATTTATCCACGAACCTCGCGTTATTTATTGCTACGATACAATAACTAGTGATGAGTGTTGCCCGCGCGTGCTTCTACGTGTGTCATGCTGATGCTGGGAAAGGAGCTACGTGTGCACTACGATAAGGAGAAACACAAACACGGCCCTCGAGTTCGCATGCACGTGTGCTTGCATCAGCGAACAAAGTCAGCATTTAGGTAAGTATTCTTGAAACTCTTTGTAACCGAATATTTATTCAAGTAACCCTAGAATGCGTTACTTTGCTTAAAAGTTTTTTTCCTTTCTTTGTTTGTAGATGCTGTCAGCAACTGAAGTGGATATCTCCAAACAAATTCCATCCACTTGCGCGCAAAACGAGAGAGGCAGAGAATCTAAATCTCTTCAACCTCAACAGCGGAAGCCAATACAAGCTGTTCATGGGTTTCTTGTGGTTTTCAGGAGACTTGTATCAGATTCGTGCAAGAAATCGTGGCTGCTTATGGATGTCTTTGGATCGTTGGACAGCTCCTTGTCTAACAGACTCTCGATGACAGTTCTGGCACTTATAGGTTAGGTTTGTCGTCAGTCGCAGAGAAACCCATCTAGGCTCATAAAAAATACGAGATGTTCGCGCTTTTTGAGTTTAAACATGAGAGCCGTGTGATAGGATCTCTTCCGCTGAAAAAATATTTTTTAAAGACTACGTGGAATATTAATATATCGTCAAGAAAGCAGAGTAATGAAGCACTGCTTCTTAACTTACCAATAGTAGACGACACAATTCGATCAACTTAGCCGGATGCATTGTAACACGCGCTTCGAATCGCGCTAACTATCTATGATTTAAATATTTCAGATATCAGACTACCAATTAACTGAATGTAATTTTGTTGTAACTCGCAAAAAATTATAAGTACTATTTAGTCGAATTTATCGCATTTCTCGAATCGCTCGCAAATTGTTCTCTGTCCACAAAAAATACGATGATCATATCCTCTAACGCGATTACTCAAATTCTTTGATAATTACTAAACCTAAACTAGAATTTACAACGAAATTAGGCTTAATCGAAATCACACGCACGACCAATTGCAAAACCGAGATGGCCGACACTCGCACCGTTCGTGGCCAACCGAACCGGATCCGTGCCACCGAGATACGCGATCCGAATAGCACTACACGAATACCAATACACAAATATTTTCTCCGAATTTGCGGATGTTAATCCACCATGGTTCATTCTCTTTTCGATCAGACGCAACGAAAATTTTAAATATGATTGAAAACCCATTATTATTTTGTAAGATTAGGATCAAGCCCAAAATAGAACTGTCAGCTAACTATAATAAGAGGAGTTCGTACACAAATTTTTAGCCCGATTGACTAAAATCTCTCAGAGATAGTCGTGTAACACCAACATTTTTATTGGAAATACACGTAAAAATCTATAAAATCTAAGCAAATTGTGCCCGCATTTCAAAACGACGTAGAAGATCGGGATAAAAAAAAATATTTTTTTAGCTTTTGCGAAAGGAGACTTCTCCTAAAATTTCAGCCCGATCGGTCGAAAATTGTGTGAGATATCGCATGGTGCACATTTTTGGCACTCGAAACTATAATGCACTTCCGTGTCGCGGTTGTGCCTAAAAACTGACTCTAGTTTTTCCGCAATGTGGCAAAAAAACAAAGAGAATGAACCTCTGTGGATTAACATTATAACGAGTCGCCTTTTGTGCTCTCGTTATCTCTGTCTCTCTCCTACATTCCATTGTTATATTCACATTCACATTATAAAATATTATTTAACATTCATGTAAAGACATAGCTTTCAGCAGCAGGTAAGTAAGAGGGCAGAGCCAGTCGAACGCACAGAGAGAGAGAGAGAGAGAGAGAGAGTGGGAGAAAGCTCGCTCTGACCATGCGGTCGCGCGCCGCACCGCGACACTTGGTAGTAGACCACGATCCCGAACAGTCGCACTGTCGAGCTCGCTTTTGTTCTCGCTTCGTACGATTCCGTGAATCTTAGCTTCGGCGACGAAACGTCTCCCGGAGGATTGCTACCGCATCCGTGAGGAGTTGGAGCGTGTCGCTGGGTGTGCATCGTGCTATTGTATCCCGCACGGTACTCGATACAGCGTGCCGGACACGAGCTGAGCAGTTGGTTGCCGCTCGACTTCCCGCTGAACCCAGCCACACTCGAGGCCACGTGGCGTCCTTCCTGCCGTCCAGCGAAGGGTCCCCCGTCACCCATTCTGCGCTACTCCGGTCAAGCTACGAGGCATCTGCGAGACTGCACGAACCGCATTTGTAAGTACCGGCTAGATCGTATTACTCTCTCTCGGCGTTATTAGCTCTGCTTCGCCTCTCGCTTATCTGGTGTTGCGCCTGTATTAGAATCATTATCGTTACATAAACAAAACCGTTACCGCTACTAAGCTTTTGTGATTTAGATCCTGACTCTATCCTTTCCCGTGCGTTTCCCTTAGAATAAACTCGTGAATACGCTACGTAGCATTATCACTCACGACGCCTCCGCGGGCTCACATGCACGAGGACGTGCACGTTCAGCATAGACTGCGCTACGGGCCAGGTTTCGCATAGCCTTCAAGAAGCCTGCAACGAGCTGCTGCATCTATTCCTCTCGCACATTGACAGATCAGTGGATGCGCCACTGATCGCTTATAACGGTATACGAACCCCGTTATATATGGCGCCCTAACGTTTCGGATTATTAAACTATAAAATTATTTGAACAGCTACAAAATTACTGCGTAGTTTATCGCGAGCGCGAGAGGAATTTCTGAGAGCGAACGCATGTTTACAAGTTTCGACTTCAAAGCGCCCGCAGTGCTATAGTAATATACGAGTGTGCCATTCGGAAATGCTCAAATCAAATCCGTTTTTTTCTTCCATCAAAATGTTTGGACTGTTAAGTTAACCGCAGAAATGTTTGGACCGTGAAGTTGGCCGCACAGCTATATGCAGATGGGTATTGCTTTCTCATCGGTTTTCCGCATTGCTCGCTCACATGTTGTTGTATGTATAGTGGCTCGGCAGTTAGCGGCGCTAAGGGTTATATGAACAAATACTTTAAGAAAATAGTTAATTAATAATACAAATTTGTTGACTACTGTATAAATATGGATTTAAAATCATATTTCACAACCAATGAACAGATACAAGAATGGGAGGATCGTGTTCCAACAACGTAAGTAGTTATTAAAATTATATTTTTGAGGTTATTTTTTCTCGTTTTTTCGAAGGAATAATGTATCTTCTTCTTTGCAGTAATCTTGTTGGGTATGTTGATTCTATTGTGGCACCGACCCCATCAGGACCAAAACAAGAGCTATTATTTAAATTTATATTGAGTAATGGGAGCAAGAAAATCTGTGTGTTGATTTGGGATGTCAAAATTTGAGAAAAAGTTGATAACTAATGTGTTTATTCTACCAATACATTCAATTTTGAATAGTAATTAAAATACATATTCATAACCTATACACCAAGATAGATTTACATTTTAATTAATTATAATCAAAAAGACGTTACAAAATTTAACCAGAACATACAAAAATATAACAAATATAAATTATTCTGATGCAGTAATGAGGTCTAGATGCAATGATCTCCATACATATTTTTATCTTAGTAAATGGGAACCAGTCGCAGTATATATAATCCTTAAGATAAAAACAACTTAATATGTTGTTTAAACATTTTAAAACAAATCATCATGCAAAATTTTAATCCTGTAAGTATAAGAATTTGAATTATAAATGAGAGCAAAAGCAAAATTCTAAATGATTCCGATTCCTTTTTTTTGAAATTGTTTTTCTCTTTTATTTGAAAACTATTATACTTAGAGATGAGAAATTTTGCATATTGATTTGTTTGAACATGTTTAAAGAGAATATTAAATTGTTTTTATCTTTAGGATTATAGTTTTTATTTTGACATTTATACTTCTATTGATATTTCAGTGCTGAAGGCGTAGGATTGAAGATGAAAAGCCGAATAAAGACAAGATAAGTCACTGTAGCCTGTTTCTAATTAATTAAACAAGTATCAATACACAGAATTATATATCATACATCAACGCACTTTATAGACTGTATATAATGTTTTAAACATTGACTGCGACTGGCTCCCATATACTGAGTCAAGAATATCTGTGGAGATTATCGCATCTAGACCTTATCACTGGTGATCTTTAACCCAAAGATACGACCTAATATCTAATATCAACACCTACATAAATAATTACACACATGTCAGAATAGTTTGTCAGTAATTGTTGAGCATGGTCATAAAATGATTGGACACGTAAGGTTAGGTTGTTACTCCTTCAACTCAGTACATGATATAGCTACTTGCAGTCAATGTTTCAATCATTATGGCACTATATACAATGTACTGATGTAAAATATATAATTTTTTTGTTTATACTAATCAGAAATTGTATATAGTGATAGTTTTACGTTAGCTTCTCTTTATTTGGCTTTTCATTTTGTATTCTATGCCTTCAGCGCTAAAATATCAGCAGAAGTGTAAATATCAAAATCAAAACTATAATCTTTAAGATGAAAATAACTTAATATGCTGTTTAAGAATGTTAAAACAAATCACTATGCAAAATTTCAGCCCTGTTAGTATAATAGTCAAACAAAATTCTGAATGATTTTACAATTACATATTTTTAAAATGTTTTTCTCTTTCATTTGAAAACTATTATACTTAGAGAGCTGACATTTTGCATATTGATTTGTTTCAACATGTTTAAAGAGAATATTAAATTGTTTTTTTTTATTTTAGAAATTATAGTTTTGATTTTGAAAATGAAAAGCCGAATGAACACAAGCTAGTGGAAAACATTCATCGCAGTTTGATTCTAATAAATTAAAAAATATACTGTATATAATGTTTTAAACTTATAACAAGTTGCCTTGTGTGCACTCGTTACGTTCCTCTCTCCCCTATATTATATGATCACGATATAATAAATATTATCTCTATAAACATTCTCGTGTTTAACATTCCTTTTCAGCAGCAGGTAAGTGAGCGGAGCAGACAGCCATAACACAGAGAGAGAGAGAGAGAGAGAGAAACTAGACTATTCACGCGGTCGGGTCTCGCGCCGTGACACTTAGAAGCTTACCGCCGTACAGTGCAGTCGTGCCGATACTGCCTCCTCGTTTCCGTGCTATACAGATCCGTGCGTGCGTTCATCGTCCAGAGGACTGCTACTGCGTCTGTGACCAGAATCCCCGTGTGTCGCTGGAATTATCCTGCGGCTGTTCAGCATCGCGTGCCCTTTGGTTTGCCGTTCGACTTCCTGCTGCACCCGGCCACACACGAGGCTTTGAGGCTTCCGTCCTGCTTTCCAGCGTCGAGCCCTGGTCTTCCGTCCTGCGCCGCTCCGGTCCAAGCCACGAGGCCTGTGTCCAGCTTCACGAAGCACCACTGTAAGTACCTGCCCGATCGCAATACTCTCTCTCTCGGCATTATTCGCTCTGCTCCGTCTCTCTTACTCCGCGCTGCTTTTGTACTGATCTTTGAGTCTTTACATAAAGAGAAACTTTACTATTACTCGGCTTGTGTCACTTTGTTCCTGACTCTGTCCATTCCCATGCGATTCACTCGTAATCTATCTCGCGAACTAGCTGCGTAGCCAAATCACTCACGACGCCGCCGCGGGCTCACGTGCACGAGGACGTGCACGTATAGCAAACTGCGCTACGGGCCAGGCTTCGTGCAGCCTACAAGAAGCCTGCAACTAGCTGCTACATATTCCTCCTCTCGCTTATTTGTCGATCAGTGGATGCGCCACTGATCGTTTATATTCGGATGCAGACCACGTCATTCTTCAGGATCCCGGTCTAACAACACCGTTATAAACTTTCACTGCGGCTGGCTCCCATATACTAAGTCCAAAGAATATTTGTGGAAATCATCGCATCATGAAGCATTTATGCATATTTATGCAATTTTATGCATATAGTATTTCGATTTTATAATCAGTTGAAGAATTGTTTATTGAGCTGCATTTCTTTCCAGATATTGACCATATAATTCGGACTGAAGGTTAATGGTTAATGGTAGTTCAAGCTAGGCACTACAAAACTTGTAAGTAAGCTAAAAATATTTTTTGTATAAACTATTTTCTTTTTTTGCAGGTTTATAAAATTTTTTTCTTTTTTAGGTTTTCTACTTTTAATGGAGGTTGTGACGGCAGCAGAATAAATTAGGAGTGATTGAAATTCTAAGTCATACTTTTAATGAATAATTTAAAAAATTGCTTAAAATATCTCTAGTTGTTGGTAAATAATTACTCTAAAAAAAATTAAGGTTTAAAAAAGTAAAAGGTTAGGCAAGTTGGATGTATCGCAAAATTATCATGGATGTCAATCACGTAGCATTTCAGATATTACAACAATTCTTTTATTTGTCAAAATTAATTGTGACTTAACAAACGATGTAGCAAATTATGTAATAAATGTAATCATGGATTACAAAAGTAATGAGATCGATGGAAAATAGTCAAGTTTTAAATACATCAATAATATTAATAATTCAGTAACGGAAACTACAATTTATATACTAAATGTAAGCAATGAAATTATAGATAAAATAGAACTGAAATCAATCAAACAAAGTCAAGTTTATTATATTTCATCATAATGAAGCAAAAAAAATTGTTTTGTTCAATCAAGGACTTACTTGACTTATATAAGTAAACTTATATAATGATCAATTAGGAACAACTTTCAAGATACTTACTACGTAACTTGCCATGCCCGTTTCATTTTGTTTATTGGTGAACAACTAACATTTTTTTTTTATATGTTACAGCGTGATATGCAATTGATGACTTTGTGCATATATTATATTCGTATACTTATTAAGAGTTTTTGAGTATGCAAAAGTTAATTGTTATACATTTTTAAAAAAATAATGTTTCTACATTTTTTTTTTTTTTTATTTCTAAATGAATAAAATTTTCATAACTCATGTGTAATTTCTATAATTTGTTTAGACATAAGGAAAAACCGCTGCCAAGTCATTGGCACTTAGCTTCCTCCTATTCTGCTAGTGGAAGATAATTACATGGGACAATCAACTCATTCTTTGAATCAGAAAACATATATGCACGTCCAATCTTATTACGATCGATCACGTAGTTCCAGAATTATGACAGTATACGTACGCACGCATGCACGCACGCACGCACCACACACAAGACAAAATCATCTGACACGACATTTTATAAAACATGAAAATCTCAAAATATACTAAGCTTTAATTATCAAATTATATGGCTTTAAACAAAATATATGTTAGTCACACAGAGTATACAGGTGAGAGTTGAAGAATTTGAATCTTAATATCTTTTAACTAAAAGGTTTCATAGCTACAAAAGAACCTAGCCGAAGTGATCAAAAATCAATCTTTTCCTAAAATTTCAACTCAATTTAAACCTTATTACAACCCGTAATCGTACGATAAAAAAACATTTTTTCTAGTTTTGATTTTTATCTCAAAAAACTAGTCGCCAAATTGCTTAATTTTACAACTAGTAGATATCGTGTTTTTATTGTTATGAATTTTTCAAAACATTTAACTATTTATTTTTGGTTATTTATGTTTATCAAAAAATTACTTTTAAATCATAAAAAATGAACAGATCAGTCAACTAGAAAATCTTGCGGGAAAAAGTAGACAAATTTATGTTCTTTTAGATACACTATTGTTGAATATATTGTAATAAATCATAATCATTAATAAAAAGCAAAAATATTTTTCAATAATAGAAAAATGGCTATAATTTGCCATAAATGGTCAGAATCATAAAACAAAAAAATGACCTAATTCAGAATTAGAAAAAATATATGCATGTCAATATTTATTACGATCCGTCGCATGGTTCCAAATTATGGCGGTAGTACGTAATACACACACACACACAGCACACACACACACACACACACACACAGCCATCCGCACGGACATTTTCTAAAAACGTATGATTCGTACTCCAAACACCTCCAAATGCCTTCCCACGAAGTATTAGCAAAACTGAAAATTTTACTATTACAAAGCTTCCTCTTGAGGAGGAAGCAAAACGACGTTACACCATATTATACACTTTTTTTTCACTATATTTACAAATATGTGTCATGAGTTATCTACATTGATAATAAATCATTATTTCGAAATAACTATTTTATTAGTTCATGTATACACAATAAGTATGTACAAATAATAGTTACTAATAGACAACACCATAAGCAAAATGAAACGGGCATGGCAAGTTACGTAGTAAGTATCTTGAGAGTTGTTCCTAATTGATTGTTATATAAGTTAACTTTAAGTCAAGTAAGCCCTTGATTGAACAAAACAATTTTTGTTTGCTTCATTATGATTAAATATAATAAACTTGACTTTGTTTGATTGATTTCAGTTCTATTTTATCTGTAATTTCATTGCTTACATTTAGTATATAAATTGTAGCTTCCGTTACTGAATTATTAATATTGTTATGAACAGGTTCGGGTAATAAAGATGTCAACACGTATTTATAGAAAAGCACACATAAACTCAGACTCTTTATTCGAACGTAAGCACAACTGTTCTCATCAGCTGTCACGATCAGACTAACTACAAATAATGATATCCGCGACGTCGTTGATCTCGTTGCTAGGGGTCGCTATGCGCGATTCTCAGCGTTCAAATCGCGCAACGTTCGAGCTCGGTCATAACATTGCCCTCTCCTTTTCAGATTGTCGTCCCGACAATCATAACCATCCATCCTTCAAGCGGGTTGATCCTCTTACAATCCAATGATGACTTACAGGAACCGACATCAACATCCTCTACCTTGACCCATCCTAGGCATCAAGTTACCGAGCAATGCTTACAGATGCGAACCAATCATCACTTGCAGGACTAAGACGGACCCGTCTCTTGAACAATCTCCTTTTCATTCCAATTATCCATCTTATTTGCTCAACATAGGGTTGGTCGAAAAATCCATCTTCAGACAAGAGGGGGGAAAATTGACATGCCGTGGAACCTCACCTCAAGTCCCTGCTCCGGTATTCACCTTCACGCCCACGGGAAAAACCACAGCTCAAAAGAACCGTGAGCAGAGCAGTCTTCATTATCGGGTGTCTCTCTCAGTGTAAGTCCCAAGACGATTGATGTTGACTATCTTGGGTTTGTGTCTTGGTGAACGACGAATACAATAAACGACGTCATTGATTTTTCTTACAACTTCCCAAGGTCCTTCCCAATTCGACTGAAGTTTTGGTGCTTTTCCTTTGGTTCTTCGAGGGTTAAAGAACCAAACTTTTTGGCCTTGGGAATATTCAACGTTGAGAGCTCGTTTGTCGTACCAAGACTTCGTCTTTTCAGATTGTAAGTTCATCCGGTCTCGTGCCATTTTATGGATCTCGCTGAGTTTCCTCCGAAACCTGTGTACTTAGTCCCCGTCTCCTTCAATCTCAACCTCCTCTGGTAGACACCCTCGAATCAAGTCCAAAGGAAGCCTCAGATCAAAACCGGTGTACATCTCAGCTGGAGTAGCTCCGGTCGTCGCATGTTTGGAGGACCTGTAAGCTAACAAAAATAGTGAAACCCAACGATCCCAGTCTTTCTGATTATCATGTATGTATTTTATGAGATAGTGCAGAAGTGTTTGGTGTTGTCTTTCTACTTGTCCATTCGACTGTGGGTGTAATGGTGTTGTTCTTGTCTTCTTGATTCCTAACAATTCAGACAAATTTTTAATCAATTTCGAATCAAAATTCGTTCCTTGATCAGTATTTACTTCCAAAGGTACTCCATACCTGCAAATAATCTGATCAACGAAAATCTGAGCAATGGTTTTTGTTCTCATGTTTGAGAGAGGAAAAGCTTCAACCCATTCTGAAAAACAATCTGTCACAACTAAGAGGAATTTATTAAACGTTGAAAAGTTGCAGGTGCATTGCAGAAACCAAATGGCATAACTGTAAATTGCCAAAGTCCTTGTCGGAGAAAGCCGTGATTTTTCTATCCTCTTCTCGAATCTTGATTTGCCAATATCCACTTTTTAAGTCCAGAGTACAAAACCATGAATAACCTGCAAGTTTATCAAGAGTATCGTCAACTCTTGGTGAAGGGTATGAATCCTTAATTGTACTTGCATTAATTTTTTGAAAATTAATACAAAAACAAATTTTTCCATCCTTCTTCTTCTTGGGAACTACAGATGAACAATAAGAGCTGTCTGATTCTTCAATAACTCCTTGAGAATACATCTCAGCTATGCATTCATCCAATTCCTTAGCTTGATGAATAGGTGGTCTTCGAATAGGCTGTTTGATTGGTTGATTGTGGAGCAGTTGAATTTTATGTTCAACCAAATTGCATTTTCCAGTAACGTCCTCATCTTGAAAGATCTCTTGAAATTCGTGAAGAAGATTCGCAAAACTCCGTCGTTGATCTTGATCCAAGTTCTCAGAGTTCTTGTCAAAAATTTCTTGCAATGTCTCTGGCACATTCTTAGAAGAATCAACTATTCTCGAAATTTGTTTATTGTTGATTGAACTTGGAGTATTTAAAATAATTTTAATTATTGAATCTGAAATACCAGTTGCATCAAGAAAATCACTACCAAGTATACAATCATCAATAATATTCCCAACAAAAACATCCAAATTAGCTAAATGATCACCCAATTTTATCGAAGCTGAAATCAAAAATTCAACTGGTACCTTTTCCCCAGTTGGATACTTAAGAGTTGTAAAATTAATAGGAATTCTTATATCTTTTGGCTCTACAAATTTTGAGTTTATAATAATTACATCTGAACCAGAATCTACTTTAAAAATACAAGTTTTCTCATTAATGAAACCATCAAAATAAAATCTATTTGAGTTCCTATTAATTCTTCCAACATGATAATCAATCAGACAAGGGTGTGTGTGTGTTGGAGTCTTGTTAAATTCTGTTGAACTTGCTCCAGAAAGTTCAACATAATCTAGTTTCTATATCTATAGGACAATGCGAACTAATATGACTTTTCTGACTACATAACCAGCATTCAACATTCTTAAAGAAATCTTGAGATTTCTGTTTGTTAAAAGATTGAGGACCTTTAGACTGAGAATTTGAAGAGTTGATTCCAGTCTTGTATGTGTCATTCTTACTCCTTGAGGCATCTCTCCTATTTAAATCACGAATAACTTTTATTTCCATAGCACGAGCAAGAGCAACTTTGAGAGAAGTTATCCTTTCCATACGAAGGACATCCTTGGTCGTCAAATCAAAAATAGCAGAAAGAAATTGGGTACAAGCAATTTTATTTTGAACTTCAAATGGACATTCTGGATAAACCAAAGTAGTAAGTCTCTCAAGATCAGCAGCCAATGTTGGGAGATCTTCATCGAAACGTTGACGCCTATTCTGTAATTGTGTGTGATAAGTAGGTGCCAAATGTTTATCACCGAAACGAAGTTCAAGACGTGACACCAAACTATCGAAATTCGAAGAAGTAGAATAAGATTCAACAAGAATTGATCTTGCCCTTCCTTTCAAACAATAAATAAGAGCTACAGTTTTAGATTCAGATGTCCAATTATTTGCTTTAGCAATGACTTGAAATTGAACTAAGAATTCACGAAGAGGCGATGAACCATCATAATCACTAACTTTCAATTTTAAACCCAAATCTGTTCCTGAGTGGATAGGTTCAATGTTGGTAAAACAGAGTTGCCTATATTGAAGCCTACACCACGTGTTCCAGTAATCAATGAATCAATAACAGGGGTTCTAAACCCTAACCTATTCTGATTCGGAAATAAGCCAATGTTATTGATTCTAGTGTTCTCTATTCCTGTTGTGTGTGAATGTGTGTTTCTATTTTGTAAACGACTTAGCTGATTGATTTGTTGTTGTAGTTCTCGCAGTTCTGCCATCAATCTGTTATTCAGAGTTTGTAGTCTCGCTATCTCCTCGTTCAAAGCAGTCCTCTGTTCTTGGTCATTGAACGTTTCTCTCCGAACCGATTGATCTTCCAATCGGTGAATCTTTTCTTCGAGTTCCTCAATGAGGCGACGAGCATCCAAAAGTTCTGTTTCACGAACGTGGAGTTCCCTTTGTAAATCCAATGCATCCTCGTTGCAATGACCCCTCAATCTGCGCTCTTCTTCGAGTTCTTGAGTAATTTCCTCCATCCGTCTCTTCAATCCTGCTATCTCCATATTCGCTGCAGTGAGTGACGGTTGAGGTGATGGAACTGGTCGAGCATTGGTTGGTGTTCTTGTAACCATTGTAATCTTGCCGGAACGTAAATGCATAAACCTTCACTGATCACTTCCCGAAAAATATTATCCCGGACGAGCCCCCAAAATGTTATGAACAGGTTCGGGTAATGAAGATGTCAACACGTATTTATAGAAAAGCGCACATAAACTCAGACTCTTTATTCGAACGTAAGCACAACTGTTACCATCAGCTGTCACGATCAGACTAACTACAAACAATGATATCTGCGACGTCGTTGATCTCGTTGCTAGGGGTCGCTATGCGCGATTCTCAGCGTTCGAATCGCGCAACGTTCGAGCTCGGTCATAACAATATTATTATTGTATTTAAAACTTGACTATTTTCCATCGATCTCATTACTTTTGTAATCCATGATTACATTTATTACATAATTTGCAACAGCATTTGTTAAGTCACAAATAATTTTGATAAATAAAATAATTGTTGTAATATCTGAAATGCTACGTGATTAACATCCATGATAATTTTCGAAATACATCAAACTTGCCTAACCTTTTTAGATGGCAGAATTAGGAATGTTCACTTGAAAGCTCAGCCTAGAGAGCAGCATGGCGCTCAGCCCTGTCATGGCGGCCTCACGCATGTGCACAGTTGTTTTGATGTGTACGAGTACGATTGTGTTGCGCGTTTTTATTGAGTTGGAGATATCTGTTAATGTAATACGAGATGTCAGAAGAATATTATGGAAAATTAACAGTTGCAAAACTGATAAGTTTATTACGCGAGAAAAATGCTTCTTTGAAAGGAAAAAAAAGAAACATAAACCATGTTTCGGAGTCGGAACAAAATCAGGCCTCTGTATAGCTTCCAACCACTTTCTTTTTCTAACTTTATCTTTTGGAAACCGGAACTTCACTTCACATTTGCATCATTATCAATCATCTTGATGAAAATTATCATAAAAAGATTTTGAATGAATCTGATCCTAGAGAAATTTTGAAAAAATTAAGAGGATACAGGAAGAATAAGTCGAACGTAATTCATGCTTCAGTTAGAACGAGACTGTATCAAATCAAAATAAAGAAAGATGAAAAGATCAATGATTTCTGCGAGCGTTTTGATTCAATAATTCGTGAATATGAAACTTGTGAGGATGCTGTACCACTGACTGAACAGTCGTTGAAATTCGAAATGCTGACTTGATAAATAGACAAACTCATAAGAAAGAGATGAGTTTAGAGGAGATTAAATCTTTTCTTCTGCAGTTGGAGGCAGAAAAGAAAACTGATGTTAAAGAGGATGTTAGAGTCCATAGAGCAAATAAAGAGCAGGCATCCGAAGACAAGTGTTACAGGTGTAACGAAGTCGGACATTGGTCTGGAGATTGTAGATTTAAGGATGTTGGAAAATGATTCTGTTATTATTGTCAAGCAATTATGTTCCATAAAGGTAATGACTGTCCTAAATTTAGAGTCGGTTCTGGTGAAAACAATAAGAACCAAAATAATACAAGTTTAAGTATAATAACAATAATAAGAGTAATAGGAATAAGAGTAACAATAATAATATCAATTAAATCAGGTGCGAAAAAATAGAGTAACAATGAACAGAAAAGTTGCAAAAATAAAGAGAAGAACCAGACATCAGGGAATAAGGAGCAGAAAAATGATTCAGGTAAGTCATTTTTTGTTAAAAGCTTAATAGAGTCAAAAGAGATTGTTAATTTTATTGCTGATTTTGGAGCAACATATCACATAGTTAACAAAAGTTTTATTTTAAGTGATTTTAATAAATGCGAAAATGGAGTTATAAAAAGTGCAAATAAAAATTAATTTGCAGATATAGTAATAGATGGCAAAGGAAATCTTTTGTTGCAAACTTATGCAACTGGAGATATTCTCAAGTTGACTGATGTTATAGCAGCAAAAGATATTTCTGAGAACTTGTTATCGCTAAGAAAATTAGCAGATGCAGGTTTTAGCATTTATTTAGATGACAAATCACTTAGAGTTTATATTAGAGTAACAAATAAAACTATTTTGGAGGGAGTTTATCAAAAACCCAACTGGATTGTAACTTTTGAAGAAAAAGTAATGATAATTTAGAGTCTAAAAAATATTCTTGTAATGCAAGAATAGTTTCATTTCAAGAGCTTTCTGAACAATCGCATGAAAGCATTCAAGAAAAAGAATTGTCACTTTCGAAGGGAGAAGCTAGAGAAGTAGAGAATGCTGGTGATGCGATTGGGAGGGAGAATGAAAAGCTCATTGATTTAAAACAACTTAAAGAGTCAAATTTAGAGAATAGATTTATCATTACAGATTGTGATGATAGTTTAATCTCTAGAGAAACAATTAAAATAGATGATTTAGAGTCTTTTGAGAGTAAAGAGGAAATGTTCATCAAAAATCCATTTGAGATAAAGCCAAGTAATTTTGAAAAATGTAACGAGGCGATGTTGTGGTTCGATTAGGACATGCATCGCTGAGTTATTTAAAGAAATTATAAAAAGTTAATAAGAGTTTAGAGAAAGTAAAGATTGATGATTCCATCTTAGAGTGTGAGGTTTGCATAATGGCAAAAATGGAAAAATTGCCATTTAAAGAGACGAGAAAGAGAGTAGAAAGACCTTTACAAGTAATTCATACATATACAATGGGACCAATCAAACCAACTTCATATCCAGGATTTAAGAGATTCATTGTAGTTTTTGTGGATGACTACTCCAGATTCGCAACGGCATATTCAGTAAAGTCTAAAGATGAAGCTGGCGATGTATTGGAAAAATTCATTGTATCTGCTCGAAACTTGTTAGGTAAAGACGAAAAGATTTATTATATTACATCTGATCAAGGTACTGAATTCACAGGTGGAAAGTTTCTTGATATATTAAGAGTTGAAAAGATCGAAAATGACTTATCACCATCTTATACTCCAGAACACAATGGATTTGCCGAAAGATTTAATAAAATAATTCAAGAGAAAGTAAGAGCATACCTGTTTGATTCTGGTTTACGAAAGAGTATGTGGGAGCTGGCAGTTGATGCTGCTGTGCATGCATACAACAGGACACATCACAGAACAATAGAGTTTAGAGTTCCTTTAGAGAAATTTGCACCGAGTGCAAATTGCCATTTCAATCAAATAAAGAGATTTGGATGTATTGGTTACGTGAAATTACCAAAACCAGCTCCTAAGTTTGGTGAGAGAGCAATAAAAGCTGTTTTAGTAGGATACAAAAATACTGGGTATTTATTGTGGCATCCGAGTACACGAAAGTTTATTGAATCTAGGCACGTTCGATTCAATGAAAAAGTTGTATATAAAGATGTTTACAAGATTGAAACAAATAAACAAGACTTAAGAGAAGAAAATGATTGGAACTGGATGAAAGAGTTTGAAGATGAACTTGAACAAACAGATAAAGAGAAGATAGATACTAAGAAAAGAGGGAGACCGCAAAAGCATAATCAACAACAAAAAGAGAGTGTACAAGAGGAGGATAAAGGTCCTATTACTAGAAGTAAAGCTAAGAGAAAATTAGAGTCTAAAGATAAAGTCTAAAGTCTTTGTCGGGAAACTGATAGAAGATATAAGTTTTATAAACTTTGCTGGGTACACATGTGTCTCAAATAAAGAGGAAAAACAAAATCAAGAGTTAGAGATGACACATTGTTTACTGGCATCAATAAATAGAGATCCTGTAAGTTATCAAGAAGCTATGATGACTAAAGAGAAAGAATGCTGGAAGAAAGCAATCCAAGATGAATTAAATTCCATGCATGCCAATAAAGTGTGGAAATTGGTAGATAGACTAAGAGCAATGTTAGATGGCAAAAAGGCCAATATCATTGTTTCGAAATGGGTTTTTAAGAAGAAGTTGGAGGCTGACGGATCTATACGATTCAAAGCAAGATTAGTCATAAGAGGTTTTCAAGACAGAAATGTGTACGACTTAAAATAAACGTATGCACCTGTTTCTAGACTGCCAGATCATTACTTGCAATTATAAACAAGTATGATTTGTATGCCTGTCAGCTAGATGTAAAAACTGCATTTTTAAATGGGGTTTTAGGGGAAGAAATTTACATGGAAATTCCAAATGGTTTAGAGTTAGATTTTCACACAAAACAAAATAAAGTGTGTAAATTAGAAAGAGCCTTATACGGTATAAAAATAAGTCCAAAGAAATGGAATAAGAGATTTTCAGAGGAAGCTTTAAAACTAGGATTAGAGAACGATCTACATGAACATTGTCTTTTCACCTGGAGAAAAGCAGGGAAATTAGCAGTTATACTGTTATATGTAGATGATATGCTTATTGCAAGCAATGATTTAGAGAAACTAAATGAGATTAAGAGTTGCCTATTTATAAGCAAAGCATTAGAAATGAAAGATCTTGGAGAACCGAAAACTTTTCTCGGTATTTCTATTGAGAGAAATAAAGAGGATAAGATTATAATATTACATCCAGCTAACTATATAGAGAATATTTTAGAGATATTTAATATGAAGGACTGCAAACCCTAAAGTACTCCAATGGTTACTCGACAGGTAAATAATAGATGTAAAAAGATGAAAATTGATAAAAATCAAAGTAAGAGTAATCTTCAAAATGAAGAAATCAAAAGAGTGCCTTATAGAGAAGCTATTGGTAGTTTAATGTATTTTTCAAATGCTACTCGCCCTGACATTACATTTGCAGTAAATTATTTATCAAGCAAACAATTAAATCCAAATGAAGAGTATTGGACTTACGTTAAGAGAATTTTTAGATATTTAAGAGGATCTACAAACAGAGGATTAAAATATAGAGGTCAATTAGACGAGTTAGAGGCACTAACAGATGCAAGATTTAGAGATGGCCAGAAATCAACATCTACAGGAGGTTATATTGTTAAGCTTTATGGAGATGTTATAGCTTGGAGAAGTCACATAAAATCTCATGTGTCTCTCTCAACGTGTCAAGCTGAATATCTGGCAATGAGTGATGCATGTCAAGAGCTGATTTCATTGGACAAATCAATCAGATATATCATTGAAAAAACGCTTTTCCCAGTGACGATTTGGTGTAATAATAAATCAGCTGGAGACTGTACTAAGAAAGATGGAAGTCATAAACTGAAAATGTTTGATGACGATTCAGAGGAAATTGAAAAGAGTCTTTTAGAGAGAGAGAGAGAGAGAGAGAGAGAGAGAGAGAGAGAAAGCTGGAAACAGAAAACATATGGCTGATACTCATGGAGATTTTGTTAAGCAATGTCAACACATTGCACAAATCCAACAAACTCTAACTTTTCGTTCATCAACATGAACGAAAAGTTAGAGTTTGTTGGATTGCAACTAAAGAGAATTTAGCGGACATAATGACAAAACTTTTGCCATTAGATGCGCATAAATATTTAAGAGATAAGATGTTAAATTAATTTTATGAGTATTAAGTTATATAAAATAATATTATATTCTTATAATAATTTTATATTCTTTTGTATGTTCACCGATAAACGCAAGAGTTAAGAGAACAAGGAGATAAACATTAAATTTCAATTAAATAAGAGATTATAGTTGTAATTAAAATCATGTTTTTTATAGTAAAATTTTGTATTTAATTTTAATGTACGTTAAATATTTAATACAAATTTTATGTATTAGTTTAAGAGATATTTAGAGTTTATTAAATTCAATCGATAAAAGGAGGGAGTGTAAAGAGTAGAGT
Source organism: Pteromalus puparum (assembly GCA_012977825.3). Taxonomy (NCBI): domain Eukaryota; kingdom Metazoa; phylum Arthropoda; class Insecta; order Hymenoptera; family Pteromalidae; genus Pteromalus; species Pteromalus puparum. Next base: position 38,191,204 of record CM053168.1, read on the forward strand.
TAAGTTTTATCGATTTGGTATTAGTGTCGCAACCTATTCACGATCTATGCGTCGAAAGGATCGAGCGCCCTTCGTGCGCTCGAGCGCTTCAACACAGGTCAATAGAGTAGTCGCTAGCCGAACTTTGACTGGTTCACATTCATACGAGTTTTAGAGTCTTGTTATGCGTTTATAGAGTATTCTATTATTCAATAAATATCAATAGAGTTTTTTCAGAGTTAATAAAAGTGTTCTGTTATTCGACCTTTATATCCAAGAATTCCAATAGTATACTACTAAGCAAACGAAGCGTGCTACAGAGCATACATGCTCTGCTATGATAATATTTTCTCACGCACATTTAATTGATCGTAATATTTTTCTCTTGCATATTTAATCGATCGTAATTTTATTTCTTCTCGAATTTGGTCCTTGTTTTTTTTGTGCGTTGGGTTGCGTTTTCTAAATACGTTAAGTGTACGTTCGACAAATAAGTTCAGTTTTTTTTTTATTGCAATAAATGAAAATAAATTCGGAAAAATGGCAACTAACTGGTCTATAACCGACCTAACGATTTTCAAAGAAAATGTAAATGCTAGATTGCAAGACTGGATTAAAAATTTGTCGAGCGTAGAAGTTAACGATGCGCTAAACCAATTAGAATTGCAAACAAATGGAACTTTATTCAAGCGCGCGAACAGGCTTCTACGGAGATTACATGGCAACTATACAGCCGAAGACTTTATTCAAGACAGCAATATGGATAAAGATGTAGAAAGGCGAGACGAATCATGCTTGACTTTCGTACAGTCACCCGCCTTTCCAGCCGACATAAAAAAAGACGTCCTCACGATAATCAACGCAGAAGACGCGCCTGACGACGGCATGCATGCTAACGTAAAGCTACCATCTAGCTCGCCACATGACCGTCAAAAGCCGGAAGACATGTCCCTCACAATGACTGTGGACTCGAAATCGCAAATAATCGACTTACAAGATAGCGTAAACTCTAACGCATTACGTCAACCGTCGCCCCATACAACGAACACGAACAGCCTCGCGGTACCGCTCGTTGCTACAGTAGTAGTAACGACTACAACAGTCACACCGTCAACTTGCGCACACCTCAGCAGATCATCGAGCGCGCAAGTTACAGTAACATCAGCAACGCCGCAAAGCATACCAACAATAAATCAGAAGCTGAATATGCCTATGGTCCGCACGGTTCTGCCAAGTGGAGAAGTTGAGATTATCCCGGCATCGGTGGCTACGGAATTAGAAAGAGCCTGGATAGCGGTTCACGATTTGCATAAGAATGAAATCGAAATGAATGGTTACATCGCCAAGAAAACGGAAGAAAACCAGAGTCTATCTTCAAGAATTGCTGACTTAGAAAATTTAATTAAAGATCTCCGAGTACAACTGCAAAACGTAGTATCCAATGCGCAACAACAAGCAACAGAAAACGCATTACGTCATAGAATTAACAGCACAAAAAGTGTCCAATTCCAAGATACTTTCGAACTAAATTATTACGACATATCGAAGCAACACAATAATTTAAATTCTAATGAAATAAGAGTTTTAAACGCACACGCTCTGATGTTCCACTTTACGACTAAAGCTAGTCAACCGAACGCTTATACAGGAGCACCGGCTACTCTGACAAGATCTTTAAGTGCAGACGCCCCGCAGTATCCTAACGTCTGCTGGCCGGCCGTTACCGTCTACAATCAGCCCGTATGCTCGAGCTGGGACGGGGGGATTTGGCCTCAAACAACTCAGAATTCGCTCTCACAACCGAACACTCAAGGGACAAGTCAAACTACGGGAGTTGCACCAAATAGCACCTTGAACACTCAGGACATCTCCCGTCCGAGAACAAAGAACCTCGGTAGGACCGTTCGGGATTGGAAATTAAAATTCTCTGGTGACAAGGGCACTAGCATCGAAGAATTCTTGGTACAAGTCGAGGTAAATCAGCGATTAGATAATACATCCGACGATGAACTCCTAGATTCCTCGTTCCCTATGCTCGAGAAACCTGCGCTGTTTTGGTATCGTACCTTGAGGCCCTCGTAAATATAGCAAATCTAAAAGGAATAAGCGGAGTCTAATAGTCAAGGCTCATCTACGCACGCAAGGAGCCGACGAGCCTGCGATAGACTATATTGTCTCCCTCCTCACTATTTTAAACCGATTAGAAAATACATGGAGTCAACAGGACCAGTTTAATCTAGTCATCGATAACATGCTTCCGAAGTTCAAAAAGAGGATGAAGAAATACTATGGAGCTCTGACAACTACTCAAGAACTTCTCGACAGAGCCCAAGAAGTGGAAGATGACGAAGATGGTCAATGGAAGCCACCGCCTCCAGTTGATCAAACCGTGCTGCCGGAGACCGCTTACAAGCCCAGCAAAACCATCAAGAATAAGCAGATAGCATCGCCTCGGTGAACGCGAATTCGCTGTCTCTGTCGGAGGCAGATTTAGAAAAGCACCTCGAGAGGTTTTTTAAGAAAAAGTCTCAGGAGCTGAACTCTTCCAGCCGCACGAAGTCAGGCTCAGGAAAGAACTCCTTGGAGAACAAGACCTCCTCGACGGAAGCTGAAACTTCGCCGAAAAAGAAGAAGGATGACGGCAACCAAGCCTTATCTCGCGATGGCGGCCTAGGTCGCGGAGAAAGTGGACGAGGTGGCTGGCAACAGGGAGGTAACCGCTCAGAAGAGATTACTCTCAAGTCAGATAGAAATAAAGATAAAAATCCAGGTCTAGACGGCGATAAAGTTCTCTGCTGGAATTGCAGTTGGCCTGGTTACACCAAGTTTACCTGCCCAGAATGCGCCTCTTCGCAGCCCTCGGAAAACGAGGAAGAGGGCGAGTAGACAAGGTCCCTATCGCTCTAGAATACCCGCGGACCTTCGACACTGGAAGCGTAACAGGAATAGCGCAAACACTGCACGGCACGGCGAGCGACTCACCGCTAGCAACGAGTAGCTCAACCGATGTGGAGTCGTCTTGCGATGGAAGCACTGTTGCCAACGCTTTGGTGGAGGAGTATCCACGGTGATGGCTAGCCATGGAGGTTGGCCAATATAAATTGAGAGGATTCTACGTTGCCGGTGCTTTTTGCACTGTCCTCGGCCCCATAGGCATATATCTCGCAGCCTCATTGACTAGGTGCGTCCAACCTCATGTGGGCCCCGGTGCTAGAGCAGTCGACGGTCATTACGTCCCTGTATTTGGGAGCGTTAAATTGCCCTTCACTGTAGGAGGGATAACCCATTCGATCTTCTTATTCGATGTTCTTATTTTGGGGTGAAGTCGATACTATTCAGTCGAAGCATTCGCACCTGGAGGTGCAGGCTTCGCTTGCGCAGTTTCGGCGATGCTTGATCTAGTAGCAATAGGCTGCTGCTCAAAGGCACAGACGTTGAGATATCGGCCGTCCTCTCGTCTATGCGTGCTGGAGAGCTTTTATCGCGCGCCTCCCTCGGAATTAAGGCAATTACTGAGGAACAGCGTATAGAAATCGACGATCAGATAGAAGAACTGCTACCAGAGCCCTCAGGCGAACAGCTAAGCTGCGCTGGGTGGATTCATCAGGACATCGACGTCGGCGGTGCTCGCCTCATCAAACAGCGCTATTACCTTGTTTCGATAATTTTTAGAGGACAAGATGCATGAGCATTTGATTTTCGTTTTTGTTTTTTTACGTCACTACCTCATATGTAATTGTAAGAGAGACGGAGAGGCTAATAGATCCTTATCATTTTCACCTTTTTCTATTGAATAAATTTAAATATTTTTCTACATTCTAATTTTGATCTTTCATTTTCTCATAGTCGAGAGAGTTAGTAGATCAAGCTGGTACCTCGTGCTACCAGCGTCTGGGGGTGAGGAATATAACGAGTCGCCGTTTGTGCTCTCGTTATCTCTCTCTCCGCTACATTCCATTGTTATATTCACATTCACCTTGTAAAATATTATTCAACATTCATGTAAAGATATTGCTTTTAGCAGCAGGTAAGTGAGAGGGCAGAGCCAGTCGAACGCACAGAGAGAGAGAGAGAGAGAGAGAGAGAGAGAGAGAGAGAAAGAGAGAGAGTGAGAGAGAGTGGGAGAAAGCTCGCGCGGACCATGCGGTCGCGCGCCGCACCGCGACACTTGGTAGTAGACCACGGTCCCGAACAGTCGCACTGTCGAGCTCGCTTTTGTTCTCGCTTCGTACGATTGCGTGAATCTTAGCTTCGGCGACGAAACATCTCCCGGAGGATTGCTGCCACATCCATGACGAGATGGAGCGTGTCGCTGGGTGTGCATCGTGCTATTGGATCCCGCACGGTACTCGATACAGCGTGCCGGACACGAGCTGAGCAGTTGGTTGCCGCTCGACTTCCCGCTGAACCCAGCCACACTCGAGGCCACGTTGCGTCCTTCCTGCCGTCCAGCGAGGGGCCCCCCGTCACCCGTTCTGTGCTACTCCGGTCGAGCTACGAGGCATCTGCGAGACTGCACGATCCGCATTTGTAAGTACCGGCTAGATCGTATTACTCTCTCTCGGCGTTATTAGCTCTGCTTTGTCTCTCGCTTATCTCGTGTTGCACCTGTATTAGAACCATTATCGTTACATAAACGAAACAGTTACCGCTACTCAGCTTTTGTGATTTAGATCCTGACTCTATCCTTTCCCGTGCGTTTCCCTTAGAATAAACTCGTGAATACGCTACGTAGCATTATCACTCACGACGCCTCCGCGGGCTCACATGCACGAGGACGTGCACGTTCAGCATAGACTGCGCTACGGGCCAGGTTTCGCATAGCCTTCAAGAAGCCTGCAACGAGCTGCTGCATCTATTCCTCTCGCACATTGACAGATCAGTGGATGCGCCACTGATCGCTTATAACGGTATACGAACCCCGTTATAACATCCACTAAGTTTAAGCTGAAATACATGCATATATGAACGTACATACATACACATACGTCCGTACTATACGGACATTTTCTGATAACAATATTTTCTGACTTAAAATACACCAAACACACTTGCAGCATCTTTCTACACAAACTCAGAAAATTATCATTCGAAAGCCCACTTAGAAAAAAAGCAAAATAATTAATGATTCGTGGAAGATCTTTAAAAAAAAACAATTGAAATATAATATTTCGATATAATGTAGATGTAGATAGATTTTTTTGCAAAATTTTTAAAGCATTTAACAGTTTGGAAGTAGTTTTTAGACCTTTATATCCAAATATTCATGTTCTTATATAAAAATAATAAAATAATTTTCATAATCATATTTGTTTTTTAGTTTTTTGAGCAAATCATGACGGCCACAGTAGAGACAGTATCAGAACAATTGGATCTTGCAACCGTTATGCCTACTGAAAAAATTATATCAGCTATGGCTCGAGCCGTTACGATTTCTGAAACAGATGTTGGTAAGGTTTATTTCTATACATTTATTAAAAAAATTATGAGAAAAAATGCAGATAATAATTATTGCATTGCGGTAACTTAATTTGTCTTAGATTTTTTTTTATTGTTGAGGGATAGTTTGAGAATTACGGAGATAAGCAATAAGGTTAAACAACGACTGAGATTTATGCAGCAATGTTTTGCGTTTATTGAAGTTTACTGGAAATGCGCAATCGGAATAGCTGTATACTGGTATTCGTACCAGCTCCACAGAGCCATAAGTCATTAAATGGCGACAACTAGAATTCACTCACAGTGGGAGAAGCTTTGGTCTATTTAACGATTTGCAAATATGTAAGGTGTAAAATGTGTATGTGAAATGCGTGTACAAGCGAAGTAGTTTGAGTGGAGTGTGTATCATCTGAATTTATAACTAAGACTGAAACGGTCACCACTTTACTTGGTCCTGGCTGCGTGTATATATAAAACATAATGAGATTAATAATATTTATTCATGAAAAGTAGCAAACATTTTATTATCTGTATCGTAATTATTACAACAGATCGAGTAAAGTGAGTTTAATTTTAAGTTAATTCGTTAAATAATAAATTATAAAAAGTTATAAAGCAAGAAGATATTTTATAGTGGTTATAGATGTCACGTAGTGGACATTTTTCATAGTAATGAGATTAAAATATGTACTTTTCAGAACAAGAATAAATAAATTCAATAGATATAGCGGTGAGCCTGAACTAGGGCCCCGGACCGGCGTAGAGGAGTTATGTGTGTATATGCGCGCGCGCGCGCGCGCGCGTGTGTGTGTGTGTGCACTAGGGTGGTTCAAAATTTCCCGACTTTCGAGTTTTCATTTTGTAACTCCTTGAAAATCTTAAATACATAAAAAAAATAAAGTAGCTGCAAGGAGGGCGCTGTGCGAAAAATTTTAAAGGTCTCTACCTCCGAAAGAAAATTGTTATTTTTCGTTTTTTTTTCAATATTTCCGTTCTTTTTTCAATTTTTGCTATTAAAGCTATATAAAAGTTTTCTTAGGTCATCAGAAGTGTTTTTTTTTTTCGATACACTATAACCTATTATATAAGTTCCGACCCACAGCTAACCCAAGACAAATCCGTTCAAAATTGATAATTTTTGTCAATTTTGGACGAAAAATGCGGACAATGGGACAATTCTCCACTCGCCCATTCTTATTTCGTAGTCGGAACAGGTAAGGGCTCGTTTAGAAGAGAATTTGTACTACTATTTACTGAAAAAATGCGAGAGCATGCGGGAAATAATATGTTTGAAACGCCGAACGATTGATTATATTCATTTTGTAACCATCAATGGTACTGTATATATATGTATATATATATATTTGTTTTTTTATTTTCTACGAATCAGTTTGTTTCATTCATCAAAGAGCTTTCTTACTTTGATGGTTAAGTGTCCAATATACCTAAATTAAATTAGATGTAACTAATGAAGAACTTGATAATATAGTTACTGTGAATTATTGTATCGCATAATAAATTACCTTAAAGATACATTAAATTTTGTCCAAAGATTTATCAAATTTTTTGCTACAATAATAGAGCTGTTCTTAATTGTATTTTTTTTTAATGACAATATACAAAATTGCTTAAAACATCTCAAGTTGTTGGTAAAGAATTATCATCAAAGTTTGACTTTTCATTTCTTACGATATCAGTCTCTTTTTGTTTTGTCATTGCTGAGTTAACCTTCAAAGACTGAAAAAGTATTAGGAACTACCTATTAGTATAAAAAAGTACGTTCCTAAATCGTGATAACGCTTAGTGCATAAATAATAAGTTATTAGCTTACAATAATATTAAAATAAACTAAGGAGTAATTGCAATAAACGCCGTTGATTGACTAATGCAACGAAGTATTTATTCCCGTAGAAACAGACAGTTTTATAACGATTAGTATATTCCAATATTTCAAAAATAACGAACTGTCGCTCTTTTTTTCATGTCCCATAATGCATTAGTATGCCCCGAAATTCAAATAACTAAGAAACGCATATTTTGGAAAAAACTTTCTCGGGTTCAATTATTTGTCGAAAAAATAGGAATATTTGTTTGGATAGAGTGTTGAGGTATAAAAAGACAAAGATTAATGCAAATTAATTCGTCCTTGTTATTTTATCGAAACTGAGGTGGCCTCTAGCATCGATACTATTGGGTACGGGACTGATGGGTAAACCAAAATGAATATAATCAATCGTTCGGCGTTTCAAACATATTATATCCCGCATTCTCTCGTATTTTTTAAGTATATAGTAGTAGATATTCACTTCTAAACGAGCCCTTACCGGTCTGACTAAGAAATAAGAATGGGCGAGCGAAGAATTGTCGCATTGCCTGCATTTTTCGTCCAAAATTGACAAAAATGATCACTTTTTAACAGGTAAAATTTTGTCTTGGGTTAGCTGTGGGTCGGAACTTATATAATAGGTTATAGTGTATCGAAAAAAACACTTCTGATGACCTAAGAAAACTTTTATATAGCTTAAAATAACGATTTTCTTTCGGAGGTGGAGACTTTTAAAATTCATCGCACAGCGCCCTCCTTGCAGCTACTTTATTTTTTTATGTATTTAAGCTTTTCAAGGGGTTACAAATTGAAACTTCGAAAGTCGGCAAATTTTGAACCACCCTAGTGTGCACGTGCGCGTGAGCGCGCGCGCGCGCGCGCGTGTGTGTGTGTGTGTGTGTGTCTGTGTGTGCGTGTGTATGTATGTATGAGTGTGTGTGCATTATTAAATGCTAATTAAATTATAATAATATTACTTTATTCATTACGTGAAAAATTATTGAACATGCGATCATCGGATATATTCTGTAATAAATATAAGAATATATTATTTTAAAAACTTAAATATATTATTTAATTTTATCGTGTTTTAATAAATTGATTATTTTATAATTTAAATATAATAATTTGTTTCTATTATTAAACAAATTGATAATTATAATGTTTAAATTATAAAATATTGTATTTATGAAAACAAAGTAAAATTAAATAATAAATTCTGTTCGCGTTAGTCAGTAGATTCAACGATGAGGAAGCGAGAGAGAGAGAAAGAGAGCTGGAGCTGCGATTTAGCTTTTCTGAAAGGCAGCTAGTCTGCTGCGCAATCGAGTAGGGGTTTGCCATGGCAACGCACGATCGCTCGCTCGTTCCCCCTCTCTCGCTCTCTCCGCTGTACCTGTTGCTCGGCTGGAACTCCAGTTGAGCTGTAGAGTCTTAGCTTAACGCACTGCTCTGCGTCAGCTACATACTTCGTTCTCATTCGGAGAATGACCGTTTAGCCAACTACTACTTTGTTATATCTTACGTTATTTAAACGCGCTTCCTTGCCAAACACAAGTGTATCACACTCTTTTTCTATTCAATATATTTAGCTCTTCAAGAGCGCTTGTTTGTTGTTCAATTGAGTGAATTTTTTGCACAACTCCTTTCCTTGCACAAGCGGTCCAAGTCAGAGTTTGAATCTCTGACTCAAAATAACACATTCTATTTTATTTATTTTATATATATCTTACTATATTATATAGTTATTTTGGCTATACTCCCCCTAACCGNACGTAAAAATCGTTCATTTTTACGTTATTTTAATAAATTTGCATGCCCCCCCCACACAGAAATAACACGAATTTGGTATGATTAACTTACTCAAAATGTACTGTTAGTGTCATACCAATGTTTAAAGTTTAAAATTTATTTTAAATATGCTAACGAGACTGCTCTCCCGTTATCGGGCTTGAGACCGTCATACTTTTACTACGTTGATTCCGTGCGCAAAGCGCATATCAAACAATGTCATATATTTTTTTCAAGGTCCTAGGTGTAGCGTTTTTTTCAAAACTATATCGCAAAGGGACGATATGTTTTTTCGTTTGCTATATATCTATAGCGATATGTTCGAGGGCATTTGAAGAATATTGAAGTATAAAATTGTAACTCATGTACTTTGGTGTAAGATTTAAGCTACAGTTTCCGAAAAAATATTGACAAAAAATAAATCGAATAAAGCTAATGAGCAGCTACAAGTAAAGATTGAAGAAGTATATTTAACTTTCAGAGATCGATAAATTCGTATAGAAATAAGAATTAAGATAACAAGAAAATCCGTCCGGATCCAAATTTTTGATGTGATATATGCCTTATTTCTTTACTTAACTTGGTCTGTAAAATGCAAAGCTTCCCTAGGTAGGAAACAAAAACTTTATTTTTGAGTTTTTTTCTCAGGAAATAATTTGTGAAATAACTTGATATTTACGTAGTATGTTTTTATAATAATCATGATTTTTTTAGAACTTATACAGTGTATTGATCGAGTTATAACGGTTTCAAAAAATTTCACTTTTGGTGCATAACAAAAGAACGATGAACTGTAATTTAAATTATCTGCGGTGAAAAGATACGAAATATTATTCACTTATAGGTACATATTTACTTTTTTTATTAACTCTCGATAAATTATCACAAAAAACTAAATTAAAGAATCGCTATAATACTAAAACATTAATAAAATGAAAAACAATTTTGTATTTACGATTGTAATTAAATAAACTTACCGTTTGATGAATGTAACTACCGTCAACAAGATGAGGATAAAGCTTCCTTCCTTCCTTCAAGTCGGAGTTGTTATACGAATATGTGTATGGATATTTTAGAACGTAGTTAATTCTCTCTTTTGCTACGAATCCCTTGGTATTCGCTTATAGTGGAATTGGGTGGATGGAGTGATGACTTTTCTTTTGAATAACACTTGAAAGAATCTTATTTTTCTATTATTGATTTTTCGCGGAAAATAAGATTCGTGAGTTCGTAAGAATAAATTGTTTATGGACTTGTGGCGCAGATATTATTATTTTTTTTTATAGGAGTAGGTAAGGAGCCGTAGGTCGAATAAAATATTACACCGATTTATGGTTGAAGAAAATGATTGTGGCTAGCAGCCTTTATTCACTTTATTTATTTCTCAAAACTTACTCAAGAATTTGTCAAAAGTATGAATAATCTAATATTGAACTAAGCTAAGCGTAGGAAATCGACACCTAGAGAAACTCCAAACACAACTAACAACAATTGCAGCGACTCGACATGTCAAATCACTTTATAAACACGGATTATAATATTATTCGAACATGTCACAATATTGACTATTCTTGATATAAATCGAGGAGAACCTATAGCGCAGGAAAAGATAGTTTATAATAATGGTTAGTAAAAATGTGGATGATTTGTTAGATGAAATGTCCTGGAATAAATGAAAATTGGGACGGGAAAGATTGATTATATATTTGAGCTATGATGTTTTGAATTTGCTGTTCGGAACAATACACGGGGAATATTATGATTTTATTGAGTATATGTCTATAATATTAGATTACACGATTTAATTGTATATAGTATGACTTATTTTCCATTACCGTGTATCCAGACACGTGTCCGGCTTTCAACGGATAGATTATATGGGAAATAAGTCTCGAAAATACTAACGCGGTTGATGAACGAAAAAAAAGGAGTAATATTATCACACATATAAGAAATTATTGAGAAAAATATTGTGGTGGAAATTGACGAGTGTAGAGTAAATGATCTGCAAAGGGTTAAACATTAAGGATGAAAAAAGATGATATGTGATCTTCGTGATTGTCGTAGATTATTTGGTTAGTTTTACGAGGTGTTACGATGATAAGATTATTTTGCGTATAATTCGCGAGATGCGACCATGGGAGAACCGACTGAGCTAGCCCAGTAGGATAGCGTAACGCTATCTTTTTATGACCCGTCGGTGGCAGGGTTAGTGAATTATATATGCTTGCTGTCTTTCCCGGAGGAATAGACTCCCCGGATCAGTCTGGTATAGAGACTCCCGGGTGCGAGAAATAAATAAAAGAGCAAATGTTAGTTTGTTAAGCTAAAGGTAAAATGAGAATACATAGAGTCCAGCGGCGAGGCGAAACGGCAACTCGAGCAGCTAGGACCTGGCTTCCTCTGGAATACTCTGGCACGTGGTTTCGTCTGTAGAAGCATCATGTGGAGTGTTGTAGTCTGTTGAAGGAAGGAAATGTACTGATACGCTGCTTCGCTCGAGCTGGTCAGCGAGGCGACGAGCGAAGCGGGACCGCTAGGAGAGGGAAATGCGCAGTGGACGAAATCTCGTTTGCAGCGTAGATCTGCTGCGTCGGCGGCCCTCATACGATCGATAATCGTATGGGAGCCGTGTAAGCGCGAGAGAGAGAGAGAGAGAGAGAGAGCGAGACAGCCCTGTACATACGCTTCGCGGCACCGGAGCTAGTAGATCAGGGCCGTACCTGCACGGACCCAAAATGTGGCCGTTGCATACTGAACACTCGATTTTCTTAAAGCGGTGCAATTTATTCAATTAATAAAACAGAAATTTTATCACGCACTATGACTCGTAATTTCTAACGATGAGAATATACTTTATACTCTATAAAAAAAAAGAAAGAATTGAACGGTGCANTTTTATACTCTATAAAAAAAGAAAGAATTGGACGGTGCAACTGAAATTTCAGAGGCTGAGAGGCGACTATTCCGAGCAACTGTTCGAACTAGACTGAGCTCTGCTCCTTGCGGAGGGATATGGCTCGAGTACTAATGTTTAATATTATTCGTTTTCTTTGTTTGTGCCCTTTCCAAAATTTTGTCGTCTTCTATGCAAATGAGCGCGGAAAAGAAGCGGAGTCGCGACTGCAGTTACCTGACTCTCGATACCCAACTCTATTGTTCCGACTCGATTATGCAGACCCGACTCTGTCCGTACAGAGGAACTATATAGTGACTCAACATTTACAAAACTCTAAAATTTATCAAATGTTAATATATCGGATTCTAAGTTTTACTAAAATCTGCGGACCCGGACTCTGCTCGGGCAGAGCTTCCGCGTACTTTACCGTAAGTGAATCCTAGCTCGGGCAGAGCTTTCGCGTGGCGAACTTGTGAGAGAGACTGTTTTTTAGACCCAACGGACGAGGGCCTTATATACTCGAAATCGCCCTCACCGATACCCTTTACGCACATAGGTAGTAGTGAACATTTGTGAATAGCACATCCAATCAGAGAGCTTAAATGCTGCATATTTCCTTATATGGTTTCTCTAGGCTTGTTGCTGTAGGCATTTTTTTAAAAGGCATTCTTTTGTACTTATAGCGGCGATGGGTTTTATCCTCGCTCCCCTATGTAGAGTGTCTTTCCTCTTTTGTGGGTGGAGTCGCCGCCGTTGACTTCGAGACCTTATCTCTATACACGAGTGCAAGTGGTCTAAGACTCCTTCTATTTATGCTCGTTAATATGCCGTCTTCTTGTAACAACGACGAAATTCACGTATGCTCTCGTCTTCTTCTGCACTCATGACCTCGGTGTAGTATTCTCATTAGTGTTGGGAGCGCACGTGCACTTGCTGTTCGAACGCGTGCCCTCTCCTTCATAATGTTCTCGTAGATTTTAAGACGAAGCCCTCCTGCTGGTGTTGCAAGTGTGCAGCCGCTCGCATTTCGGACTCGTGGTTCCTTCTTCGGCAGATTTGCACAAGGCTCTCCTTCTGATGTTATATATATATATGTGTGTGTGTGTGTGTGTGTGTGTGTGTATATATGCACGTATACTCGCTGTTTGGACACGCATTTCCTTTTTCTCGGTACTCTCGCAGTCTCAGACGCAATTCTTCTACTAGTGTGCTTATTGGCAATGTATGTGTATTCATTGTTCCCAGTGTAGCTCGTTTGCCCGAATGTATGCGGATCAGTCTCGCGTGATTTTAATTTATGATACGTATATAAAGATGAAATATAATCGAGTTATCCGACTTTCGCGATTTTCTCATTATTCGATCTCTCGTGTATTAATTATAATTAATGTGCTATATAACCCGATTTTTCTATTCCATTCACATATTGTTTGTTATTGTCGCTCGTGTCATCGACTCTGTTTCCTCTCATTTCCTTAATTTATTCAAGCGGCTGCGCTTCAGAGTTTTCCTTATGACCTATTGTGTGGTCTCGACTACCTGCTCTTAGACCCGGCGCTTGCTCTCTCTTTCGTGTCATCCTATGGGGAAGGGCATTGACCTATATTTTGAATTCGACCCGTTTAAGGTGGGGTTCTTGTGTTTAGACATTTTTTTTTCCTTTAGATCTAGTCAGGTGAGATTTTGGCATCATTATATACATAACAAAATATGATTTTATACAAATTTTCAGCCCTATTTATCTAATATTTACTGAGATAATGCATATGAAGCAGAATTGTTTATTATAAAATAGCTATATTGCAAAAGTATCCTGCGCAACCCATACGCATGCCATGATTCCAAAAAAATTGAGTGTATTTCTTCAGTTGATGAAAAAGAGTGATTAGATTTTAAAATTGATTTTGTCATCTCTCTAAATAAATATGCCATCTAAACACATAAAATTTATAGCAAAATTAGTTAATTCACAATAAATGTTGACGTACCTGAATTTGCCACTAATATTACATCTGACTAAAATAAAAATGTAATCACTATAAATTNAGTAGCATAATGATAAGATATAGCTTCTAAATGGAATAATTGCTTTACTGTAAGTAGAGGGTCTTGACGCTGAAAATTATTTTTGTTTATAATTTTCAATATTTTCCTCTGAATACCCTGTATTAGATAAACACAATTATTGTACGCTCCACCCCAAGCAATTATGCCATAATTTACTAAACTTTGGTAAAAAGCATAGTATATCATAGTTAAAGTTTTATAGTCCATTATATTCCTAATTTTGGCAAAGATAAAAACTAAGTATTTTGTTTTTTTAACCAAATAATTTACATGTTTATCCCATTTCATGTTATAATCAAAAATTAGACCTAGATATTTATAACTTTCTACTCTTTTTATTGTATTATTGCCTATCTCAATATTAAGTGAGACAGGAACACTATGGCAGTAGCTACCATAAGCAATATATACAGTTTTATTAACATTTAAAGATAATTTATTTACAGTAAGCCACTTTGCGACTTCCCTAAGATATTTGTTCATTTTCTCGTGAGCTGACTCCCACGTGTTATCACTAGCAATGATAACGGTGTCGTCAGCATAAGAAACAACAGTATCATCTTGCATACCTC
>CM053168.1:38207186-38239889 GCA_012977825.3 Pteromalus puparum
ATATTCCTATGTCTTACAAAGAATTTTTTTACACTATTGACAAATTCAGACTTTGGTATGTCATGAAATCTGTACATAGCAGAAATTCTAATGGATTCACCTGTCATAAGTTTTATATCAGTACTTACAATACTCAATCTATCAACAACCTCAATTTTATCATTACTATATATGTTATTTTTTATATAAACTAAGACGCCATCAGCCTTATTAATTTTACTTTCACTATAACAAGTTTTGTAGCCTTGCAGTTGATAATATTGAGTGTATTGTAAGTTCCAAATTTCAGTACATACAATTAAACACGGCTTTCTTTCTAGAGACTCAATAAACACTTCTAGTTTTACAAAATTTGCATTTAAGCTTCTTATGTTTACGCATAAAATAAAGTTCTTCTTTGTCATTAATGACTTATTGAGTTCTTTTAGATTTTCGACTTCACATTCAAACTTGCCTATGTCCTCAGTGCTGATATCTTGATCCATTGTTATGTCTTACTCCTTAGTCTGTCTGCTATATTATTATTCAATGACTGAAGTGACATTGCCGAAATACCAGAAGCTTTAGCTACCATACCTTTCGCTGACGTTCCTACTTTGCCGATATATCTTGGCAAAGTAGGTTTCATCGTATAGTCGGTATAATTAATATACTTCCTTATCTTGGATTGCAAAATTCCGCATTCTTGGCTATCCATTGCCACATGTTCTATATTGTACTTTGTTTTATATTTTTCATTACTGTAAGCACAGTTTGCACATTTGACCTTATTTGCTTGACAATCTACTGTTTTATGATCACCAGCACACTTTAGGCAAACAGCTTTATTTGTACACTTCCTACCGTTGTGGCCAAATCTGCTACAGTTAAAGCATGGTTTAACATTACAATAATCATATACTCTGCAGTTCTGGTATCCTACAAAAAGTCTATTCTTGTTTTCTCTAATGTGTTGGTATAACTCAGCAGGAACTTCCAATATCACAGACTGCGATCCAGTTTTACTGTTCTCGTATGAATTCAAAACAACACATTTTTTTTTGAAAGCACCAAAGTTCCTTTCATTGATGTCTAGTTCAATACTAGCATTGTCCATTTTTTCTAGGTTATTTAATCCTACAACTTTAACTTTAGGATTTATAACTTGTTCTTTATTTACATCACATACCTCAGCAAGTTTACTTTTTAGTAATTTATGTGCTTTGGTGACACTTTCCTCATTCAATAAGTTTATGACTATTTCATCTTTTTTCTTGATAACCTTCTTCGTTTGTATTGATTTATCCTTTATCAAATAGTGAGATACCTTTTTGTTTAATTCATCAATACTCTCATCATCTTTTTTTTTTAATATAATATTAGGAACACGTTTTGTCTTTAGGATAGTTTTGGTACTTGATATAGCTTCAGCAAAAGTTTTGCTTTTAATCGTCGGTATTTCATTTCTATTCTTATCTAATAACTCCTTTAATAATTGATTTTTATCTCTTAATTCTGTATTTATCTCCTTTAAAAAGGCATTTTCAAGTTTCAAGTTGGTATCCAATGATTCACTATTACTTTCTGTTAGAACATTTTGAAAGTCTTCTAGTATCTGTTTCCTAATTTCTTGTTTTTCAAAGTGCTTTACTTGAGCAATTACAATCCTCGCATCATTACTCAGCAATTTATTATCTACTTTTGAGGTTAGGTCTAGGTCCTCGTGTTCATGACAGATTCCTAGAACTTCACTCAATAGCACTGCTTTGTCATTTCTCACAAAATCACTAGTATAGTATACTTCTTCACAAATAATACACACTACTACTTTAACTTTTTTATTAGGATGATTTTTATAAGATTTGGTAGGATCACCACGCGGCAAGCCTCCGCTCGCCACGGCCATCTTGGCCACGTATGATATGATATTTTCCATAGTCTCTTAATTATAAACTCACGGCGTTACTCTATTCCTTATGTCCGGATTTAATCTGCTTATCAGACGTTCGCTATTATTTTGATTATTTACGTGGTATATACCATTTGCATATTATTTGTTATCGTTGCTCGTGTCGTCGGCTCTCTTTCTCTTATTTCTTTAATTTATTCAAGCGGCTGCGCTTCAGAGTTTTCCCTATGACCTATTGTGTGGTCTCGACTACCTGCTCTTAGACCCAGCGCTTGCTCTCTCTTTCTGTCATCCTATAGGGAAGGGCATTGACCTATATTTTGAATCCGACCCATTTAAATGTCTTCCTGCTTAGCTTTATTTAAATGCGAAAACTGAGCATTTCATACCTTCCCCCTAGGATGAACGTTGTGAGGCATGCCTCTGACGTTCACAAATTTCTTTTGATACGTTGATATCTTAATTTTAGCTTCTATTGTTGAGTCATAGTTTGTGTACATTGATTTTTTATTTAATTCTAAAGTGCAACTTAATTTTAATACAATCATTATACATTCATTGATTTTCCTTATGCAATACTTTCGCAGGTAATTCTGTCGGTAGTACTTCTCATGATACGTCTACCTGATATTTCAATCTAACGTTCTGGTTTCTTAGCGTCTCCTTGTAATACAATAAAGGAGATGATTACAATATAATATGAAATATACTTAAATTAGCAATACTCAATCCATAATATTATTATAATTTTTCTATATAATAAGATTTTAAAATATTCCGTAAATACCCTTCACCAATATTAGATATAATTTTTCATAGCTTTTTGAGAATAAAATAATCTTAGGAGCTATATTATTGTGCTCATATAATTTTTAGTCTAATTTGCAAAATGAAATTTTATTATTGTATAATATTTTTTTCTAGTTTAAGAGCTTTTATTTTTATATACTTATGATTTTAGATCTTAATAGTGAATTTGTTTTAAATGATTGAGAATAGTATATAATTATATTTAATACTACTAACAGTTCGTATTGGTAACGTACTGAGATAGCTTATTAAACTTCTTAGTGATTTATTTTAATAATATAATCGTAATTCTGGAAGTAATGATGTTCAATTACATTTTCCTTTTAAAACAATATTTTGCCTAATCTTAATTCTACTTTGTACTTTCCTACTTCTAATGTTCGATAAAGAAGTCAATTCCTTTCTCCTGGAAAGTTTGACGCGCACCGTACATTTAATTATCTCGTTACATATACAACAATGATCCATTCTGATTGCGCAATTAGCACACGCTATCAGATGTGAGCATGGAAGAAATAGGATTTTGACTTCTTTTCCGAAACATATTTTACAATCTATCGAACTTGATTCTACGGATTCTAATTTATTTGTACTAAGAGGTACCTGATTGGATTCTAAATCTGGATTTCTGGATGGTGGCATTCAATAAAAGTATACTTTGGTGCGCACTTCTTCTATAAGTTCTTCTCCTTTTTGATTTCGTAAGTGTACACATTCTGGACTGAGGTATGCGTGTTTTATACATAATTCTTCTTCTGGACGTATTCTGATGATTTCGCAGCCGCAGCAAGAACAGAATACCTGCCTTTTATGTGCGTCATAGCAAAATCCGTTTTCTGCTAATTCTCTGATGCTTTGTCCATTTTCGGCTGGCCATTCCTGGAATGATATTCGGTCTTCACAGGATATATAGTCCATATATTTTGGATGGAATGGTTGTTTCCCCTTTTTCTTATTGACTTTTGGCATTGCTCCTTGTGACTCGATGGATTCGGCTTTGGCCATTTCTATAACATTTGAAATATAATTAATTTGTCCCCCCTGTTTTTCTATTTTTGGTCCCTCTTTCTGTCTCGATTTTTTACTCTTCTCTGAATAATTGTATTAATCCATATGGATCTTCATCAGCCGTTTCTTCTAGATAATTTGCAAAATTCTCCAATTGTTTTCGATGTAAGGGTTTGCGTATTACTTCAATAGGATCACGTTGAGATTGTCGATTGACTGGAATTATTGATGATGACATAAATTCTACGTAATTATCCTCGATCTCAAGAAGATTGTCGGGGAGAAACTCTCTTGGAGTGAATTGCGCGAAATAATCCCCTATATCAAAATTTATGTGTGGAAATTCGTCGAATCCTAATGGCATGTCCATAGGATATTCCATTAAATCGTTATTACCTCTAGTATTAAAGTTAACTCATCCATTCTTGCTGGCTTGTTTTCCGGAGTTTTTGCATCGTGAGATTTGCTGACTTTTATTTCCATTGTCCCGGTGTTTCCTGAAACAGTCAACTGTATAGTATTACTCGTCCCCCCCTTTTTTTGTTTACTTTATATACTTTGCATTGGATTTTCTCCTGGTTCCTCCATCTTCTCAATATCTTTCAAAAATGTTTCAATTAATTCCTCCTCCCCTATTGGATTCGTTTCGCCCGCTTTGTTGATGGTTGTATCGTAGTTTATTAACGATCCTAACTCTATTCTCTCTTCTATATTTATTGAAAGTGACTCTTCTGTTTTTGACAACCTCGACAAATCTAATAACGGTGTTACTTCCTCAGTATCCGTAAATGCTCTTACGCGGGCTTGAATATATGCTCTACATCTCGCGCATTTAAAAGTTGGAAGTATCGCTGTATTAAGCCTGTATATGATTTGACGAATATATTCTTGTCTTTCTTTCCTCACTTGCATATAACATTTACCGCAATACTTTTTTTCCTTTTTGTCGACTCTCATATATCTTTCAATTTTACTACTTCGAACTCCTGGCATCTGTAATTATTGTACTTAGTATTTATAAAAAGAAATATTTTTCTTTTATTTTATTTTTTCTCCTTCTCTCTCTATGCCTCGTTACGAAAAAAGGGATCAAGCGTGGTTGGTTCAGAAGGAACCGTTATCAACGTTTGATCTCCTGCTTTTTCGTCTGGAATTTGCGTAATTTTCATTTCGAAATCTTTCGGTTGTACTGCCCGCCACATCATTTCCGTGTATATTTTTTGCAGATCAATATGGTTGGCCGCTTGAATTTGATCTTTAATTAGGTCAACTTTACAGATTTTACATAAGAAGACAGGTCGCGTTACTTTGATACAATAGCGTATTATGTGATTAAGGTTCCTATGTCNTTGATACAATAGCGTATTATGTGATTAAGGTTCTTATGTCTAGAGTTTTTCCATAGTTTATGACAGTCTGAACACATCTTCGGTCCAGATTTATGATTAAAATATTCTATTTTATACATGTTTCGTATCGGCCGTGAAGACGCCATCTGTAACGAGATAATCTTCCTTTAGATTTGTAATAAGTTTTCTTTTCTTTTCTTTCTCTCTCTGCATGTATATATGTGTTAAAACAAGTTACGCGTTAACATAGTTTACGATTCTTCTCATTTAAAAATATAGAGTTAGTTATGATATAATTTTATTGCAATTGATTGTTGTAATCATTTAGAGATTTTCGTTTAAATTACCTGTAGTCCATGTTGTCAGTATCATCAACCTCGTTGTATACAGGCTGGGAGACGGTGTTAGTGTACTAGAGGGTTGAACTTGATATAAATTGCTGTTAAAGACAAGAAGTAGAAATTGATATTGATAAACGCAAGTTAAAGAATTAAATAATCGTAGAANTATACAGGCTGGGAGACGGTGTTAGTGTACTAGAGGGTTGAACTTGATATAAATTCCCGTTAAAGTCAAGAAGTAGAAATTGATATTGATAAACACGAGTTAAAGAATTGAATAATCGTAGTAGAGATTATCGAATTGGATATATTTATCATGCGGAGTGCAGAAGAGGGGATATCTCGCTGCGCTATTAAAGCGTCGTTCCACCATCAGCCTTATGCCATCGAGACTTTTTTACCCCCGCATAGCGCCGCTTCAGTGTTTCACATCAAACAATCATGATCAGATGTTGTGAAGCCAAGATAGACGTTATGAGATTGGCTTATGTAGTGCGTATGCGTCTAAGTTCAGAACGTCGAATCTGAAATTTTACTAGGTTAGGGCATGCTCAGCACGCAGTTCAAAGTCTAATATTATTAAAACGAGGGGCTCACTTTTTATTTATCACTTTGTGAGAAAATTTTAAGTACTACACTTTTGATACTCAAAACCGTCCTACTTCATTATTGAGCGCCACCTACTGGCAGATTCTCAAACTATACGTTATGTTATACCAAAAGCATCTGATTGGAGCTTCCGAAATTTTAAAATTTCCAAATGCGAGCTGCTCTGTTTTTCCAAAGCTTAAGAAAAAGCGCAACAAGACAGTTCCGTACCTCTGCTGAACTACTGTTTAGAGATACTATATATGAAGATAAAATGAGATTTTATCGAGTAAATAGTAAGCACATTGAAATCTATAAACGGAAAAATTGTATAAATAATTTGATTAGGCTGTACGAGCAATCACTCAAATGCCAGTACCGCAACCAAACATGTAAATTATACATGGGTTAGATATGCAAATTTTAAAAAATTATTTAATTGAGCTTTTCGGTTTAGTTACTTGTTTTATATATTTATTTTTATATAATATATTTATTTTAGTTAAGAAAACCGATCCAGTAGTTGTAAATAATTGATTTTGTTATATGAACATTTTGAGGTCAGTTTTGAAAAAGTTACGGCGAAATCACCTATATGTTTATGTTAAATCATACTATTATAATAATTTGTTTAAGCCTTAACTAAATAAAAATGATATGTAAAATAATGACTTCTATATCTGTTTGATTTTAAACAATCAGTCGTGTATGAGTATAAATGATTTACTAGTTTAATAAAAACAGCACCAACGTAAACTTTTTATACGAGAATATAAAATAACATATAATAATTTATATGTCACTACAATCACAAATGTTTAGTTGAAGATATAAGCACTCATAGTAAAAATCAGGCTAGAAAGTGAATGTAAGTCTTTTATATATGTATGGATAGCTTTTTTGTAATACGTTTTTAATAAAGATTGACTCTTACAACAATAGCTTATTACTTGCATAGCAAAAGACATATGTAGACTTTGTTTATGGTTAAATATAGCATTGTTTTAACTGTCTAATGAAATATAATGTTTACGTGATCAGTCAATTCTGTATTGATAGAATATATATTTTTTAAGATTTCTAAGGTTGTGATATGTAAATAATTTATAAATTTTGAGAGAGAATGAAATGTAAGATGACTCGGACCTATAAATTATATGTCATAAGAGAGTTGTGTTACTAGTGAGAAAAAGAATACAAGTTTTGCTAATGAGAGAGAAAAATGGAGTATAAATTATTATTAATGATGATAGTGTTACGAGTGAAAGTGCAATGAAAAAATGACGGACCCCGGGCTTGAAACGAGATCTTATGGCTCGCGAGGTAGAAGCTCTGTCGTCGCGCCACGGTCACCACCCACATTGCACTCTTCTACTCGTCTTCTTATAGTAATTAGACACCCGTGACGTGTGTCCACACGTGACAATAGTGCTTAATGCTTTATTTAACAATAAGTATTTAAATTTTTTTCAAAATATCTAAACTTCTATTGTTTATATATACACATACTGTTACTGCATTGGCTCTATACGTGTAATCAAGTAAACTAGTTTAAAGAATGAGAAATGTAGGATAGTTTTGAAAATTTATGAAAGTTAAATTAATATTTTACCTAATATTCTGCTTATTCCAATTTTGTTTTTTAACTTGCAATATTCTGACTAAAGTTATAATCCGTAAAAACCAACTGAAGCGCATTCTCTCTGTGAAACGGCTTAAATATTATAAAATCTGGAAGAGTGGGGATACGTTTACTACTAGGGTGTAGTACGACTTTCGAAGAGTAAGGGAAATTCTGTGCTTTTGATGTACAGCTAGCAACTCTGATTACTTGCTTCATTCTCGACTAGGATAGATCGCAAGTAGAGCCTTAGTGGGGACTATGGAAAACGCATTTAAAAGTACGAGAGAGAGAGAGGGTAGCAGCACGTGTTCAAAGAAAAACCCGAGAATCTAGTTCCTGCACCGCGCGGGCTGTAGAGACTCGATGCAATATACTAGAGTGGGGACTATGGGAAACGCATTTATAAGTACGAGAGAGAGGGCAGTCGAAAAACCCGAGAATCTAGCGTCTGCACCGCACGCGCTCTAGAGAATCGGTGCAATACGCCAGAGTGGGGACTATGGGAAACGCATTAAAAAGTACGAGAGAGAGGGCAGTCGAAAAATCTCAAGCGGCTGCGCTGCGCGCGCTATAGACGCATTTAAAAGTACGGGAGAGAGAGGGTAGCAGCACGTGTTCAAAGAAAAACCCGAGAATGTAGTTCCTGCACCGCGCGGGCTGTAGAGACTCGATGCAATATACTAGAGTGGGGACTATGGGAAACGCATTTAAAAGTACGAGAGAGAGGGTGGTTGAAAAATCCGAGAATCTAGCGGCTGCACCGCACGCGCTCTAGAGAATCAGTGCAATACGCCAGAGTGGGGACTATGGGAAACATATTTAAAGTACGAGAGAGAGAGGGTAGCTTGTTGCATTGATGCTTTGAGGATTTCAAGGAATAGAAATGTATGCGGACCGCAGCGTTTTAGCCTTGCAGAGGATCTGTGTCTAGCTGCATTTTAACGTAGAGTGGGGACTATGGAAACATATGTGAAAGTGTAAGAGAGAGGATACCTACCGGTACACTTACAAGTGTGTCTGTGAACGAATCGAAAAGCTGTCCTTGTCCTTTTTTAATAGATATCTTTTCTTTAAATTTATAAAAAGTCATTGTTTGATGTTAACACCGTAAATTATTACAAATTTTACGCATTTTTGCTCGAAATATGAAAAATAGGGCTAAAGTTATTATAGAAATGTTTGCTATTTTGTTTCTCACCTATACATAAAACAAGACCACTGTATGTTTGAAACTGGAGGAACAAGTGTTTTCAATATAAAACTGAGTGCTCTAGTGTGTCAACATCAAAATGAATATCGCTAAATATATTATGTCAAGAGAACAAGGACAGAAGACAGAAGAGGACGTGCCCTTTATAGTACGTTTGTTGTTGTTACGTGAATTTGTATGTTCATATGACCAAGGCATCATACGGGACTATATTAAAAACAGTGATGTAATTAAAGTATATATTACTTTAATCGAAGTGACAGACCTAATGAACTGTAAAGTTGCACTTATGGCTTGGGCAACAAAACATATGATTAGTGATTTGATGGTTTTCAACGAAGCTCCCACATTTTTGGACATTAATTATGATATACGGTTGGACCTTGAAGTTAAAATGTCGACCATTCTTGGATATTTTGAAGAGAAGAGTGATGTTACGTTTCTTTACATCGTAAACGAAAGCGACCATTGTATTAGAAAAAATGTGGTCGAAAGAGATTTAAATTCTTATTTCTTGTCAAACAGAGACAAATTATTGGAATTGAAAACACAACATGAGCAATTTAATTTCGCCAATAATATAAAGACAATGCTAAAAGATAGACTGCAAACAATAGAAGCATCGAATATTGCAATGAGTCACATCGATATTTTCTTAGAGTGGGATATAGAAGTCAAGATGAAGAAAGAATTAATTAGGGATTTAGAAGATGGATTAAATGCTGCTTTGGACGAAATTTTAACATAAAAAAAAATCTCATTTTTTCTACTTAGGTTTATTTTTATATGTACATATTTTATACATTTTTGTAAATTACTTAACATTAATAAATTCATAAATTATTTTTAAATCAGTTAATTCAAGGGTTTCGTCAGTATAGACCTTTGGATGACTGAGGGCAGGTTTTCCTCATGACTGATGACGGCGGCGGTGACTCAGGGCTTAACGGTTTTGCTGAAGCAGGTCTTCGAATAACTACGTCTGGTGATGACAAGTACGTTGGCGGCGGTGACTCTGGGCTTGTCGGTTCCACTGGTGCAGGTCTCAGAATAACTACGACTGGTGATGGTGTCGCAGCTTTTGGCGGTGGAGGTCTATATGGTGGAGGGAGGTCATTGAAATCAATGAATTCAGGCTCCTCTTCTATTGCTACCCAGTAATTATATTGTGGCCGCGGAGATGATCTTTCTTGCAGCGATGCAGGCTGCTCCTCTAAAGCCCAACCGTTCTCATCCATTGGTACGTCCGGGGTGCTGTATTTCGTCCCGGCTATGGCCCCGTCTCTATTAAGCAGCATACTATAAAGCTCAGTCGTGAGCATTTTTCTGGAAAATTATGTTATAACATATTTAAATTATTATCATTGTTATTATTATTATTATCATTATTACTATTTAAATATTTACCTCTTCAATGAAAGAGTGACTATCGTGTACTTTTTTACATAGATTTAGTTCACTTGTCCTGTAAAATAGATATTTATGAGATGTAAAAAGAGAGATATCTACCAGAGGTAAGAGGGAAATATGGCTATCAGAGTGAGCGAGATGTCATACAAGAGAGTCTGCAACATATAAGAGAGAGAGAGAGAGAGAGAGAGAGAGAGAGAGAGAGAGAGAGAGAGAGAACGAGAAAGAGATGTTTGTGTGAGAGATGGCTGCAGTGTCACTAGCGTGTGAGAGAGAGCGAGATATATATATATATATAGTTGTAGTGTCCCAGCGCGTGTAGAGAGAGAGAGAGAGAGATGACAGCAGTATCACTAGCGGAGGGAGTGAGAGCGAGAGAGAGAGAGAGAGAGAGAGAGAGAACGATGTTATATCTGAATGAGGGTTAACAGTGAGACAAATAAAGTGAAAAGTATAACAATGTATTATACATATATCCGTTATCCAAAATATTATTTTATTTTTTCTCATTCTAAAGTTATTGTTTTGAGAAATATTTGAATAAACAATAAAAGTGTCGAGCTCTGTTTAATGAAGGTAAATTCTCTTATATAGTAATTATCATAATATATCAACACTGGTAAGTTGTACGCTAAACATCAATTACATACTAGCAAACCATTAACCTCTAGCAAAACGTTATGTCAGAAAATTATACATTTTGTGGAATTATGTATATTTATTAACAGAGCATTTCTTTAATTTTTTCTACACTTTTTGTAATTTTCAATATATTTTGTATATGAATTTATTTGAAATTGTATACAAGAGAACAGATTACTGTTTATTAATGAGAAAAATAATTAAACTTACCTTATTTTTTTTTTAAATGATTATCCGATTATAATGTTTAGTAAATTACAGCTTTCCTTCACTTACAAAATTTTGTTATATAAACACTATATTTAGTTATTTAAATTCTTTTTCGAACTTTTGATACTTTTCACTACTCACATTTGTGATGTTACTTTAGTGAGAGTCACGGTTTGAATGGTCTCCGCAGGTTAGCAAGTGTGTTCGAAGAGCTTTCCCTCTGCACATGTGGATGCAATAAACTAGCTTTATCATTTTCGAGGAATGAATGTCTATGGAGTAGGGACAACTGAAATATATTGAAAATTGTGAGGGTGGGGGATGCGTGCTGCTCTTAGCTTGTGAGTGGCAACCTTTGCTGAACCGCACGCTGTGTCTAGTGGGCATGCAGAAGATTAGTGCATTAGTGTGTAAACTGGAGACTATGGGAAACATGGAAAAGACTGAGAGTGAGGCTCGTTTTTCACTGCATCGTTGCCGAGAGTGTCGGTTTTGACGCTTGAAGAAATGTATGCGGACCGCAGCGTTTTAGCCCTGCAGAGGATCTGTGGCTAGCTACATTCTTACGTAGAATGGGAACGATGAGAAATGAATTTACACACAGAAATTAAGGATTTTTTACATCTTATGATATAATAAAGATTTTATTAAAATATTTATTATACGCTGATTATCACAAAATAAGAATGTTAAAGTTGCAAATATTTGTTTTCCTAAATAGATTATTTATATAAGGTATGAGTTTATAAGAAGTTTTGAATGCATTAGTTTGTAAGATTCATACATCTTATACGAGTATGGTAATATGTTAACGTCAAGTTTATTCTAATAATAATTATTCATTTATGAAAGATAACCGTTTAAAAACAGTTTTGTATTGTTTAGTTATTATAACTAAGAGTTTTTGTGTGTTTCTACGAAGTTGAAGCAGGAATATAAATTAGTTATGTCTAGCTTAAATATTGAGGCAATAATATTATTGAATTCGAATAATGTTTTTCATGGATGAGTGCAGTTCCCTGCTTGAGGTACATATTTATATACTCCATTCAGATGATCGCATTGTATTAGTAGTAGTAGCGTCGCCGTATAGGCTAAGTAAATATGTAAATTTTGACGTGCATATATGTTTTCTGATTTTGAATTCGAGTAAACCTATCCTTTTAGTATCGAATAGTAGCGAATATTTAAATCGAAGAATGAGTTGATTGTCCCATGTAAATATCTTCCACTAGCAGAATTGGAGGAAGCTAAGTGCCAATGACTTGGCAGCAGTTTTTTGTATTGTAGTTATATCAGTATCAGTTTCGGAAATTTTTTTGTGCATTTTTTGTTTTTATTATTTAAACATGGACTTTTATTATTATGAGGTCCGTGCAGCATACGTTTAATAATTAATTTCTTAAGTTTGTCATTATTTGAAATTATTTCAGCTGATATATATTTATCAATATGTTCAGATGTGATTATTTTGTTATCAGGATGTAATGTTATTAAAATGTGTGCATGTGGTAAACCTCGTTTTTGAAACTCAACTGTATAAACATAAGCTAATACTTTACCAAAAATATTTTTCTGTATTATATCATTCATTATTGAAGTAATTTTGTGTGAAATAGTCTAACGGTGATGTGAGGTATATCATTTGGAGTTGTATTTTTTTGGAAATCGTTTTAAAATTAATGTTAATTCTTTCCATTTTGGATTACATGTTACAGTTATGAATAAATCTGGTCTACCACATTTTCTTATAATAGCCATTGCATCTTGATAATGTTGTTGCATATATCTAGGACTTCCAATATATGTTGATGGCAGTATAAAAAGATTTCCGATTTTTTCTTTTGTTTCAAAATTATTAGAAATATTTGAAGCACTATTAACTACTGCATCTAATAAGCCTTGATAACATTCTATCCTTAATGTGTTTTGATTATTTCTCAAATAATTCAAGCGATTGTTTTCTATCATCACGTAAGAATGTATAAAAAATTGTTGGGTTAATCTTCCCGCATACAATAAAGGACTAAAATTTGTTTGATTTGGTCGGTATGCAAGTCTGTATGAATAATATTGCAAAAGAGTGAGCTTTTTTTTCCTTTGACTGATAATTTTGAAAATAATTAGTACTCCATCCTAAATCACCTAGTGGAAATAGTAATGGAAAAACCATTGGATCAACAAATTGCGATAATTTATTTAAATATGTGTCTTGTGAATGATTTTGTGGTAATTCTTTAGGATATACGCAAAGATCATAATTTTCTGGTAAACCTGAGTCCGAAACTATAATAGCACCGCACTCAGGGGTTAGTGGTTTGTTGTATACATGTTTTTGCTGTCCGTCTTTTCGTAAAAAAANTCTATAGAATTTTTTTTTTTAATTTTAGTCAAAGTCTCAATATGTGATTGGATTAAATTTTTATTATTATATGCATTTAATCTCTGTTCAACAGCCGTTTGATCATCATATATATATATAATTGACTATGTTTCAGTCCCTTATGAACATCTGTTTTTAAAGTATTAGGGGTCACGTGACAAATTTGGCCTTGTATTTTAATATTGTAAATAGATTGTCCTTTTTGTTCTATTTCGTTAGTTAGAAAAGATGCGAAACCAAAAAGATTACTATAATATCTTATTAATTTTCTAAAATCATCATCATATAATAAAAGATCTTTTAACTCATCATCATATTTACTCAAAGGGCATAGATGTATATTCCCATTATGACAACAATTTGATTTTAGTTTTTCTTCTTTCCAATATTTAGCAAAACAATATTTGCATTCATACGTCATTTCATCATAACTTAAATATTCAACAAAAAAATGATCATCATTTATGTTATTTACTTCACATGTGTTCAGTATTTTATTTTTTTCTTTAGACAAAAACTCTGTAATGCTTTTTAATTTTTCTTTTAACACCAGGATTTTGAAAATTTATAAGGTGGTATTGACCAGAATCAATATTACCCGTAAACAATAATGTTAATTTTAAATTACTCAAAGTATTTCCAAAATTTAAGATATAATTTGAATTTTCAATGGTAATACTAATATGTATATCAAACAATTCTACGAAACCTTGAATTTCAATTATAGTACCTAAAACACCGAATTGTGACATATAGTCAAAGTACACTCGGTGGTAGTGGATTCTGAAAGAACATTTCAAACTGAATGGCAACGTCGCTTGTCTTTTTGAAGGTTCGTGACGAGGCGCTGGTGTCACGCCTTTCAATTTTTGTACTTCGTGCCGAATCGAGCGAGAAAAGCACGAACAGACCCTAGTGTAGCGCAAGACAGACAGACAGCAAGACAAACGGAGGTTATGTAAATAACATGTGCTGTAACATTGCTACTTTGATGAAGTGCTCCGAAATGGTGTTTACTCATGCAACTTATCCACGATTATACAGCAATTACATTTTCTGGTAGGTTAGTAATTGAAAACACAGTTTGTTATATTGTTCATTTTTTTATAATTATTATTTTTTCTGTGAAAATTTTCAAACATTTGATTATTTGAATATTTCGATATTACGGTTGTTTTTTGTTTTAAACGTGATCTAGCTTTTCTTTCTACTTTGAGTAAGAATAGATGGGTCAAGTGAATTTTTTTTGTGTTTCACGATTGCATTGCCTCACAATAACTTCATATATAAGTATAGTGCTCGAATAATTTATAATACAATATGGAATTTCAACCCACAGAAGAAAACATTGAAAAGATACGTCGTTTGTATTATGAGGAGGTTCCTATTGACCAGATAGCCGTTGCAGTCCAATGCTCTTTCGCTACAGCCAGAAGATGGGTTCAGCGTCTCTTTTTAGAAGAGGAAGGAATTGTTTCGGCTTACGACTTGAGGGAGCATAATGGCCCAGCTTATGAAATCTCTGATGAAGATTTGGATGTAGCAGTTGGGATTCTGGAGGACAACCCATTCACAGCTGCCAAACACCTACCAGATATCTTGGGCTTTGACGTCTCCTATAAAACCATGAGACAAGCTTTGAAAGAGCGTGCTGGTCTTAACAACCGTAAAGCAGCTAAGAAACCAGCAATAACCAATCCTGATTTTGTTGCTCGCTCTCAATTTGCTAGACAACATTTACCGTGGACATTTGGACAACATTGGAGCAGGACCATATGCATGGATGAAAAGGTGCGCCCAATAAAAATAATATAATATTTATATACTTTGTAATGAGACTTCTAAAGTAAATTCTTTTTACAGCTTTTCACAACGGAAAAAGACAGCAGGTGTAGGGTATGGCGACCAGTTGGTACAAGGTACGATGCACCTTATGTTTTGCCGAGGAACCACAGTGGTCGTGTGAACATGAATTGCTGGGGATGGATGTCAGCAACTGGACCAGGGAATCTAATCGAGATTGCTGTGCGGTTGAATGCGGAGGTCTATGAAGGACTTCTGGAGGGTTGGCTTCTTCCTGGAGCACAAGAAAGATTTCCAGATGAAGAACCAGTCTACATCATAGAGGACAACAGCCCTGTTCATACTGCCAGACGTATAAGGCAGTGGTATGAGAATCATCCACGTTTCCATCGACTTCCTTGGCCTGCGAGATCTCCTGATTTGAATCCCATCGAAAATTTGTGGTCTGAAATGGTAAGAGATTGGACACCAGATAGGGCCAGAAATCATGGCCAACTCCGTCGTGAAGTCATTAGAGCCTGGGACAACATTCTAAATAAGCGAGACTATTGTCATAACTTGATAGATTCAATGCCACGAAGACTGCAAGCTGTTCTTGAAGCTGAAGGTGCCTACATTAATTATTAAAAATGTAAGTAATCTTAGTAATTAGTTGTGTGGCTTAAAGTAATAAAAAAAGAATTAAATATATTTTGTTTGTTATAGATGATTAAAGAACTTCAGTATCCGATGCATTGTTCAACTGTCTAAATGAATTTGATACTACCTGAAAACTGAAAAAAATGGTTACAATAATTAAAAAGTGATATTTTGTTTTTAAGAAACCTAAAATAATTGTTAAACAAATTACCTGTTAAAATAAAATATTATATCTAATGAAAACACTTACCTTATTATTATATGAGACCTACAATTAAAATGAACACTCAACAACCTAAAAATATTTAATTAAAATAAATAAAATAAATATTGATTTATAACTTAATTAAAATTCTAAATAACTATTATTACTTTTTGAAAAGAGCGCCATAAGGCGTGCGCATATATAGGATGGCGCGCGTGCTTGTTGGCGCGCGATTTTCATTTGTTTCAAATTTGCTGCTTGCATATAGTTTCAACAGTTGACAGGTAGAAAAAGCAAAGCCTTCCAATATTTCGTGCAATAAATATTGTTTATAACGCCAGTTTGTGACAAATTACGGTAAAATGAGGCAACAGGACATCAATATTGCAGCGCGTGTGCGGGAGCACCCTTTTCTATATGATAGAAACCACGTTTACAGCCAAAATTTTGGCATGAAAGCTGAGGCATACGAGATGATCGCTCGCCAACTAGGGTTAGACAGTAAGTTCTAAAAAGTTTGATGATAATTTCTTAATTTATTTGATTATGTGCTATATATTTTTTATTCATTTCAGTTGATTTCGTCCAACAACGATGGAACTGCATGAGGAAACGATATGGGTTTCTACAACGCCAACTTATCGAAGGAAGAAGAGTTGGAACCTTCACTGCATCCTCGAGAAGACTGCTGATAGAATTACATTTTTTATTTTATTTCACGCATCGTCAGAATGGCCTAAATAGAAATGTTATCCACGAAATTCAACAATTGGAGGAAAATGTTAATCGTCGAATTAATGTTCGGTAATCGTCTGTTATAAAAAATTACTTATATTTAAATATGATTGCCAGTAAATCGCTGTTTATAGTTTGGTTAATAAATATTTATATCTATTACTCCTTTTTGATATCGATTTCTCCCCACCCCAACCCTCTCCCGCTCATATCAATTTGTTATGGCCTATATATATATATATATATATATATATCCGCTGCAAATTTAACAGCTGATGAAGCGCTGTAGTTTGAGGTTAAGTTTCTCACAGCGTATCAGTCACACAGAGCTACGTTGGATGCTTGGGATGCTACGAAGTAGAGGAAATCCATCATCCGAACAACGCAGAACGAGTAGCTCCAAATATAAACAAAGGTTTTCCACTGCGTGCTTTTTGGGAACGCCTTTGCTCGGTGTGTATATATAGATATATAGGCGTGTGTCGTTCAGCCCACGAGTATATCTCTCCCCGACCTTTCATTGCGAAGGAGTGTTTGATTTCGTGAGACGGAGAAAGAGACAACATGAGTCTGAATCTAGTTCAGTTTTTCTCCAAGAAGAAGCATCACAATCCCCAGCCCACTGATACCGTGGGGGAGATTGGACACCAATGTTACCCATCGGTTTCATGTTATTAAGACTGTCGAGACAAATAAGTTGGAGGACCTGCCAGACTCCTGGATTTGTCTGCTAAAAACTCAGATCACAAAGTCTGAGCAGGAGGAGCATCCTGCGGCAGCTCTGCAGGCCATCAAGTTTTATAATTATTCCATAAAGAAGAAGTAAACACCTCAGGAGGAGGTATCCAATCCGTTTGTAACGGAAGATGTAATCGAAGAGGAGCCCAAACAGATAGGCAAGATCCTGTATACCAGCAACAACAGATCTAGTGCAGAATATTTTACAAGCTTTCAAGCTTTAAAAGGACGATCAGGGAGACTTGTTGATATAGGAAGTGGCGATGGACGGATTGTAAGGTTTTTTGGTTATTATCTAAAGCAAGTAGTAATATAAAATTCAAATAAAATTGTCTTTACAAGGTTATAGCTGCAGCAAAAGCTGGCTTTCAAGCGGATGGTGTAGAACTTAATCCATGGCTTGTAGCATTTCCTACAGTTTCTGCACTATCAAATAATGTTTCATTGAACACATCGTTTTTTAGGAAGATTTATGGAAATTCAATTTAGAAAAATATAATAATGTTGTTATATTTGGTGTCGAAGAAATGGTAGTAATTCTATGACAATCATTACAAATATTTTAGTATCTTTATATGGCTATATATGCAGTGTTTATACAGTGTTTATAGGCCTTCGGAGCTCTCACTAAAGAAGTGGGTAAAGAGCCAGGGCCTCCGGATCTTGGCAAAGAGGTGCAATGCAAACTATCGGGACTCGGATGGCTCCACGTCTGCTAGTTCCACAGACAGTCAAGTTCAGAGGTTACCACTAGACTTGCCACCAAAAATCAAGAAAAAACCACCAAAACCAGCACCTAGAAAGTTTGTACAGCGCAAGGGGAAAACATTTACAGAAGTTCTTGATGCCATTAATTGTCAACTTGATGACTACGTCCTGTTGCCAGAAGACAATAATGGCAATAAACCAGCTGTGGAGAGCACTCTTTTTAAGCAAGAGGAAAGTCCTGTTTTACGAAGAAAAACTAACAGCTCCATTCCAATGCTTAGTGACAAAGAGGTTTATGAAGAACTGAGAAATATTTGTCAAAACGATGATCCACAATTGAGATTTGAGAAAAGTAAAGAAGTCGAGCCTGGTTCTTCTGGTGGAGTACTCATAGCTACCAATCTATCAAACAACCAGCGAGTAGCCATTAAAGACATTGATCTAGCAAAGCAACCTAAGAAAGAGCTTATGCTGACAGAGATCAAAGTCTTGAAGGAATTCAGACATCCAAACTTAGTGAATTTCTTAAATCTTATCTAGTCGTTGATCATCTCTGGGTGGTAATGGAATTACTAGAGGGTAGACCGTAAACCAATGTGACTGAAACTGTGATAAAGGAAGCTCAAATAGCTGCTGTATGTCGTGAAGTGTTAAAGCAGTAGTTTCTTGCATTCTAAAGGCATAATCCACAGAGACAGACAATCAGGCAATGTTCTTCTTGGAATGCACGGCACAGTTAAAGTTACAGACTTTGGTTTTTATGCAAAAATTGTTGGTGATGAGAAGTGTCAAACGGTTGTAGGAACTCCATGTTGGATGGCACCAGAGGTTGTAACAATGAAACAGTATGGAAAGAAAGTTGATATTTGGTCTCTAGGCATTGAAACGATAGAGGGTGAATTTCAAAAATAAAAAGTGGACATTAACTGTTGTTGATTCTCCTTTGAAAAATGCTTATGTTTTACCTGTAAGTTCTTATATCTAGATATGCATGCACAAAAACCTGCAACTAGTTTTTTTTAATAAAAACTACAAAGTAGTATATCGTTCTAGGGTGGAAATATTTTGGTGTTCATGGGAACCTTACACATGGTACAAAATGATGAGCAACTAGCAATTGTATCAGCCCATGAAATGCTGTGCTGAAGCACTGGGTAAGAAATTCCATTAAAATCTAAAATAAATTAAGTTCATGTAATTTTTGTAGTTAGATATTTATTACTATACTTCCATTTTTCCAGCACAAGCAGCGAAAAACTGATAGAAGATATGGCAGAGTGAAAAATTGTTTTGTGACAACTACGGAGCGCTCTACCAAGTTAGAAACAGATAAGCCACCTGCACCACCACCAAGTGTCAAGTATTACACTACCAGGACATTTTAAATTCCTGGCATCGTCAGGGAAAAGGCATATGAAGTTTTGTGGGAAGGAGACAATGATAATCTTAGTCTACCGACTATGATCTTAGATGCTCTTTTCAAGGTAAAGCTATAAAATTTACCAGTCCAATTGATTTCAAGCTGAATTAAAATAATTCTATGTCTTCATTCAATTGTAGTCCCCAGTTGACACAAGGCGACAGTTAGCAGAAAATATTTTACTTTTTGGAGGAACTACAGTGGCAAAAGGTTTTGCAAGTAGATTGAAGACTGAACTTTTACGTTTTATGCAGAAAAATTAAAAGTGAGGACATTTCAAATTTCATTCTGCACCAAGCAAACCAAATTATACTGCGTGGGTGAGAGGTGCAATTTTTGGAATAGCAGATCTACCTTCAAGGTGTATTTCAAAAGAAAATTGTGCCACTCAGTGAGTATTTTTAACTTCATTTATTCATCTGCCCTCGTAAAATGTAAAGCTAGTTATAATTTATCAGGTCAAATATGAATTCTTTGCAGGAATTGGGCTTGCAGACAACCATATAATCTTATTAATTTTTTAAAGCTCCGGATGCCATTACTTCTCCGATCTTAGATAATCTCTCTGGTATTCAGAAAAAATACGCACACTTTCTATTCTGCATCCATGGATAGGTGTGTAAAATTATGGAATTTGGATGACATAGCTTATGTGTTAGTCTCTGCTTGGCCCTCAAAATGGTATAACATCAATTGATGCTTTGGCACACGATCCATCAGAAGCGGTAAATTAGATGGAACAGTGAGGATATGGAACATTGTTGAAGAATAACAGCTGATTTGCCGCGGACATGGAGGTAGTATAGATTCTGTAATGTTAATAAACTTTTTGAGTTGTGGTGATAATGGACAATTATGTGTTTAGGGTTGTTTGAAGAAGAAACCTGTGAATGCTGTGTGCAAGAAGCTGATGGCAAAAACGAAGAAAATAACTTGGTTTGACATAAAATATTATCCAATGTGTTTATCGCAGTAATTAATAATAATAAAGACTAATATGATTTCAATTTTTTCTGTAAGCATCAAGTTCTACAGCATATCCCCCAATTACATATTTAGCGTTGAAAACGATTTAAAAAAAATCTATCTCGCGGCATTGATCATGCGAGATTTGAATTGCGCTACACTAGGTCTGTTCGTGCTTTTCTCGCTCGATTCGGTACGAAGTACAAAAATTGAAAGGCGCGACACCAGCGCCTCGTCACGAACCTTCAAAATGACAAGCGACGTTGCCATTCAGTTTGAAATGTTCTTTCAGAATCCACTACCACCGAGTGTACGTATCACAGCTTTTAACATTGTTATAGTAGTCATTTCCTAAAAGAAAATCACGATAATGATTCCAATTACAAATAATCTCTTTAATTATTAATAATCTTATATTATTATGCAAATTTTGAAAAAATCCTAAACAACCCATTACCGTCTCTTACAGAAATTTCATTTTTATTTGGTATTTTTTAAATTTTTTTACTTTGAGTAATGAAATTGTCATCATTGTCATCAATTTTTCTTTTTTTTTTGTACGAATAATAGTTTTGATTGTTTTTTTAATATTTCATCAAGATTTGGATTGCAATAATTTAATATGTCATAATGACCAGAGTCAATGTTTCCTGTAAAAAGTAATGTTAGTTTCAAATTACTTTCTAAATTTCCTAAATAATTACTCTGATTATTATTATCAAAAATAATTGTTACAAAAACGTTAAATAATTTTGTAAAACTTCTAATTTCGATTGCGGTACCATAGATTCCATTTTGGAACATTAAATTAAAATAATCGCGGTAATTTTTTACGTTTCTATAATAATCGTTTCCTAAAATAAAATGATAATAATCATTCCATTTATTTACTATATTTGTAACTATCAAGAAACGAATCAACATGTGATAATTTTGATTACCGTATAAGAAAAAAGAAAATGTTCTAAATAAGCAATTACCATCTCCTATTACTGTAATTTTTGTAGTATACATAATTAAATTAATCAAATAAGTTAAGTACTTTCAATGAAGTTAAATTATAGCAATATAAAAGAAGAAATAATTTAAATATTTTTGAAATCTATAATAAAATATTTATAGAAATTTGAATTTGACATTTTCACTCGATTTTATATTTAAGGAAGACCGCGATATAGAACACGATAATTTAACAATTTGTTAAAAATTCAGTAAAGAACGGTCTTTGAATACAAATACAAAGAAAACATAATGTTGCTGTCACGTGGGGTTATAACGACTATACGAATCAATTTTTATTATACGTGGGGTTATATTGACTATACGAATCAATTTTTGCCATAGGACAATATGAATCAATTTTTTTCCTAAAGTTTGCTGTATGATTATTGGGGTTACCTTGGACCTGTAAAGCGCTTTATCTGGTATGTCACTCTATCTCTAAATCTTCAATATGACAACAAGGGTTGTGTATAAAAATACAAAGAAAATATACGATTGTTGTCGTGTTGGATTATACGATGACTATATAAGTCAATTTTTCTAATACGACTATATGAATCAATTTTCTACTTAAATTAATAATATTTTAGGGTTATCCCTGTCCCGTAAAGCGCTTTATCTGATATCCACTTTACCCTTATATCTTCAATATGGTAAGAATCTGTTAAAATTTTAATAGAACAAGATTTTTAATTAAAATAAAAAGAATACATACGTTTGCTGTCACGTGAGGTTATAGCGATTATACGAATCAATTTTTTCCTAAAATTAGCTGTACGATTATCGGGGTTACCTTGGTCCTGTGGTTTAGTGGGTAGTCCGAAGGTAAGCGGGAGTCCCACACTCTGGGTAAAACCAGGTCGACGATCAAGCGCTTCCCCCCCCTTACCAAAAAAAAAAACAAAAAAAAAAACTTTGGTCCTGTAAAGCGCTTTATTTAGAATATCACTTTACCACTAAATTTTCAGTATGATAATTAATAAGTCGCGTAAGTAGTAAGTAAGCCGTTATGGGAAGACATAACAAATGACGTCATCACTGTCGCCTCCTTATCTTATCAATGTAAACAAACCATTAAGATAAGATAAGGTATCATGTATACAAGTAATAAAGATAAGATAGGGTATCATGTTTGTTTATAAAAACAAGTAATTAAAATTATCTTTATTACTTGTAAACAAATAATAAAGATAAGATATCATGTTTGTTTATACATAATACCAAGTCATTAAAGAAAGATAAGGTATCATGTTTTTGTAAACAAACAAGTAATTAACATTATCTTTATTACTTGTAAACAAATAATAAAAATAAGATATCATGTTTGTTTATACAAAATACCAAGTCCTTAAAGTATCATACGACATCACTGGCGCCACCCTATCTTATCAATGTAAACAAACCATTATGATAAGGTATCATGTTTGTTTATAAAAACAAGTAGTTTATTATGAAAACAAGTAATAAAGATAAGTTATCGCCAACGTCTCAAGTATTTATCTTGCAAACGCCTCTTATGACGACATAAGAAAAATGACATTTTTATGTATGATAAGTTTGTACTACGTTTATATAAATATTGTGGTCCTAAAAAGGACCGATTTTATAGTTTATAAATAAAAGCCTTATAATAAGGCTTTATTATTATTATTGGTATCCCCAATTGCTTTGTCCTTGATGATTTGATTCCTTATCAGGACAATAGGCCATATATCCTTCTTTTTTCGGGAATGATCCAGTATTGGAAGAATATTGAGGTAGATACTTTTGGAATCCGGAAGCCGGTTTATATTTCACCTCCTCTCGATCTGAACCTTCTTTCCTCTTCTTCTCCATATTGCGATTGTTTATATTACGTTTATGACTGTTCAAGTGTACCCGAAGCAATGAGAACATATTTATACAAACTTGATATTTATAGACGCCGTAGGAGT
This sequence comes from Pteromalus puparum, assembly GCA_012977825.3. Lineage (NCBI taxonomy): Eukaryota > Metazoa > Arthropoda > Insecta > Hymenoptera > Pteromalidae > Pteromalus > Pteromalus puparum. The sequence goes on from CM053168.1 coordinate 38,230,800, forward strand.
GGTGGTAGGGTGGGAGGTTTGACTGATGTAACAAAAAATTAATATTTCAATATTTTCTGGTTTATTGCAAGATAGGAAGACATATGTACAAAGCGTAATGACAAGACATAGCATGATGTATATTTATGCTTTGATTATGTCAGTATAAATGTCTTTATATATATCAAACAATTGAAAAGCAGCTATCTCACATAAGATTATACTTAAAATTATTTCTTCAATACTGTCTTTAAATTTGTCGTGAATTATAATTTTAATATTTTCAGTGTATAAAGTATAATATTGTTGAAACAACTCATATGTCCTTAGTATAGAATTAGGGTCTTTCTCAATACTATCGTTTTTAATACAGTCAATTATAAACTTCTTAATATGAGCAACAATTTCATTCACTTTATCAACACACTCTTCAAGTTTACAAATACGTTCGTTAATACACTGTGAGAGAATCTTCAATCCGTCAAAAGTGCTGCATACATATCGATGGTTGAGGATAAGATGTTTTTTGTTTCTTTGCTCGTGGTGGTTGATGACGTACATTTTCAACAGCAGAAGCACCAGCAGCAGTAGCACCCGTGTAGTCATTGAAATGGGAAGCACTAACGGTATGCACTACATCATCGTTTTCCTCGTCAATCAAAAGATTTGGGAAGATGGATGTGCCGACAGGTCTTTCTTCTATCAATATGGATTTTGTGTTGTATGAAGATGTAAACATCATATCATGATTATCCATGTACACCTTCGTTGGTCGACCGTAATCGCTTTGGAATCTGTATGCATCTTGGAAATAGCAATTTATAAGATCAAAGTAATTCTTGAAAGCCTTCCAGCCAGATGCATCAAATTTGACGGATTTAAAACATGTTGTAGACGTTGAGAGTTTCACCACAGGTCGATAGCTGCCCTGGTAACTTTCTAAGCCAATAGTAACTCGCTTCGAGTTTGACTTATTAATAGCGTAGGACGTTGAGAGCAGCATATTTGGCAGAACGTTCTGCACACGTGATGGAGCACTGACAGCACTTGATTGGGCCATGGTACGAGAAACAAGGAGCACAATATCCAGAGGTACACTTAGCAATCTCTCAAACTTTCACGAAAGAACTGATGGAGCTTCTCACTCTACGAGCTCTTTTATACATTTTCTCCCACCATCTCAAACTAAAATGATCGTAAGCAGTGGGGGGAGATTTCTACACGTGTATTCTCAGAACTTCACAAAGGAAGTATCATATTCGTTAACCGTCAAAGGTTACGGTTACACTTCTTCGAGTTCTAAGAACAGGATGTTTAGTCTAGTACTACTACAACTGTCAGTTTTATCAGTCTCTCTCTCTCTCTCTCTCTCTCTCTCTCTCTCTCTTACAGATAAAGATTGAAATGGAATATGAAATTAAACAGTAAATATCACCGGATGTTAATAAATACCGATGTATGTATACTTAGAACTATAAAGCGAGGTGTCATGCAACAGGAAAAAATATATCATATTACTACAGTATGGAGTTAAAGGAATGAGTAAGGCTCTATAAATGAAAACATTTTTTATATTATGAAAGATTACACTTTATTCATATTTTTCACTACATGATATCTGTCAATCATTATTAATTTATATATATATTCTCGAAGTACATGTTTGATTACAAAATCCTGAGCCGTGCGAGGCTTCACGTCCAAATCTCCTAACATCTCTCGAGCGTGCACGATGATTTTTATTTCGTAACAGCTTTTTATAAAATGATACAACTAGGGCATCGTTTTTTCGTGAATCTCGCGAAAACTTATGACAAAACGCGCGTAAGTTAGGTAGCCTAACCATATGATAAAGAAACATAACATAATACTGGCCGCACACCTGTGAATCAAAGCTTTGTAACTTTTTTTTATTCCACTGATACCGCTTGCAATTTCTTTTGAGTCGTTTAAGATGATGTTCGGACATTGGTGGTAGTCCGTAACTGTCAAAGTATGTTCCATAACCGTCTGAGTCTATGTAGATAGCAATCCAATGCATCCCTTTCATCGTGTGATCATCTGTATTAGCTATGATGGCAGCGGGATATTCCAAAATGTTTGGAATTCTATCTGCAGCGTACACACCAACGGTCTTGACGGTTAACGGCTCAAGAGCTTTTAGTAATGCTCGAGTATTCATTATTATTTCAGCAATGATCGACTACGTCCTCCGAGTGTGTCGCGTAAATAGACGAAGAAGTAGCTGTGCGTACCCGTGAGTGTAGTTTGCAGTACAATGCATCACTGAATTTCTGTGCAGAATCTTGTGTTATACCCTCAGCTATAGAGTGTAACCACTTTCGTAGCACATATGCATGATTGAGAGCACAATCGCGACTGGAGTTTATACCTTGCAGACCATGATTTAAACACCTAAAGTTACCAGGATAAGTTTTTTTCAAATCGTCAAAATTCGGGGCATACATTTCTTCAACGTTCACAATTTCACGACACATCACAGTCTCCAAGTATCTCCAATTGTCATGACCACGTGTAAAAATGCGTATAGCCACTTTAGCTATTTGTTGTAAATGATGTTGTATTTGTTCAATGGTGATGTCACCTTCATGCCAACGAACTCCGTGAAAATGATTAGAAATGCACTCGTTAGATCTTTTAATTCCAGTTGGAAGTTCTTCAAATTTATGGGGTTCCTTAACTATCCAATGTTCGACAATTCTGTGCTCTAAACCAAGTACACCAACTTCTTTAGGTGTAAACTTCTTGTTACGGTCTACCAAACCCTGAATATTGATAACGTAATCCATGATACTTTAGACAATTCACTTAGTCGATCCAAACTCGCTCGCTTTCCAAACAATACTAAGCGTAAGACGTACAGCTTCTTTACTACTCATCTATACCGTGGAGGCGCTGCTGTTGCTTCTTTTCTCCTCACTCTCCTCCTTCTCCTCTTACTTTGCTATCGCTTCAACGATATTATGCATTAAAATCCGTTATTATTTGCCTACTTGAATCTATTTCCAAGACATTGTCGTATTCGGCGTAAATTATACAATTAATTGTAGATTCAAGTGCTTTCGCAAATTTTACCTCTACACGTACACTACCGTGCTTGATTAAATTCCAATGAGACACTGAATTTGCCGATAAATCAGGTGTTAGATCAAAAGCAAATAATGTATACCCTCCATCGTAGTCCGTTCGTGAGATAAGTAATGATTCGTTTAGAAAATGAATCCCAGTTCCAGAATATAATGTATGATACGAGTCGATAAATAGTGGATTTCCACCCGTAAATCGAGGCTGCAATGGTTTGCTGGGGATCTGGACCCCATCCACATAAAGAGAAATATAGTTTATATTAAAATGTTTGAAATTAAATGGATTAAACTTTCTATTTCCATTGAATGCCTTGTTATCCACAAATCCAATGATTATTTTTTTGGCTATTTGACCAAGAATAACGTTGTCCAGTGTATCACCAAGAATACCTCTATGCATTGTAAATGACTTTACCTCCACACGATTGATTGGATATTTAGCAGTGGCTTTTGTAAGTGCATTAGCATGAGCTAGCATAACACCTGGACTTACTTTAACTCGCCGTACAATGAGTGAAGCTTCCTTAATACGTATATTAAATTTTTCGTCATCTGTATAATCCATCAAACAAAAAGCATCCTTACTTCTAACCAAACGTAATCGCAGTTCAACACCGTTTAACAGAAATTTATTTTGATTAAAAACATCGCAATGTAAATGACCCAGTAAATCGACAGTTTTACCATTTATGGTAAAATACTGACGATTACACTGACCAAGATTTGCATTTTCATCAGTACGCTTGGTATTGGGAGGTGATGTCCATTTTCCAGGGGTATCCGCATACCAGAGTCCACTCGAGAGATGTGAATCCATACTGCTCTTTGAATAATTTAACAGTGTTTCAATGTAAGCTCGGTAAGGATAAGCATTGTTTGGTGTTGAAACCAATTTTTGATTGAAGAAAACGTCTATTTGATTAAATAGCGAGTGTAACGTGTTATTTATTGGTGCTACCTTTGGATACTCTGTAGCTTTAGCTGCTTCTGCAATTTCAACGCTTGGCTCTATCTGCATACGAATGCTTAGCATTGTGTGTGCAAGATCGAGATAATCATTGCCGGCTGGAACAACGAATTCCAATGGACCATCGTCTGTCAGCGAAGAAACTGGTTTATAATGTATTAATTGAGAGCTTTCCAACGAAGTCTGTGTAGGTGGTAATGTAAATAAATCTAATTCTGATTTCATGCATTCGCATGAGTTTGAGTGTAGAAAAGCCATATTGAAAAATGTCTATGTAGATCCAAAAATATCGCTCACACTGCGTTGTTTTCTCCTCCTCTTCCTCGTTGTCTTACTAGCTTTCTTTTTCATAGATTTGCGAACACTGACACGGCTCTTATTCTTCTTTTTCTTCTTTTTCTTTACACAACCACTTCTACTGCTGATGCGTACAGCTGAACTGTTCTTGGACGATTGACGCTTCCGCTTTTTAGCACGTATCTTATATCCTGATCCCTTCATCATAGAAGAAATTTTATCAGCGGCTTTATGTCTAAGATTTTTACCAGACTCACGCATGCGCGTATTTACAGCTTGTTTCAAATTGATTCCGTGATTCCACTATCTAGACATGCATTCCTGCTCTGATAGCTCTTTCCAACGGCCTTACCACAATAGCATGAAAGCTTATTGAAAAGCTTTCAGGACGCTTCGCTTGAAAGTGTAGGAACCTTACAGAATCTTACATTGGAATTCTTCCTGTGATGCTGAGAATGTCCAGCTCTCAAATCACTGTCAGACAAGCGTTGCTCACAACATTACTCTAATATATCTCAAAAATTTTGGAGGTTTCTGATAAGGTTCAAGAAATATTTAAATGAATGCTTTGAAGTTCCAATAATTTCCAATATCTTTCAGTATTGTTTAGAACAATTTAGTAACCTTCTTGCAGGTTATAAGAAAACTAATTGTGTTCAGATAAATCAAATTAATTTTTCTATTTATTTAATTAATTTTAACATTATTATTAATATTATTATTATTCAGTTTTTATTATTATTTATGTTATTATCTGTTAACAAAAGAAATGAAATTAAATTTTTCACGGCGGTGGGAATCGAACTGTGATCACCAGCATGGTAGTCAAACAATGCTATCGCTTTACTAAACGAACTGTTATGTTTTAAGTTCAGATCTGATTATATTAGCACCTCAACGCGAAACTACAAACTAATAATAAATACCATTAATCAAAAATATTAAGTGTATGATGATATATAAAGCTAACAAATTCTAATACTGCTTGATGGTATTAACTTTCGATGAAGATAACTAATCTGAATTACATATGAAATGCAACGGGGATCTTTGTTGAAAGGTTCCAGAAATATTGCCGAAATCTTTCCGAAAGGTTGACTAGAAGCTTTGAAAAGATTCACTTCACGTCAGAGTTGAAATTTTTTAAATTTTATATGATGCCTGTACAGAAAGATTGCCGATGATTTTTCTGCGAACCTTTCCATGAATATTCATGGATACTATTAGAAATGCATAACGGAAATCTTCTGGTAGAGGTTTCAGAACTATTGTACGGAATCTTTCTGGAATGCGTTACTGGAATTTGGTATGATTCACGTCACGTTCAGAGTCGACATTTTTTTTAATCTTATATGAAGCTTGCAGAAAGTTGTAGTGTTCTTCTGGAACCTTTCTTTGTAATATTATGAATAGTATTAGAAATGCTAACGGGAATCTTTCTGGAGAGGTTTAAGAAATATATGATACGGGAATCTTTCCTGAATGTTACGGAACTTTGGTAGACTAACTGTCCGTTCAGAGTCGACCATTTTATTATCTTATATGAAGCTTGCGGAAAGATTGTAGTGATTCTTCCTTAAATGGAACCTATCTTTGTATATTGTGGCTAGCTTTAAAATGGTAAGAAATCTTTTCTGGAGAGGTTTAAAAATATTGTTTTTAGCGAATCTTTCCTGAATGTTATTTCTGGAAGCTTTTGGTGATAACTGTCACGTCAGAGTCGGAACATTTTTTTATCTATATGAAGTGCCTTACATTAGAGGTTCCGTGATTCTTCCTGAAACCTTCGCTGTGTATGACGGTTATCTCTTAGAAATGGCTCACCGAAAGTCTTTGAGAAAGTTCACGAAATCTAAAATGCAGCGGAATACTTTCAAGAAAGCTTTTTACAAAGCTTCCTTTTAAGATCTATGTATGTTATCACACAAAATGAGAAATGGAATCTATCGTTGTATACTCTCTGTCTATACTTGCAAGGAAAGATTGTAACGTAACGACTTACTACGTAGTTCAGAAGATGTTTTGTTAATTTCTTACAGAGCTTCTGGGGAAATCTACTATCTTAGAACTTTCAATTGTGCAAGAACTTTCGCTGAACTACTGTCGGATAGCTCCCTCAGGGATAACGCCAATAAGGTAAAACTACACTTTACGAAAATAATCCCTCAAAAAAGGCGCCAGATTATCCCATGACCATCAGCTATAGTAATGAACCTGCCAAAACAACTCGACCGTAAATCTCCTCACTACCTAGCCGATTTATCAGACAATAGTTATTATGATTGTGAGCCCATTTTATTTTCCATTTTAAAGACAGCGCATCTGAAAATTGTAAGATGTAACGAAGTCGAATAGTTCCTACTCGAATGATAATTTGAATCCCCAATATTTCAACTCTCTCTATCCATTAATTATATATTCATGAAACTGCATGTTATATAATAACAAAAAGAGTAGATAACATTCCGGTGGCAAATTGTAAAATTGACACACTTTCCGAACAATTTATATTTAAGAATATATACGAGAGTTACATATACGTAAAAAGGGAATGCTTGAACATCAACACGACACTGTGTAACAGGAATCACAAATATCCAGAGTCAAACGAACATTGCAATCGCTTCAGCCCTTGCCCCAACAGACCAGTACAATGTTATCCAACTACAGGTTGCAAAATTTTATTCGCTCAGTGAGGAATCAAGGTAATAAATATCCTGATATTCTAAATATCTTTCCATATCTCAAAAGCACAAATACTACGTTTGGCCTTTTTCGCTTCAAAGACTGAATAAAAATGAGAATTCCATTTAATTCACACCTTTTATAATGATAATTGTAATAACCACATTTTTATAATTCTTTGTCGGACTTCAATACGTAAATGAAGATTCGGCGATTATAATTAGTTATCTAGCTTCCATGTGCGAGAATGATGAGATATCTCAGTAAACACAACTGGTGGAAACAATGCGTAAGATATTGGTTTACGATCGATATATACCACACTACCGAGTCAATATTCAGATGTATCTTCTACTTTCTTCAACATGCATATTTCTACTTCCGTTAACACAAACTTTATAATTACTTTCGTGGTTTCTGAATAATCACATATCAGTGACATCATGGATAATTCGAATTATCCCGTAAGAGCAAACACTCAACTTAACATGAAGAACGATACTAATCGTAGAGATAAGTTCGTGGTGCAAGCAAAGATGATTGTAAATTATCAAGAAAAAATATTTCAACTACATGATTGCTCGTAATATCAAAATAAAATTCAGTCTCAAGCCATGAATTCAAAGCCCGTCCACGATTTACGCATTGCTTTAAATCCGAAGTTAAATTTATCAGATAGCAGCCCACCTTTTACGAAAATAGTGTCACACCACGACACACTACTCTGATCACAACGATAATCACACTATTGATCCTATATTATAATTAACAAACGATCAACAGCTAAACATCAGAAGCTAGTTTTACAAGATAAAATCAGACACGTCAGATAATAATTAACCAATATAACTCAGTCAAATATCAAAAAGGTTAAAGAGATTTGACGACGTGAGAACCGGCGGTAATCTTAAAGACTCTTCACTGTAAATTCTGTTTCGTACCTATTATCAAATGCCTTTCAACCGACTGATCGAAATGCGTCCCCCACGCGTATATATGTGCTCTAGACTTTTGGTCTCTGACTAGAGCTGCTTTTTTTCAATTTTGTCCTTGTACAACTGCATTACGAAGTATTATCATCGCCGGACCATTTTATGTACCACTAGTATAGTGTTGATATATGCAGTAACGATATTCGAATACCATTCGGATATGCCTTATGAGTATTTTTGTGGAGTAAATATACTAATCGTTCTTTGACGCGTGCGATAGGACAGCTCGACGACAGCGTGCTTTAACATCGCCGGATTACGTGCCACTCTAAATTACTTGTGTTGTTTTAAATATTTGTAAAATCTGATTCCTTACAAACTCTTTGCCTCGATCAGTTATGTACAAGAATTGGACTTTCGACCATCGGCTCTTTTTAGATTTTTTCGAAGCAGCTACAACACTTTTTTTGTACTCTTGTCACGTAAAGGCTCGACCCCAGCATATTTACTGAGAACTCTATAAACTACAAGTAAAATACGCAAAATTGTCGTTGTAGTTTGACGAGATGCATGTCACACAATCCATTCCCAGCAATACTCCACATTAGTGACATTGTACATCAATCTAGGAGAATTCTTCGCTCTAAATGGTTGTGAAGTGTAGCTCTTGATTCTTAACCACTCATTTATCTCACTTTTCTTCTTCTTATTTCCTATGACCGTAAACCGATTCCGTGCACACACAGCGTATCCAGGCCCTGGTCTAGTGTATCGTATTGATTTTCATCAGCACATGTATCCTATACCGTCAACCTTTGTCGCCTGCCTTTTCGTGGTGCTGGATCTTACTCAAACGGCCACTTCAGCGCTGGCAGGCCTGCGAGCTCTAGTACCTTCGTTCCTTAAACTCTTGATACGTCCGAATGAGCGCAACCCAAATATACTTACTCTTACGAGTTCCTATCTTAATGATTATTTTAATCGGAGGAAAATGAAGGGAGAAATCCCTTTTGGACCGCAGACCGTCACTGCCTTCGGGAAAGGAGCCGGATAACGAAATACTTATTCACCGGCGTTAGAATTTCTACAACACTTCTATATTATGGAATTGCATAGGAAAAGT
>CM053168.1:38241677-38272412 GCA_012977825.3 Pteromalus puparum
ACCTTATTATGGGGTAAATGTATGAGTGTGTGGGTATGTGTGTCGGAAGATGCGCGCCAGCAGGAGGTTGCAGCTGTGGATCCTTGGCGCCTGGTCCTAGCGTCGGTGGTTCATTACGGTCAGGCTGTTGGTGGGCCGGCGGTTCTCAGCTTCTCTCCGCAATGGCAAGCAGGTGTGGACAGATGGGCGACTCGATGCGTCTGCTTTCTTTCCAGAGGCGAGAGGATGATGCGCCTTGACGAGCGCGAACGCGTGTACTTGCTGTTCGCTATGGACTGTCGCCTTGGGCTAAGTCCCTCGATATCCTTACGAATGTGTGAACTTTACTTGTGCACTGATGACTAGTACTTATAACTTGTCGTTAGTCTGGCGACTGGCAGCGATTCGGCCTCGATTGACGTTCGGATACCGACTGGATCTCTACACCCCTTTCTCCAGGGCTTTATATACTGGCTTCTAGCATTTTTCCTCATTCCCTTATTTGGAGAGGCTGATGTGACATTTTTCTCGCGCCTCTTGCTCTAATGGAATTATGACAGGTCAATTCATAAATACTGCATTTTATTGCTTCTAGTTTGGGGAATCGAGCTCATAGTTTAGCTCTCCTGCTGTTTCCTGTCGTCTGCGCTCTCTTTGAAGAGCGCACATCTGTGACTTTCCAGAATTCTTTGTATTGGCATAGTCGTAGATAATCTAATATCGTCCGCCCGAATTCTTTAATTTCCGGCGTATTCTAATTTCCATATGACAACGTTGCAGGGTTACGTGTTATTTATGAGGTTTGTTCTTTGGCTTGTTTGTTCCGTGTTCTGGTCTCTATCTGCCATTTTTACGGGAGTCGGCTTAGATGTGTACTGGCTGCTTCTTTTCGGTCTATTTTGGTTGGGTGCGACCTCCTTTCTCAGCGGGTGGTTGCTCCGATGGCGGCGTGTCATAAGTATGGATGTGTATTTTTGTGTTGCACGCGTGTAATTACTTGGTTTTTTTATTCTATAATTTTTGTGTGCGTAATGGAATTGAGGATTCCATTACACTCTCAACGCTCTCGGAATTACTTCTCTTGGTTGAAGGAATTTTGTTTAATGCACGTTTCAAACTTTCACTAATTTTTATCACCTCAGGATTACTTATTAATTTGGATGGAGTATCAGTTGTTGCTATAAAATTAGCTAATTGAAATCTTCCTACAGGCTCTTCAACAGACCTACTCCGCACCACGTCTTCTAGTAAATCTATAATATTTGAGTGTGGTATAGCTTTATCATCAATGCTAACTGTACCTGCATTATCCCATTTAATACGATGCGATGCTGCTGATGATTTCCAATGTTTAAGCAATAAACGTGCTTTTCTCACATAACCCTTGGAAACGCTTGCAAGTATCGCTTCATCGGACAATGGACTTGATATATCTTCATTTTCATGCTCTACATCAAGTATATTTGCATCTGATAAAAGTTCCTCGCGTTCCAAATTTTTAAAACGAAGATATCTTCTTAAAATTTGTAAATATTTTTGACATTTTTCACGTTCATCGGTGATACTTTTTGAAAAAAGTATATCGTGCATCTCACCATCGAGCCGACTTAAATTATCACCCTTTGTCTGTATCGTTGGCTCTTCTTCTACTATATGCTGCTGCTGCTGCTGCTGCTGCTGCTGCTTCGTTACTCTTTCGTACGATTCTTCTGGCACAATGACCATTTTACGTGCGTGTTCCATATTTTAGTTCCCAGAAAGACCAAATATTTTTGACATAAGCGCACCTATAATTGGTGCAAGTAACACTGGTAAAAAAGCACCACCGTTTTGAATAATGACGCGTTTCTTTTTTTTCCACTCTTTTTCACTGTTATTACTACTGTTGGATTTATTTAATAATTTTCTCAAAACATTTTTATGTTTTTTTAACTTTGACTTGTGAGAGTTTTTAACTTTAACGACACCGTGCAATACATTTAACACACACTCGCATATGCTTTTGATGAGTTTTTTATCAGCTACACGTAACAGTGCTAAACGCTGTTGACTATCTGCGTGACAAAGAGCATTCAATACTGCTACACACTTTTTTGTAAAATGCCTCGGTAGGCAACCACACTTTGTATCTTCTTCTTCTTCTTCTTGAGCAGCAGCAGCAGCAGCACCACCACCACCACCACCACCACGCTGTCTTCTATATCGTCTACGACTGGTGGTTCTCGCAGATGCTCCTCTCCCTGCCATTGTTTCAATCAGACTGAAGCTTTAATCATAGAATCCGCTACTTTTATCGAAATTTATTCTTCGGTACATACGCGTAACTAAGTCTATCATCGGGAAAAACAGAAGTTCGGAAACGAAATTCATCCTTGGTTGACTGTTTCAAATCCAACAAAAGATAGCCATGAGCAGTTGACGTACTATCGAGATACGCGTCTTGTAAAAATTTTGGGTCTTCGGGATAGACTTGCCGTGCTAGATATTGTATTTGCGGTCGATCACGTTGATTTTTAAAAATAACGAGATAATTGGCATTTAATGAGATATCGCGTTGACCAGCTCCTTTGTGAAAAAGATTTTGTATAATAAAAATCACACTTAAATTCTTGTGATGACTTCCCTTTGTAAATAAATCGAAAATTATGTTATTCGAGGATTCCCTCATTAAATCATCGATAATTAATAATTTTTTCTTTTCATTGTCTTGAGAATAATCTGAAGGCTGCGGTAATCTCTCGTGAAATTCAACAATTTTTTTTCTACTCGCACTACTACTTGCATCTCCTGGAACAAAGTCCGTCTTATACGTAGACTGCCATTCAGCATAATAGAGTAATATCCGGTCAAAAGTTACATTACACATAAGTGGAAGATGTCGAAGAAACCTTTTGACAAAAACTGTTTTACCACAACCCGTGGGTCCGCTTACGATACACGTAAACGGATGTTTGAATCGTACATCCATTTCGACACACGTGCGCACGTACACACGAGATTTACCTTAAAATAAACTTACAGCACGCGGGCGGCGGCGGCGGCGGCGCGGCACATGTAAAAATAAGCTAATTTTTTCGTTATTTTCGATCGCGTACTCATTAACTATATTCTCTGTTCTACCTCCAAAAAAAGCATCTCGTGGATTTAACGTTATACGACTCATGAGAGGATGCTGTGTTACATATTCGTAGATTTCGCGATTCTCTGCTTTTACTCGATCAAAAGTACATTCCCATATCTCTCGAACTTCATAACCCAGGGCTTTTATTTTTTGAATTTTCCGAAAAGTATTCTCGTACGACTCATCCATAGTTCTACCGTATGACATTATTTTATCTCGTCTTGTATTAAAGCAAATAGGGCAACCGTGTGTGTAACATCCTTGATATTCAAAGACAATACCTTTAGCATTATCATTTTCCGGAGGTAAATAACCATCTACACGAAACCCTTCTGGAAGCATAAATTCACGTGCTCTACCCGCGTGTATGATTTCCCGACCGATCTCACGTTCACACTGTAACAGCCACTGTATTGACTTTTGCGAATGATTATCAGCGCGTCGATATCCACCTGCTGGAATGATACCGATGGTTTTTTCGCGTAAGAAATTTTTTCTATACACAATTGAGCATGCAGAAGCTATAGTCGTTGCCTCTGTAAACGGACAAGTATTCCCGCACTTGATGAAAATTTTTCGAAAAGCCATGCATGCAAGTCTTAAAATTTCTACATCCATACGACAATAATCAAGCATTTCACGTTGAAAATCAAACTCATAAGTATTTCGGTTCTCCTCATACCATACAATAAACTTTTCCCTCTCAGACGTCGACATGGCATTAGGTGTGTAGAACGACGCTTCGGGTAAAGGCCCAACATAATTTTGATTTTCTAAAGTATTGAAAAAATGAGGAAAATATCCCTTTTTGCTAGCTGGCGGTAAAGAAAATGTTTGCGGTAAAGCACTTAATTTCATGTGAAAGTAGTTTAAGCTATCAATAAATTTTGTTCGTCCGCATTGAAGCATAATTATATTTTGTCCATTTAATATTACGTTTGGTACTATTGAAGTATTTTCAACGATTTCTCTCAAAATAAATTGCGCATCAAATCCGCGAGAGTTATGAGCAATACAAATTATTTGACCGAAGGAAGTTTTCTCGCGTACTGTCAAACCTATTAATTGACTAACTGGGTCGTCGCGAAATATATGCTCTCTCACACCACACGTATGACATAGTACATTTATATTTTCATCATCCATGCAATCATCGCAAACCTGTTGTACAACACATAGATTTGGAATGTGTATTTTTATCTCTGCATGTTCGCGATAAGCAGAATCTTGACGTGTCTCAAAATCATAGAAAATAAATAAGTTTTTCTTAGGAGCTTTACGATTAATCTGTTCGTTAACATTACGTCCAATGGGTTGAATATAACAGAGCTGATTTACATCGTGTTTTTCACGACATAAATTACACCAATTTATTCCAAACTCGTGCTTTGACTTGTAAATATTAATTCTTTTGCAACACATATTACAAACTTTCACTACATCGCATATTTTTTTATTATTTTTTTTTATATGAGCCATCTATTTTGTGACGATCGAAACATATTTGACCGTAAAATTCTCTGTTACATTCTGCACACTTTATAGTATCTATATCAGAAATACACACTGGTGCGCAAAAACACCTGTCACATTTAGCTGTGCATCTATGCTCATCTACACGTATCTATAGCTTTTATTACAATGCTCGCAGAAAAAACGATTGCGTGCAGCACCGGTTAAATTTAATATTGTATCGAAATGTCGCCTTTGCGCATCGGACAAAAGATTTATATTAAAATTTGAAAAACGTAATCAATGCAACGGAATAATCTTTACTTTCTTCAATATGTAATGTAAATCGATTGATAAGCACAATTTAGAATCACAATTAAACTGTGAACTTAGAAATAAAGGTTTGTTTATCGTAAAATTGTAAACTCTTATGCGGATTGATCAAAATGAAGTTAATAATGAACCAAAAAAAGTGACTGGTATGAATATAAACTATATGAATAAATCTTTTTGTTCTAAAAAAGTTTATTTGGAATCAATAAGCGTACAAACGGATGTTTATATAAAGAAAGAAAAATATATATTATCCTCAAATAAATGGTATGTCAATGTAGACAAATTTATTTATCGGTGTACAAAATATATTATATTATTTCTTAATCTGTTGATGATTCATCTTGATTACTATTCTAGAAAAAAATTATTGAAAATGTTATTTTACATTTAATATTACGATTTTTATAATATACCTCATTGATAAATATTTCCGATCCTTGCAAAAGTTCAACAAGATCCAATGGAGTATTATTGATAACTTTTATTTGTTCCAAGTTATTAACTTTTAATAAAAAACTATTTCCTAAAAATTAAAATCATGACAAANTTTCCTAAAAATTGAAATCGTGACAAAAGTTAAAAACATAATTAATAAGATTAAAATATTTATACGTAATATGTATACCATTTTTTGTAAATCTCCTGTAACTTCAATTTTGTAACCCAATTCACAATTTAGTTTCTTCTGTAGATTTGATTAATAATACGTCTAACTTATGTTTTTTATTTGTGATTGATCCAAAATACTCGTGACTTCTTTTTTCATTGCGTACAACAAATTCATTGTATATATATCCAGTAAGTTCTATAAAAAATGTATATGTTAGAAGTTATGAAATGTTAAATAATTTATGAAAAAAATAATTGCCAAATGTTTAATAAATATTTGTAAAGATATTTAATTACTTACTAACGTAACCATTTTTATGGGGAATTTCATTAAAATCAATCTTATCAATTTTCGAATTTCTCCATTGAAATTCTCCTAAAGAGTCGATGGTGGAAAACTTTTGTATATTTATTTCAAAAGATAAATTACCCTTGTTGTAATTTTTAGCTTCGACTACTGATGCATTACGAATTAATACTTTCTGTAACATGAACAAATATTATTATTCATTATGTTTTATATGTAAAAAAAACTTAAATATTTGCCTCGTTTAATTTTAATTTTGCAGCAAAAAGACCAATAATTTCATTGTACATGTTACACTGTGTTTTAGTGCCATCATTATTATTCAATATACATTTTTTAATTTCAAACTCGGCATTTTTTAATTTATTGGTGTAAGTTTCAGTATTCGAAATTTCTTCAATATAAGCAACTAAATTTCTGAAAAATAAAATCAAGATCATAATAATTATTAGATAATAGAGAAAAAATATGATATATCGACGATTGAGCGGAATAACAACGTATCTCGGCAGCGGCTTTGAGATCGTCGTATCCCGGCGGAAGCTTTATTCATGTTAATCCTTTTGGTCTCATTTTAAATCAATTTTTGATGATTATACGAATCAATCATATAATAAGACTATATGAATCAATTTCTAAGCTTGTATTCATATTTGTATACATTGCTATACACACAAAAATGAAACAATATAAACTTAAAGAACTTATATTATATCGATGGCTGAGTGAAATAACAACGTATCCCAAGGGCAGCTTCAAAACCGTCGTATCTCGGTTAATTGCTTCAAGAACTTCGTATCCCGGTGGCGACTTCGAGGACGTCGTATCCCGACGGCGGCTTCGAGAGCGACGCCTATATTTATATTGTTTATATTGTTTTATTTTTGTGTGTATAGCAATGTATACATCAATACAAGCTTAATTTAAAAATTGATTTATATAGTCGTATTATATGATTCATTCGTATAGTCGTGTTGTTATAAAAATTGATTTAAAATGAGACCAAAAGGATTAACATAAATAAAAGTATAAGTATATTTCTTACGCAGATTTGTCTCCAGTTTTGAATTTTGTATTAAACAATTCTGTTGAGATAAAAGGTATACTATTTTTTTTCTTGATTCAGTATTTTTTTCTTGATCTAAATTTTCACTTTTTCTTTTCGACATTTTGGAGCTATAATATTAAAATTTCACACTGTGCTATGGTAAACTTTAATATAAAAATAGAAAAATAGAAAAAATTTGAAAATATAAACTTTTATAAAACACATAAAAGATACGATTGATCGAAATTTGTGTAAATGAGGTTGGATAAAAAAAAAACAAATAACGTATATTGTTGTTATATATATAATTGACTCCACGAATCAATATTCATAAGTAATAAATTGACGTACAAAAATAACCTAAATTATAATTTCGAAGTATAAACATTGGTCTAAAAAATGGATAAGTAAGTAATAAAATATATCTTTATAAATATCATATAACAATTTATATATTAAATTATGATGTATATTTTTTGTATAAAATATTTTCGGTGTATTTACTGTAAATTAACATTTAATAATTCGGAAAATTTTATAGACCATCAAAAAATACATGAAAGTAAATATTTTGAATGTGAAGAATGTAATATAATAATTAAAAATAAAAAACATTTTAATCGACATGTAGAAGAGCATAAATTGGAAAAAAATAAAATTTGCTCTATATCCCTGGTAGAAATGTTAACCAACGGTTTAGCATCCGTTCGGCAAATCGCAACGAGTTTGCCAACGGTTCAACCAACCGTTGGTTTAAAGTACTGTTAATTTCGTCACGAAATAAGAAATCCCTTTGCCAACTGTTCGTCCAACCGTTGGTTTAACATACTGCAAATTCCCCTACTACACTAGCGATCCGTTGGCCAACGGATCCTTAACCTTGAAATCACAAAAGTAAATTAAGTTACACATTAAAGTCATATATTCAAATTTGTAAAAAAACTAAATTGTTATTAAATTAGTGTTAGAAAATTATTTTTTGGAAAATTAATTTTGAGGTTAATTAAAGATGATGATTATAAAATCAATTCAAAAGAGGATAAGGTGATACAAAAGAATAGTTCCTTTATAATTAATTTAACAATTAATTACATTTCAACATTAATTTTAACAATTTTCTTCTTTCTTTCAATCAAAATTTCTATTTCTTCCGGAATCTTGATAGCTTTTACTGAATACTGCTCTTGCACTGATTTCATCCGCATGCTCCAGAGGCTGATCACGCGCATGTATAGCACTGTACTGTCCGCTCCAGACACCACGCATCAGACGTATGTACACACACACACACACACATACACACACACACACACACATATATATCTACCTATATTATATAGTTGTTTTGGAGATACTCCCCCCCGCCCCAGCCCCCCCGCGCCACCCCCCCCGCAGCCCCCCCGCACCCCCCCCCTCGCACTGCCCCTCCCCGCAAAATAAGGCCAAATTCTTTCATGTGTTTTCCATGTGATTTTGGATAATGTAAGAAGCCCCCCCGCAGCACCCCCGCACCCCCCGCCAGCCCCCCCGCAGCCCCCGCCGGCCCCGCAAGCCCCCGCACCCCCCCCCGCGCACCTTCCTTCATTACAGCTTTTCCTAAAACTTATTAATGTAGTACAATTTTCTGCTCCTAAAGTTTTTTATTAGCAAAAAATTTACTAACAACAATTGTAATAGTACATCGGATAAAATCGGATCAATTTATGACACACGTTTTGAACTCATCTCTTAACGATCATTTTTAGTCGTGGTACTTCGCACGCGTATAATTATTTCGGATTTTCTAAAAATATATTAAGGCTAGTATTAGCCTAGCACTATATTAAGATATGATGATAAGGTTACTTTCCTCCGACTCTACCAATCGAACGACATCGAGCAATACAATACATTTCTGGATAAAATAATGTCTTAGCCTCCGGGAGAGATCCTACATCCTTCTGTAGAAACTTTTCAAGCCCTATGAACAGCTCATAGCCACATCAGTATCAAAATTATATATAACAGTAGAGATAAACTAATATAAGAGATATAACTTAAATTTTATTTTATTTTTTCTCCATCCACCTATGAGGTAAATTAGACACGGAGCGTTTTTTTATATTTTTTTTGTAAAGTTTTGTCACTAAAAGTTTGACTTATTTGAAGTAAATACATTCTTATAAGGTTTTTATTTTGCTTTTTATTGTTAACACTTGATGGCGTATACTTAGCATTGACTTTTGCTTTTGTCATTTGTATGACCTTTGAGTGTTATACTTAGCATGTCTTTTGCTTTTGTATATTATATCACTTTGCTTATCGTGTTACTAGCATTGTAAAAACTTTTCATAAGGTCATACAATGTTGAATTATATATCAAAGTCTTAACAAAATTAAAGTTATCCCCGATAGGCAATCGATATATATATATAGCGATTTTGTTCGAGGGCCCTAAATATTATTGCGAGTAAAAATTGTAATCTCAGTACTTAGGTGCATTATTTAAACTTAAGTTTTCGAAAAAAATGTTGACAAAATAAATTAAATAAAGCTAATGAGCAGTTACAAGTAAAAGATTTAAGAAGTATATTCTAATCTGCAGAGATCGATAATTCGTATAGAAATAAGAATTGAGATAACAAGAAAATACCGTCCGCGATCCAAATTTATATGATTGTGCCTTATTCTTTACTTAACTTGGTCTGCTAATAATGCAAAGCTTCCCTAGGTAGACCAACAAAATTTTATTTGTTTAATATTGAGTTTTAGCGAAACTAAAACATTAATAAATGAAAAACATATTTGTTTCCTCATTATCTACGTTAAAAACGAAAAGAATCGATCATCAACATATATTTAGACGGCCACAGCGTCATGTCAACAACGCAGCAATGTTATTATAGAAAAGTAGATGATGGACCAGATTTATGTATTAATTGCTAACATATAATTGAAAGTGGAGAAGAATCAAAATAATTCTCCAAACATATTTCCAAAAAACATGAAAAAAAAAACTATATATTAAATGCCATAAGCAAGGAACGGTTCGGCCGTTATTCAGTACTTTTACTTTTTTCTTCGCATTTTCTCTATTTCGACAAACATTAAATTCTGACCTTTTATGATCTACAAATTTTATATATAACTACAATAAGATCTGTCTCTTGTTCCAACTAGCAACTTAATTCATCAGATAACACGAAAATAACAGTTGAAAAATAAAAATCAAAACAAAAACTACAAATGTGTTGCCTCCTCTATACGCACCCCCCCCGGCGAGCGAAGCAAGCAGGGGGGCGTAAGGCCCACTAGATGATATACTATAGCTGTGTATAATACGTCAGACCACACGTACATGATTGACCTGAACTCTTCATTCTCAAATAAGAAATTTCTGAAGACCTTCGGAATCAGACTATTTTTGGAAGTCGAATATATAATATACTTTTTATTATCCATGATTACGGTAATCCGTCAATTAAAATCGAAAAGCAAATTAACATTTTTCATATTTAAAATATCTATTGCCAGTGTATTTTTTCCAACCGTTCGGTAAACCGTTGTGCTAACTTTTGATTTAGAATGTTTTCCCAGACCGTTGCTGGTAACTCGTTTGGTTAATACTTTTCATAACGTTGGCCAAAAAAAATCGCGCTAACAATTTTTAGTGACAAGCCATTTGTTGGGTTATTTTCTACCTAGGACCTGTGAAAAATCATTTAAAAGGAGCACATTTTAAATAGACACACATTGCAAGCTTCATCTCATCAACCGAATATATAAAAATTTGTAAAGAATGGGGGAAAAGGTTTTAGACGAACAGATGTACTGAAAAACACATAAAAAAACTCATTGAAAAAAAAAAAATATATACCTATCTAATAAAGTTGTTTTAAAAAATTTCAAAATTTTTAAATAAATCTACGTAAATACTTTACAATCTTGCTTTATTTGTATTTATAGTCTAAGGGCGCCGACCGCATACGCTTTCGTGGCCACTTAGGTCCCGCTAACGCCAGTTTTTTAGACGTATTTTTGGTCGCTGAATTCCGATTTCGAGGTCTCTCGCCGAAAAAGTGGGACATTCAAAAGTTATAAACAAATTAATTGTTTAAAAGGCGATATCTCCTGAAGGAAAACATCGCCACCAATTGAAAACTTGTTTTAAAGGGTTATTTATCATTTAGAAACTTTTTTCTTTCTATACCTTCTTTACTATAGCTGCCTATCTTTTCGAGATATCTCCGAAAACGGTTTTTGATGGCGCCTTTCGTACCTACGCCGCGCGAACGGCCGCCGACCCGCCGCGTCCCGTTTTTGCGTTATTGCTTTTACTTACTATAAAGTACAGTAGATTTTATGCATGTTAGTGGCAAAAAGCATGCCTCCATTACATTATTTACTTAAATTGAATAATTCCATCACGCAAAAATGTGTGTTTATGGTTGAATCGTTTTCGCTAGGCGTGGTAGGCAATATTTGACTTTGGTGATTTGACTTGTAAATATTGTAGAAAATGAAGCAAAATCTTGTTAATTGTTTAGTTAATTGTATTTATTTGTTAGTAAATAGATAAAGAATTATTATTTTTGTTCAAAAATAGTTGTTCAATAAAAATTAAATAATTTATAAGCATGCTTTACAAAAATACTACCTTACCCTGCAACTGAAATTAATTACAACGCAAAAAAAACGGGACGCGGCGCGTACAACGGTAGCGAAGGCGCATCAAAAACCGTTTTTCGGGGATATCTCGAAAAATATGCAGTATAGCTAAAAAGGTATAGAAAGAAAAAAGTTTCTAAATGATAAAATAAACCCTTTAAAACAAGTTTCAACTTGGTGCGATGTTTTACTTCGGAGATATCGCCTTTTAAACAATTAATTTGTTTATAACTTTTGATATCCCACTTTTTCGGCCGAGAACCCTCGAAATTCGGATTCAGCGACCAAAAATACGTCTAAAAAACTTGGGTTCAGGCGGGGACCTAAAAGTGGCCACGAAACGTATGGTCGGCGCCTAGACTATTACCCTTTTTCGGTTTTTATCTAACGTTAATTGTGGTTCGTCTAAGACGACTATGTGAATCAATGTTCATAATATAACTATATGAATCAATTTTTTTTGGTTAATCGAAGTTTGCCGTATTGATTGAGGATATTGCACATCTTTTGCATAATTTTTAATGAATCTATATAGGAATCAATCTCTATACGACATATGAATAAATTTTTTCTATACATATAGTTTATAAGTATAATTAAGATTACTAATCTTGACGACTATGTGAATCAATCTTCATAATACGACTATATGAATCAAGTATTTTAATTATTCTAAGTTTGCCATACTGATGGCCGATATTTCAAATCTTTTTTGCATGATTTTCAGTGAATCTATATACGCCAAAATTATACACGTAAAATATTGTTTCAATATAAATTTATACCTTTTTGAATAAATTTTTCTGATGTTCAATAAAATTTTTTAGACGATTAAAATTAATATTATAAATTACTGGGTTACATTGAATATTTAATATTTATATACATACAAAATACAATATTATTTTTAAAAATATTTATTTATCTTTTAATGTAAAGTTACATATGTATTTTAACATGTCTGTTATAATTGCTTTTATCGGTAAATCCTTTTAGACAAATAGAACATTTGTATTTTTTACTGTTACTATGCACTCGCATGTGAGTAGTCAAGTATTGTTTATACTTATACTCTTTAGAGCAGATTTGACATGTATATACATTGTTCATGTGTGTATTGATGTGATCAATTAACACACTTTTTCGACTATACCTCTTATCACAATAATCACAAACACATTTCGTGTATCCTGTATGGCTGTTAATATGGTTTGCTAATTGCGATTTCGTAATGAATTTTGATTCACAAAGATCACACTCATACATTTTGTCTTTGAAGTGTGATTTTTTGTTAACATTTGAGTTCCCTTTTTGCGTGAACTTCTTGTTGCAAATATCACATACAAAATGCCGTTTGTGTGTATGAATTTGTGAGTGTGTTGTCAAAGAACTTTTGTTTTTAAAAACTCTGTCGCAGGATACACATTCATACTTCATTTTCTGTCTCATCTAAAAAAAGATAATTATCTTCCTATATTATATGTTCATTTTGGCAAAACTTCCCAATAGCAGTGTAAATTCTAAAGCATAACATTATAAGTACAACTTACTTACTTTTACAAAATAAACAGACGTTAAGGTTAGCAGTAGTAGCAGCAAAAAAAATATAAATAATATATATCTTGAAGTCCTAAAAAGCATGAATAATTGAATTTATTAATTGAAATGATAAAAATTAAATGTTGTAAAAGATAGTTGCAAAACTTACGGTGGCTGTATATTGTTTTATCGTCCAAAATAGATTGAAGTACTAGAGAGTGTTTCTAACTACTCACTTTTATTTTGCACTGATAATGGGGTTAGAAGTAACCGTTATTATATCAAACATAACAAGAGACAAACATACATGTATTACCGAGTAGCAGAAGATGTCGGTAAAATAGATTAACTGCTGTACCACTGGCGTATAATACATCTTACCGGACCGGTCATGTGACAAAATATCGGGAAAAGAAACTGTGACGAAAAGAAATAAAACAAGCAAATTTTTAACTTGCAATATGCAATGCAATCATAATATCTCAATGAAATCAAGATTATTTTTAGTGAATAAAAAAATTAATTTGAATGTACACATAACAAGATTTACTTATGTCCTGACCGTTTTTGACGGTCTTACGCGGCAAGCCAAAACTTGCCGCGTAAATTTAAATGGTGTCATTGCCGTTAAAAAAAAAATTATCAATACATTTTTTACTATCAAATAATACAATTTTTGACTACCAAATAATTATTTATAAACTAAAAAAATTATAATGAATAATTTTACAATTACAAAATAATTTGTTCATATCATCCGAATCATTCGCGTTAACTCGCTCAGCAACAATAATTTATAAATAATTATTCGATGTAACAAATATATTTATTAATTTTTTCTAAAAGAAAATTATATTATTCAAACTTACGCGGTAAATTTTAGCTTTACTCAAGGGTTGGCGCATGCGCAGTCCACTATATACTCTCCTTTACATCCATAATATATAGGAAGAAAATATATAGTTTATATATAATTCTTTTTATAGCACTGAGTGGCATAAAAAAGTGTTTTAGTTGCCATATAAATAATGATTAGAAACGTGAAATCAACTCAAAAAAATATAAATATAAACAATATTTGACGACTCGCGAGCGCATAGTACTGATAAAGAGTACAAAAGTTTAATTTGTATCAAAGGGTTTACGGATAAAAGTAATAATATAATTGACATAATAAAATACATGTTTAATTTAAGCATGAGTTGTTAATGTTGTAACAACATGTTAATGTGTAATACATTTGTATTATATGTGTTGGTGTATATGTTTATAAAGTAAAAACAAATCATAAAAATAAATTTTGAAAACAAAAATCTAAAATGGGGGGTTGGCGAGCGGAGCGCAAGGGGGGGCGAAGCCCCAACTATGTATATATATATATGAATTATAATATATATATCTGTGTGTGATGTGTGTGTGTGTGTGTGTGTGTGTGTGTGTGTGTGTGTGTCATTATATGTCTTATTTTCTGAGAAACCTTTAATTGAAATGTTATTTAACGTAATCTTGGTATTTATTACATTTGAGATATCGTTTCCTCACCACCTAAACGGTAGATATCTCGGCGCGTTTTTTTTGGTAAGTGAAATGAAATAGTTTTCTTATCTAACATTTTTCTATACTAAGGTTGAATTAATTTTTTACTTTTCTTTTACATTTCGCTTAAAAAAGTTTTCAATATCTCCCAATTGTTAATCAGATTTAAATGTAGAGAATGAATTGATATATTTGTTTAAAGTGGTGATCGCCCAATCGCCATAATTTTACTAAATTGATTACGTAATTGCAGTGAAAAGTAACTTCCACCTGATTTTACATGTAATTCAATAGCATTATTGCTCGATAATAACACGACAAATGAAAGTCGACCAGTATAGATAAAATCCATTAATGGAAACTGAGATTGGAAGCGATACAGTTTTTCAGTTATATAGAGATACAGGTAAGAAAACAACAATTGTTGAAGGCTTTAATATCTTTAAACTAACTGTATCGATAAACAACCAAGAAAGAGCATAAAGGTCTATATAATGTAACTGAATCAAAATTTATTAAATTGATTATTGCCTTTTTACTTCAGTTCATCGCATCATCGTAGAAAAAACGAACTCAATAGTATATCAGCGGTGAAAAAACAAAGTTGAAAGGGTTTTCGCAGATAGTTCCTTTGAAAATAACTGGTTTAATAAGATTCCCGAAAGAAAGGGATGCATTGTGTATATAATTCTACTAATCAAAATTGAATTGATTATGCTTTTTTTTACTTTCGCAGTTATCGCGTCACGTACGAAAAACGATTTCATGTTTTTGATTTTTTTCTTCAGACTGCCATGTAAATGACTTAAAATTTAAGTGGTATATAGTTCTAATTACCTTCAATAATCATATATTTTTTTAGAATGATTCACTATTTGGTTTTTGAGTTATAACGATTTGAAAAAATTGCACTGTATGGTGTATAATAAAAGAACGACGAACGATAATATAAATTTTTCACGGTAAAAACATAGGCAATTTTATTCTCTTTCAGGTGCATATTAAGCAATTTACTTTTATAAACTTTTTCGATAACTTTGTTGGCAAAAACTGAAATCTCAAAACTAAAAAATCACTATAAAAAAAAACGCGTATATAAATTGTAAAAACGGACTTTCGTCCCACTATCTTCTAGCAAAAACAAAGAAAATGAGACTTGGTGGGTTAAAATTCACCAAGTAGAAGCTGAGAAATTGATTTTTCTAAAAAATTTGGCTTCTTCTTATAGGGTTGTTTAGTGCTTCTACAGCAAAATAATTAAATTTGGAAATATTTAAAATAGAATTCACATAATGTATTTTAAAACAATATTTTATTTATTGGAACAATGAATTTCATTGGAGGAAGCTACGTGCCAATGAATTGGCAGCGTCTTTTTTAAGTGTCAGCGGTGTTGCCAGGTTAGAGGGTTTCCCTCTAGATCTAGAGCGATTTTACGACCTCTAAAGGAAAAACAGAAGGAAAAAATGTCTAGAGGGATTTTTTAGAGGGGAATCAGGTACAGCAAAATTTCAATATACAACTCCAAACCCCAAACCAAACCCAATTACCCCACGGATAATAAAGAACAGAAGTAGAATAATATGCGATTTAACCTGTTGATTATTGGACGGAGGTGTATTTTAATAAATACTAAATGTATATGTACATTACTAAAACGTCTTGCTCTAAACAAACAAATTACTCTTCTAAAAACATGTCCAACACATTAATGTCGCTTTCACTGACATTTTTATAAAATTCTTTGAAGTTAAATGATTTTAACATAGCAGCAGTAGGAGTAAACTCCGTGCAATCTATTTGGGATGTACATCGCACATGCAAAATGGCTTCGACCATAATTACTTCCAACTTATTCCTAAGCTTATCTTTAACGATATTTACAGTAGAAAATACTCTTTCTACCGATGCATTTGACAATGGCAAACTGAATAATGCAAGCGCTAAGTTACAAATGTTTTTGAATTTGCTACCTCCGTCAACGAATCTTAGAAACTTCTACCCAGTAGTCGACGACATTTTTCTGAGGACTTATTTTAACGCTGTGCAATAAAATCCATCGCCTGATTGTCTCATCTACATCGCCACAAACATGTTCAAAATGTTGCGCTACTTCTAAAATATTTGGTTTCATTTGCTTGGATGCATTTTCTTGCGAAAAGAGTGAGATTTTTTCAAGAATATGTATGTTATCGGGCATTCTTTGTTGCAATTCGCGAGCAAGTTCAATTGAAAATTCTCTACTTCTGATTTTTATATTTTTCACAGTTTCTTTGTCGAGAGATCCGCTCATTTTGTTGAATTCATAGCCAAAATTTATGCAATCATAAGGCATTAAGAATTTTGAAAAATCAAAACTGTGAATTTTAGAACGACTGACTTTTTCTAATTGCTTTTTCTAACCCATAATGAGAATAAATTCCTGAAGCCAATTCAATAATTTCGATGGATCTAGGTGTTTTCAACAGCGTACGTGCATCGCTGGGAAGTTCTTTTATATCAAGAATATTCTTCAACCCTTTTAAAAGCATTGTGATAGCATATTTACGAACATAACACATATTACCCCATGAACGTAAAAAGTCCACTAATTGCTCAGACTTGCTTTTGACATTATTTGATGGTAACAATAATTCAGGGATAGAACATAGATTAGGGTTGATGACTTGATTTACATTTACATTATCAATAACATCATTATTATATATAACAAGTTGATCATTTGACCAAAATATCTACTACACAGTTATCATAGTTATGTATCTCTACGGCACTCCTAGTATTGGGACAATCGTTATTAATATTGTTTACATTTGCTACATCTATTAGAACATTTTTCTCTCGATTATTATTGCTACGGATCAATTTATCAATACTATTTTTCAACATTTTTGATACATTTCTTTGGCGTTGCCTCTTAGAGAGGTTAGAAATCCTTTTAAGTCTTTTTACCATAGTTAAATTATAAGAAATCAAATAATTATAACTAGTATGTGTATCTCTTAAATTTTTATATGAAAAACGAATAATTTATTATTATATTAATAGTTTATTTAAAGATATATACTCACAAAAAAGGGATCGCTGATCGCAAACGTTCTCATTATGATTTTATTAGGTCTCTCAAGTTTTCGATATCTTATTGCAAACTTCCTGTGGCACCTAATCGATATCGTAATTAACGATAACCATTGGACATCAAATGATTGATAGTGTTTGATTAGAAATTTTCAGACATCTATTTTTTAACATATGATAGTTATACAAAAGACAACACTATTAAAGATACCTTGACGATAACCTTCTAAATTGAGGCGCAATAACTTTATTTAGAACAACTTGAAGATATCCATAAAATGACGCAGAAAAGATATCGGTAAAATGATATCCTATAGATGTCCCTATCTTATCAGTGTTTATTGGGGTTGTTGTAATTCTGATGTCTCCTACTGATAGCTATACGACATTGGCATCAGAGGAGAGAGAATTTAGTATTTATCGTTGCCAATTTGACCATGTAAGCACTACCATGGTGCTGATTCGCACTATCTGGATGGTGTAGCTTGGCGTTGCTGGCTACTTCAAAACCCTCAAGGTGTCTCTGGAACTGATTCATACCATCTAAGTAGTGCAGGCTGGGTTGTTGACTTCTGCCACTACATCGAGAAGACCTTGGAGCTAGATTTACTCTATCTGCAGTGGTGCTGATTGGCGTCTCTGGGTACTTCAACATTATCTGCTCGTGCTGCTTGGTGTTTCTGGCTGATCTAACAATCTTCAAGCTATATTCAAACTTTCTGGATGTCCTTGAGACGTTGCTATTTGCTTGAACCACCTGAAATTGACCATGGACCCGTATTCTTGCTTTCTGACAGTCCTGGTTGGCGTAGCTGGCTGCTTGCTGGGAGTATTGATTGATGTTCTTGGATACTTCAAACACTTTAATACGGCTCTGGAGATGGGTTTGTACTATTCTACATGGTAAGATCCAAAAATTACAATGACTCGTACTGTATGTTTAATTAATATTGAATCTTTAATAGGTTTTGATTTAAAATACTTTATACTGTAACGAGCGCTTGAATTTCCCGCGCGTTCGTTAGTCGCGCGAGGCGGAGCTGTCGGCGCGTAGGCTAGCAGACGACGTCGGCGGCCGACGTCGACAGGGTTAGGTACGCGCGCGAGAGAGCGAGCGAGTAGACTCGAGTTCGCTTCTGCCGGATCAACATCGGCGATATACCGCAAATAGTCCGCGGATCCTTCACTGCACCCGGCGTACACCGAGACTCACCAAGCACGTCAGCACCTGGAGGGACGCCTCCAGACCCGAGTACGAGTGGCCCGGAATCCCGTGGAGTGCCGTAAGGGACGCGAGAGCGAGTTAGCTAACGGCGAACCGGCGACCGAGTAAGTTGCGTTTTATACTATCTTCCACACGAAGCTGCCGCAGGTCTGGACTCGCTGCCACCGAGTCCTCGACCCGGCTTCGTGTGTGACATTGTGCACGATCCTCTCGCCATCGCGCGTGCGAACTTTGTATACCAGTTTGTATCATCATTATAGTCACAATACATTTCTTTTATCGTTAACCCCAGTGTATTCATTTGTGTTCTCCCGAGTGTCCCCCGTTACAATACATGTTCTAAGTTTTCTAAATAGATATCTTTTATTGCTTACGGGTATCTTAACACTGATTATTATCAATATACTGCTAAGTTTTTTATTTGTAAATATAAACTAACTCGAGTTATAAGCATTTTCATGATTTGATGTTAATGGGAAAAAGTTGTATTTTTCAAAGATTTACAACTTTTCCATTCAACTTTTTTTTGTAGAATGCTTAGAATTCGAGTTAGAGCCAAAAACCGTTTTTAGCGATTTTGGGAGGTGACCGCATTCCGCGTATACATGCAGGATCAAGCCCAAAATAGAACTGTCAGCTTACTATTATAAGAGGAGTTCACACACAAATTTTTAGCCCGATTGACTAAAATCTCTCAGAGTTAATCGAGTAACACCAAAATTTTTATTGGAAATACACGTAAAAATCCATAAAATCAAAACAAATTGTGCCCGCATTTCAAAACGACTTAGAGGATCGGGATAAAAAAAAACTAGTTTTTTGGCTTTTGCGAAAGGAGACTTCTCCTAAAATTACAGCCTGATCGGTCGAAAATTGTGCGAGATATCGCATGGTACACATTTTTCGCACACGAAACTATAAGGCACTTCCGTGTCGCGGTCGTGCCTAAAAAGAACTGAGATCAATTAAACAAAGTCAAGTTAATTACATTTAATCATAATAAAGCAAACATTTTTTTTTCTGTTCAATGAAGGGTTTACTTAATTTAAAGTTAAGTTATATAATGGTCAATTAAGAAAAACTCTCAAGATACTTACTACGTAACTTGCCCTGCCTGATTCATTTTGTTTATTGGTGAACAACTAAAATTTTCTTATTATGTATTAGACCGTCATACAAACATCATAAGTACAATGAAACGGGCATGCCAAGTTACGTAATAAGTATCTTGAGAGTTGTTCTTAATTGATCATTATATGACTTAACTTTAAATTAAGTAAACCGTTCATTGAACAAAAAAAATTTTTGCCTTTTTATGATTAAATGTAATTAACTTGACTATGTTTAATTGATCTCAGTTCTTTTTTCTCTGTAATTTCGTTTCGGAATATATAAAACTCCTGTGTATCGTCTAGAGTGGACGGGTGGGCGCCTATTACCACTACACAGCGCGACCTCAGGTTGCGGATAGAGGAACGGCCCCTGAGAAAGATATTAGCTGCGAATAAATCGAATGAGCAGCCGCGGACAGCCGATAGGCTCGGGCGTGGGTGTGATGAGCCCACACTGGCGAACGCATTCATCTAGAAACACTACGCAAGCGCCATAACAACAAACATTCAACAATATTTCCTATTTCACTCTATCTTTCTATCTCACTATAATTATAATCTACCTCTTTTAGCACACGTTACAAAAATCCTGCTGTCATGGAGGATGCGGGAGCGATGACAACTGTCCCGAAAGGGGATGTGTAGAATGATTCGCCACCTGGTCTTACACGGCAACGAAGCCAGCGAAGGCGCGCTGCCTTGCAGGGGGGCATTAGGATACGAGAATGAGACCGTAGTGTGTCTGACGGTGAGTTGACTCTGTCCTCATCAAAGTCGAAAATCTCTCATACTTAGTTCTAGAGAGGCATGAGGGTTATCACATCTAGAACGGATGTCTCACCTGCGATCGGAACAGGATCCAAAACGCGCGGGTTCAACTAACAATCATGGCTCAAAAAAAAAAAAAAAAAAAAAAATCAAACCAAAACGAAAAGGGAGTTAAAGGTGGGAACGTGGAAGGTACGCAGTTTATACAGAGCGGGTGGGTTCTAGGAAATCGTAAAAGAAGCTGACGGGTACAATTTAGATTGAGTAGCAATACAAGAAACTAGGTGGCAAGATAGCGGGATGTTAGCAAAGGATAACTTCGCCATTATATTCGGGGGCGCGAGTGGACATTCCTTAGGTATCGGATTTCTAGTTAATAAAAGAATTATACACTCTGTTAAAAGTTTCAAATTTGTAAACGACAGACTCTCGCATATCATCATCGAAGGGGCGTGGTATAATTACGTGGTTGTTAATGTCGACCGATTCGCGCCTTACGACACCAAAATAGTAGTAGGGGATTTTAACGCTAAAATAGGGAAAGAGGAAATGTTTAGGCCCACTATAGACAAGGAAAGTCTGCACGAAAGCAGCAACGATAACGGTTTTAGAGTCATAAATTTCGCGGCGGCAAAAGATCTTATAGTAAAGACTACGTGCTTTAAGCACAGGGATATACACAAAAGCAACGTGGACATCGCCGGACGGAGCCACGCAAAATCAAATCGATTACTTTCTTATCGATAAGAGGCGCCACACGAACGTACTTGACGTAAGAACCTATAGGGGGGTGGATTGCAACTCGGATCATTTTCTAGTAGTAGCCAAATTAAGAGCCAAATTTGTAGCCGGGCAAAATAGTAAACGAGCGAGTAAAGTAGAAACCTTCGATATTGAAAAGCTGCGAAACGGGACAGAGTGAATTGAGTATCAAGTAGAAATAAGGAATCGGTTTCAGGTGATCAAGGAACGGATGCACCGACGGAGGTGGATGGCGATCTGAACAGTCTATGGGGGGTTATCGAAAAAACGATAAAAGAGGCAGCGAATAAAGTGCTAGGTAAAAAGAAAAAACCAAAGAGCAAACCATGGTTTGACGAAGAGTGCGAACTCTGGTTTGAGAAGCGCAAAAAGACCAGTACCACAAAATAAGAAAACAAGTGGGTGTGATTAGAGAAATTAAAAGCGCGAGTACCAAAAGAACGAGATTAAAAAGATAGAAACTAACAGTAAGGAAAATAACCCGCGCGAGATGTACAAAAAAATTAACGCTATTAGGAAGGGTTTCCAGAGAAGATCACAATTAATGAAAGATGAGGGCGGAAATCTCGTTACAAGCGAAAGCGAACTGCTAAAGCTGTGCGAGGGATATTTTGATAAATTACTAAACGTACATGAAAACTGCGAGGAAACGGGAAACGAAATCCACACTGCTGAACTCCATATGGAAGAACTTACCTATAAAGAAGTAGAAGCCGCAATCAAAATTCACTGCTAAATCAAACCGAGCTTCGCTACTATAGCGTCATATTCTCCTCTTCTCCACCCTATGAAAAGTGAGGTGACTTTCTAAACTGCGAAGCATACAAATCTCTTTAATTCTTTCATCTAATTCTCACTTCCTTCTTTTTTACCTGGGCATATAACCTCTGAGTTAGCCCCCTGAGGAGGTGGTTTTAGTCGGTAGGCATCACTTTAATGTGATGAATCCGACACTACCTTTATCTCCATCTAAAAGGTGTCTTTTAGAAGATTTCCACCTCCTCACCCCCTTCAAAAAAAAAAAAAACAACTAAAAGAAAAATAAAATATTCTTTACTGTCAAATCACATTTTTTTTTGTAACAGTTTATTCACCATTTCCATTATTCATACACAGGTTGTATATAGAACTCCGAATAACGAAACAATCCAGCTTATCAGGGGAAGGTTCGGCAAATCTGTGGATCTTGACCGGAATGAAACGTCGGGAAAGAAGTTTTAATTATAATTCAAATTAAATATATTCGCTCTTAATGTACATACATGTATGTAATTAAATCTTAATTAGAAT
Source organism: Pteromalus puparum (assembly GCA_012977825.3). NCBI lineage: Eukaryota > Metazoa > Arthropoda > Insecta > Hymenoptera > Pteromalidae > Pteromalus > Pteromalus puparum. The sequence goes on from CM053168.1 coordinate 38,264,487, forward strand.
CTAAATATGTTTGAAGTATACATATATATATATAGTTTTTTTTTAATATTGTCATGTACGCAAATAACGTGCGTAGCATGGCAAAAGCCAAGAAACAAACTACTCAAGCTTACTCCTTGGCCTTTTTAGTTTAACCCCGCACTCCTCTCCAGTCCCTGGGTTTGATCCTTAGACGGCCACAGCTGAAAACCTCACCACGACGCAACACACTACCTTAATTCCTCCCGCGTATATATATATATATATATATATATATATATATATACATACATATACATATCAGTATAACATAAATTCATAGGGAGGGACTTTAAAACGTGCAACCACACCCTTAGAAGAAAAAGCCAAATTTTTGAAAAAATCGGTTTTTACATTTTAGCTTTTTATTTGAGAACTGCTCAACAAAATCGTTTAAAATTTTAACAGCGGATAGCTTTGTTTATGATGAATCGCCACAAATGCGGCTGAGGACCCGGTTCTAGAAGTGAGCGAATCAAAAACGAAATATATGATCATGGATAAACTAGGCATCTGCGAAGGAGAGGGTGATCTTAGAGTCGGAAATTTTACTTTTGAAAGGTTAGCAAATTCAGATATTTAGGCACAACTATAAATGATCGAAATGAAATTAAAGCCGAGATTAACAAAAGACTTCATTCGAGTAATGCCTGCTTCTACGCTGTGAATAGATTACTAAAATCAAAACTGCTGTCTAGAAATGTTAAAGTAAGGATATACATATAGGACTATAATAATGCCGGCAATCTTATACGGGTGCGAAACTTGGGTGCTTACTAAAGCGGAAGAAAACAGTTTAGGGTGTTCGAAAATAAGGTTCTGCGAAAAATATATGGGCCAAAGAAAGATGAGGAAACCGGGGAGTGGAGGAAACTGCATAATGACGAGCTCCACAATTTGTACGCGTCACCGAATATAAACAGAATAATTAAAGTACGGAGACTAAGATGGGCAGGGCACGTGGCAAGAATGGGATATGATCGCACGGCAGCGCGTATAATGAAAGGAAAGCCGAGCACACCGCGACCTCTAGGTAGACCTAGACGCAGGTGGGAGGACAACGTAAAAGCGGACTTAACTGAAATCGGGCGGGAGGGTGCGAAATGGATTGGATTGGCACAAAATAGAGACACGTGAAGAGCTTGCGTAGATGAGGCGATGAACTTTCGAGTTCGAAATGCCACTTGAAAAAAAACATATGTACATATATATTTTTTTAAAGTTAATTTTTTTTAGAGATCTTTAATTATTCATCAATATAAACAATATAAAGTACTTCTTGTTTTCACCCCTTGTGAAACTTGAAATTCTATGATACATAGTTCCTATCTGTATTTGACTTAACGATTTTTTCTCTTATAAATTGTGAAACGTATTTAAGTGAATATATACACAAACATTTTTTCTCTTTTTTTTTCTCTTTTTCCTTATATGACAATGTAGGACTATTTATTAAGCCTCTTTCATAGTCAGCAAAATAACCTGTGCTCTAAGATCTACTATTGTGCTTTCCAGTACTTGTATGGCATATGTAAGAATTTGACCAATTCATTCTGGAATTTTCCTACAAGTAGTTCCACTTTAACTAAAATGTGTGAACCCGTGTAGAGACGAGATGCAGTTAAAGAGAGAAAAAACCGCTGCCAATTCTTTGGCACGTAGCTTCCTTCAACCTTATGTATCGCTTTAATATCTAAATTGTTTTTACTTCATATATAATTCTATAAAGTTTTTATGCTTTTTCGTTTGATGGATAAAATTATTTCGAAATAATTATATTACATAATCAATGCGTAACTGAAAATATTGTTTTTAACGATTTAATAAAACAAAAAACAGAAAAAAACTAGCCAAGGTATAGATTAAAATCCATCAAATAGAAGCTAAGATCTAAGTTATGCAGTTTTCAGTTATATAGAGTATACAATATACAGGGTGAGAAAACGAAATTTTGAAGCTTAATATCTTTGAAACCATTTGGTTTCATAAACAGCCCAAGTGCCGTGTGAAAATTTAGGAAAGATTAATTATTACTAGTATTATAAGTAATAATTACTGTTATTGGAATTTAATTTAAATTTATCAGAAGGAATGAAACATTACTAATGTATATATGTAAATATATATGCTTACATATATTATATTATATAGTCATTTTGGCAAGACTTCCCCCCACCACCCCCCACAACCACCCACAACCACCCCCCACCATGGCCCTCCCACCAAAAAATAACGTAAAATTGATTCGTTTTTATGTATTTTGAAATATCCCCCCCCACCACCACCCCACCGCCCTCTCACCAAATTATTGCTATTAACCTGATCAAAATGTATAAAGTTTAAAATATATTAATGTTTAAAAAATTATGAGTGTAGGAACATTAGTTTTTGTAAGAGCGACGTTTTAATATGGAACAGACGTAGTTTTGCTATACATATAAATATTTATATACAGTAGAAAATAGGATAAGAATTTGCTATAAATCAATTTTTTGCTGATAGGTCTCTATAGGCCTTAAGGGGCGGCCGTATCTAAAAACGCGGTACTCCGATTAGGTATAGCCTTCTAAATAAAACTTAAAATTAAAAACTAAGAGTTCACCGGCGTAGTGCTAAGTTCCATGAAACATCCTATAAAAATTAGAAATCGATTGGACTTTTAGTTTTTTTTGACATTGGAAATACACGCGGGTGTTTGACTACTATAGAAAACTTCACCTAAACTCCAAATATCATCGCACACATTACAGCAGCATACGCCAGCGCACGCAGACGCGCGCATAACACACACTCATACACGCACGCACATACACACCCGTCGATAACGTACTACAGCGACAGGAGCCGCTCGCGAAGCATAGGCGTTTAGATAACGCGAGAGAAAGAAGGACAGCGCATCCCGAGAGCGCAAGTCCGGACGCGACATAAGAGAGAGAAAGACAGAGAGAACGAGAGCGCCGAAAACGCCCGAAGAGAGGGCAGCGAGAATGACAAGAGACAAGCCCCGGCACACTTAGCTTGGAGACGCGGTAGCGGGCGCACGTGTCCGGCACTTCTGACGAGACGAGCGACCGAAGGAGTCGCGCTGGACTACGACGACTCCTGGGCAAACCGACCTGGCTGGCCAGCTACGAGACCGACCGGCGGGACATCGAAGCCTGGTGACCACGGGTCCCAGGGCGACCCAAGACCCCCAGGGCGACCCAAGACCAGAAGGAGAGGGCGAGGCCAGCCCACGGCGCATCTCTATAGCGAGAAGGCGGCGAAACACCAGCGAGCGGCAAGCCGACAGTGATTGTAAGTGTCGACGCACGAATGCGCCTATTGCTCTCTCTCTCTCTCTCTCTCTCTCTCTCTCTCTCTCTCTCTCTCTCTCTCTCTCTCTCTTACGCGGAATCGAGGCGCGACAGTCCGAGTAGCTAGAATAGAGTCGTGTCGATTGAAATTGATACCGACAGCAGTTTCGGCGATCGTTTTGTCACGCCGAAACCCGAACGCGAATACACACACACACACACACACTGACACACGTACCTTGACCAAGCGAAGGTCAAGCGGCTGTGGAGAAGATTAAAGTGTCTGAATAAACGAACGAGCGGGCGAAACCAGCCCGACGTTTTGAGAACGTAAGCAGAGTGTACACCATCATTTGCATGTAACCCTGCTTCCAATATCCCTTATTATTAGTAAAGCCAAGCAGAAAGAATCCAGCCACTCTCCGCGGTCCGCTGTACACTGAGATAGCTGGAGCTGAATTCATTCGTCGACCAGTCGACAATTTGCGAGATCGTTGCCTCTTGTGCGCCGGCCCGAAACTTGGCGGGGCCCTTTCATGATTGTACCGCGCGAGCACGAGGCAGCGATGTCAGAATGTTATTATAAATGGGTTTTAATTAATATAAAGAGTTGACCGGCGTAGTGTTAAGTTCAAAGAATCATTCTAGCAAAACTAGAAGTCAATCAGACTTTTAGCTTTGCTAGAATAGTTTCGCTAGAAATACAAAATGTCCCGTGGCGGTGTTGCGAAACATTAGATCCGGCCACCCGTTAATATCATTAATTAAAATTCTATATGTTTAAACAGTTTTTGAAACAGAAGTTTTTCAATATGCATGGCGACCCGAAGGATCTAGATCCAACCTAAAGAGCGGGAATTTAAGTACATCAATTTAGTCATCATGATTCAATATTTATTTTGAAGCATTGTCTTTCTTATTTAACTGTATTGTGATTTTGAAGAAAATAAAAGGGATTATGTTATGTATTAAAATTTATAATCGTTTATACATCTATATATATTTTCATCCTTTGTGCCGCCATATTGATTACGTGAGCTCCCAATTGTCTAAATGTATCATTAATAAAACTAAATTTACAAAACAACATCACTTAAGGGCTCTTGAGCATATCGCTATAGATATACAGTGAAGCAGGAAATCATCCGTTTCTTTGCGATGTACTTTTAAAAAAACTGCTGCACCTAGGATCTTGAAAAAAGTAAATATAATATTGTTTGATATACGCTTTGCGCAGGCAAGCGAGCTGAGATGTCTCCATGAATTAGAAAATTTATAATAAGTCATTTAAAATGAACTTTCCAGGATCTGTCTAAGTGCATAACCTTGCTACCATGACAACGAGCTGACATGTTTATATTACTATCGAACAGCTTCTGAAAACGCATTTTTAAATTATTTTTTTTTGTAAATGTTTTCCTACAAAGCTTCCCCAGGTAGGAAACAAAAACTTTATTTTTTAATAATTGAGTTTTTTTCTCGGGAAATACATAATTTGTGAAATAACTTGATATTTACGTAGTAAGTATTATTTATAACAACAATCATGATTTATGTAGAACTTATACAGTGTATTGATCGAGTTATAACGGTTTAAATAAATTTCACTTTTGGTGCATAACAAAAGAACGGTGAACGATGAATTTAAATTATCTGCGGTGAAAGGATAGGATACATTATTCACTTTTAAGTATACATTTACTATTTTTATTAACTCTCGATAACATTATCACAAAAAATTAAATTAAAGAATCGCTATGAAACTAAAACATTAATGAAATGAAAAACAGATTTTTTTTCCTTATTATGCTACGTAAAAACAAAAAGATCGATCATCAACATATATTAGAGGCCACAGGTCATACAACAACGCAACAATAGTTATTATAAGAAAAAGTGGTGGTCCAGATGTATTTATAATTGTAACATATAATTACAAAACAACAGAATCAAAATTAATTTTAAATCAATTTCCGAAAAAATGAAAAAAAAAACTATATATTTTAAATGCCATAAGCAGTAGAAGTTCGGCGTTAATTCAGTACTTTTACTTTTTTTCTTTTGATTTTCTCTATTTCGACAAACATTAAATTCTTGACCTTTTTATGATCTACAAATTTTATATATTACAATAAGATTATTCTTAACCAACTAGAACTTAATCATCAGATAATGAAAATAACATTTCAAAAATAAAAATCACACAAAAACTAAAATGGGAGGTTAGCGAGCGAAGCGAGCAGGGGTGCGAAGCCCCACTAGTGTATATATATATATATATATATATAGCGAAATTCATTGAGGATTTTATATGTGATAAACACTCAGCATATCAGACCGTAATAATGTTTCATACAATTCAAGATAATTATTTAGAGTAAATAATTATTATATACATTATTTTGTTCAGATTTGTATGAATGTGAAATATACAAAAAAGATATTGTGACGTTGCGCTTTTTAAGACCAAATCCCTTAGCCTCGCAAACGTCTAGATCTCAATACTACTCTTATTTATCGACTCGCTAGGACTCTTACATCTAGAGGGGGACACACGATAGGACTAGGGACAGGAATTAGCCTGGCGTGGCAGAGGGTGAAGTCAGTAAAAACACAATCAATTGTAATGCTGAAATAAATAATATTATATTGTCCTATCTTCCGTCAAGCCTTGCTCGACTACAATCTCGCTTCGACCGCTATCTTCCAGTCAATACTCGTTACTCGTTAGATTTAATAAATATAGATTAATAATGCCTGAATCATTTAATAATGATTAGTAGAATTAATACTCAATTACGAAGTCTCATTCAAATATGCTCGCGTCAAAAATAATAATTTCTGTTAATAATAATAGTACTCGTTTATTCTAATAATGTGTATTTAACCACGGTCTACTTCCGCTCGAAAATCAGGCGCAATTAATTATACTACTCTGTTCTCAAGTTAATCGCGAATATTCGTATATAACGTGATTTTAGAAGCGAATCCACGTTTCACATCAAAATGGCGGCGGCATCGGTCGAAAGGACACGGCGTCACCAAGATGTCGATTTCGTATCGTTAATGGAGTTCAGACCTACGAATACTGCTCTGCGGTGGGTCTGCTCATGTAGATCAATTCCTGAAATATTCGCGAAATTTAAGTCGCGATCGGCGTCTGCTCTGCTTCCACGTATCAGTCGAAAACCCGAGACTTTGCCTCAAGGGTAGCGCCAACCATGCAACAACCGCGGCTTGTTAGTTATTGGAAAGCCGGAGTTCTCTTTGACCTCAACGGCGTCGCTAATAAATGGTTAGAACATTTAGCATAACCAGATCTGTTGGCGCAAGGACTTACTCTCAATATCTCCTTAAATACGTACGCAACTCGATTTAAACTCAAAGAAAGAATAAGAACAACTCGTAGACTCTCGCGCTAAACTACTAACTCCAAACTACCAACTACCAACTCGCTCGCGAATTCAAAGTAGCGACACTGCAGTTAATTGTTATTGAGAGACGTCCGACGCGGTTGAGAGCAGCAAACCAAGTGAACGAGAAGGAAGTCTCCTCGCGACGCGATGTTCAGCGCGTCCCGGAAAAGGACGACTCGTTACGCCCTCTATAACGGCTTCCGCGACGCGCGCACTTCGTATATCAAGCACGCGACGAGCGCGCCAATTATGAAAACGCGAGAGCGGCCGGTCGCGATCTCATCGTTACTGATCTCATCGAGTCTTCACTAGTCGGCTCCGCTCTCGCCGAGCTCTCTCTCTCTCCTGCGCGCGTGTCTCCCTCTCCGCGGCGCGGAGTCTCGTGCTCTCTCCAAGCGGCTCTCGCTATCTCTCTCTCTCCCGTTGTGGTCGCGCGGCAGCTGATGCACGGCTCCGGTGCGCGCGCGTCATTTGCTCCTCGTGTTTGTCCGCGCACGCTCCAGATCTCGATCTCTTCGTGTAGGTGCGACTCCTGGTGACAGTGTTTCGCGATTTCTTGGCTGTACCGGTACAGCAGCGCCCGCGAGGTCCAGCTGACTCGCCTCGGCGCGGCGCGACGGCGTCGTCTGCTGCGTAGCTAGTACTGTAGTGCTGAGTCGACGTCTCTCCTGTCCGCTGACAGGAGAGGTTAGGAGCTCCGCAGCTCTCGCGTGTTTCTGCTTTGTTTATTGTTATGCTCTGCTGCAGTGCGGTTCACTGCAGCAGAGCCGCTAATTGTTTATTTACGGCACCGAGAGTTGCACAGTATTCGCACTGTTGCCAACTCCTCGGGCCGAACTATGACGCGATTTCTCGTATACGACGTGTAGCTACTCTACACGTCGCAATATAACCGAGAGATAATAAAAATGTGTATAAAGGAAAATGCATACCAGAATATGCCTAGAAAAATACTCGTATCACGCATAACCCATTCATTTGGACACACTTATTTTCACTTTAGCACTTCACTTGCACTAGTTGTCCCATAACTCTCGGCTGCTAGGGCAGCTTGGGCCCTCACAGGAGTCTTCAATTGCTGTTGGAACTTGTGGTCTGATGATTCTTCCATCTGATAAAAATGTCCGTATGGATGTGTTTGTGCGTGTGTGTGTGTGTGTGTGTGTGTGTGTGTGTGTGTGTGTGTGTGTGTGTGT
>CM053168.1:38272495-38301874 GCA_012977825.3 Pteromalus puparum
TGTGTGTGTGTGTGTGTGTGTGTGTGTGCGCGCGCGTATGTATACCGTAATATTTCTGGAACTACGTCGTCAATATAAATTAAATTTGACATGTATATCTATTTTTGGATTCTAAATTCGGGAAAGACAGTTATTTTTTATTTTTTAAATTTCTTTTTTATTATTTACATTTTTTAATTTTTGAAAAACAATATTTAGCGTTTATTTCAGTCATTCCATTATTACAAACAATTCAACTAAAATGCATTTGAAAGATAATAAAACTATCTACGTTTCCTTGTTTGTTCCTTGGGATTGACTGCTCCGTTCGGCAAATAAAATGAAAAAGGTCTTTTTTTTAATTCATATCTCTGAAACTAAACATCATAACCTTACGGAAAAATCATGTTGATGGGTCACGTGTCAAACTATTTATTTATTTATTATTTATTTATTTATTTAGCCAGAAAGGAAAAATACAGAGATATTATAATATACTCCGCATTCCCGCAAAGATAAACAAGGTTATCTGATCGCACTGGCATTATAATTATACAATACAAAAAAAATATAAAAATAACTTAAAAACTAAAAATTAACCTATATTTACACAAAAAGTAGTAGCCTCCATACTACTTTTCTCTTATTATATCGGCATTACATGCACATAGAGATTTGTATATTCAACAAATTAAATACAGCAATATTTTCATATATAGACTATTTTAAATATCAACAATTTGATTTAATCCACTCCTTAATTCTTTTTAATTGACTAGGTTTGCCTATATCTAGTACTTGCGTCACAAAACTGTTTTTATTTATAGTTTTTAAAATTTTTTTCTGAATTCTTTGTATCAAATCTCTGTAATTTTTATACGCACCTCCCCACGCTATGATGCCATAGCTTATAATGCTGTGGAAAAAAGCATAATATATTATCATTAAAGTCTCCGTTGGCATTGATTTAGAAATTTTGTAAAAGATATACACTAGATATTTAGTTTTCTTAATAATATGTAACATATGCATCTCCCACTTCAAATTATAATCAATAACTATTCCCAGATATTTGTGGTTTCCTACTCTAGTTAATTTTTTGTCCTGTATCCTTACGTCTAAATGATCTGGAACACTGTCGACGTAGCTCCCGAAGGTCATACACACAGATTTATCTACATTTAAAGATAGCTTATTTACCGCAAGCCATTTGTGTATGCGCAACAAAAAGTTATTCATGTTATCTTGAGCTTCCAACCAACTGTCCCCAGAGGCAATTATTGCAGTATCATCGGCGTATGACAGAATAGCTTCCTGAGGTATCTCTTGAAGGATATCATTTATGTACAGAATAAATAACAGTGGCCCAAGTATCGTACCTTGCGGTACCCCGGTATTTATTAGTAAGTAGTCACCAGCACTACCATCAATTCTAACTCTTTGATATCTATTACTGAGATAACTAGAGAGTAGCAATAAAGCCTGCCCCCTAATTCCTATGCAGTATAGTTTATCAAGTAGGATACTATGGTCCACTGTATCGAAGGCCTTAGCCAGGTCGAGAAAAGTTACAATAGTCGGGATGCTCTTATCAACATTATTGTACAATATGTTTGTTAAATAGTTTAGTGCATCTTTTGTACCTATTTTCTTAACAAAACCAAATTGATGTTCGGAGATTATATTAGTTTTAGTAACAAAATCATACAGTCTATTATGTATTATTTTCTCGAAAATTTTTGCTACATTAGATATTAGCGAAATAGGCCGGTAGTTTGTGATTTTATGTTTTTCACCTGATTTGAAAACTGGCACAATTTCTGCATTCTTGAGTGCATTAGGCCAAACACCTTTCTGAATGCATAAGTTAATAATATAGGTTAGTGCTTCAGCTATATAGCTTCCTATTAATTTCAGGGTCTTGGAGTTTATCAAGTCAATTCCACCACTTCTAATTTTTAAAGCATTGATTACTGATATTACCTCACTCATGCTCGTTGGGTTAATAAAAATCGAATTTGGGTTCATGGGTGGTAGTATGAGTTCCGCAATATCTGGTTTAACAATTTGTTCACTCAACTCTCGACCTATTTCGCTGAAAAAGCTGTTCATATTGTTGGCTATTTCTGTTTTATCAGTTACTTTCCTGTCATTAATTTTTATATGATTTATGGCTTCCTTGGATTTTTTATTGCCTATTTTACTATTTATAATTTCCCACAGCTTTTTTGGATTGTTCGTATTGCTTTGGACTAGGTTTTTATCATATTTGACTTTAGCATCTTTAATAACTTTATCTAAAATTTTAGAATATTTTTTATACTGAGATTTGAGTTGGTGATTGCTTATATCCAGTTGCCATAAATTATACATAAATTCTTTAGTTTCACATGATTTTATGATTGCACTTGTGATCCAGCTTTTTCTTCCGCCTTGTTTACTCTTTCTTTTTCTGGTGGTAGCTATATTTATACAATTTTTAATCTCATTCAGCAGCTTATCCGTCGCCAAGTTAGGATCCTCCATCGACAATATCTCACTCCAGTTTTTAATACTTGCGATATTTATTAGTTTTTTGTAATTTAAAAAGGTTTCTGTTTGTTTTTTTTCTTTCTTAATCCTATTTATTGCAATAAATATTGGGTAGTGGTCTGTTATTGAAAGTTTTATTTTATATGTAGTTGTTGCTAAATTGTTTGTTTTGATGAAGATATTGTCGATACAGGAACCCTTAGCGAGTCCTACTGGCGGCTTGGTGATACCAACAAAACCAGGGATGTACCCTTTCTCGTAAAAATTACATAGGAATTCCTGACTAAGATTATCACATTCTAATAGATCAATGTTAAAATCACCTATTACTAGATGATTTTTGACATTGTTCTTCTCAATTAAAAATTTATTTAAGTTTAAAATAAATTCAGATTTAGGAATCCCATGTGACCTATAAACTGCTGACACCTCAAGTTTGTTTTTATCATTAAGTTTAATGATCGTATTTATAACTTTAATCCTCCCAGTTTCAACCACTTCAGTTGTTTGCTCTAAATTTATATTTACAAAGATCATTACGCCATCATTTTTGTTTATCGAACTATGGTTATAGTAACACTTATATTCATAGTCAGATCCTTTTAATTCGTATATTTTAAAATTAAACTGTTGAAAAGTTTCCGTGCAGACAACAATAGATGGTTTTGTAGCTAAACTTTCAATTAGTATTTTTACTTTATCAAAATTAGCATTCATGCTTCTGACATTTATATGCATGATCGTATCGTTTTTACTACTACTGATTTTATTAAAAATATCTACACTACTACATGTTTTTTCCTTTTGAAAAGAATCATTTTGGATTATATCTAAGTAATCAAAAGTAGCCATTATAACCTATTTATTGTTATCTTTGACTTTCTTATCTTTGCGAGCCGTCGGTGGAGTAGTGTACTGATCCAGTTGTTGCTTCTGTTTTTGGAGTGCTTGTTGGTTTCTTGTGACAACCCTCACAATCTGAGGTTTGTCTAGTTTCAGTTGCTGTGGAGTATTTTGTTTTTCATTCGGATTCATCTTGCTTGGTTCTTCTAGTTCCTTGTTACCCATGTTATCATCCGCCGGTACCTGCTGTTTTGTAGATTTCCTCCTATTGTACATGTCTAATGATGGTAATGAAGGGCTCATCGGATAGTCCGTTGAGTCAATGAACTTACCAATTTTCTTTTTCAGAATAGAGCAGAGGTTAGTGTCATATGCAGTATGTTTTGTTTCAAGTTTTGTGGAATACTTTTCATTGCTAAATGCACAGTTTGTACACTTAACGGTTTCACTTGTACACTCACTTGTATTATGACTTTCAGCACATTTCAAGCATACGGTTTCATTGCGGCACTTCTTTTCACTGTGTTCAAACCTGCCACACTTATTGCACGGTCCAATGTTTATCAAATCGTAGACTTTACAATTTTGATAGCCTACATACACTCTATTTCTATTGTCTCTTACATATTTATATACTTCAGCAGGCACTTCCATCAACACAGTGCACTGTTTACTGAATTTACTGGTGTACATGTGCAGCACTTTACCTTTCCTTGTGAAGTCATTGAAATTTCTGGTGTTGATATCTTCTTCTATTTCTTCCAAATCCATATTAGTGTGGTTGTCTATACCTATAATTTTTATCTTCGGATTATGAAGTTCATGCTTTTTTACATTGCACAGACCTTTCAATTTTTCTTTAAGTACACTTTCAGTTAGTGCGACACTATCTTCACTCGTACAACTAATAATAACTTCATCTTTCTTATTTATAAATATGTTCTTTGTTTGTATACACTTTTGTGCTGTTAAACAATCTATTACCGATTTACCTATTTCTTTAATATCAACTTCACTATTTTCACTTTTCTGGACTGTGATTTTCGGTACTTTTTTATTCAGCGGTTTTTGTTGTTGTTGTCTTACTGCATCTCTGTACGTGAATGTCTTGTGAGTAGCCTGATTTGAGTTTCTTTGTAGTTTTTCTTTTAGTAGATCATTTTTCTCCGTAAGTTCAGCAACCAGAGTTCTTAGTAGTTTAACCTCTGTTTTCACAAACTCCATCTCAGTGTCACTTATACTTGATTCTAAACTGTATAGATCGGCAGTTTTAGATTCAATCTCAGCCAGTATTTCTCTTCTTATTTCTTCAGTGGTCTTAGATTTTATCTGTGCAATTAGTACTCTTTCTGTTTCAGTCAGGCTTTTCTCCTCGATTTTAGAGGTTATGTTCTTCTCTGTGTGCTCGGGGCAGATTATAAGGTATTTCCCCAGGTGTTTATAATTGTCCGATATCTCATTGAGACAGTTTACGTGGAAAGCCTCATCACAGATGATGCACACCACTGTTTCCATTACTATGTTTCATTAAAATTTCAAGTGATGAAACTACTTATTTTTTCAGTAATAAATCGAAATCTGAAAAAAATAAGTTTTTTTTGTGCCTCGATTATGGACGTAAAAAGGCCTTATTGCACTTAACATTTTGGGAAAGGGTAGATATTTTATGTGATTTGGCTAAGTTTATTGCGCAGCTTTAAGGGGACACACCACTTTTAAACTCTGAAAAATAAACTTCTTACAAATGATTACAAAAATTAATTATAATTGTTATATAATTTTTATACTAATATTAGTATATTACCCGTATTCTTACCATGTTTAATACATATCAGCACCCACTTACCCACAGTGACTCTCCGTATACTGTTTTGAGCATTTTGGCACTGTCCGTAAGATTCCATGTGAACACCCACATGAATTATTTAAAATACCATTTTTTCAAACACTCCTGTAAAAGAGTTTGTAGACATCGATAACTTTGAGCAATATATATATTTTTATTGCTTCCTCTTAGAAGAAGCTTTGTAATAGTAACATTTTCAGTTTCGCTAAAACTTCATAGAAACATGTTTTGAGATGTTTGGAGTTCGAATTACGTGTTTTTAGAGAATGTCCGTATGGGTGTATCCGTATGGGTGTGTGTGTGTGTGTGTGTGTGTGTGTGTGTGTGTGTGTGTGTGAGTGTGTGTGTGTGTGTGTGTGTGTGTGTGTGTGTGTGTGGTGTGTGTATACCGCAAGTACTCCGTCAATATCAATCAAATTTGACATGCATATATATTTTTGAATTCTGAATTCGGGAAAAACATGTTTTCAATTTTCTCAACTATTTTTCTTTTTATGGCCATTTTTTGATTTTTGAAAAACACTATTTTGCGTTTTTTTCAATAATTCCATTGTTACAAACGATTCAGCTAAAATATATTTGAAAGATAATAAACTTTTCCTTGTTTGGTCCTCGGGATCGACCGCTCCGTTAATCAGACAACATGAAAAAGGTGATTTTTTTTTAATTTTATATCTTTGAAACTAAACATCATAACCTCACGAAAAAAATCATGTTAATGGGTTATGTGTCGAACTATATTTCATTAAAATTTAAAGTGATTTGACCACTTATTTTTCCAGTAATAAATCGGAAACTGAAAAAAAGTTTTTTTTGTGCCTCGATTACGGGCGTAAAAAGGCCTTGTTGCACTTGATATTTTAGGAAAAGGTAGACATTTTATGTGTTTTGGCTAAGTTCCTTGCGCAGCTTTGAAACCGCTATGGTTCTTGATACATCAAGGTTTGAATTTTTTTTTTAAATTTTTGATTCCTCATATCTCTAAAACAATGTAGTCAAATGCTTCAAAATTTTATTTGGCGGTTTACCATAGACAAAGTTATCTGCTGTTTAAATTTGAAACGATTTCGTCGAGCTATTCTCAAGTAAAGAGCTAAAATGTAATAACTGATTTTTCGCAAAAAATTTGCTTCTTATAGGAGTGGCTAGTGCTTCTACAGCAAAATAATTAAATTTGGAAATATTTAAAATAGCATTCACATACTGTATTTTAAAACAATATTTTATTTATTGGAACAATAAATTTCATTGGAGGAAGAAACGTGCAAATGAATTGGCAGCGGTTTTTTTTTTGTTTGTTTGTATATTTATTTATACAGGTATATTATATTACATATTCACGGAATCTTTAGAAAATAATAACAATTCGTTTTCGTAGATATATTTTTCTTATTTGATCACCTTTTGTTACAAAGCACAATTTTGAACATTTTGAGTGGGTTTTCAGTTTTTTATAAAAATTTTATCGTACTTTACGGTTTAACAGTCAAGATAACACATTTTCTATAATTAAACAATTTTTAAGTTATTTATTTAGTATTTTCTTGTATAAATAGTTTAAACAATGCAATTTAAATAATTTGTGTGGGTTTTCAGCTTTTAATAACCACATTATCGTATTCTATGGAAAAAATCACTAATGGAAACATATTTGTAAATTTACGTAACGCTTGGTGTCATATATTGACATTTTAGTCTATCGATTGTTTAAATAATGCGTTTGAAGCCATTTGTTATGCTCTTTTAACTTTAGTAAATTTTATTGTATTCTACAGAAAAGATGATTAAGAAACCTATTGTATGCATATAAGGACTGATGTGATAAATTTGGTATTTTCGTGTATAATTTGTTTAAATAATTTCATTTTGTGCAACTTACGTATATTTTCAGCTTCTTATTACTACATTCTCGTATTCTATAGGAAAAACTTTAAAAGAATATGTATCTTTTTTCTAGTATTAATTGTTTATTTATGTCTTTTACATATTGTTAAAATGGTTTTTATACAAAAGATGCAGTAACCTGTTAAACTTTAAACATTTCAGAGTAATTTAAAAAAAATTAGCTCGATAGGCCAAAAATTGTGTTGTCGGTAGATTTTTATCCAAAAAAGTAGCCACTTTTACCACTGTGCACGGGTAGGAATCGCACCACCCAGGGAGGCTATAAAAGAGGGTGCATGCAGGCGCTTGCTCTCTACTCCACCATCCTCGATCCAGCACTTGACAGGTAGTTTTGACTTGGAGGCGACAGATAGGATCGCATAATTATTAAGACGCACACTATCCGAGGTCACTTTAAACTCGCGTTTCTCGCTTTCACGCGATTCATTCATTGTGAATTACGATTAATAAATAAACACATTTACCGTTAATCTGTCATGTTCATTTGTCGCCCCGGAATTTTTGCAGCAACCATGAACTTAACACCTTATGGAAAACAAAACATCTACCGTCACACGTAACAATCTAATCGAATTATATTATAACGATAATTATATTATAACTGTATAATTGTATTTTAACAACCAATATGTAAAATCTAAAATGCGACTTAAGTGAGCGTTTCCAGCTAGTATATTTTATGAAAAAAATGTAATATAATTATTTTGCCCAATTAGCAACAGCAACAGTCAATGTAGATAAACCTAATCTAATGGGAGAAAATGATGAACTGCTCGTTGATGATAAAGATGGAGATATGGAGAACTTCTGGCATACGTCGATGGGAAAATTTAGATTTTGCATAACAGAATTACCTGAACAACTGCAATTTGTTCACAAGCTTTTTGTGGTAAGTGATTAGAATCAAATAGGATTAATGCTAATAGTAATTATTAGTTTCGAAGAAAATATTTTGTGACATATTCTTGCATTCTTGTACTTAAGAAGAAGAGAATCGCAAGGCCAAAAATTTTAAGAAATTATCGCAAATTAATTTTTGATCATAATAATTTGGATGAAAGAGAAATTTTTGAAGCCAAATATTATGATCATTAGAAAGATCTCATTAAAATCTTCAAGATACATTACTCAAACATAAGCTTCAAAGACATATCAAACAAGCGGGGCTCCTCGACGGCGCAGTGTATAAAAACTTATACTTGCCATCGAGGTGCTACCGCACCCCTTGATTATGGATACTCGATCGGGTGCTAATTTTTTTATTTTATTATAAAGCAAATAAAAGATATAGCGTATTAGCATTGCTTTACATGTTAAATGCTACTTGCAGGACCTCGGAATTGAAAAAAACCATACACTGACAGAAATTTCCTTTTGAACAAAAAGGAAATAATCTTGAATATGTTGTTAAATGGAAAAATCGTTTAGAAGCAGCGATATTCCCCATGATTTAAATGAATTCGTTTACTTCAACTAGAATCATTTTACTTCAAACTTTTTACATAAAAATAAGTATTTCTATAGAATATGGAAATCTAGTGAAAAATTTAACATTTCTATAGGATTTAGAAATCAAATAGAAAATCCTTTTGACAGAAATTTTGATTCAAAAGGATCATTTCTCTCAGTGTATGCAGGCGAAAACTAATTCCCAGTGCCAAAAAGATGCTTTTACTGTGCAAGTATATTATGCAAGAGAGGGTGCAAGCGGATATTTGGAAAAGAAAACCAATTACCTAATCTGCAATATTCGATTTTTTGACTTTGAACAAGTTCATCACAGAATACTTTCTATTCACATCAATTTTAGTTATCAGTTCTGCCAGGCGTCCCGAGACGCACACATTTTTTTTTTATTCTAATTGATTTTTAGTCAGCACTTTATAAATGACTCGTAAGACCCTTTTTGTGTAGAATTGTTTAATTGAAGCGGCGCTTCCATTACCCCGAAATCTAACCTGACATATGAATACCCGATTAAGGGGACGGATACACCTTAAAATGTCAAAAAGTTAAAAAATTGAATTTTGTATTAATAATTATGTTAAATTGTTTAAAAAATTGTTTAAACAGTAGTATAAACATAGAAACATTGTACAAACCCACTTCTACTTTAATAGAAATGCTTAAAATACATATATTTAAGTTATGAATGTGTGAATTTAAAAAATAATTTAATTTAAAAAAGTTGTCTATAAGTTAATAAAAAATTTTGTTTAAAAATTTTAAAAATGACAAATATTATGCATTAATTATAGACAACTTTTTTAAATTGAATTCTGTTTCGAATTCCCACATTCATAACTTAAATATATGTATTTTAAGCATTTCTATTGAAGTAGAAGTGCCCTTCGAAGCCCAAATCTGAAATTAGCCTGCGGTAGCTGTAAAAATGAAAATCATGAATTCTGGGCTTCGAAGACTTGTTGTACCTGGTATATGACATATACAGATATTGTTTTTGGTATTGTACAATATCTCTAAGTTTATACCATTGTTTAAACTATTTGTTAAACAATTTATCATAATTCTATATACAAAATTCAATTTTTTTTATTTTTTGACATATTAAGGTGTATCCGTCCCCTTAAGGGTACAAGCCACTTTTAAACACTGAAAAATAAAATTCTTATATATATAATTACAAAAATAAATTATAAATATTGTATAATTTTTATACTAATATTAGGTTATATTACCTGTATATTTATCATGGTAAATCCATATTAGCACCTACTTACCCATGGTGACTCTCCGTATATTGTTTTGAGCATTTTGGCACTGTCCGTAGAATTCCCTGTGACCACATGGTTTGATTGGGCTAAAATTTTAGGAGCATGCTTTGAACACTTGTACTTTTGGTAAGAATTAAGGGATTTTGATTCGGATGCTTAGAAAATCTTTTATGAAAAAAATGTGGCATAAAAAGGTTAAAAAAAGACCAAAAATTATGTATTTTCATTGTTAAACATTTACTAAGCATTTAAATCAAAATCCTTTCATTCTTACCAAACGTACAAGTGTTCAAAGCATGCTCCTAAAATTTTATTGTATTTATAAATTTGTGGTCACATGGAATCCTACGGATAGTGCCAAAATGCTCAAAACAGTATACGGAGAGTCACTATGGGTAGATAGGTGCAAATATGGATTCACCATGGTGAAAATACAGGTAATAGAACCTAATATTAGTATATAAATTATATAACGATTATAATTTAGTTTTGTAATTATTTATAAGAAATTTATTTTTCAGGGTTTAAAAGTGGCTTGTCCCCTTAACTGACACGGTGTAAAATTTTGTAATTTATCAATATGTACGGTTAGATTATGAATAGTATAACATTGTAAATACTTAACATGCTATGAATAAAGTTTATTCAACGTTTTATGAATTTAAAAATCATACCAGTGGCTATCCAGTAGGCAAAAAATCAAATAGTACAAGCATGATTTTCTCATAGCCGATACTGAAATCGTTAGTCAATATAGCCATGATTAGACAAGCAATCTTTAAATAATCTTAAATGATGTTACCAGGGATCTTTTGTTCCGTTTCTTTAAGGTTTGCCTATACTCTGTAACAGTGCACATGCACATTCCATAAGCATCACGTGCCCAGCACACACAAGCGCGTAAGCGGCGTCCACGCAGACACACGCGCCCTACGAGACGCAATACAAGGCATTAGCAGGAATAGGTAGGCTAGAGAGAAAGTATAGCGTGACACGAGAGCCAGCGCTTACCCAAGATGGCGCCGAGACGCCGAACGAGAGCGACAAGGACAGACCTGGCGGGAGCGCATGAAGCATATAGGAGGGCTCCATAGAGAGAGTTGAGGGGCAAGGAAGACAAGTTCACACTGTCTCTAGACTCTAGATCAAGACTCAGCAGCAAGTGCACGTGCCCGACACTTTCGATTAGGCAAGCAGCTGACGAAGCCGTTCGACCACACGGCATCCATGCAACAACCAGCCCAACCGGCAGAACAAAGGTGCAGCGGCGGCTACGGGCTCCAGGGCAATACGAAGGTGACGAGAAATGAGGCGCAACCAGCTAGATGGGACGTCGGAGCAACGAGCGACCGACACCGAAGCGACGCAGCGGTGATCGACGATGCATCGTTAATTCTCAATGTCGGCGCGCAGAGCGTCTAGAACTCTCCCTCTCCCTCTCTCTCTCTCTCTCTCTCTCTCTCTCCTCTAATGTCGCTAACACCTCTATCAACATAGGGGGAGCCCAGGTCGAATATCAATCGTCTGTGCGCAGTCTGGGAGTGGTGCTCGATTCTAAATTGAACTGGAAAGAGCACGTCACACAACTGTGTAAACGTGCTCAGTCACTAATGTATAGTCTGTACTTCTTCAGAAAGAGCACCAACCAAGAGCTGCGCAAACATCTCGTGCAAGCACTGCTGTTTCCCATCATAGACTACTGCTCTCTAGTATACTGTGACCTTACTCAAGAACTTGACACTAAACTACAGAGACTGGTGAACACAGGAATACGTTACATCTTTGGTGTACGGAGGGACGAGCACATCACCCCCTACAGACGTGAATTGCAATGGCTCACCACCGCCGGGCATCGGAAGTACTTTGCGGCCTGTTTTCTCAGAAAACTATTCAACACTGCTACACCATCGTACATCTTGGCCTTCTGTGACTTCCGCGTCGCACTCCGCCCTGTGAGGGGTGAGGTGACTGCCCTGGACAACCCCCCCTTCGGCACGGAGACGCTGAGGAACTCATTCCATATCATCGCCTCATACGTGTAAAGTCATTTACTCCATAAATGAGGAAAAAGTAAGAAAAATTAAAGTATGTAATATAAAACGCGAGTTTCCGGCGTTTCAATTCCACCTACGTAATTGTAATTGGCATAAGTGAAAAGTTGAGGAAAAAATATGCAGATTAAAAAAAAAAAAAAATTTATTGTCGTACGACCTTTTGTTGCCGGAAAAAATCATGTAATAAAGTATTACTTTAACTATTCTGTGCCAAATTTCAAGTAAATCGATCAAATAGATTCGACGTAATCTTTCAATAACTGAAAATTAAGGATCTCGGGTTCTATTGTTCCGATTGTAATGATTTTTTTTTAAATTCATGTTTTTTTACGTACTTTGCAATGCAATTTGTCGCGATTCTCAAAATTAAAAACTCGCTTAAATACGCACCTAGCGACGGGCATTTGTTGATAAAAATGTTGTTAAATATTAATTTGGAGAAAATTCTTTTATAGCGTTTAATAAGAATATCATTAGCTACCGATTCCAATTGGTTTCATTATTGTTCATAAAACGGCGCAAAATTCGCAGCTACTCGAAGTTTTTTGACAAAAAATTTTACAATAGGCTGCCACTTTGAGATAGGAAAAAATCCTTGGAATCATATGTTCTACTATCCAAAAGACATCTTCGAGTGCAGTTTCAATAACAATTGAGCTTGCTTTGTCGATATGTGCATTTTTCAGTTTTTTTGCCATTTTTAACGATTTTGCACTTGAAAAAACAAAAAATTTTATTTTTAACCGCACTATTCTAGTAGAGAATTTAATTCTGAGCAACTTTTATCTGATTACTTTTTTTCCTAAAACCGATAGCACCAGAGCTATTCACGAAAAACTGAAAAAAATGAATTTTTCGAACTTTATTTGCAATAATAATGACCTTCCCGACCTGTTTCATATTAGAGACTTTAAGGTTGTAATCAGTATGTTGTTAACTACCGATTCCAACAAAAGAATTGCAGGTGGCATAAACTTCCAAAACTATTCCCCTGACTCCCCGACTAAATATAATGTCACAGATGAGGGATAATATCGGAATTTCGGTTTCTCTTTGTTCTCGTTTATTGCTGTTTCGCGGCAGGTATTTAATACGGACCATAAAGGTGACCGCGATTTTTCGCATAATTAATAGCATTGATTTTTATTACTTTCCTAGAAAGAAATTTAAGTCTTCAGTTCATTCGTACCCTTCGGAGACATAGCGGGTATTTGTCGGATAAAACAATGAGCATTCTTTATTTGGCGGTGTGTTTTAATCTTTTTACGTAATGCTGAAATGTAAAAAGTGACCTCGATTCTATCACGCAATTAATAGACGAGCGATACCGGTCCCTTTGTATTACTTCTTAGAAAGAAATTGGAACCCTCGGCTCACTTGTACCCTACGAATCTTTGCAGGCAGAGGGGAGCATATGTTATTGGTTATTTGCCAGTTAAAACAACGAGGTAGTGTATGAATCACAGTGGAAGGTGGCGGGAAGAAAGGTTTATAAGGCATTCTGTAGTCCTATAGCAATACAGTTGCCAATCAGTCACCGCACTATTCGCATCTACGATTTTTAAAACCGCTAAAATGGAGAGCCAAGCAAGCTCATCTCGCGTTACCAAGGGACTATCAAAGATATTTCCAAATCTATTGCTACCAACTACATACAAGCTTAATAAATCAAGCTCAAAAAGAGTAGTCATTGGCTTAGAAAACAGTGGTAGCGATAGTGTTGAAGACAAACCCGTAGTAAAACTTTGTGGTTCGGGATCAAGATGTGTAACACTCGATATAAATAGCTGGCAGCTTTTTGTCAACCAGTCGGCGACAATAAATGCGTACTTGAAAAACTCGTATACGTTTTGCCAGTTCTACGGAAAAACGACAAAAATACTACTACCTAATCACGACATAATTTTCACTGTGACCTAAGGGTCGAGGGCGATATCCATCGAGGAGAGACCAGCTGTGCAACTAAATAACATCGGATTACCGCACGACTCGCAATCTATGGATGCGGTGGAGGTCACCAGCACTTCTGAGGGAGGAGAAGGATCATCATCTACTTTAGCTACTAAAAAAAAAGAAAATAGAACTAAACTCAACGATCGTTATGCAGTTATCGACATACGAGGGATTGTTACAAGAGCGTGAGTGTATCAACGAAAAAAATGAAAATGATACAAGAACGTGCATCTATAGTTAACAAAGAAGTCAAATTGCTTTTGGGTTATTTAAAAGACGAACTCAACAAAGAAGAAAATAAAGCTGAAATGAAAAATATGCTTAAAGATATTACAACGTTTGAATATTATTGTGCCTGCGAAAAGCAGAAATTGAAAATAAAATGAAAACCGACATGGAATCAAGAACGTTTAATTTTTATTCATTAGATATTGTATTAATGGAATTATTTGCTTATTGTTTGCCTCAAATGTCACTACATTTATTATCTATAATGGAATTAGCTTGAAACTTAATATAATTTTTTACTCCGTTTATTCATTATCATTATTTCTATTAATTTGCTTACATGTATTTTTTTCTAGTTAAGTTAATAAGTGACACGTATGGTGTCCGTACAATTATGCTATTAGTTATTTAAGAATTTTTTTTAAATGTACTTTGCTTAATGTTTTTATAAATAAATTTTATAAAATTGATATAAAGAACTCTTGACGTACCTAAAACCTACACCTACAGAAACTACAAAGGCATCTGCGCCGAGAAGCTGAGGAACCTCCTTGGAGCATGAGACTGGCCATCCCTCGCCACCTCATCACTCGACGAATGCATTACTTTACTCAACACCAACTTAACTAACGCTGTAAATCATCTCGCCCCATTACGCACAGTGACAACTGGACAGAAGCGTCACCCGTAGTTCACCACGGCTCTTTGTGACCTCTTGAAAGAACGGGGCAGACTCTACAGGCGATTCCGCAGATCACGTCTCGAATTGGATCTATTTTTTTATAGACTTGCCAGGGACGATGCTCACAGACAGGTCAAGGAGGCTAGGCTGAACTATTATCATTCACGCCTGTCCTCCCTGACAGATGTCGGCGAGATCTGGAGAGAGCTAGAGAAACTTAGAATAACATCCTCCAAGCTAAAACCACCTTCTCGCTTCTCCAACGAAGAACTCAATATGCATTTTAGCGGCATTTCCAACAACCCGCAAGCTCCTGCTGTTGAGGATTATCTGCGTACCCTCGAGAGTCTGAACTTTTCCGAACACTTCAGTTTTAGGGAGATAACGGAATCGGATGTTTCAGCTGCGATAACGCACTTTGACTCCCAGGCCAGAGGCAGCGACGGCATCTCTTAGGTTGTCATTCGAAAGGCAGTGCCAGTACTCGCTCCCATTCTTTGTCGTATTTTCAACCTGTCACTGAGCAAGTCATGCTTTCCCTCTGACTGGAAAAAGTCTTTGGTGCACGCACTAAATAAAGTCAGCTCACCTAAACTACCGTCCGATCTCCCTTCTATGCTTTCTGTCAAAGGCGCTGGAGTGGCTGGTGCATAAGCAAATCTCTGAGTACCTGGAGTCCAGGCTCTTTCTGGACGATTTACAAACTGGTTTTCGCACTGGCCACATCACTCAGTCCGGCTTACTTAAGCTGACTGATGAAGTCAGGCGTGGCATTAACAACAAGAAGGTAACACTTCTTCTTCTCTTTGACTTCAGCAAGGCCTTTGACACTGTGTGTCACGTTAAGTTCCTCAGAAAGCTAACTCACTTCTGCTTCTCTAAGCAAGTTATCCGCTGGGTCACTTCATACATTACAGGCAGAAAACAGGCAGTCGTTGGTGATGACGGCGAGCTTTCCACCTTCCGCCCCCTCATTACATTAGCTTCTGCCTGGACCCCGACGTATCTCATCTCATCTACGCGGATGACTTGCAAATCTACAGCCAATGCCACCTCGAGGAGCTCGACTCTTGTTCCGCGAAGATGTCAGCTAACGGCGAGAGGATTACAGGTTGGGCTGCACAAAATCATCTTAAGCCTAACGTTCTCAAAACACAGGCGATCGTCTGCCCCCCCCCCCCACTACGTTACCGCTTTACAACTGCTGCTAACACACTCTATCAATATAGGGGGAGCCCACAATCGTCTGTGCGCAGTCTGGGAGTGGTGCTCGATTCCAAATTGACCTGGAAAGAGCACGTCACACAACTGTGTAAACGTGCTCAGTCACTAATGTATAGGCTGTACTTCTTCAGAAAGAGCACCAACCAAGAGCTGCGCAAACATCTCGTGCAAGCACTGCTGTTTCCCATCATAGACTAGTGCTCTCTAGTATACTGTGACCTTACTCAAGAACTTGACACTAAACTACAGAGACTGGTGAACACAGGAATACGTTACATCTTTGGTGTAAGGAGGGACGAGCACATCACCCCCTACAGACGTGAGTTGCAAAGCCCGAGCTGGACGAGAGCACTCGGCTTACGACGCATCCATAAACCATATTGAGGTGCAACCTTATCCGCGCCCCGTCCTTCGGCGCCTTCCAGGCCTTTCGCGCGTGTCGGTCACCACAGCTGGCCGGCCAGCGGCAATCCGCACGAGCTTTCCAGGTATCCGATCAGGCAACGATCGCGCGGTGCTAATCTTTGAATTATGGTTCGAATGCATGGTCTCGCCCGTCTTCCCGATATCTCACGTCCATTCGGGGTAGACTCGTAATAAAACGTTTCAATAAGGACTCTCTTCCCCGCTTCAGACCGAGCCTGGAAATTCCCCGACATTGATTGCCCGGCGGCTGATGCCCAGATGCTCCGCAGGACATTGCTTAGCACTGCTATAAAAATGCGAAGCTACCATCCGGCCGATGCTTCTTTGTCTCGCTTCTTAATCCACAGTCGAACGTGCTTTCCAAAAATTCGAGGAAAAACCTGGAACAATAAACGTGCAAGAGATACTTCCAAAAATGCGATCCCACGTTCGCTTTGCATTTGGCCCGAACTCTCGCCGGGAAACTTTCGCTCGTACCCTTTTATCCATATCAAATTTCGGTCGCGCTGGCCTTCCTGGCACTGTAAACGCGTGGCAATTTATCCTCCGAATAAACATCACATACCTGCATTTGTGTCCGCCGCATTCGAATCGGCAAGCTGCGTGTCGCAATGAACCGGTCCATCACTCAACCGCGCCATGATTTCGACTGATTCCGGCAGTCATAATCGCGTACTGCCCTTTTCACGACGCCCACGCTCAGGAAAGCGGACCGCCAGACCCGTGACTCGATGTCTCATCTCGCTGTGCCCGCGGGTCTAATTCAGAGCAATAAGTGCGCGCCTACATTTCGTTTTCTATGTGATTCCCACCGGATAACTCTTCTGCGTATGAGCACACGTGGCGTCGGCACGCCTGAAAATTTTCCCTCATATATACTTATCTTTTTCGCGTCTCATGTTGATCCCTAGTCCTGATTGTCGGTACTCCTCGCTTCGATGATGTCCTGGTGTACGAGGGTAGATCCGGAAAGGATAGCTGGACCAACGACTTATCGCTTCAGATTCTCGTCATGCTGCGCGCCTCTCTATCACTCCGATGTTGAACGGCTCGATGTAGCGTCGATGTGCCTCAGTCACTATCAGGTTTCATAACCGTATCACTTCACCATCCGCGCAACGAATGACGTGGAGACGAAGTTCAATTTGCCAACCCATCCTGTTAAGTGTTCTGGTTCCTCACCCGGGGCACCATGATCGGGTTATATAGGATGGGGTGGCAAATAAGACGCTTTGAATTTCTTGTTAACAACACTTTATTAACTTTTGTTAAAATCACTTTTCGACTCTGCGATGCACTTCGCTTCTATTTTACTGCTTCCCGCGGTTTAACAATCGCCCATATCCGCGTCTTTCATTCCGCTTCAAGCCGACGCTCTTTTCCGGACCCGCCATCTTGGCCCTGTCCTCCGACCCTGCTTTCTCCGGTTCCTACGCGTAACTGCCGTTTTTGTCTCCCTACTCCTCCCGGCCCACTATCTGCGCCCTCTCCCCTTCCTAGCGCTGCCGCCTGAGTTCCTACCTGAGTCCGAAACCCCAAGAAAAAGTCCTATCTTTTTTCAACTCGCCTGCCTCTTTCCGCGACGTATTGCTGTCCCAAACATCACCTATATCTCGCCTCCATTCCTCTCGCACTCATTCAACACCCTCTCACCCATGAACTTCTATTTTATTATTTACTGCTGTAAATAACTATTTGTACAACATAATGTACAGAAATAAAAATTATCTAAATCTAAATCTAAATCTCTTTCTCTCTCCCTCTTTTTCTCTCTCTCTCTCTCTTTCTCTCCCTCTCTGAAATGTATTTATTCTCTATGCAATATTTGCAGACCTGTCGTACAACACACAAATTTGGGACATGTACCTTCTTCTCTTCGTCACCTAGCACAGCGATTGCTGCGTTTCAAAATCGTAAAATAAAAATAGGGCTAAATTTGTATAGTTCGGTTGTACTCTTGATCGGTTGTAAATGGCATAGATTTTTAATGGGTACCCGTGACTTGGACGTTGTACATTATGCGTAATACATGTAAAACTGCATTACCGTAATAAACTTCCGGATTTATTCTAGACCGAAAACCTCGACATGTACTTGAACATTTGCTCAATTAACAAGTTTCCTCGCCAAATTTCTCTGTGTCCTTTCTCCACTCTTTTGAATGAGATTCCAATATATGTGAAGCTCGCCTGTACGTATTTGTCCTCTGATAGCGTACGTATAGGCAGTGGCGAAACTTCGAGGTAGACACAATTTATCACTACTTACAATAGTCAATATAGACTTTTTAGTCACTAATTTTTTAGTTAAACGCACTCGTCCATTACCCACTATATCTTTAACAATAGCACAATTAATTAATTATTTTCCATTTACATTAAACTTGTTGGCACTTTGCACAGCACTGTATAGTAATTCCCAAAGATCTTCAATAAGGAAATCTTCAATGAGTCTGAATGATAGCCAAAGAGGTCCACGATTGAACTGCTCTGAATTGATGGTCACACTACTGAAATGGCTTGGTCCGCCTCTTTCGTAAAGTTGTCGGTGCAAGTTTCGCACACAACCCTTAAGCCAGGAGTGGAAATCTGCATTATGGGTGGTTCCGGTAGAGTCCCTCGTATCTCTCTTCGAGGATTTTTCTCTTCTCCTCTCCGTTCGCTGCTCTGTGAAAAAATACCTGTAATATTAAGTTTTCGATTCTTTATAGATATATATGTAATAATTCATAAAAATTACTTTAATATCTTACTACCGAAATGAGGTTTAACACACAGAGGATTAATAGTTAATGACAAGGTGGATTCTTAGTCTTCTTCTATGTTCAGACACTACTATGCGTCGTGTACACTATGTGTACTTAGCGAAGGCTCAACACCGCTAGTAGTCATATGACTTATACGTATATACCGCGAGAGGGGATGCTACTGCTACTAGTGCTATTGGCACAACTACGCATCTCAGAAACTAAAGTATTAGGCTTGCCATGTAATGTTCAAAACAAATTTTATATCACAATAACAAGTGTAATACTTGCGAGAAATCGATAATGATGATGATGATAAAAAAGACGATGATTCTTGATGAATTTCGATTCTTGATGGTCCAGCAGCTTCTGAAACTGCAGAGGTGCCATAATTGTGTAAACATAGACAAAAATAATCTTTTATTATCGCACAAACAGCACTATTACCATTGAGTATTTTCTCTTGGTGGTGGTGGTGGTGGTACTGCTGCTGCTGTTGTTACGCTTTATCATCATCGCGAGACTGTTTCTCTAAAACTTAGGTATTAAATCTGCATTTTGATGTTTAAAAAAATTACCATTAAAATGACAGGCGTATTATTTATCAGAATTTGATAATGGTGATCCTCGATGATTGGTAGCTGTTGATGGCCCAGCTTCTGGAACTAAAGAGTAAAGCCAGTGCTATAATTGTGGTAAAGAATGTAACGATTCGACTTTCCCCGTGTGTTGAGTAGTCGGCCGGACGCCAGGATTTGGTTAGGGGAAAGGTTAATTGAAGATACTGTTTATGTAATTAATAACAAAATAGATATTCTAGTAATTAGGATAACAAGTTGATCGTTCAATTATTAGTCTCCATTTGTAACGGAAATCGAGATCACGGTTTGTTTAGAATATTTCGCCTTTACAATCGGTCTGGCTTAAACTAGTGCGGTTAACGGTACATTAACACGACGTTGCCGGAGTTACGTGGTTTCGGTGCGGTTATCGGTTTTACGGACGCGGTA
The DNA here is from genome assembly GCA_012977825.3 of Pteromalus puparum. Lineage (NCBI taxonomy): Eukaryota > Metazoa > Arthropoda > Insecta > Hymenoptera > Pteromalidae > Pteromalus > Pteromalus puparum. The sequence goes on from CM053168.1 coordinate 38,292,659, forward strand.
TCGGAGTTTCGGACGGTGAAACGGGTTCGGGTTAACGACGGGTTTTCGGAGGTTAGGTTTCCCTCGAGTCCATGGATTCGTGAGCGCACGGCTCTACGGATCGAGGTCGCTCGTCTCGTTCTTCTCCTTGTTCTATGTGCTCACAGTGACCAGGCGAAACTCGAGAGGTCGGCGGGTGGTCGGTTTCGCACGGGCAGGTGTTAGCCGATGCTTCACCAGGACGTGTGCGCACGACCTGGGGAATCGTCGGCGGGGCTTTAGCTATTTTCTCAGCCCCGTGTGCGCACGACGGCAACTCGGAGTTTCGGGTTCGCTAACAGTGTCGTCACGTGTGCTCACGAGACGACGTCGTTGGCGTCGGTCTATCTCTAGCTGTTCCTCTCGGTAACGTGTGCGCACGATGCCGCCAGGTGTTCAGCTCGAGTAGAACTGCCGCTGCGCTACGCGGCCCGCTTTATATAGNTGCTGCGCGGCCCGCTTTATATAGGTGTGCCCGCGGTGCGCCGCTCGCGCCACCTGGCGCGTCGCCGCTGAGTTGCGCGCTCCGCGGTCATGCGGACTGGCCTTTCGGTTGGTGCGCGCGCGCGCTCACTTCGCGTCGTGCGGACTCGCCTTTGTTTGCTACGCGCGCGCGCTCGCTGGCGTCAGCTGATTGACTCGGGGCCGCGTCTGCTTGCTTTCTGTGCGAGACTTGCGTCTCGTCGCAAGAAAACAAAAAATTTAATTTATTATTCATGTTGCACAAATATCACTCTCACCATTTTCGTTGCTTGATGATGCTGCTCCTGCTGCTGCTGCTGCCCATTACATGCCAATATCACTGCATCACCCCTGATATCACTACGCATCTCGTTGATGTCTTGAAAAAAAATCTATTATTAATTTAAAAAAAAATAATAGTAGATTGTGCTAACGCCACACTACTTACACTTACTTTTATAAATCATATCATTATAAATTGCAAAAAAATTTTTTCAAAAATCGAAAAATGGCCATGAAATGGTCATAAAATAGTCCAAATCATAAAAGAAAATTAACTCGAATTCAGAATCAGAAAACATATATGCACGTCCAATCTTATTACGATCGATCACGTGGTTTCAGAATTATAACGGTATACGTACGCACGCACGCACGCACACACACGCACACACACACACACACAACTATCTGCACAGGCATTTTAGAAAATCATGAAAGCTCTCAAAATATACTAAGCTTTAATTATCAAATTATATGGTTTAATAAAAATAATAATGTTCAGTCACACAGAGTATACAGGGTGAGAGTTGAAGAATTTGAATGTTAATATCTTTTAAACTAAAAGGTTTCATAAGCTACAAAAAGAACCTAGCCGAAGTGATCAAAAGATCAATCTTTTCCTAAAATTTCAACTCAATTTAAACCTTTTTACTCCCGTAATCGTACGACATAAAAAAACCATTTTTTTTAGTTTTTGATTTTTATCTCAAAAACTAGTCGCCAAAATTGCTTAAAATTTTTACAACTAGTAGATATCGTTGTTTTTTATTGTCATGAATTTTTTCAAAACATTTAACTATTTATTTTTTGAGTTATATATGTTTATCGAAAAATTACCTTTTATATCATAAAAAATGAACAGATCAGTCAATCTAGAAAATCTTGCGGGAAAAAGTAGACAAATTTATGTTCTTTTAGATACACTATTGTTGAATATATTGTATAAATCATATCATTATAAAAAAGCAAAAATATTTTTTCAAAATAGAAAAATGGCTATAATATGGCCATAAAATGGTCAGAATCATAAAACAAAAAATGACCTAAATTCAGAATTAGAAAAAATATATGCATGTCAAATTTTATTACGATCCGTCGCATGGTTCCAAAATTATGGCGGTATACGTACACACACAAACACACACACACACACACACACACACACACACACACACACAGACACATACACACACACACACACACACATACACACAGCCATCTGCACGGACATTTTCTAAAAACGTATGATTCGTACTCCAAACACCCCCAAATGCGTTTCCACGAAGTATTAGCAAAACTGAAAATTTTACTATTACAAAGCTTCCTCTTGAGGAGGAAGCAAAATTTAATATAAAAATTGGTATTAAATAAAAAATGTACGATGACAGTGAAGCATTCAAGTGCTAGCGGATGTGCATACTAGTTTCGCTGGTGTATTGCTTGCACAGCAATTAACAGAACATCCGGATTGTGGAATGGACCAGTAGTAAACATTTTGTATACCATGATTATTCCACGATGTAGCAAGAGGAAATGCAATTTTCTTCATAAAACCTCTGCTGGTTGCTGCTGAAGATCAAAGCTCCACACGTTACCACACATCGTGCGAATCTGCGGGTCACGAACTCTTGCGACTTCTAGCGTAGTACGCAAAACCTTGACTAGATGTGCTACTCGTGCCCTAACCATTACGTCGTTGTCGTCGTCGTAGATATGTTTTTACTGCCTGTAGGAAACTGTGACAAGCTGTGCAAGTGCTGTATTTTAAATACAACCCACAGTGTAGCCAACATGACGGGAATTCGAAAGTTTCTCACACCATTTTATCTGCTGAGGCACAATACAATGCATATCAGAGTCACACACACGTGTATGTATTTCGAGAAACGAAATTCGCGGTAGGCTGACGATAGCGACGTCGATGGCAATGACATTGACACCGTCGGCTTTTGTATCACAGTTCACGTACAGAGTGTAACGGGATGCTTCTCACAACTGATGCTCGTACTTCACGCCACGAGATTAAGGTAAAGAATTCACGGAATGCTGACGACGCAGAAAGCGACGCCAGCGACATCAACACCGTTCGCTTCGTCGTCGATGACGACTACGACTCTTAATACTTTTTACGACAAAGACGTAGTCTGCACGGTCAGCTGCACGTGCGTAAATGAGTTATCTCGTTTTTTCTCGAGAATGCTGTCTATATAGATAAGGACTGTGGTGGGGCAACGGCAATGGAGAGAGAGGGAGAGAGAGAGAGAGGGAGAGAGAGAGAGAGAGAGAGAGAGAGAGAGAGACAGAGAGAGGAGACAGAGTGGTGTCAGCTTACGCGATGCGCTGTAAGCAGAAGAAAGGGAGAGGGGGGGGGGGGGGGGTAACAATCATCCGAGCGCACGTGTGCTTTTTTTGAGAACGCTGACGGCGCTGATAACCGTCGGCGTATTCAGTGTCGTTAAGGATTGTAAGTCCTACAAAAATTTCACATCCAGAGAATTGAATCAAGCAGATTTTCCGGAATTGTCTCATTTTTCTTGAAAATTATTAGTCAGCTCAGTTTGCAGGATAAAAAGTTCATATCCAAGTTCATATCCAAACTGATTTTGGGGTGATTTTTCATTAATCTCGAAAACTATCGGTAAGGTTTTTGTGTAGCCCTCACCAAACCCCACAAAAAGTTCTTATCCCGCAAATCAATCCGAAGAGATTTTTGGAAATATTTTAATTTATCTTGAAAACTATCCGCCTAATGAATTCGCGGGATAAAACTTTTGTGTAGCCTTCACTAAATCCTACAAGAAGTTTCTATGCTACGAATTGATCCAAACGGATGATTGGAAAATTTTTCATTTATCTCAAAAACTATTGGTCCGATCAATTCGCGGATAAACCTGTCATATAGGCCTCACTGAGTTCTGGAAAAATTTCTTATCCCGCCAATTGATCTAAACGATTTTCGGGAATTTTTTTATTTATCTCGAAAACTATTGGACCAATCAATTCGTGGGATAAGCAATTTTTGAAAGAGTCGCTTAGAGCTACATAGCTCATGAATAGAATAGAATAGAAATACTGTTTATTTTCAAATGTTCGAAAAATTAAGTAAAGCAAATGCGCAACACTCTTGGTCAGCAATCCCGTGGGCCCTCGAATACCGGCCAACACTTCCCGGAGATCGTTAATGTAAATACTAAACCGTAAGGGCCCCAAGATCGAGCCCTGTTGGACGCCCCGTTTTCTTGTTAGCCAAGATGATTTTCCATTCAATTTAGTAACCACTCTTTGGTAACGTCCTGACAAGTAAGACATGACCCACAGGACCACTGATCTGGAAAAGTCCATCCTTTGCAATATTTCCGATAAACCTGGTTTCGTCCTTTCATATATATTTTCTAGAGATAAACCTGTGTTGTCAGATACACCTGTACAATTTGGAATCTGCGAGACACATTTATTGCTAAGGGCCGCCCTTGTCTTCTCTGACGCCCCTATTTTCCGTTCCTCGAGTATTCTGGACAATTCGTTTGCGTATAACCAACTATACCGCACTTTGGGCAAAAAGGTTCTTTGTGACTCTTGCAATCTGGGCATGAATTTGAAGTCGTTCTTCTATGACCGCATCTATTGCAAAAAATCCTCTTTGGGTTCTTGCACTCTCGCGAGAAGTATTCAGATTCGCTACAATTGTAACATCCATTGATCATGTACGGTTCTCTATCCGAGTTTTGCCCGTTATTTGCGTCCCGATTGTACGCAGGTTTAGTTTGACTCGTGATGGCGTTTCGTAAATTATTTAAACAAGGGTTTCTGTTTTTCGATTCTCTGTAGATATAGTTTGCCAGTACTTCGGGTTTGTCTACGCCTAAATTCTCGAAATCGCGTTCTAACTATTATCATCCTGTTCTAATAATTCTAAGTTTGCTAGGTTCTGACGTATAGCGCGCTGTATCCGTGCCTCTTGGCATGCTAAGCCCTCTTTTTGTACCGCCGCGTCTTCTAAATGTTCAAACGTGTTAATTGTTTCTTTATCTATCCAAATTGCAATCTTGGTAACATATTTCTCAATGCTAGGTCAACTTTACATTGCTCTTCGAACAAAGGTCTCAATCTGCGGAACATTGAATCTAAGCACGCTAAATAATCTGCGACTGTTTCGCGCTCCCCTTGCGTGCGACGGTGTACATTGCTAAGTAACGCTTGTTGGAAATCTGCGTCTGAGAATTGTTTACGTCATTGTTTTTCGAACGTTTATGAATAATCCTGCTTTATTTCTGAACCATGTTAAGGCTATGCCTGATAGAAAGAAGGGTAAGGCACCTAGAAGGTCCTCATCGGAAATATTCATGTAATTTTTTCCCTCCTGAACTCTAGTTAAAAATTTCTAGTTAAAAATTCCTCGCTGTCTTCTTCTTTTTTTCCCGAGAAGATGAAGTGACGTTTTCGCAACAATTCGTATGCGCTTAATGGTGTAGTAAGGCGATCGTATCTGTTCTGATTCTCGCCGTGATTCTGTCTATCGTCAGGTCTCTGACGGTTTGACTGATTGTCAAATCTGTCTCGTTGTGGCAACGGTGCCCTATCGTCTGGCCAGTAATTGTCATAGTTAGGGTTATTATGGTTGCGCGGTACCGGGATGATCTAGCAAACAGGTCGATCATCAAGATAAGCAGACGAGTCGGTGACAGGACACATGTCCCTGACATTCCAGTGCCTGGAAGAGTACGTTGGCTCCAGTAGGTGACCTCGCAGACCAGCTCAACACCATCTCCGAGGAAGCGCCACTACCTTGTCCTTGATCCGGGCTGACCCCATCGAGGCCCATGGAGCAGAAGTAGACGTCTCTACGACGAGTCACGTCGCGCTGCTGAGGAGCACCAGGGTCGCGACGCCGTATCTGCGAAGTGGGACGAACCACACCATCGTCGTTACACCACGTACTCACGACTAGCCACGCCGCTGCTCTGCGTCCCCGCAATGAGCTTAGCCGCATCATCGGGTGACAACCCGCACCAAGGACGAGAAACAGCGCCAGGAACCATCGACATCGACCCATCAAAGTATGTTTTGTGTGAGTGTGTGAGTGGATGTATGAGTCTATAGTTCTAGGGAAACGCGAGAGGGCAGACCCACGCCCGAGGTTTTAAACAAATAATAAATCTTACCATACTATTTGTTTAATTATAAATAATTGTGTTTGCTTATTATGTTCGCCTGCACCCTTCCAAGTTCCTTACATAGTCTTGGTTTCCGATCGGCAAAAATATCTCTAAGAATTCCTCTATCTGTTCGCGGAATCGTTCCCGACGAACGTTGCGTGTTATTAGGTATGTGAATCCTGCTTATATTTAAGCGCAGCGACTCTTTTGGCTTCGGTAGCCCGAGAGTAGCCGTGTTTAAGTTATCGGGTTGAATGAGTGAGACTAGTGGAGTGTGGTGAATATTCATGTTTATTGTAGCACTGTATTGGCTGTGAGGCGTCCGTCTCCGAAGGTGGCTGGAACCGTACGGTTTTGGGTGGTAGCGCTTAGGTCGTACAGAGGGGGAGCGGAAAGGGTGGTAGTGAGAGCCATCTAGTGGGAGGCCCGAGAGGCCTTAGGATAGGGCGCGCATATTTGAACACGCATCTCTCGTAGTGTTTCTACTGCTCTATGCTCTCTACCTATTAATTCGTGTTTTACCTATTCCTCCGATAGCTTCATAATATATTCGTTTATCGAGGCTTCACCCATCATTTTTTTTTTTTTTAAGTGGCATTTCGAACTCGAAAGTTCATCGCCTTATCTACGCAAGCTCTCCACGTGTCTCTATTTTGTGCCATTCACATCCATTTCGCACCTTCCCTCCCGATTTCAGTTAAGTCTGTTTTTACGTTGTCCTCCCACCTGCGTCAAGGTCTACCTAAAGGTCGCGGTGTGCTCGGCTTTCCATTCATTATACGCGCTGCCGTGCGATCGTCTCCCATTCTTGCCACGTGCCCTGCCCATCTTAGTTTCCGTACTTTAATTATTCTGTTTTTATTCGGTGACGCGTATAAATTGTGTAGCTCATCATTATGTAGTTTTGTTTAGAAATGAGGAAAGGCAGAGGATTATCATTAATAATAATGTGAATTTATTCTTAGTCTTCAAATATATACAGCTAAGCGTCGCACACACCATGTGTATTCGGTGACGGCTCGATCCCAAGAGACCGATGTGCGAGACTAATATAGTCTCGGCACCGCTAGTAGTCATGTGACTTACACGCATGCCGCGAGAAGAGATACTTGCATGTGTGCGTCCCCTCACATACTCGTTAGCGCGCTCACTCATTCCTCGCCCATAACTTATATATAATCACTCATTCCTCGCCCATAACGAACTCGCCTATAACCTTTTACTTTTTTTGAAGTTAATTTTTTTTAGAGATTTATTGCACCTGAATTATTATCCTCATAAATTTTTATCGGTTCTTTTACAATTACTCTGAATATTCTTACCAACTCTCTAAAATATTCTAATTCACTTACATCTTTTGATAATGCTACATACTCTGCGTATGTTGACGCTTTGGTAATATTTTTTTGTTTTCTTGACTTCCAGTCAATTACATTTTCGAACATTCTTATAACATAACCTGTCGTAATTTCCTGTCAATAATATCACCAGTCCAATCTGCATCCACGAAGCAGTCTATATTACAATTTTCCTTTCTTTTATAGTTTAAATATAAGTCTTTCGTTAAATACAAATATTTTATTACTCTTAAAACATATTTCCAATGAGTCTGGTCATAACAATTTTGATACCTATTTAAGTAGTTTACACTAAAACTTATATCTGGTCTCGTATTCGAACTTATGTACAACAAAGCACCTATCAAGTTCCTATACTTAATATTTGACTCGCAATTTTCAGACTTCTCAAGTTTCAAGTTTGTCTCCATAGGAGTACTGTACAATCTACTATCTATTATGTTGTATTTTTCAGCTAGAGACTCGATATATTTCGTTTGACTTAGTTTCATTTCACATTTATTGTAGTCATAATCAATGTTTATACCTAGATATTCTTTAATTTTTCCTAAATCTTTCATTTTAAATTTATTCATTAGCACTTTCTTCAAACTTTAAATCTTTTTCTTGCTTTTACAACAGATCAATAAGTCATCTACATATAACAAAAGATGTATAACATCATCTCCTTTTTCAAAGGTATACAAGCAATTATCAGCATTGCTTCTTTTAAATTTTAGTTTCGCTAAGTATTCATCAAAACATTCGTACCATGCTCTCGGACTTTCTCGTTGTCCATACAATACTTTAAACAATTTACAAACTTTGTTCGTTCGGTCATGGTAACCTTTTGGTTGATTTAAATATACCTCTGAGCTTACTTTACCATTTAGGAATGCTGTAACAACGTCCATCTGTTCTATATTTAATCCGAATTGACAACAATAAGAAAACAAAATTTTTAATGTTTGCGTTTTTGCTACTGGAACGTATATGTCATTAATACCATTCGTTTGTTGGAAACCTCTTACTACTAACCTAGCTTTAAATATATCATCAGATTTTTTTGTACAAACCCATTTTACATCTAATACTTCTTTTCCTTTTTTGTTTCTCAACTAATTTCCATGTTTCATTTTCATACAAGCTACTCATTTCTTTATCCATTGCATTTTTCCAACAATCGCGATCATTGCTATTCATCGCCTCCTCAAATGTACAAGGTGTATCTACTCTACAATAATATATCGGACTCTTTTTCGCACGTGTTGATCGACGTGGAGTATTTTGTTTCAAACTATTCTTATCGATACTCTTTAACTTTGTTTGTTTTTTTTTTCGGTTACATTTTCATTTTCATCTGCGCTATCAAATACAATCATCGATTTCGCTTTCAAACTCATGTTCATTTCCCTTACTCGACTCGAGAGTCGGAGTACGGGAAGAATTATTTTCGTTGTCATAATCAAGACCAATACATTTTTCATATGTTTCAACAACATCAACATGTCTATGAACTGTTACTCTATTATTTAGCAAAACTCTATAACCTACTTTACTGTTACCTAGTAAAATTTTTATTTCAGCTTTTTTATCCCATTTCGAACTTCTCTTGTGTTCTGGCGTTCTTACAAAAACTTTACTACCGTATAACTTTAAGTTCTCAACATTTGACTTTTTTCTAAAAAATATCTCATATGGAGTTTTTTTTTCAATAGTGTTGGCTAAAGTACGATTTTTCAAATACGTCGCAGCACTAAATGTTTCTGGCCAATATTTTGCTTCCTCCTCAAGAGGAAGCTTTATAATAGTAAAATTTTCAGTTTTGCTGATACTTCGTGGAAACGCATTTGGAGATGTTTGGAGTACGAATCATACGTTTTTAGAAAATGTCCGTGCGGATGGCTGTGTGTGTGTGTGTGTGTGTGTGTGTGTGTGTGTGTGTGAGTGTGTGTGTGTGT
>CM053168.1:38302235-38365986 GCA_012977825.3 Pteromalus puparum
TGGTTTTATAAAATGTCCGTGCAGATGGTTTTGTCTGTGTGTGTGTGTGTGTGCATGCGTGCGTGCGTGCGTGCATGCGTGCGTACATATACTGTTATAATTCTGGAACTACGTGATCGATCGTAATAAGATTGGACGTGCATATATGTTTTCTGATTCTGAATTTGAGTAAATTTTCTTTTAAGATTTAGACTATTTTATGACCATTTCATGGCCATTTTTCGATTTTTGAAAAAATATTAAAAAAAAAAATTTTTGCTTTTTATTATGATATGATTTATACAATATATTCAACAATAGTGTACCTAAAAGACTGCTACTCACAAGGTTGGAATATATACTGAAACGCCATAAGGTTGGAATCCACCTTAACCCCCACTCCCCTGATACCCCTCCCCTACAAGTGTCTTCCTAACCTATCCTTTTAGTATCGAACAGTAGCGAATGTTTAAATCAAAGAATGAGTTGATTGTCCCATGTAATTATCTTCCACTAGCAGAATAGGAGAAAGCTAAGTGCCAATGACTTGGCAGCGGTTTTTATCTACTTCTCCTTCGTCTAATAAACATCGCGCCATATCCATGATAGTTCGATTAAACCTTTCAGCAGTACCATTCAACTCATGTACGTATGCTGGGCAATTATTTATATAAATACCATTTTCTTTTGCGAATTTAAAAAATCGAGTGTTTAGGTATTCTCTACCATTATCGCATCGTATTTTTACTCTTTTTCCTGTTAAATTTTCAACTTCATTTACACATTTTCTCATACAATCAAAAAATTCATCTTTGGTTTTTATGCAGTAAACTTTGGATATTTTACTGTAATCATCGATAAATGAAATAAAATATTTTGCTCCGTTTGGACCCGGGGTCTTGAAACTACCACATACATCAGTGTGTATTATCTCTAAAATATTTCTCGCTCTTACTCTGTTGTTTCTAAACGGTAAATTATGCATTTTATTTTCTATGCATATTTTGCATTTTAATTTTTCCGATTCAAACTCAGTTGGAATACCTGTTAACAACTGTTGCTTACAAAATGTTTAGATAGCCAAAATTTACATGCCCTAACATTCTATGCCATTTTTCTTTGTTACTCACTCCATTTCGTTCAGTACTATTTAGAGTCTTATGATCAATTTTCAATCTACTCGTGATTTTATGTGTACGACTTTCTTTATAAGCTACAGCTATTAATCTCTCTTTTTCATCAATTAATTAGATATATTTCCTTTAGATATAATCGTATTCGTATCTGTCAATTTTGCGTAGCTAATCAAATTTGTGTTCATTTCTTTTACATATAAAACATTTTTCATTTTTACTTTGTTTTCTTTCTCAAATGCTCTGTAATAACTTGCAACATTCCTGATTTTAGTTGCTTCTAACTCACTACTATCTCTTAAATAGATTTTAACCGGTTTCTTTAAAACAATGCAATTTTCGAAATAACTATCATCATTTACAATGTGGTCTGAACATCCACTATCTAGCAACCAATTTATTTCATTACCTATCGTCTTTTTATTTCGTGCCGCATGCGCTGTTGCTATCCAGGCGCTGAGGTTGGACCCACTCGGTTGACTCGTACTGGCGCCTTGCTGTTGCTGTCGGAAGTTGCCACGCCCTCTGCCGTAGTTGCCTCTTCTTCCTCCGCCTCTGCTTCTGCTGCTACCGCGGCCACGTGTTGGACCTCGCCATGTTCCACCGCTGTGCGCTGCTTGACCGCCATCTTTGCACTCTCTTGCGAAGTGACCGGTTTTTTCGTATTTGTAACATCTTTTTTTGCTTGTCGCGAAGACGTTTGACTTTCTTTCAGAGTCTTCATTTCCGTGTTTCATCTCAGCAAGCTTAATTTTATTCTTCACATAATCCTCCTTTTGATTTTCTTCTTTCAATGTATCAATCAGATCACCAATGTAACTATACGATTCTGGCAACGTGTTAAGCATATAATTCAAATTTTCCTTTTCAGTTATCTTTGCACCGGCTCTTTTTAACTCGTTTACTGATTTTTCAAAATCAATGAAAAACGTAGACGTGTCACTGTATTTTTCTAATCTTAGTCTTTCCAACTTGTTTCTACAAACAATCTGCAGTGCTGTAGATTCTTTCAAATACATACTGTCTAGTTACTTCATTATGCCATAGGCTGTTGTTTCTTCACAAACAAATTCCAATTGTTTATTCGAAATCGCACAATAAATAATGTTTATCGCTTTTAGATCATTTTCATCCCATGTTTCGCTAGCTCCTGTTGAGGGCTTTTCTTTGTCTATTACTTCATGGCACTTCTTCAATTTCAGAAACATCATTATTCTTTTTTTCCACATGCTGTAATTCTCTCCGTCAAACACTGGTATAGCAAATTCTCTCTTCTCCATTTCGTCTACTTGAATCTCAAATTTTTCTTCAACTTCTTCTATGTGCTCAATCGTTTCTTCGTGCTCGGAATCTTGCTTTTCGATTTTCACGACTTCTGATGTCTCAACGTTGTCCATAAACTTAAGTGTTCTCTGCTTGCACTCGACCACGTGTTTCAGATTCACTTTTTAATCCGTGTGCATCACACTGATTTTAAGATTTTCCTCAAAGCTTTTACTCTAATTATTTAGCTGTATATTTCTCGTTTATGTCCTTGCCAATATTTTTCTTCCTTGAAGAGTTTTTCACTTATTTTTTCTTCTTTGAAAATCTTCGTACACCACGTGGCTTTTAAACTCACTTTTCACTTCATATCTCTATACGACTCGAGAGTCAGTATAGAAGATATGATTAAATATCAACCAACGGTCTGCTACCATGTTTAGAAATGAGGTAAGGCAGAGGATTATCATTAATAATAATGTGGATTTATTCTTAGGCTTCAAAAATATACAGCTATGCGTCGCACACACCATGTGTATTCGGCGACGGCTCGATCCCAAGAGAACGATGTGCGAGACTCGTATAGTCTCGGCACCGCTAGTAGTCATGTGACTTACACGCATACCGCGAGAGGGGATACTTGCATGTGTGCGTCCCCTCACACAGTCGTTCTCATTCTCACGCGCTACACACTATACCTTACTGGCTACACTTTCTGTACAGTACACTATATTTCAACAAGTTTCCTCCAATCCCCGGTTTCCTCATCTTTCTTTGACCCGTATATTTTTCGCAGAACCTTATTTTCGAACACTCTAAAACGGTTTTCTTCCGCTTTAGTAAGCGCCCAAGTTTCGCCCCCGTATAAGATTACCGGCATTATTATAGTCCTATATATCCTTACTTTAACATTTCTAGACAGCAGTTTTGATTTTGGTAATCTATTCACGGCGTAGAAGCAGGCATTACCCGCATGAAGTCTCTTGTTAATCTCGATTTTAATTTTATTTCGATCATTTATAGTTGTGCCTAAATATCTGAATTCGCTAACCTTTTCGAAAGTAAAATTTTCGACTCTAAGATCACCCTCTCCTTCGCAGATGCCTAGTTTATCCATGATCACATATTTTGTTTTCGATTCGCTCACTTCTAGCCCCATATCCTCCGCGGCATTTATCAGAATTTCCGCGTTTCTCGCCACCGTTGCACCGTTATCCCCCAGTATGTCCAAGTCATCCGCATATCCTAGAATTTGGGGTTTTCCGTTAAGTGTTGCACCTAGCCCGCTGGTCTGCATTTTTCTAACAACATACTCCAGCGTTAAGTTAAAGAGTACCGTGGAAAGGCCGTCACCTTGTTTCAGACCGTCGCGAATCATGAATGATTTGTATACATTACCGCCTACTCGGACCTTTCCCGTGCTTCCGTTCAGACATATTTGAATTAATTTCACGAGTTTTTTGGGTACTCCAAGGAGCACAAGGATTTGATACATTTTGCTTCGTTTGATAGAGTCGTACGCTTTTTTAAAGTCTATAAATAGCTGGTGTAGTGCTTCGCAATGTTCCCATTTTTTCTCTAACAACTGTCTTGTAGTAAACATTTGATCGCTCGTCAACCTGGTACGCCGGAATCCACACTGATAGTCTCCTATTATATCTTCCGCGAAGGGCGTGAGTCTGGCCTGTATGACATTTGATAGAACATTGTAGCATGTAGCTAAAAGTGAGATTCCCCGGTAGTTATTACAGTCTGTCTTATCTCCCTTTTTAAAAATCGGTATGATGATGGATTCTTTCCAGTTTTCCGGTATCGTTTCATTTTTCCAAATAGCACATACTAGTTCAAAAATTTTAAATGTAAGCGCGGTCCCTCATATTTAAGTAGTTCAGCTGGTATAGAATCGTTTCCCGCGGCCTTATTGTTTTTTAGTTTTTTATAGGTCGGTTCTTCCATATGTAGTTCAGCAGTCTGGATTTCGTCTCCAGTTTCCTCGTAGTTTTTATGTACGTTTAGTAATCTATCAAAATAGCCCTTCCACAGCTTTCACTTTCGCTTGTAACGAGATTTCCGCCCTCATCGTTTATTAATTGTGATCTACTCTGGAAACCCTTCCTAATAGCGTTAATTCCTTTGTACATCTCGCGCAGGTTATTTTCCTTACGTTAGTTTCTATTTTCCTAATCTGGTTCTTTTAATACTCGCGCTTTTTGTTTCTGTAAATCGCTCCCACTTGCTTTCTTATTTCATGGTACTCTTCTTCGGCGCTATCGCTTTCATTATGTACGCTGCCTAACTTAGCCTTTTTGCGCCTTTCAAACCAAAGTTCGCACTCTTCGTCAAACCATGGTTTACTCTTTGGCTTTTTCTTTTTACCTAGCACTTTATTCGCTGCCTCTTTTATCGCTTTCTTGATATCCCCCCATAGACTGTTCGAATCGTCATCCAGCTCCGCCTGTGCATCCGTTTCCTCGAGCACCTGAAACCGATTCCTTATTTCTACTTGATACTTAATTCGCTCTATCCCGTTTCGTATCTTTTCAATATCGAAGATTCCTACTTTACTCGCTCGTTTACTATTTTACCCGGCTACTAATTTGGCTCTTAATTTAGCTACTACTAGAAAATGATCCGAGTCGCAATCAGCCCCCCTATAGGTTCTTACGTCTAGTACGTTCGTGTGGCGCCTCTTATCGATAAGAAAGTGATCGATTTGATTTTGCGTGGCTCCGTCCGGCGATGTCCACGTTGCTTTTGTGTATATCCTTGTGCTTAAAGCACGTAGTCTTCACTATAAGATCTTTTGCCACCGCGAAATTTATGACTCTAAAACCGTTATCGTTGCTGGTTTCGTGCAGACTTTCCTTGCCTATAGTGAGCCTAAACATTTCCCCTTTTCCTATTTTAGCGTTAAAATCCCCTACTACTATTTTGGTGTCGTAAGACGCGAGTCGGTCGATTAATTGTTCTAAAGCTTTATAATAAAGATCCTTGACCTCTTCCTCCTTGTGCTCCGTAGGGCAGTGTACATTAACAACCACGTAATTAGACCACGCCCCTTCGATGATGATATGCTAGAGTCTGTCGTTCACGAATTTGAAACTTTTAACAGAGTGTATAATTCTTTTGTTAACTAGAAACCCGATACCTAAGGAATGTCCACTCGCGCCCCGAATATAAAGGTGAAGTTATCTTTTGCTAACATCCCGCTATCTTGCCACCTAGTTTCTTGTATTGCTACTAAATCTAAATTGTACCCGTCAGCTTCTTTTACGATTTCCTGGAACCCACCCGCTCTGTATAAACTGCGTACCTTTCACGTTCCCACCTTTAACTCCCTTTTGGTTTTGGTTTGATTTTGTTTTTTTTTTGAGCCATGATTGTTAGTTAAACCCGCGCGTTTTCGATCCTGTTCCGACCGCAGGTGATTCATCCATTTTAGATGTTATAACCCTCATACCTCTCTAGAACTAAGTATGAGAGCATTCCGACTTTGATGAGGACAGTGTCAACTCACCGTCGGACACACTACGGTCTCATTCTCGTATCCTAACGCCCCCCTGCAAGGCAGCGCGCCTTCGCTGGCTTCGTTGCCGTGTAAGACCAGGTGGCGAATCATTCTACACATCCCCTTTCGGGGCAGTCGTCATCGCTCCCGCATCCTCCACGACAGCAGGATTTTTGTAATGTGTGCTAAAAGAGGTAGATTATAGTCATAGTGAGATAGAAAGAGAGAGAGAGAGAGAGAAATAGGAAATATTGTTGAATGTTTGTTGTTATGGCGCTTGCGTAGTGTTTCTAGATAAATGCGTTCGCCAGTGTGGGCTCATCACACCCACGCCCGGGCCTATCGGCTGTCCGCGGCTGCTTATTCGATTTATTCGCAGCTAACCTCTTTTTCAGGGGCCGTTCCTCTATCCGCAACTTGAGGACGCGCTGTGTAGTGGTAATAGGCACCTACCCGTCCGCTCTGGACGCACAGGTTATAAGACATACCGAAACTAAATAATTCCACAGATTTTCACTAATTACTTGATACGCCTTTAAAGAAATTCAAAACTCTTTTCTGTAATGTACCTAGTAAGTCTAAATTCACATTATGTATTTTATGCGCACGACATGTTTACAATGCTGTGTAATTTTCGGTTCTTGTAATTAATCGATCTTTCGTAGATAAATAGAGTATGAATTCCCATGACCTTCGCTTACTATGCGCTCCCGTTAGTTTGCTACTAGCTACACTCTAGCCGTAGCTCTTAAGCTGCGTGTATTCAGGTGGCCCATACACAATCTCGGGGGTTCTCGAATTTCATAACTCAAGCGTAACGTTTGTACGCTCTATAGGAATATTTTTGATGAATAATATATTTAATTCACTGTGCTTATAGAGAGTTTGCGAAAGTTGCTGGTCAAACCTCGTTACTATAAGCTTTAACGCTCCAATCTTAAAATTATAATGTAAATTTTCTTGGGTTTTATAACCAGCCACAACACCTCCGTGCGCTCTCCCCGTGTATTACGTAAATTTATGCAATATTATTTTATATTATTCTAACGCTTGTTCGGTTTGGAGAGCTTCGTGTTTATTTAATAAAATAATACACGCTTAAAAATATCGCTAAATATAGCGATATTTTTAAGCGTGTATTATTTTTCTGCTATACATCTTCAGGGTAGACGCATAAATAAAAATTTATAATTATTGAATTTTCAATTATAGATTTTTTGGTTTACTGTATTTTATTTTGCCTCAACTATACGTCGCACAACTCTGCGATTGATCACCGAATTTCTCAAAAAGTTATTCACTCATTCGTAAACGCACGCATTCCTAGAATCCGAAACAACAAGTACGTACGCGAGCACACTACACGCCCGTGGCTTCAAGACAAAATTCGCCCTTGCTTACGTTCTTGGGGTCACTTCACACCTCTGATTGTAGGCTGTTTCCGAGCACCATTAAAGCAGAGGCTGCTTCTTACTCTTTACTGATTTCTCCGATATGCTAAATATACTGTTGAGCTAGCCTTGCTTTCCCTTTAGCTTAGCGACAGCACAGGTTTTCTAACTAATAAAGGGGCGCCAGCCGACCAAATCGTCAAGACCACGAGGTCTCTTTCCTTTCAGCCTGCACTATAGCGCCACCGAACTTCCTGCAGCTCAGCCGGGATCTCATATTGAGCGGGGTGGGTTAAGTCAGGAGGATAAGTGATTATTAAAACACAGCAACGCAGTGGTAGTTGAGTGGTTTATCTGATTTTTTCCTTTCTTTATTTATTTTCTCTCAATTTGAACCAATTCATTCATACACCTTAGTTACACGTTCGTTAATCTGTCACGATTCAATATCGACAAGCCTCGCTTTTATTTTCAATTTACTTCAAGCGATATACCAGAACACAGATTATCATCTGTACCTGAATGACTCTGAACGACTACAAGATGCGACCGACCTTCCTGAGTTACACCTCGCGCATCGATTGACCCTGCACGACGGATAACCGCTGTTATCCTCGCTCATACCAGGAGATGGTGGGCAGCCAGCCGACAATCCCAAATTCCCACCTGCTTTGGCCAAAATTTTACGCAGCACTACGTGCAACGAGCGACCGCTGTCGCTTTCGCTTGCACCAGGCCGTCGGAGCCTCGCGCCGAACACTTTCCTTTAACCAAATTACGCCGCTTGCAATTTTCATTACAACCAACACGATTTCGCTACCGCCCAATCCA
The DNA here is from genome assembly GCA_012977825.3 of Pteromalus puparum. Lineage (NCBI taxonomy): Eukaryota > Metazoa > Arthropoda > Insecta > Hymenoptera > Pteromalidae > Pteromalus > Pteromalus puparum. Next base: position 38,310,341 of record CM053168.1, read on the forward strand.
CGAACTTCACCATACCAAAACCTAACCTCTAGACAAAGCTCCTGCATCGTTATCTCAATTAACGACACACTGCTTCCGAATATATTAGACAAACCGCTCGGATCACACGAGCTCAAGTACGTCACTCAAAGCTCAACTCCAGGCACACCCCGCTGTCTCGAAAAATACCAAGATAAACTACGTGACTGAACAAAGATAAGCCTCCGATACGACAAACATAGATTTTACACGAATTTAAACGCGCATATCACGAAACTCTCCAGACCGTAACCCGTTTGTGTCTTGTCGACTCCAGTCTCCGCAAAGATGTTTCGAAAGAAAAAACAAGCTACCAGAAAACACTGCAAATGACATACGTAACACCTTAATCAAAAAAATCACACAACACAGACACAAAACCAAACACACATAGATAGAAGACACGATTTTTGAAAATAAATTGAAAGAAACAAAAGAGTTTATCAAAAATAACCAAAACATAATTTTTACTCTCGCCGATAAGGGCGGTGTCACTGTTGCAATGAATAGATCCGACTACACTGACATGATGGAAAAGCACTTATCTGATAGGAAGACATACACATTAATCGCAAAAAACCCTCTACCAAAAATACAAAATAAAGTCAAGAAATTCATAAACAGTTGGTATTACAACGGCTTTATCGGTAGAAAGTATAGCAAAACAAAGCTCACTCAAACAGACACATCTCTGCCTAGGTGCTATGTTCTACCTAAAATACACAAAGAAAATATCTCATTACGCCCCATAATATCTACAATTGGCTCACCAACGTATTTTCTATCAAAAAAACTCCTTAAAATCTTACAAAATATCATAAAAAAACCTGCCTCTTATGTCGAAAACTGTTATGACTTCATAGGAAAAATCAAGAATATCAAAGTTTCACCAAACCATTGTTTAATCAGCCTCGACGTTACATCACTGTACACGAATATTGACAAAGCGCTAGTCAAGAGTAGCATAGAAAAAAGATATGTACAAATAGCACAAAAATCGGAAATCATGGATGATCTTGAGACGGAGTGCCTATCAAGATTATCTTTCAATCCAAGTTTTTCCTATCGTTACGTTGACGATATAATCACATGCGTACCGAGAGACAAAATTAACGAAATTCTAGATATTTTTAACTCTTACAATAACAGACTACAATTCACACCTGAAGTAGAAATTAATAACTCCATAAGTTTTTTAGATGTCTTAGTAATAAAAGAAAACAATAATGTAATTACCGACTGGTACACAAAGCCGACTTTCTCTGGTAGATTTTTAAATTATAAGTCACAACACCCGTTATCTCAAAAAATTGCGATGGTTTACAATGTCATCGATAGAGCGATCAAATTGTCAAATAAGAAATTCCATAATAAGAACATAAGTATTGTCAAAAACTATTGTACGAGAACAGTTACCCGCCGGCTTTTGTGAATAAATATTTGCGAAAACGACTAGCCACAATTACATCTAATATACCAAAACAAATAACAAACCGCAATGAAAAACGAAACATTCTAAGCCTACCTTACATTAGCGGTTTTTACGAGCAAACCAGTCATGCATTTAAAGCTAAAAATATTGAAACTGTACCTAAAATAAACAGCTACATGAAAAGAATCATCATCAAGGGTAAAGATAAGATAGAAAAAAACAACGAAATCAATGTAGTCTATAAACTTGAATGCAATGACTGTTCTGCAACGTATGTTGGCCAAATAAAACGAAATATATGTATACGCATCAACACAAAAAATCGAAAAATAGCGTAATATCCGATCATGTGAAAAATAATAACCACGCTTTCAATTTTGAAAATTATGAAATCAAAGACAAAGAAACAAATTTAAATAAACGATTAATATCCGAAATAATGCACATACCGTTACAAGAAAACGGTGTGAATAAAAAAGAAGATACACAGCACCTAAGTTCTGTGTACACACACCTAATACATCAACTAAAAACAACAACACACATGACTCATACACCTCCGATATCATAATAGAAAAACGATATTCAACGCACGCTCGTTCACTCGCTCTCCGATTGCGCTACTTGTAAAAACATCTCGAATAATGTAAAATCGCATCGGACCAACACGCCGCTCTCCGATGATCTCCGAAAATCACAGAGAAGCGAGCTTCTCGATCCTTCCTTGCTGTCAGCTATAGGCACATATGAGCAGCGACGCTCACGTCACTAGCGAAAAAAAAAAAAAAATATCAACAAACCGATCGCAATTCTTGCCGTCCCACGCAGAGTATCAAAGCCGCGCGGATATCCAACTCTTGCGAATTCGCCTCAAGTAGCTGAGAGAGACACAACGACCACACGCTCTCTCCGCCGCCGCCGGTGCCCGGCGGGGGAAACGCAGCCTCGAACTTTTCATCAGCGAGCCTGTCGAGTCCTATAATTCTTGTAAGCACTTCATATGTCACACAGTCTAAATAATGTTGTACTCTTGAAATTTTGCTAACAATAAACCGAATTTCTTCTCAGTTTTCCTGATGAGGGCAACATTGTTCGCCGATACGTCGAAAGAAAAAATGAATTAACTTGTTTTTTCTTTCGAAACACCTTTACCTGCCTCAGAGAGACCGATAGCAACCTTCAACCCTTTCTAAATTGCTACCGAGGGATAACTTCATGCTGAGGACCACTTCCTCCGCAAATATAATTTTATATGTTTTGGCTAAGTTAATTGCGCAGCTTTGAAACCCCTATGGTTCTTAAGATATCATGGTTTGAATTTGTTTTTGAAAATTTTTTGATTCCTTATATATCTAAAACAATGTGGTCAAATGCTTCAAAATTTTATTTGGTGATTCACCATAAAGGAAGATATCTGCTGTTAAAATTTCAAACGATTTCGTTGAGCGGTTCTTAAGTAAAGAGCTGAAATGTAAAAACCGATTTTTCAAAAAATTTGGCTTCCTCTAATAGGGTTGTCGTTGCACGTCGTAAAGTCCCTTCCTACGAATTTATGTCATACTGATAATATTAAAATAGCATTCCCATACTGTATTTTAAAATAATATTTTATTTATTGGAACAATAAATTTCGTTGGAGGAAGCTACGTGCCAATGAATTGGCAGCGGTTTTTTTCTTGTATTAACTCTTCTCTATTCTTCTTTCTGTATACGGCAAGCTTGGCTTTGTGACTATTTTCCAGGGAACTCTGCTCTGTCATCCTCTCGTTCCTGCTAAAAACCGGCAACGCGGTAACCTCCTCTCTCTTTTCTCTCTCTATCTCGCTTGCACCTTCAGCGGACTGGGCGTTACTCTCGGCTCGGGAGTCATGTAAAAAGAAAACGCACACACACACATCAGATTGCAACCTATACAATTATGCTGTTCGGCCTCGGGACGCTCTGCTGTTATCCCGGTCCAGGGCTTGTATGTCTTGGAACGTTGCAATTTCTTGTATATAATACTCTCCAAGTATATATATTATGTGTGTGTGTGTATATATATATCTTCCTATATTATATATTCATTTTGGCAAGACTCCCCCCACCGCCCCTCACCTATGCCCCCCCCCCCACCAAATAACCTAAAATTGTTTCGTTTTTATGTGATTTGAAAATATTTAAAGCCCCCCACCATCCCCCCACACTTATTTGCTCGTAACTACACTCAAATATTTAAATGGTTAATGTTTAAAGTTTAAAATTTTTTATTTACATAATAGCTCTCAGAATGCTCTCTGCGTTATTGGGCTTGAGACCGTCATATTTTTACCATGTTAAATAGTCAATTTTGTATCGCCAAGCAGCTTCCATTGGACTTAAATATCTACCATCAACGTAATTTTTGATTTCATCAAATTTATCTTTATTGTTACAATCATCGTCTTTTTGAATATTAACGAATGCTCTATCACTACCTTTTTGGATATATTTAAAGATGTATTTTATGCTTTGTATAGAAGCACAATATTCAACATGTATAGGACATTTATATTTCATTAATAAAAACTTATTGTATGGTACAACCATTTCATTACTGACTGGAATTTTCTCATGGAATCGAGTTTTATAAACATGATTATCAGAAGTATTATTTATTCTTTTATATTGTGGATAACCATTTTTTTGTATTGTAGTTATATCAGCAAAAGGTTTCGGAAATTTTTTTGTGCATTTTTTGTTTTTATTATTCAAACATAGACTTTTATTATTATGAGGTCCGTGCAGCATATGTTTAATAATTAATTTCTTAAGTTTGACATTATTTTAAATTATTTCAGAAGATATATATTTATCAATATGTTCAGATGTGATTATTTTGTTATCAGGATGTAATGTTATTAAAATGTGTGCATGTGGTAAACCTTGTTTTTGAAACTCAACTGTATATACATAAGCTAATACTTTACCAAAAATATTTTTCATGTATTATATCATTCAATATTGATTGTAATTTTGTGTGAAATAATCTAACGGTGATGTGAGGTATATCATTTGGAGTTGTATTTTTTGGAAATCGTTTTGAAATTAATTTTAATTCTTTCCATTTCGAATTACATGTATATTCATACAGTTATGAATAAATCTGGTCTACCACATTTCCTTATAATAGCCGTTGCATCTTGATAATGTTGTTGCATATATTTAGGACTTCCAATATATGTTAATGGTAGTATAAAAAGATTCCCGATTTTCTCTTTTGTTTCAAAATTATTAGAAATATTTGAAGCACTATTAACTACTGCATTAAACCTTGATAACATTCTATCCTTAATGTTTTTTGATTACTTCTCAAATAATTCAAGCGATTATTTTCTATCATCACGTAAGAATGTATAAAAAATTGTTGAGTTAATCTTCCCGCATACAATAAAGGACTAAAATTTGTTTGATTCGGTCGATATGCAAGTCNACTACCAACCCGCATACAATAAAGGACTAAAATTTGTTTGATTCGGTCAATATGCAAGTCTGTATGAATAATATTGCAAAAGAGTGAGCTTTTTTCTCCTTTGGCTGATAATTTTGAAAATAATTAGTACTCCATCCTAAATCACCTAGTGGAAACAGTAATGGGAAAACCATCGGATCAACAAATTGCGATAATTTATTTAAATATGTATCTTGTGAATGATTTTCTGGTAATTCTTTAGGATATACGCAAAGATCAAAATTTTCTGGTAAACCTGAGTCTGAAACTATAATAGCACCAATTCAGGGGTTAGTGGTTTGTTATATAAATGTTTTTGTTGTCCGTCTTTTCGTGAAAAAATCATTTTATAATTTGGAAGATTTTGAATGTTAGCTACTTGATGCAAGTGTTTATAATTTTTAGCTGTAGGATTTTTTTTTAAATTTTAGTCAAAGTCTCAATATGTGATTGGATTAAATTGTTATTATTATATGCATTTAATCTCTGTTCAACAGCCGTTTGATCATCATATATATATATAATTGACTTAACTAATCATAAAAATAAATTTTGAAAACAAAAATCTAAAATGGGGGGTTGCCCCATTTTAGATTTAGAAAGCCCCACTAGTATATACATATATATATGTCTGTGTGTGTGTGTGTGTGTGTGTGTGTGTGTGTGTGTGTGTGTGTGTGTATGCTATAACTTGCTTGTCTGCAATTTAAACCTTAAAATGTGTAAATCTAAGATTCGATCCGGACTCTGACTACTTTTTAAGGAGAAAAGATAGCTTTTCATAGTGCAAAAGTACCTGTACAAGAGTCAGAATGGCAGAGGCCTATGATTTCATTCATAAAAATTTCCCATTCCAGGTTATGTTGGTAAAAAACCGCTGCCAAGTCCTTGGCACTTAGCTTCCTCCTATTCCGTTTTTTGTTATTGTTTTAAATGTAATAGTAGATTGTGCTAACGCCACACGAGTTGCACTTACTACTTTTCCATGAGTGGGAGGTATAATGCATTTTGGTGCATGCATTTTTGTGCATCAACTAGCCGTGGATTATTCGTCATTTAACGCATGTCAATGACAATGTATAGTCATTATTAATTATATTAGCATCACAAATGTATTAAAGTAAAAGTAAGGAAAATCTACGATGTGCATGCTGCTGAGAGCTGCTGTTTGATGTCCCAAGGATTAGTGCGCTTGGAAAATTTTTTTCGCGCATCATCCAAAATTTGTAACCTTTATTATATTTATTATAAGTTGTTTAAAATAAGTAAAATTTATAAATTTCACATAATGAGAGCCAGTACTGGTGTTACCATCAGGATGATAACAAGAAAACTCTGGCTGTAAGCACCAACATTTTATACCACCCCGAATAGAGTCCTAGTACAGTCAAAAAACCGCTGCCATTCATTGGCACGTAGCTTCCTTCAACGAAATTTATTGTTCCAATAAATAAAATATTGTTTTAAAATCCAGTATATAAATGCTATTTTAATATTATCAGTATGACATAAATTCGTAGGAAGGGACTTTACGACGTGCAACGACAACCCTATTAGAGGAAGCCAAATTTTTTGAAAAATGGGTTTTTACATTTCAGCTTTTTACTTAAGAACCGCTCAACGAAATCGTTTGAAATTTCAACAGCAGATATCTTCGTTTATGGTGAATCGCCACATAAAATTTTGAAGCATTTGACTACATTGTTTTAAAGATATATGGAATCAAAAAATTTTCAAAAAAAAATTCAAACCTTGATATCGTAAGAACCATAGGGGTTTCAAAGCTGCGCAACGAACTTAGCCAAAACATAAAATATCTACCTTTTCCCAAAATCTCAAGTGCAATAAGGCCTATTTACGCCCGTAATCAAGACTCAAAAAAACTCATTTTTTTCAGTTTTCGATTTATTACTGAAAAAATAAGTAGTCAAATCATTTGAAATTTTAATGGAATATAGTTTGACACGTAACCCATCAACATATTTTTTTTCGTGAGGTTATGATGTTTAGTTTCAGAGATATTAATTTTTTTTTTAAATCACCTTTTTCATTTTAACTGCCGAACGGAGCGGTCAATCCGGAGGACCAAACAGCAAATGCATTTTAGCTGAATTGTTTATAACAATGGGATGATTGAAAAAAAACGAAAATAATGTTTTAGAAGATTAAATGTAATTCTGGTCCCTATGTAAGATGAAACCAATGCGAAATTTGACAATCCTAAACAAATATAGTAGGTTAGTAGATTATGGGTCTCATAAAATGAAACCAATGTCGAAAATTGAGAATATTATATAAATTAACAGATAAATAAATTAATTTAATTTATAAACATTAGTAAAAGCAGAATGTATGAAAGAAATACAAGTAGAGGAGAGCTACTTTCTGTAGCAATATAGTATAATTCTTTTGACTATCGACATTATCTAAATGAATCTCACTGTTATTTAAGAAGAAGAAGGTTAAGTGTCATTTTGGTCCCATAAGATGAAACCAATGCCGAAATTTAAGAATCCCAAACAAGTATAGTAAGTTAGCAAACTTGGCATCTAATTGTGCGGTAGATCGCCGGTTTAGAACCCGGCTAAATAGATCTACTTAGTGTCTGAATCCTATAGATTCCTACATTACTCTGCAATAACTTCTGTGTAATACTGGTCCTATAAGATGAAACCAATGCCGAAATTTAATTATCCCAAACAAGTATAGTAAGTTAGTAGATTATGAAAGTTTTGTGAAATTTCTTAAAGATAATGGCTATATATTTGAGTCGTCAAGGGAAATGTCATATCGTACGACGATAAATTTTAGATAACAGTTTTCCACACCACCCAAGATGTACTGTCAGAAGTATATTGTATTAGGGTCATAATATAATATACTTCAGATGCGTTCATTTTTTTTAATTTTATTGTAAAAAAATCACCAATAATTTGATATAATGTAATGACATGATTGAATTATATAAAATTATGGTTATTGTTAAAAATGAATTTTTTTTCTAAAGTTACAATTTTTTTTCTACAATTAATTATATATTTTTTAAATTTATATATGTTTTAAGAAATGTAATATTTTATTCATCAATCTGTTTTTAAATTTAAAATTGGGGGGTTGGCGAGCGGAACGAGCAGGGGGGAACCCCCCCTAGTGTCTATATATATGAAGAACAGATACAACTGCGCTATTCCTTGTTACGTTCTAGATATGTTATTTTGTATCTGCATGTGTATCTGATTCCTGTTCTGTTTTTACTGTAACGGCCCTAACGGGTCTAAGGCACGTTACGCGCTTAAAGGAAACAGCGCTTTCACAGCTATATTGAGCCACGGTTTTCCCGTGGGTTTAAAGTGAATACTAGAGCTATTAGGGTAAAACCTAATGAAAGGCTCCGTGGCATTATAACATGCTTTTTATCTTCAAATATAATTGAAACTATGAACAATCGAATCCATGATGTTTTTGCTCCGTTATAGATGTAGAAGAATATCTTTTCATTAAAACAACTATCCAACCACTTGAACCATCGATTCAACCTGTATTTATGGTTTTAGCCCCTCGTCCTCTCGAAAACAAGATAGGAAATTGCCCTGCGTAGTTGACTCCAGTTGCAAGAAATGGCCTTTTCGGGGCCAAACGAAACGCTGGAAGGGGTGTCATTTGATGCTGAACTGGCTGCGCGGCATATCTAATGCAGCGCAAGCATCTCCTGTAGACGCCTTGGACGATTCTCAGTCCTCTGAGAATCCAATAAGATCAGCAAATACAGCTGATCATGGAACTTGGTAAACGAGCTGTACTCCTCCATGCATCGTGTCTCAATGCACCTCTTCCACATACCTTTTTACCAACAAGCAGGACCCAGGCAATAGAATTGGATGTTTCTCATTGTAATGCCGAAATGAGTTCTGCAAACGTCCTCCAACTCTGAGCAGACCTCTCTCACAGATAAAAGGCGACAAGCGGAGTAGTGGGCTGCGAGCAGTCAGTCGCTGACCACTCCTGATTGTTCGAATCTCCTTCCCAAAGTGCAGCGCTTGAATGTAGCGGGTCAACCCCACTCGATCCGAGTACATCTCCTCAGCAGACAAAGGTCTAGCACAGCCATTTCCCTTAGGTTTGGTGCATTGAAACGCAATCTATAACAAAACGCAAAAATCCGTACTATCTTACTGTATCTGGAGAACTTTTCCAGGTACATCAGCGAGGGCAACTCCTCCTCCTGCTTTACCAACTCCTCGATCGCCACCTGAGCCTGCACTGTTGAATCATCCGTGCAACTCGGTCTATCCAGTGATTTCCAATTGGTCCTGATCCGATCAGGACCCTCCCACTACAGAGAAGACTGCATCAACTGAGAGGGAGTAAAAGCTCTGGTCGCACAATCGGCCGAGTTGTCCTCCGATCTTACATGTCTCTATTGAACTCCAGGCAACGTAGTCACGATTTGACTGACTCTTTTGGCAACAAAAGTTTGCCACTTCTATGGATGACTGTCCAGCCAAGCCAGCACCACTTTCAAATCTATCCAACAATGAACAGCTGCAGGCTTCAACAACACACCATCCAGCAAGTGCTTTAACAGCCTGGTTAGAAGCACACATAGCTCAAGCCTCGGCAAACTCTCCGTCTTGATCGGTGCAACCTTTGTCTTGGCCATAATCAATGTAGCCCGTTCTCCACGGACCACCATGTGGGCTGCAGCGACGTAAGCCCTTAGTGACGCATCGGAGAATACATGCAGCTCCCAAGTCGTGTGTGTAGTCGAGCCAAACCACCTCGGTATTCACACTTGTGCTAATTCTGGCATCTCAGCCCTCAACGATTGCCACCGTTGCAACAAGTCTCCATCCAAGGGCGAGTCCCAATCCACACCATGAATCCAAAGGTCCTGTAACATGAGCTTAGCTCTCACCAAAACAGGAGCAAGACATCCCAAAGGATCAAACAGTTTTGCGATCTCAGAAAGAATAACTCTCTTCGTGACTGTCTTAGACGTTGCTGGCAAACTAACCTCGAAGCGAAATGAATCGCCAGTTGGCATCCACTTCCAAGTCAGCGTCGACACCGCCTCATCCCAGTCTAGCGACAACTCCTTTTGCATTTCTACCTGAATATTTTCCAAGATCTCTGAACGATTCGATGCCCATTTATCAAGTTCCATGCCAGTCGAAGCGAGCAATGCCACGAGCTGATTCCTGATTTCAATCGATTCCGCAACACTATCAGCCCCAGCAAAGGCATCGTCCACGTACATATTGTGCCGCAGTACTTGTGAAGCGAGGGGAAACTCTCTACATCCCTCTTTTGCAAGTTGCAACAAAGTACGGATCGACAAATATGGAGCAGATTTGGTACCGTAGGTGACGGTTAGTAAACGAAAATCTTCGATGGGCTTCGACACGTCGTCCCTCCAGACAATTCTCCGATAATCAACGTCGTCGGGATGAACTCGTATTTGTCTAAACATCTTTACAATATCCGCCGTGAAGACAACTGCGAAACAATGCCAAATGGAAATGATGACAGTCACATCCGACTGGAGCTTCTCCCCAGTCAGTAGTACATCGTTAAGCGAAACTTTTCCGTAAGATCCATTAAACACTACTCTAAACTTTCCATCAGGTCAAGCCTCGACTGAATAAATCGGATGATGTGTAAAATAGAACACGTTCTCCGAGCGATGAATGCTATTCACTCTTTCCATATGTCCTAACCTCAAATAGTCGGCCATGAATTTAGTATATGCTGCATTCAGCTAAACGTCCTGAGCTCAACGCTTCTCTGAGCGGAGCAAACAAGCGACAGCAACCTGCCGTGTATGTGTGAATGAAACTTCTTGGAGTTTCTCCGAGAATGGCAATCTAACACAAATCTACCGTCAGGATCCCTGTAGACGGTTGAGGTGAAATAGTCCTCACAGTATTGATCTTCCTTAGACAGTACTCTAGATAAACAAACTTCTTCGAATCTCCAATACTCCGATGCGACGGACCTTCCACCTAAGGAAACTTTACCAATCAAGATCCAGCCCAATACATTTGACTGAGCAATAGGCTCATTCTTGACTCCCACTCTCAAACCAGATCGAATAATCGCTGCGTAGACTTCGGCGCTCAATACACAATCTATTCTCTGTGATTCAGCAAAATCAGGATCCGCAAGTTCAAGGTCTTTGATATGCTCCCATGCTACATATTCTACTTCTTCCCGTGGCATAACACCAGTCACCTTATTCAAAACTAGCGCCCTAAACTCAAAGCAGAAATCCACGTCCAGCCTGGACCGCAAGCACAGAGAAACCTCACCCTTCGACAATGCTGACGAGCCAGCTCCAACTCCAATAACGGAAATTGAGACTGACTTAACTTTACTCGACAAACTTTGTGCGATCCTTGATGGCACGTAGGAGACTTCAGCACACGGATCTACCAAACAGCGTGCAGGAACTGAATTACCATTAGTGGCCTGTAACAGAACTTTGGCTGTGGCCATCAGCCGAGTTCTGCCAACCACCGCCGTATGCACTTCAACGTCAGTGTTCGACGAGTTTTTTTTTTTTTTTTTTTTTTAAATTCGTTTATTGGTTAATTGTTGTTTTACAATGAGTGTACATATTCTGAATAAAACGAACAAGGAAACTTCAGAAGCGTTGAATTATTACAGTATTGAATGACCCTAGCTAGGGCTAACAAATACTAACAGGTTTTGTTTTTTTTTTAAGTCAATAATAATGTTTACACTTATTACTAGGTAATATAAATGAAGCTGCGTGACTGAGTATTAGGCTACATGGGAAAACAAAGTTCTTACTTTTAGTAAAAGAAAGTGTTCGACGAGTCATCGGAGTTAGATGGTTTATCCTTCTCTGTCCTCGAATCCTCCCATGGCTTTCGCCTACCTAGATGAAGCTTAGTATGGTGCTTGCCTTTACAAATGGCACAACGAAGATTAACATTATAATCCGCAACGAAATGTCCTTTCCTCAATCAATTAATGCAAAGCTTTCTAGCTTGTTTGCAAAATTCGAGCAGACGGGCTCATCTGGCAGAATTTTTGGCAATCAGCCAGTTGACGTGCACCTTCGCACTCGAAACACTTGAGCGACCCCTAGCTACCAGCCTTGCCTGACGACGTGGCAGCTACGTTAGCGGAAACTGATCCTTTCTTCGATGAGCGATTGGACCCCGAACCTTTATGGTCATCTAACGTTGGAGAGTCTGGACAAATATTCAGCTTACGATCCAACGACTTGGAACGAGATTCGATGAACGAGGTCAAACTACAAAAGGTTATAAACCCATCGACCGATTCCTGCGAGATGCGCCAGCTTTTAGCTGTTTGCTCGTCCAGCTTCCTCTCCACCAAATACACCAACCAACTATCCCATTCCGTGGCCGGACATTTTACATCGGTGAAAACCTTCAATGCTACCTCAGCAGCGTCAAATAATCTAATCATCTCATCAGCAGATTCCTCCTTTGCCGGTTTCAACACAATAAGCATATCGATATAAGTATGCATTCGCTCAATCGGAAGCTAGAACCGGTGATCTCAAGACCCTTCAAGCAGTGCGCCGCCGCACCCTTCAAACAATCTACCAGATATTGCATTTTGAGTGCAGGAGCCATGGTCTTATCCTTGACCATTGAGGTGAATTTTTCCTTAAAAGTCTCCCACTCTGTCGGTTTTCCGGAGAATTTAGGAATGTGAAGTTTCGGCATGCTATTTAACTCAGACGCTCGAAATTCGCGTTTGATCGCAGCAACCTGCGCCTTAGCCGACGTGTTGTTATTACGGCCTCAAACGTAGCTAAACCAGCCATTAAGTCTGCCTTTACTGAATCTACTCGAACACCCCTCTTATTCCAAAATATTATTAAAACTATTGATATTTAAATTCAACCTCAAGCCTTACCTTAAAAATTAATTGATACTGGCTTAATAATGTGTGATTACAAATAAAATGTCATTTACTTACAGACTGTATTTACACATCATTAGATAGTGATTGTGATATAAAGGGTGAGTGCGTTCACAGTGAGTGAATTACCTAGGTTGATCGAGGTTAATTTTGAAACAGGAATGAGAATAGAGAGTCAATGCCAGTAATACCCATCTGTAATTATTAAATTTAATTGCAAATTTTTTGCCCTTGAACGAATAGAAACTGCTGATTTGTGGTTTCGAAAGACATTTTTCCCCGTGCCAAGTACTCAAGGATTAGTATTAGTATTCAAGAATTCGGGTTATATTATTTTGTGCCCGAGTGCATGTCTCGTTAGCAAAAAAGGTACAATTTTTTTATCCTGGAGCGTATATAAGATACACAGGGAGTGCCCGAAGAAAACAAACCTACCATTAATTCGATCGAGACCAATTCGATAACTATATAAGTACCGGAATTGCTCTAGAGTAACCTCAAAGCTTCACCTGAAAACAGAAGTATAGCTCCTGTGTTCACTCGAGATTCGTCCGAGATCCGCGAGCTTCAACCGAGATCCGCGAGCTTCGACCGAGATCCGCGAGATTCATTGAATTTTCGACCAAGGTTACCGACCGAGCTTTCAGTGAGATTCGTCCGGGGATTGACCTAGGTTAGCTCGCGGTTCGATCGAAGTCTCTGTCGAGAGTCGATCAAGGCCGTCCGAGGTAAAACCGTTCAACCGACGTCTCCCCCGCCGTTACCAAGTACTCCCTAGGTGTAGCCGAGCTTTTCCGATAGCGTGGCCGAGGGATGACCGAGTCATGACCGAGTCATGACCGATGCCCTCGTTTTTAGAAATGACGCCAACAGATGGCGGCAGTGGCTCGTTGTGCAGTAGGTCCGGCTCGGGATTTTTTTATAGGCCGGCCGGACTTGTAAACATAACCCCGATAGCAGCACAAATCCGCCGACCTCCGTTATTTTTGCTTTGGCGACTTGCATGGCAATATAGCGCAAACCTCTCTCATGCGGAGAGTAGTCGTGGTAGCGGTATCGCGTTGTGACTGCGGCAACACCGAGCTACGAGGCGGACTTTGGGCGAAATCGCCGAGTGTGTCTCTGCTGTCGTCACCGGGGAATTGCTCGGCGATATTTTTGGAGCTCGCGTCTGCTCTGGCTTGAACTCTGGGTCCAGCTCGTCGTCCAGCAGTAGAAGCGATCTTCGTAATTGATAGCGAGACTGGTATCGTGCACTGGGTTCGCATCGATGGTCGCCTGCTGTCGTTGCTGTTGCTAGCTTTCAATTGCCTCATTCGAATGAAGAAAATTCAGATTTGAATTAGGTAAGTAACAAAAATTGATTATTAGTCATTTGTAGGTTATGATCCAGTTGACATGTAGGAATCGACTAATATGATCTTGTGTGTTATCGATAACAAAGGTTGTGCTTGCAAACCTCTGCTACCTTTTACAGTTTCAGTAATTGTAGAGCTAGATTCTGGGAAGACTGTGCATCCTGGACCTTCTCTACATCTGCCTGTGGCTGGAGGAGACCGGTCCAGAGAGTAGCTGCCATCTCAGTTGAGCAGGCAAGAGCTGGATCCTGGGAAGACTGCGCATCCTGGACCTTCACTACCTCTGCCTACAGCTGGGGGAGACCGGTCCAGAGAGTAGCTGCCACTCCATTAGACATTATGTGAATTTACTTGACTTTTCTTTATTTCTTCTCTTAATCAATTAATTTAATTGAACAATATTTTTTTTTTTTTTTTTTTATACAGAGAATTTGAAGTCACCCCATCTCATTTTGGCCACCTGAGTAAACTCTGACAGTCTTAGAAAGGAGCTTTGATCGTTGCTGCAGCTTTCAGCAGGTTTAAGAGCACATATCGGCTTCTACGGTACCTGCGCCTGTACTTTCTGTACTCAGAAATGCAGTAGAGGGTATTAATGTAAGTGTCAGTGGCTAGGAGATGGGCTTCCGCTGTCCTTCAAGGAAATATCACTCGCAAACTCCAAAACCGCGTATAGCTTTGCAGGTAAATGTGTATAAAGAATACAGTTAAACAAAAAAGATAAAGTAGATAGTTTTCTAACAAGTTGTACAGGAACTGTCCAAAGTCACAGAGCTCTTGTTCAAAAGCTCTGGAAATGCCAGAAAAATATTGGAGCAGGCATTGCTGTTGATAATGACCAAGCCATTTCCACTGATATTCCACATAAGCCCTGTAACCTTGCACAAATCCTTTACAACTTGTTAGAAAACTATGTAACTGAACGTTTTTTGTTTAACTTTATGCTCTCTTTATGCTACCTGAAGATTTATACGTGGTTTTTGAGTTGGCGAATGTAAATTCTCAGAAGGAAGGTAAGTGTCAGTGGCTAAGCTATGGTCTTTTGCCATACTTCAAGGAAATATCACTCGCAAAATCCAATACCGCGTATAGCTTTGCAGGTAAATGTGTAGAATGAATACAGTTAAAAGTTCTGGAGATGCCAGAAAAATATTGGCCGTGCTTATGGCTTGTTGTTGTGACCATGCCATTTCTACTGTTTTTAAACATGAGATCTGTGACTTAGCACAGTTCCTTTAGAACTTGTTAGAAAATGATGTACTTAAACGTTTTCTGTTTAACTCTATTCTATCCAATAAATCTTATAGTTGGGTTTGTAGATTTTTAAAATCAAAATTTTACAATCCCGCGCATATTTGAAGGAGATCCCCCTCTCGTGACCAGGGCTGCGAGCGGGAGGCAGCAACCGTATATAAATAATCGTCTTTTGTTTGACTCGCCGACTCGCGAAAACTCGGCCTCGCCGGTCTTTCTCTCGCGAATCTCAACCTGTAAAGACGTTCAACGAATCAACGAGATATAAAACGCGATTCATCCCTGCGCCGTTTGCTCTGTGTAAGTTTATTCATGAGTTTATGATATTTCTACCTTTATTGTCCTTTGCTAAAGCACTTAAGCGTCAACATTCATATATTTCGCGGGCCTTTCCGCGGTTGTCAGCCAGAGCTTTCAGCATACATAGGTTATACTTGTCCGCTGTATTCTAATTGAAGCCTATTCTGATCTCTGCACATCAGCCTACGTTCTTCCTCGTGAGATTGGACCTTCAAGCAGTGTCGAGTTTCGTGGTCATCGTCAGCCGATTCTTCCAGCTGAAGCCCTTTCTCAACGTCATAGCCTCGTCGTCAACGATTCAGTTCGCCAGTGCCTTTGAAGACGTCCAAGGAGATATCCAATACTTAAATCCCTGCGCCGTTTACTCTGTGTAAGTATTTTTATTTACATGCTAAAACTGTGTTCCGCATATAAGTGTTATTCAATAATGTATTTTATTTTCTGATTTTTTACAAGCAGATCTTCGTCGAGATGAGTTTGAGACCTGACATCAGCCGTCTCCTAGCTTCGCTGGGTTTCGATTATGAAGGAGATCTCTTCGTATTGAAGTTGATCCACGCTGACCTCTGCAAACTCAACGAGAAAGATCGTTTGAGCTACCGGATCGAGCTGCTTACGTTAATACAATCGTATCTGTATCCGAGGCCCAAGCCAGCGCCTGCAGTTTTGCAGGAAAAGCAAGACAATTCAGCTGATGATGGGCCATCGGCAAACAAGAAATTGAAACTTGGTCAGGAGGATGATATTATTATAATCGATGATGAATAGAATATTACATGTAGATTCACGCAGTTTAACAATGTCATATATGGATTCGATGTTTACTATGTTAAATTTATATTGTGACGTTGCGCTTTTTAAGACCAAATCCCTTAGCCTCGCAAACGTCTAAATCTCAATACTACTCTTATTTATCGACTCGCTAGGACTCTTACATCTAGAGGGGGACACACGCTAGGACTAGGGACAGGAATTAGCCTGGCGTGGCAGAGGGTGAAGTCAATAAAAACACAATCAATTGTAATGCTGAATTAAATAATATTATATTGTACTACCTTCCGTCAAGCCTTGCTCGACTACAATCTCGCTTCGACCGCTATCTTCCAGTCAAATACTCGTTACTCGTTGGATTATTAAATGATTAGTAGAATTAATACTCAATTACGAAGTCTCATTCAAATATACTCGCGTCAAAAATAATAATTTCTGTTAATAATAATAGTACTCGTTTATTATAATAATTGTATTTAACCACGGTCTACTTCCGCTCGAAAATCAGGCGCAATTGATTATACTACTCGGTTCTCAAGTTAATCGCGAATATTCGTATATAACGAGATTTTAGAAGCGAATTCACGTTTCACATCAAAATGGCGGCGGCGTCGGTCGAACGGACCCGGCGTCACCAAGATGTCGATTTCGTATCGTTACTGGAGTTCAGACCTACGAATACTGCTCTGCGATGGGTCTGCTCATGTAGATCAATTCCTGAAATATTCGCGAAATTAACGTCGCGATCGGCGTCTGCTCTGCTTCCACGTATCGGTCGAAAACCCGAGTCTTTGCCTCAAGGGTAGCGCCAGCCATGCAACAACCGCGGCTTGTTAGTTATTTGAAAGCCGGAGTTCGTATTGACCTCAACGGCGTCGCTAGTAAATGGTTAGAACATTTAACATAGCCAGATCTGTTGGCGCAAGGACTTACTCTCAATATCTCCTTAATTACGTACGCAACTCACGATTTAAACTCAAAGAAATAATACAACAACTCGCAGACTCTCGCGTTAACTACTAACTCCAAAACTACTAACTACTACTCGCTCGCGAATTCAAAGTGGCGGCACTGCAGCTAATAGTAATTGAGAGACGTCCGACGCGGTTGAGAACAGCAAACCAAGTGAACGAGACGGAAGTCTCCTCGCGACGCGATGTTCAGCGCGTCCCGGAAAAGGACGACTCGTTACGCCCTCTATAACGGTTTCCGTGACGCGCGCACTTCGTATATCAAGCACGCGACGAGCGCGCCAATTATGAAAATGCGAGAGCGGCCGGTCGCGATCTCATCGTTACTGGGCGTCGCGCGGTGCACGGGACGGCCTCGCGCGCGGCGACATGT
This sequence comes from Pteromalus puparum, assembly GCA_012977825.3. Classification (NCBI taxonomy): domain Eukaryota; kingdom Metazoa; phylum Arthropoda; class Insecta; order Hymenoptera; family Pteromalidae; genus Pteromalus; species Pteromalus puparum. Next base: position 38,328,210 of record CM053168.1, read on the forward strand.
CGCTATCAGCGGTGTGGCTAGTGGTGTACGCGAGAGTCTTCACTAGTCGGCTCCGCTCTCGCCGAGCTCTCTCTCTCTCTCCTGCGCGCGCGTCTCCCTCTCCGCGGCGCGGAGTCTCGTGCTCTCTCCAAGCGGCTCTCGCTATCTCTCTCTCTCCCGTTGTGGTCGCGCGGCAGCTGATGCGCGGCTCCGGTGCGCGCGCGTCATTTGCTCCTTGTGTTCGTCCGTGCGCGCTCCAGATCTCGATCTCCTCGTGCAAGTGCGACTCCTGGTGACACCTACACGGTGTTTCGCGATTCCTTGGCTGTACCGGTACAGCAGCGCCCGCGAGGTCCAGCTGACTCGCCTCGTCGCGGCGCGGCGGCGTCGTCTGCTGCATGGCTAGTGCTATAGTGCTGAGTCGACGTCTCTCCTGTCCGCTGACAGGAGAGGTTAGGAGCTCCGCAGCTCTCGCGGGTTTCGTTCGTGTTGCTGCTTTGTTTATTGTTATGCTCTGCTGCAGTGCGGCTCACTGCAGCAGAGTTGCGAATTGTTATTTACTGCACCGAGAGTTGCACAGTACTCGCACTGTTGCCAACTTCTCGGGCCGTACTACGACGCGATTCCTCGTATACGACGTGTAGCTACTCTACACGTCGCAATATAAATAAAAGGAGCTGACGGATGTTTCAAAAAACGTTGTGGCTTTTTGTTAGGAACTAATTGAGCGTGCATAAGCTCTCATACAGAGTGCATTATACATCGATTCCTTCTCTCAATTTTATTATTTTATTTTCTCTGAAATTTTATTTGAAAAAATTATTAAATATATTATGCATAATTTACAATTACGCTCCATGTTTCAAAAAGTATCAGTCTTGGCCAGATGTTAGTATTCATAATTAGTGCTAACTTTTTTTTATCATGTCAAAGCTAAATCGCTCAACAGCTTGTCTCTTTTTACGACATTAAGAATCATTTCTGGACTAACTTCCCACAAACTAGATGCTTGTTGCTGATAAAACGAAAATAAATTATTAATAAATATTGATATAGTGAATAGAAAGGAATACAATTTGCAGTAACAATGATCATACCAAGCAAGCACTTTGTAAATGGTCTCACAATTTCTACAGTGTCTCTACACAGTTTCAGGTATAAAGTTAGAGTAGAACGCAAGTAGCATGTAAAAATAATATTTTCTTATTTTTATTGAAGAGTAATGTCATTTTCATGTCATTTGCTTTCTACTATAACTAGATACCTGATATTTTGTATAGATGATGTAGAAATCACTTAGTAAGAGTCAACGTTGGCTATTTTTAAATTACTGACTTGTTAATACAGTTTCCCAGAGATGAATGCCCGATCTTTTGGCTTTGCGAGTGTGATTTGAGACAGGGATTGGCAAGGAGAAGCTCTTAATTGCTGTGACTTCTATAACTGCTTTTTCTCTATTTATACATAGAGAAACTTACAATTACTTGGCCTCAATATGCAATATCATTTAGTGATAAGTATACTCGTCCTTCTTTATCAATAACTGACTTGTTTCTTTTGTGATGATTCTATGCCAGTATGGAACCTCGAATCTTTTGCATTTTTAGGGGTGCAATTATCAGGTAAAAAATCAATACCTGCACTGAAACCTTTTGCCAGGGGTTTCAAATTGTTTTCAAAATCCACTTTGATCATATCTCCTTTAGATATCTTTTGTGGCTCGTCGAATCCACCAGGCCAGAATAAAAAATTGCCGTCATTCCCTGCTAAGTTTTTTCATGTATTAAGAATGAATTGATATAGCAAGCTCTAAGCAAGCAAATAAATAATAGTTTAGCTGTCCCTGAGAATGTAAAGCATACCTTTTACACCCTCGGAAATAGTAAGTGCTTTAACCATTGACATGGAGTTTCATACAGCCTCTCAAATGCTTTGCATCAATACCTCCTGGATTTCTCCAATGTGGTCAGTGATGGGATCTCTTTCATATTTAAGAATGGTTCCATCAAGAGGAGTCAAATTAGCCTCTGAAAGTGACAATATTTTTGGTTTCCTCTCTCCCAGTACGGTTGCACCTTGTCGACCTGATGGATTGCAAGTTTTTCCGGATTCACAATATACTCTCTCAGCTCTGTTTTGATATCGGGTAGTATTGGCAGAGGGCCAAAAGGCAGCTCATCGAAAGTCATAAACATACCATTAAAATCATGATAGCTTGATCTGCTGCAAGCGCTAAACCAAACGCAGCTCAACTGCTGCATGAGCTGCATCTACATTTACATAGTTTTTCAATTGGCAATATAACCCGTGTCGTCTGCTGCATACTATATAGGTATAGGGCCTGTGTGTCCAATTTACACAGGCGTTATACTTGTCCTATATAAGTAGTATGTAGCAGACCACACGGGTTATATTGCCAATAGTACGGTCGTCATTCGTCATGTGTATATACAGTATTTACTCTCTGCAAGTCTGAAACGGACTAAGTAATAAGTATAAGAACTAGAGCCACGGTGCAACTTATTTAGCTATCTTGCATCGTGCTTATAGCCGAGACGCCCGACGAGTCGAGAGTCTGAGGAAGAAGACGACCAGGAACATCACAACCGTTCAGCAAATGTCGAAGTACCCACAGCTCGTCCAGCAGGTGTGGCTCTTCAATCAGCCAATGCTCTTGCAACAGTTACTGTTGCTCAGCCAGGTACTGCTGCTCAACCAGGTACCTCTGCTCAACCAGGTACCGCTGCTCAAGGATGGACAGGCCTGGTAAACCAGCGCTGTGAATCTATGGAAATTCCAACACCATTATTTTATTCGGATGTCCCTATCTGCAAGTCGGAATGGCTGCATCTGATGAGCATTCAGGAATACTTACGTCGCATTACAAATCAAAGATTGAAATCGCAATTGAGATTGGGCATGATGTGCTTAATGCACCAGTTCCAAAACTTTGAACTAAGCAGTTCCAGAGGTATGTAACTAATGCAAATTTTATTTCTATTATTAGTCTATTATTAATACATGGATTTTCGCTTTTCAGCTTCCATCAAGAACGATAAAGAGATGGATGGAGATGCGACTGTGAAACTTCCTATCGAGAAGACGGCCAAAGAGGCAAATAATACGACAAATATACGTCCTGTCGACAAGACCATCAAACAGAAACAAGCTGCGACTAAGAGTGCACAACGCGATACCGCTACCACGACTACTCTCCGGATGAGAGAGGTTTGCGCTATATTGCCATGCAAGTCGCCAAAGCAAAAATAACGGAGGTCGGCGGATTTGTGCTGCTATCGGGGTTATGTTCACAAGTCCGGCCGGCCTATCGAAAAATCCCGCGCCGGACCTACTGCACAACGAGCCACAGCCGCCATCTGTTGGCGTCATTTCGAAGAACGGTATCCAAGCTGCCGTTCCGCGATCCACTGTTCCACCCATTCTAACCGAGGTAGAGGGAATCGGTCATGACTCGGTCATGACTCGGTCATCCCTCGGTCACGCTATCGGAAAAGCTCGGCTACACCTAGGGAGTACTTGGTACACCTCGGCAATACCGAGAGACACCTCGGTAACACCGAGAGTCCTTGGTAACGGCGGGGGAGACGTCGGTTGAACGGTTTAACCTCGAACGGCCTTGATCGACTCTCGGCAGAGACTTCGATCGAACCGCGAGCTAACCTCGGTCAATCCCCGGACGAATCTCACTGAAAGCTCGGTCGATAACCTCGGTCGAAATATCAATGAATCTCGCGGATCTCGGTTGAAGCTCGCGGATCTCGGACGAATCTCGAGTGAACACAGGAGCTATACTTCTGTTTTCAGGTGAAGCTTTGAGGTTACTCTAGAGCAATTCCGGTACTAATATAGTTATCGAATTGGCCTCGATCGAATTAATGGTAGATTTGTTTTCTTCGGGCACTCCCTGTATATCTTATACATCGCTCTCTCTCTCTCTCTCTCTCTCTCTCTCTCTCTCTCTCTACGCGTCTGCTTCATCTGGAACTCACTCCTCTTCCTCTGGCGATTCGCTCCAGCACGCTTTCTTCTCCTTCCTCTAGGCATGCTGCTTCGACCCGCTGATTGCTCTGCTTGCTGTCATCCTTCTAGCGAACCGCTTCAGTCCGCGCTTCCCTTCTCTCTCTGGCATGCTGCTTTGGTCCGTTGTTCTCCTTGATTCCACTGCACTCCTCTGCACCCCCGTCCTCTCGATGACCTGCAATCTGATAAAGAATCAGGCGCAAATCACCGTTCATTAGAGTTTCGACGGGAAATTCCAAGTCGAAACTCTGGGACACAGACTCTCCCTTTTTTTCTCACTTGCCTCAACCACGCTCAACTCTAACCCATTCTCTCCCCTCCCCTCGTTTTCACGTATTTTCCGCTTCGCCCCTCGACTCTGTTCTCCAGCGCCTATACCCTGGTTACTCGTTCTCGAGAGTACTTCAGCTGACGCGCTCTTCTTGAGCACTCGCTGCTCCGACTCTGTTTCGGAGGCCTTCGAGGAATCAGCTCATCGCTCTTTCCAGCTAAATCGCACAACCTTCTCTCTTCTTGGCTCACACCGCTCCACATTCGCGTTCTTCCTACTCACATCACACGGTTTTCTCGAATCACTACTCTCTACCAGCGCAAACCCTACATTCTCTCTTGCGAACTCGCTCGTTTCCTCGTCTCCACTACTCTCACTACGTACACGCTCGTTTCTCCAAGTGACCGTTTCGCGGGGAGCAGTATTTATCGCTGCGCCCTGCTCACGTAGTTTCCCGAATTCGTCTTTAAAGGCGCGAACAGTTCGGGCAAGTCCTCACGGTCACGCCGGGTTTATCACAGCCTTGACAGCGCTCCTGCGGACGACTCATAGCACCAGGATTCTCTCCCACGATTCGGGCACTGTCAACTCATATGCCCCTTGGCGGGGCACACGTAGCACACGACTTCAGGGCATTCCGACGAACGGTGACCGACGGCCTTGCACGTGTAACAAGCGCCCGTAAATTCTCCTTCTCGTGCACTCGCCTGCGCTCCACCCACTCCACTCGGTCCCTTCGCTCCACTTAAACTAACCTGGCGCGCGTTGTTCACCGGGATAACCGCGCTTCCTTACTACGCAGCTCTGTTGTCTGCGGATTGCCGTTCTGCAACGTCACTGAAGAGTTTGATCGTGAACACACGTCCTTTCCAAAATGCTGCGCAACCGCTGCAGCAAACGAGAGATCGGGCTCAGTCGCATTCGAAACGTTTGTGGATTTCTCGCACGCTGCTCCGTTATTGTGAGGCTTGACTGCACCCTTGCTCTTTCCCTTTCCCTTTCCGCCCTTCTTACCGCCCGCTACGCTCTCGACCCCCGCGGCCTCGCCTTCCTCCTCCTCTTCCTGAACTGCTGCTATCTTTGGCTTTCTAGGCCCCGTGTACGCTGCTCCTCGTACGCGCATCTTTTCTGCGGTCGGGGGCGGAAGGTAGCGCGCGTCCAGATCTTTCTGGCGCTTGTAAAGAAGCATATATCGCTCGATATTGTCAAGCGTCTCGATCACTTTATCGCCAATCGCATGACGATATTTCGAATGGATCTTGCGGTACGCCAGCTCGACCTGCTCTCTCTCTCTCTCTCTCTCTCTCTCTCTTTCTCTCTCTCTCTCTCTCTGACGGAGGATGCCTAAACCGTGAGACGATATATTTGAAACTCGCGAGATAACTCGTTATCTTTTCCCCCTCTGCCTGCGTGCGCCGCTGCAAATCGTCCATCAGGTCCTGGCGATTGTAGAACCGGATGAAATGATTCCGGAACCTCTTACATGAATCGTTCGGTACCACCTTGACGCTTTTTTCGTAATCGGATCGCGGCGAGCAATGCGTCGTCTGTCAATCCTGAGCCGTCACGGCAGTCCTCGATCTGCTCCAAAAATTCCTCTGGATCCTCCACCTTCTCGTCCCCCGCGAACTGCGCTATTCCCCAACTCTTCAACGTTTTCACCGCCTGCAAACTCTCCCTAGCTATCCGAGCACTATCTCCTTCGAAGTCTACGCGTTCCCTCCTAGCCTTGACTTCAGTTCGCGCGCTGGCTTAGCTTCTCTCTCTTCCCTCACGACTCTCTTCGACTTCGCTCTCCTATCTCTACTGCTACCAAACGACTCTACCTCACTCTCCAACCGGTCACTCCAACTGTATCCCGGAATATACACTTCTCTCTCTGAATCCTCGTAACTCTTTCGCTGACTCTTATCTCTACTTGATCCCTTGCGCGACTCGTAACTCTCCCCGCGTCTCGCGTCGACTCCCCTAAGCGCCACATACTCGCTTCCGCTCTCTGACGAATACACTAAGTTCTGGCATACTCTTGGTGCTAGCGGTGCGTTCAACTGGCGTCTTCTCTGCAGACGCTCCTCCTCATCGCTCTCTACAACGAGGACAGGTCTCCGCGCGCTGGTTCGACGAGCAGGTAGCGGCTGCTCTTCATATCTCTGCTCACGCCTCGCTTTTCGCCGCATCTCTTCGATAACCTCTCTCTCAATATCTTGAATCCTTTACAAACGGGCTTTAAATGGTTTCACAGTACGCAGACCGCGCTGCTTAAATTGACGGAGGATATTCGTTTGGGTATTGATGGTGTTGAAGTGCTTAACGCTAATCAAAATAAAAAACTTAAGAAGCTTGTAACTATCTTACTTCTGTTAGATTTTAGTAAAGCCTTTGACACCATCTCCCCTACTAGGCTCCTTTGCAGACTAATTGAGATGGGTTTTTTCAGGAACACAATCCTGTGGATTAACTCATATATCTCTGATAGAAAACAGAAAGTTGTTACTAGATCTTTTGCTCAGTCTAATTGGCTTGGTACCAATCATGGAGTTCCACAGTGCTCGGTCCTGGGACTCCTTCTCTTTAGTCTCTATATAAATAACATTGCGGAGACCTTAAACCTTGACCAGGTCAGACATCTCCTATATGCGGACGATCTTCAGGTTTATACGCAGGTAGACTTATCTGAGCTTGACCTGGTGATTGGACGCTTGACAGACGCGGCGAGGGCAGAGTCGGCGTGGGCGAAGGCTTCCGGCCTCAGTTTCAATGTCTCGAAGACAAAGGCTATTTTCTTCGGGTCAGATCATAATGTAAATTATATTCAGGAAATTGGTCTACCGGGCATTGAGGTGGAGGCTGGTGCCTTCGTCTCTTTCAGCGATACTGTTAAGAACCTGGGTATTGTGACGAGACATAAGTCTCGCACACGAGATCAAAAAACACGGCGTCGAGTAAATCAGCTGACGCCAGCAAGCGCGCGCGCGCAGCGAACAAAGGCGAGTCCGCACGAAGCGAGGTGAGCGCGGGCGCGCACCAACCGAAAGGCCAGTCCGCACGAGCGCGAGATTCTACTAGTAACTCAGCGGCGACGCGCCAGGCGGCGCGAGCGGCGCGCCGCGAACACACCTATATAAGGCGGGCCGCGCGGCATAGCGAGGCAGTTCTACTCGAGCTGAACTCCTAGCGGCATCGTGCGCACACGTTACCGAGAGGAACAGCTAGAGCTAGATCGACGCCAACAACGTCGGCTCGTGAGCACACGTGACGACACTGTTGGCGAACCCGAAACTCCGAGTTGCCGTCGTGCGCACACGAGACAACCAGGAGTAGCCGAACAGCGCCGAGTCTCGTTTACGTGAGCACACGTAGCCGATACTCGACGTTGCCACCTGCTCCTGAACATCCGTCCCAAGGGACTGGTTGTTTTCCCGGCCACCGTGAGCACACGGGGCTGAGAAAATAACTAAAGCCCCGCCGACGATTCCCCAGGTCGTGCGCACACGTCCTGGTGAAGCACCGGCCAACTCCTGCCTGTACAAAACCGACCACCCGCCGACCGCTCGGGATTCGCCTGGTCACTGTGAGCACACAGGACCAGGGGAAGAACGAGACGAGCGACCTCGATCCGTAGGGCCGTGCGCTCACGACTCCATGGACTCGAGGGAAACCTAACCTCCGAAAACCCGTCGTTAACCCGAACCCGTTTCACCGTCCGAAACTCCGATACCGCGTCCGTAAAACCGATAACCGCACCGAAACCACGTAACTCCGGCTACGTCGTGTTAATGTACCGTAAACCGCTATAGATTAAGCTTAACCGATTGTGAAGGCGAAATATTCTAAACCACCGCGATTTCGATTTCTGTTACAGATGGAGACTCATATTTAAATTATCACCTTGTTAACTTAATTATTAGAATATATATTTATTATTATTAATTGCATAAACAAGTCTCTTCAATTAACCTTTCCCCTAACCAAATCCTGGTGTCCGGCCGACTACTCAACACACGGGGAAAGTCGAACCGTTACAGTATTATTATGGATTCTAAGCTCTCTTGGAAGCCTCAGGTGGACTACGTAACTAAGCGAGTAAACCGTGCGCTATACCGCTTAAAATTTTTCAGACCCTTTACCACGGAGGCCTCACGACGATGACTGGCTGAGGCACTGATTATCCCTCATTTAGATTATTGCTCGCTAGCGTATCTTGACGTCACCAAGAAACTTCGGGGTAGGCTCCAGCGTCTTCAAAATTCATGCGTGCGCTATATTTGTGGGGTCAGCAGGTAGGAGCATATAACTCCTTACCGACTGAGGCTGGGGTGGCTGACGGTTGAACAGCGGGTCAACTATTTTTCCTCGCTGCTTCTGTATAAAATAATACGCATCAAAAAGCCCTCTTATCTGTGTGATTTCTTTATCAAAAATGAGGCTAGAACATCTACTAGAGGCGAGAGTAGGGAGTTAGCGGTGCCTCGATCTCGCATGGACGTGGGCCTTCGATCTTTCAGGGCTTGCGGAGCACGCCTCTGGAACGCCTTGCCTGCCCGTATCAAATCTCTACTGCACTCCTTAAACTCTTTTAAAACTGCACTGCGTGGTCATATGCAGGAGGTGTATTTATCGTAGCGCTGTGTTTATTATGTATTATGTTTATTATGTATATTGCGCTATTTGTATTGTATTGACTGAGAACGTATTTATTTATTTGGCATTGATTGCCTAGTCACCGCTCAATGTATGATAATGTATTGTGTTGTGCTTACACGAATAAACTATATCTATCTATCTATCTATCTCCTCCTCACTCACCGAAGTCATATATGACAAAGGACATAAGATTCTTTTTTACCAACAAAACCTATTAATGTGATATTTTTATGAATGATCCGGATGAATATGTCCTTTGCCACAGCTATTAGTCATTTAAATCATTTCTGAGGGTTTTTCACTACTATGTGTCCCATGAAAACAAAAAACAAAGGCCTTTGCCATTCTGGCTCTTGTACAGGTACTTTTGCACTATAAAAAGGTATCTTTTCACCGTACAAAAGTAGTCGGAGTGTGGATCACATCTTGGATTTTTACATTTTAATGTTTAGATTGCAAACAAGTCAGTTATAACATATATATAGGGCTAAAAGGGAACTTTTATGAAAAAGTTAAGAAAATTTTACAAGAAAACATTCAGTGTGTTTTTAGTGAAAGATGTCTTGTTTAAGAGCTATAAATCATTGAAAATAGGCAAAAAATGTTTAAATAACCAACTTTGAACCCTTATAACTTGAAGAGAATTGATCGAATCGATCTGAAAATTTACAGCTGACATCGTAGTGACCTCTAGAACATATCCCCCAAGTTTGGGCAAACATTTTTTTTTTTATTGCGCACGATTTGTCAGAGAACCAGCCATATATATATGTTTCGAAATTGTTAACTTGTTATTTTCGCATAGTGTGTCGATTCACGCATTCTAAAATTTATGAACATAGCGGTCATAAGCAATGATATTATAAGTATGTATTAAGTTTTTAAATACTTTTATTCAGAGGCTTTGGATCATTTTATTGAAGAAAAAGGATTCTCTTAATTATAACGTATCTTGGAGAAAGCATACTGTTAACAAAGTTGGCAGCGTTTTCTAAAGTTGCAGAGCTAAAATTTAATACGAAACTAAATAATTTTATTACATTTTCGTTTGCAATGGCAGGCACTATCACAAATCAACAAGGATACAAATTTTATGCAATAGTCATTTCCATTTGGAGAGTAATATTACGTCTTATTCTTGATTATTTATGAAATCTGAGTAAAGAATTAGATTTTGCGAGTACAGGTGCAGAAATTTCAGACAACATCCGAGGTTAAAATGCGCTATTGCTCGCAGTGCGCTTGTTTAACTATATAACCGCATAATCTTTTAGCTTCACCATTGGGGGCTCACAGCTGTAGTTTTAGTTTTTGATTGATAATCAAATTTATCTGTAACAAAAATCTAATTTTTTATACTTTCAAATAAAGTCTAAAAATAGTATTTTTTATTTTTTTAGGAGCTCGTTATCGTAAAAAGTCCAGATATCGTATGTTACATGCTTGAATGTCTTAATAGAATGTGTTTATATGGTGATATTTTAAGCGTTGCTGCAAAAGATCATCAAGGATTTTTTATATGGTGTCAAGAAAATCTCATAATGAAAAAGTATGTATATTTTCAAATTCTTTTATACAGACGCACACACACCAACCTATGTATACTATCTACTTATATTATATAATCATTTTAGCGATACTCCCCCCACCATCACCTAGCCGGTTCTCCACTCGACCTCCACCATGACCCGATTGGCCATCAACTACGGCCCATTTGACAAATCACCCCTTAATTACTCTCTACACTAAATATTTACCAAAAATAAATAAAATTACTTATCGTTATACCCCAAATAATTTGGATTATCATTCATCATTATTTTGTTATGTACTAGAAAAATATTTTTTCAATATTTTGAAACCATTCTAACTTGGAAATTAAAATGTAAAAATTCCTTTATCCTTAGATGTCCAATTGAGACTAACGTGGTAGCAGGTTTCATTAAGAAGTTATGACTTGGTGCGGGCCCATATATGGTGGTTAGGTTGAAGCAGCTCCTCGAAGGTCTTAACTATTGCAAAGAATATCAGGACTGGAGCAGAAGCTGCAATGAAAAAAGGGCTTTGTAAGCAGTAAATGTACTATGAGCTTAGAAAGGTCGTGCCTCAGCTCTAAGACAATAGTTGCCATATAGGCGATTAAGTAAGGTTATTAGGGCTCGACTGCTGCGTCGGTAGAGGAGACATTTTCACGACCGTCCTACTCGAAAGTAGAACAAGTCTCCGTGCTCTCTACGCACGGAGATCCTTACTTCACGATCAATCCTTATAGCACGAATGTTCCGAACACACACGCTCTCCTACACGTACACACCAACACATGCGTTCTCGACTAAGCACTTACGCTTGGCAACGTCGCACGGTCGCATTTACCTGTAGGTAGACTCCGTAAGTTAGGACGCATGCGCGAAGCAAAATATAGCAGACTGCCACGTCCATATCTAGAGGCTAGATATATATAGGGGATCCGGCGCAGCTGACCACGAGGTTGCGCTTAGTCCGGGGCCCCGGCAGGACTCCAAACGTCCCTGCACTCGGTCTATCTCTTTAATAATTCTCTCTCTATAATAATTTGGCGTGCATTGGTGATGGCAATGGGGTCAAGTCCGGCGATGTGAACGTCAATGAATCACAAATGTTTGTTTCGCTAAAAGACCTTGAGAAGTCGGTACACTTCGTAGATGTAAATAGTAATAATGTAATTAGTGATAAGGACGAAAACAGCAACGCGGACAAAATAAACTGTGATAATAAGTCTGGAACGCACCACCGTCAGCCCCGACCTGCGGGCTCCCGTTCTACCGGGGCTGTTCCTCCGGTGCCGGGTGGGTATTGTTCTCATGCGGAGGAGTCAAACTGTGGTGAGAATGCGGCTGAATTAGTCATATCAAATGTTTGTGAAGGGTCAGAAGCAATGCGGGCTGAAGTGGTCCAGGCCATTCTCAGCACAGTGGACCCATCCATATCGAGGGATGACCTAGTGTCAATAAGCCTACTTATTCCTCAGGTTCAGCCAAAAGACGGTTCGGGGGCCTCTCTCATCGTGAAACAGCGGAAAATATCATGCGAGAAAAGAGCAGACTTACAGCTTTTAATACGCAGCACATCAACGTAACTCGTCTTAATGAGGAAATGCGTGAAAGCCTAATTAAGAGTAGAATATTCATTAATGAGTTTTTAAGTAAAGATAATTTTGTACGATTTAACAATCTCAAACAGATTGCACGCGGGTTAGGTTTCAAATATATTTGGCATCGAGGCGGGCGATTCCTTATTGAGAGGGGAGATGGAGAGAAAACGCATGAGTTCACTTCGGCGGCGGATTTACATGCATTATCGAAGGCACTGTCGACTGCTGTATTGACAGATCGCGAATGACTAGACCAGGGAAACTCGAGAGAAGTAGGCAGCGGAGTACTGAGAGCAGGTTTCCTCAATGCAACCTCGCTTTATGGGCATATGGGGATGTTCCGACAGTTTCTAGACACTGCTCGACCCTTGTACCACATTTTTGGTATAGTTGAAACGCCTTTCGGGCATAAGGTCGATGACGTGTTCGCTCAGATAGAGGGGTACTCGATTATGAGGCAGGACAGAAACAAACGGGGCGGGGGTATGGCTCTGTATATTAAAAATAACTATAAGGCACGATTACTATGTTCCTCGCTTACACAGATAGAAGGGAAGCCAGGTATTCCGGAATACCTGATGTGTAGCGTGCAAGAGGGCAACACGACTCTGATATTTGTTGCAGTTATTTACCATCCGCCAGGAATTCCTCTGTCTGACGATTCGGATTTCACTGAGAATTTGCGAAATCACTCCGCGGGATACGACCGTAGGATCATTATGGGGGATCTGAATGCCAACATGTTGTCGACCTCTCGAGATGCGGAGTTCTTTCGTGAACTTGCTCGCGAATTAAATTTAAAATTAGTAAATCATGGTGCGACGCACCATGTAGGAGAGTCTCGCACATAGATTGATGCAATCTTTACAGACGATGACAATGTAGTGCTGAAGGCAAACAATACACCGGAGAATTTCCAAAATATTTAAATTTAAATCAATTAGAATGGAGGAACTTCAATCCCTACTTGCTGCTTGTGAATGGTCGCCGATGCATTGTCCAGACAGCGGAGTTGACACTTGACTTAAACGCCTTAGTCAGAATATTATGTGTGTCATTGACCAACTAGCTCCGCTGAAACCCTTCAAACCAAAGAAAAGAGGTCTTCCTCCTTGGGTGGACGCTGATCTTTATAACCGACGAGACGCGACGAAGAAACGTTACAACCACACTAGACGAGACGACTTGTGGACAGAATATCAGTCTCTAGCAGCAGAGGCTGAACAGCGTACTGCCTAGCCTCGTGAGTCTTTCATTCAGGGTAGAATCTTCGATGCGCTTGGCACGAAGAAAAATGTATGGAATGAATTTCGTAATCTTGGTCTCATTTTAAAAGTTAAGAATGACCTTCACGGTTTTACGCCAGATGAGCTGAACAGTCACTTCACTGGTGTGTCCATATCTGATCTCGAGCGTGGGGCGGATCTGGGCGGCATCTTGTCCGAGGCTGGTGAGGGGGGCTTCACCTTTCGTGAAGTGACCTTTGTGGATGTTGTGCTGGCTGTCGCTCATTTCTCGTCTCAGGCAAAGGTTGAGGATGGGATACCCCAGAGTGTCATCGCGAAGCCATTCGTCGACACAGTAACTAACCTTGGTGTTGTCATGGATGCTAAGCTGACGTGGAAACCGCAGGTGGATGCAGTTAGCTGAAAGGTTAACAGAGCCCTTTATGGACTCAGGTCTTTTCGATCCTGTACCACTGAGGCGTTACGTAAGCAGTTGGCAGCCGTTCTTGCCATATCTCACCTAGATTACTGCTCTGTAGTGTATCTTGATGTGTCCGAGGAGCTCCAGACTCGACTTCAGCGATTGCAAAATGCATGTGTGAGATACATTTGTGGTGCAAGGAGAAGAGAGCATATCACTCCCTATAGGAAGAAACTGGGCTGGTTAGATACTAGGGAAAGAAGGGCGTATTTTGCGGCTGTGTTAGTTTATAAAGCTTATTGCATGGGTCAGCCACCGTACCTTGCGGCCCTCTTTAAGAAGAACCAGCACAGGACTTCCAGTAGGGTGTCCAAGGATATTTCAGTCCCGGGATCCCATACTGACGTGGGTCTAAATTAGTTTGCTGTATACGGTGCGCGTTTATGGAACTCTCTTCCGCGGGGTATGAGAACTTTGCCTTCGCTAGCCGGGTTTAAAAAAGCAATGCGAAGATACTAGTGGTATAAGACTGATTTACCCAGTATTAATTACAAAGATGTTTTAATGTATTTGTGCTCCAAGAAATGTATACGTATCATTTGTTGACTGTAATTGTTTTCTAGTCTGCGTCGCTGCTTTGAATGATGTGATAGAATAAGCAACGATCAATATGTATAGCGAAAGAATTGTGTTATAAATACTATGCCATACGCAATGTTAAATGAGTACCTGATGAATCAAATTAATGATGGCTGCGATAACCAGCTATATACACTGGACATGTATGATATATTATATTTTGATCTGATCAAATAAAATATAATTCTATTCTATTCTATTCTATTCTCTCTTGCTTGCGGATCTGATGCCGCGGGAGAGGATAGGTTCGTGTTTGGCAGCGCGTGTGCGTTTTCCACCGACGCGCTGAGTTCACCTGTAAATGTAATTGCGTTTCTGTGCATCGCGCTATCTCTCTCTTGCTTCGCGTCTCCACAGCTCGCGAGCAGAACGAGGGCTACAGCGCAAGCAGTTCGACTCCATTATTCATGCAGACCACATCTCTCCTTACGTTACCAAGTGCGACGAAGCCACGTGTAGGAGAATCCCAGAAGGAAGCTCGGATCCAGCCGCTTGAGTTACAGTCTTGCCTCGCCACTGGATTTTCTTCCGTAGTATTTTATTAGTATTTTAACCTTCCGCTTTAACTATCTCTAGAGGACTGATCCGGGGAGTCATTCCCATCCTGGGAATACTCTGCGCATAATCTAACACAATAACTCCACCTCCGACAGGTACAAAAAGACAGCTTTCGTTGTCCGGCTGGCGGTGATCACATAACGTCCCAGTCGGTTGCCTATGGACGTAATTCGCGACTATTCGTATTACTAATTCTCTCATTATAACCCGTCGTGCACCTAACGAATAATGATCACGAGGCGAATGCATCATCATATTATATAAATGTTTACTAAATTATAAATGTTTACCTTTTTCCGCTTATATTCACATGACATTAAATTTGCATCCTTTTCTCTGCCATATATTTGAACAATAATCTAAAATTCAAGGGAAAACTCAGAGTGAGTTCCGACATGGAAAGGGTTGAGTGAGTAAAGGGTTTTTTAATAAAACACACAATTTCGCGGTAAAACAAAAACGCACTTGCTATGGCGTAAAAACCCTCACGAAACAGAGGAAAAAGCCGTAGCATGCGTATACTTTATTTAAATAAGGAAAAGAAATTATACACTATAAAGAAAGAGAAAGAGAAAGAGACTCTAGAAGAGGATAAACGGAACAAAGAAGGCGCACGCAAAGATGCGAGGTACCTTTTACCGCACGCAGAGAGATCTCTCTTACCTAAAGGGTTGTCGTAGCCAGCTGTCGCACGCTACCGCATCTTCTCGTCAAGTCCTGGGAGGATGGCAAGCCGGGCCTGGGGAGAAAGACTTGGTCTGCAAACTGCACCAAGCGCGCCTCGACGTCTCGAGAAACCAGACGCTTGGCACTCGGGCAACAAGTGGTGTTGCCGCTGCTCTCCCGCCCCGAAGATGTCACGTCCAACACGTGGACACCTTCGCCAACAGTCCTTAATACTAAGGCCTCGAGGCACGCGCACTAACCCACACACACACACACACACACACACACACAACCCGACGCACGCGGTCGCGAAAATTTACGGGAATTCGCGCAAACACCAATTTGCACACACGAGACAAATAATATTCGCTCTGAAAAGAACGAAAGTATTATTACTTTCACAAAAAACGCAATACGAAACACGAAGTCACAAAGAAAACTCGTACTGAACTTTGAACGTGCGAGCCGCTCAACGATCCGAACAAGAATGTACACGTACGAGAGCGCGCGCGGGCCCGTCGAGACTCGCGGCCCGTGCCGGTGGTGGTTGCATTGGCGCATGCGCGCACCACGCAACGTCGCAACGGAGAACGCGCAGGGGCGCGAAATTCAAAATCCTAAAATACTTATTTTGACTACTTAAACTATAATTAAGTGTCTGAACAATATTTTCTACAACAATAATTAAAATTCCTACAAAGCACAACTGATTTTCCCTGTAAAATCCGTTCGAAAGCCGGGCAGGACTGATGTCATGGTAAGGTCAAATAAGTTGTTTTCTTTCAATTATTATTAAATTCTTCGTGCACGTAAAATCATCATTATTTCAATTTCAAACTAGTAATATCATTTCCATGTCAAACATTCCTCAATGTAAATTCATTATCAAAGTTTCTCTTTTTCAATATCATTTACTCTGCATTCTTCACACATCTAACTACATCTCATCGATCAACAATAATATTTACTTATTTTCTACATATCCAGGTCAACATATTTCCACTCGATAATTATATTTGTATACCTTGTAATTCATGTCACCGATTCAAATTTCGCTTGTGTTCGATTGTATCACTATTAGTCATCATCATTTTTGTTATTTTCGCCGAGAACGTTATTTTGATTTCGATATTTTCCACTCATAATAATTTTTCCAATTGATTTTTGCTTCATAAAGTGATTAAAGGCTTCATGCCACCCCTATTGAAAATGTATTGCAAGATCTGAGATAAGATCTTGGATAAGATCTTGTATCAGATCTTATGTAAGATCTTATTTCAGATCTTGTAATAGATTTTGAATTTATTGCAAGATCTGAGATAAGATCTTGGATAAGATCTTGTACCAGATCTTATGTAAGATCTTATTTCAGATCTTATGTAAGATCTTATTTCAGATCTTGTAATAAATTTTCAATAGGGACAGATTTATATAAAACATAAATATGATGTGTTATTATTTAACCTTATCCTGCTACGACCGCTCAGTACCTTATGAACCCAAATATTCATTATCAAAATATCATTCAAACTAATAATTATTCAAATATTTTATTTATGAAAACTTTGCTCTTATTTGTTCAACAATTTATCGCTTATCTCATGAACTTTCAATAATTAAGCAATTATTATCAATCTTAACTTGTTGCGCAACTTACTATCAATATTCTTACATTTTTATTTCAAGCAACCTATTTCATAAACTCGCAAGACCTTGTGGTTTTGAGATTTGTAGCGCTCAAATGATCAAAGATAATACTTTGAAATGTTAAAGCAATATCGTATGAATGGCAGATTTGCCAAAAATAAAGTTGTGCCTAAAAGAAAGAAAGCTTTAACAGTTCCCATATAGACCCCAATCTTTCAGCAATATTGCTTGAATGTTGCGTTCACAGATTCGCTGGATTCAATAATATTGTTAAAAGATTATAAAACCTTGCTAAGCTTATGGGGCAATATTGCTGTGAACAGCTATGTCCGTTTTACCATTGCAAGTTTGCCTGGTCTAGGCTGGCCCGTCTACAGCATCCAATATCGTTAGAACAGTGACGCAAGGTTGCATAACTAGAATCTGCAATATTGTACAATGGCATAATAATCCTGATACGACTATTGGACAACATTGTTACCAGATAAAACAATATTCTATAAGTATGTAAAAATTTTCGCATTAGTATAAAATTTTTTTTTATAAATTCAAAATTATTTTAGATGATATAATATTTATCAAATATTGTACTATTTAGGGTGAGAATGTTGTCCAATAGTCGGATCAAGATTATTACGCGATTGTGCAATATTGCCATATCTAGTTATGCAACCTTGAGACTATGTTTTAACGATATCAGGTGCTGTAGACGGGCTGTCCCAGACCAGGCGAACTTGCAATGGTAGAACGGACATAGCTGTTCACAGCAATATTGCTCCAAAAGCTTAGCAAAGTTTTATAATCTTTTAACAATATTATTGAATCCATCGAATCTGTGAACGCAACATTCAAGCAATATTGCTGTAAGTTTGGGGTCTATATGGGTTATGACGGAAGTCAAAAAATCGTATAAAAGAGGTTATACTTAAAAAAATTAACTAATCGGTACGTTACACAGTTAGCCAGCTCGAAGCAGCTATGTTCGGATTGTTGGCGAACGCGCTGTTCGAATGATAAATTGCAAAAATTCAAGCGGAGAAGGGTTCTCCTTGGCTCTATCTCTCGGTATTACTCAAAATGATTTTGGTCGCTATATCGGTCTACCCGAGGCAACTTGGGATGAAGAAAAAAATTAATCTATTTTTTCTCTTTTCAACGTTTTGGCAGTCAATGCTGCCCTCATCAGCCAGAATTATAGAGATGTCGCCAAAGTTTGAATATTCGAGAAAGGCGCTTCCCCGCCGGGAGGCAGGGGGGAGGGGGGGGGCATCGGAGAATAACAATGTGTCTTTCTCGGCTATTCGAAGTCGTTTCTGACACCCCCTCCCCTCCCATACCTTGTATCTACTCACTCCATACGCAAAGTATAATATTTTATAAACCAATGTACCTCGAGTGCCTAAACTTATCTATCCTAGACACAGCGAAATTTAAATCGTTATACCAAAAAATTTGTTCGGAAAATTTATTTTAAGCATTCGATAATTCATTATAAAAAAGAAAAAAATATAATGTCGCCCCTTTTACGCTGTTGGTCAAAGATTACTACTTGTGCAACTACGCGTCAGTGAAGGGCAAGACACGTAAAACTTAAGGTTTTTGAGGTCGCTGAACACAAATCTGATATCAGAATTGTAAAAAACATTATTTAAATAATTGTAGTTAAATAAATAATTGAAAAAAAGACATTGTTTTAGACTTTGACTCCGAAACTGTATCGCTTATGGGGTTTTTGGGGTCGCTGAACAAGAATCCGATATCAGAATGGTAAAATACATTATTTAAACCATATTAATTAGATACATTTTTGCCAAATTCGCTTTTTTTAAACTTTGAACCAGAAAAGTTATCAAATTAAGATTTTAGGGATCGCTGAACACGAATCTGATATCAGAATTGTGAAATAGATTATTAAAACTATTGTGTTAAAATAAATTCTTGATCGGAGTGACGAATTATGTGAAACAAATTGATAATATAAAGAATTAACGATAAAGATCGAAAGGAGGCGAAATGGAGCCAACTAATGATCTTAAACCAAAACGATTAAAGTAATCATCAGCTCCCTTACGAAAACGAAAACGGAAATGCCTACACCCACCTACCCCTCGCGTCGCGAGTTTGATAAGAAAACGCGTCGGCAAATCGGAGCAAGGTGAGCCTCTGCGAGCCGAAAAACTAAAACGAAAATGCCTACACCCATCTACCCCACGCACCGCGAGATTGGTAAGAAAATGCGTCGGCAAAGCGGAGGAAGGCGAGCGGAAGCGAGGATCTCGTCTAACGCTGAAACTCTCGCAATTTCATTGAAAGAGAGCAACTGCACAGGTGAGTTTTTGTGTCGCATCGGAAGTGTCTGAACCCTTTTATGCCACACGTCGTTTGTTGATGCGGGGGTGTACATTTAACAATAAGTTAATACTAAACCGTGATTTATCGAAGAAGAGCAATAAAGAGCGAATTTTAGTGTTATCAGCAATATAATTATTTTTATTTTTATTCAGATTTACGAATTGTATGAATAATATGTAAGTACAGTTTATTTTACATAATACAAAATTATAATAATTGTCTTTCAGCATATTTGTTTTTGTAGTACCGTCTCTTCAAAAGCTTTCTTTTCCATTTCTTTTGTAGGTTGAAGTACGGCATCAGGATTTGATACAACGGCTTGTTTTGAACGTAGTGTAGCTCCCACGGTTTCCATCTCCACTTTACTGTGATTATTTCTCTTGCACAAGTTCTGTGCACTGAAAGTTCGCTCTGGCCCAGCGTTTGCATGTGGAGTACACAAAACAAATAGCGAAAATGTAGCTATATAGCTGACTTCTTCTTTATTATGCAATAAATAAAACCACATGTCTTCGTTTTTCGAATGGTACGTCGTAAATTCTGTTGAAATTTCAATTGAAATCAACAATTCCCACTGATCTTTGAGCACTTTAACGCTTCTTTCATCACCCGCTAGCTTTTTGAATTTTTTAAACAACGTTAAAAATGCATTTGGATTGTCTTCTCTTAATTTGATTGATGTCGCATTCGTAGCATGCAGACATTTCGCACTGAGATACAGTGGATTATAAAAGTTGTCGAATCCATCTTTCATTTGCAATGCCATGGATATCACAAAATTATAAGCAGCTTTGCAAAATCGCTCCATGTTATCTCCATTTTCGTTCAAGTATAAGGTCACTTCATCGTCAATTTGAGATTCGTTGTATTGCAAATATTTTGATTTGTCGAAAAGGTGTATAAGTGACGCAGGGGTATTTAGTACATACTCGCGATCTAAGATTGATTGTTGAAACAATGTTTTTGTACCGCTTTTCGATTTCTAAATTTATTTTATGTAGAATAACGTCTTCTTTTTGAAATAAAATATTTAAAGCGTTTAACTCCGATAAAACACTCTTGATTAAGAGAAAAAAACATTTTGTTTCCGCTTGGTTCAGCAAATTGAACACTTCTTTACTAACGGTGTCGATACCTTGTGCTAATTGCTCGGCGTAAATGTGCAACGGATCATATTCTTCGACAATTCGTTCACTCGTTAACTCCAAAGATAGCCATCGAGTAAGGCTCATTTTCGTGATCTGATGTACTACCATGCTAATTTCTTCTTGCAGATTTTTTAAATTGTGCTGACTGTTACTGTTCAGCATCGTATGGATGTGAGAAATTAACGTTAAAATTTCCGTAGGAATCTCATTCAGAGCACGTGTTGCGCATACGTGTGTGTTGTGTGCTGGACACCTCACACAAACGATCCCTAGGATTTGTCTTCCTAGTAGAGCTTTGAGACCATTTTTTTCGCCTGTCATTGTTGCGCAACTGTCAAAGCAGCAAGCGAAAATGTTGTCTAACGGCACGTTTTGCTCTGTAAAAGAATAACAAATCAAATCAAACAGCCGTTGTGATGTAGCCTTAGCTTCTGTACCGGGTTCAAATACCCGAATGATATCCCACAATTTGGGCTCGATACGACCAGTATCTGGATTTGGATATCGCAAATTTATTGCTAGGCCCTTGTCCATAGACTTGTCTGTAGATTTGTCTACGAGGATCGCGAAGTACGTATCTTTCAGGACACTGCTCATCGACTTCCTCTCCAATGACATTGACAGCTATATTTCTGGCCTTTGTTTTTCCAATTTTGATTCTGCTCCAAACTTTGCTGTCCTTATCAGTAGATTGGATCGTTTTTACAATGTTTGGTACATTTCGAAAGGCTATATTCATGGCAGTACTTATTCCAACAATTTTTAATTCCGCTTCTGCTCTGAGACTCTCTTGTTCACTGTCTTTTCTTTTTGGAGTTTTCAAATCACTATCTGGTGGATGTTTCTTTAAGCCACATTTCAGATAATGGGTAGCGCTTTGAGCGTGTCTCTTGAGGGATGAGAACATAGCTGTTATTTTCACTTTGCATATTTTGCAAGATACTCTGTAGCGATCCTTCACGTTCAATCGTAGCCAAGGTTTAAAACCTTTTACGTCCAGCCACGCCCATCGCAAATGTCTTTTACGATAGATTCTCTGCCTTAATTTGATCTTACTCCCGACGGTTGAGGTGACTGAAGAGCTATCACGATGATCCTTAAATTAAAAAAATGTAGGGCTTGCGCAAGACTCGCGACAAATATCGATCTTGTCTTGTATTGTCTTGAAAATCAAGACAATACCAAAGACGAGATCAATGTTTGATTTAGCGAGACATGAATAAGACTAGCTCTTCAAGAACAAGACCGAGACAAGAGTAACTCATCAAGATATTGCAAGATTCTTGGTCTTGAAATATTTTTTCGATGCAGACATTTTTTAAAATATCGATTTATGATAAGCTATTTTAAGAACACCCCGGACTCTTTCTGACTCAACCGTACTTTTTTATCAGTGCAGGCAACGATTTTTTCATCATTCGACAACTTTACACCGTTTTTTTTTTCTTTTTAAGTTTAAGTTGTTATTACTTAAGAGGATATACCCCTAAGATTTTATAAGTTAAATATATCTACAATTGTTTTAAAAATTAGAATTACTGTATTACATACACTCAACCACACTGTAAAAAACATTTAACAATTTTAGTGTATCTTGTATACCAGGTACAACATATGTTCAAAGGCCAAAAATTTTTATTTTTTATCAATCGCAGGCTTCATTTGCTTTTCAACCTTTCCAATCTTTTATATCGTTATTGATGATAATAGTTTATATAAAAAATAAAACAATGTGTAAATTTTTTTTCAATGATCAGCATGATGAGAACTTATAGATTCTTTTATGCTAGTTCCACATTCTAATAAATTTCCGAGTATAAGTAGCTCCCATAACGATTAGTGACATGACCAATATTTTCGAGACAATACCAATACAATATCAAGACAAGACAATATTTTTGATGACAAGAATCCAACAAGACCAAGACAAGAAGAACAATGGTCTAGACTTTTCGAGAACAATAGAATATTTTATAGAATATCGTCTTGTCTTGTATTGCGGAAGCCCTAAAAAAATGTATAAATGAAATGATTTTGTTATTTATAACGTGGAACGTGCGTGACAATCGGATTACATCTACGTTTTTTAGGAATATATAGAAAGAGGATATACTTCCGTTACAAAAAAGCTTTATACTGTAAAAAAGAAGCGAAGAAAAGCATTGTTAGATAAGTAAGCAGCGAGGTAAGCAGTGCAGCAAAAGCAAGTGGAGAGCAGCGTGTTGCAGTAGCATAGGCTGTGAGTCATATGCGGATCCCGATGTCATCGTGCTTTGATCATCTCGACTACTCTGTAAAATTACACAGTTTTGATAAAATCATTATTGGCACTATTCTACGCTAATAAATTAATAGAAACAGCGAGGTTTGGATCAGTCGATGATCTAGCAAAATATGAATTATAAAAACATATAAGGCCAACGATAGCATCATCAATAATCAGTGTAGTGACAGCTGTCGAACTTTATCATTATTTAATTCTGTCGGGGTGCACACAAGCGATGATTATCTATACGCGAAACACCAGTTTACACAGCACATTCATTATTTCCATATACATTTTTTGTGGTGATTAAAAAAAAAAGAATGCTTGACATTTATTTACCAAAATATCGCAAACTTACATCTGCACTAAACTAAAGTAGATTTGTTCGAGAAATTGTCTCTTCATTGGCAATGCACGGAACTTGGTTTTCTTCTGCTTCCTACAAAATTATGTACAACCACTGATATAGTTCGTCTTTCAAAGTTAATCCAATGTTAAACAACAAACATTACATTACTCACGTTCGAATTCACATACTGCCTTGTGCATGTTGCATTCTCGACAACGTACAGGACTTCTTCATCTGCTGTTGATACGGCATCTTCGACCACTTCTGTATTTACATACGGTCTTGCGCATGTTGCATCTCCGAGATCTGCTTCTGATCCGTCAATTTCGACCTTGGAGTCTGCCATTCTTGAATAAAAATTGTAATATTTAAGATAATTAAGCATCGTGGAGCATAAGTGTATATTTTAGTTAATCGGTTGCATCGCTAAACACTTTCTAGTAAAAGAGACAGTGGATGGTATCGTTTGTTTACATTTCGCTCGTACGCGCGCTTTTTCGCGAACTAAGATTTCCGCGAAGATTTCCGTATTCGCTGTCTCTCTCACTTCTTTCATGGCGTCAAAACAGAGGAAGGCTGACTACTGTTCAGCTTTTCCCACTCTACGCTACCTGCTTCGTGTGTTTATTTTTTATTGCAAGTGATCTTTTACTAACTTCAGTGTTTCTGTGATATCAAGGTATGTATTTTTTAGATTAAAGAAAGTGAATTGTTCTTGTAACGAACGTATACGTATCGTTAACCTATCGACGAGTGACTGACATAATACACGTTGTCGTTTGATAGAAGTTCTAATTTCAAGTTTATTGCAACGCTGTAGATATTTATTGTTGCAGATGTCATTTGCTATTTAACGAATTGAACACGTGAACTTGCAAAAACAAAATATGGTATTTCTACTTACGTTAATTCGCGTTCATTAAAGCACATCAACTTCTAACTTGACACTTGACTTCTTTATCTACTGTATGTATTGAACGTACTGCGAGATTCGATTCTCTCTTTAGTAAC
This sequence comes from Pteromalus puparum, assembly GCA_012977825.3. Lineage (NCBI taxonomy): Eukaryota > Metazoa > Arthropoda > Insecta > Hymenoptera > Pteromalidae > Pteromalus > Pteromalus puparum. The sequence goes on from CM053168.1 coordinate 38,352,558, forward strand.
AATCAGACTTTTATTAATTACTGCATTACTTTATCGCGATGCCTTTATAGATTGATTATTTATTCTCGGTCGCTCATACGTGTTGACTGCTCCGCGAGAAAAGTGGCAATGACGAAAAGGCGGGACTGTCCACAAACTATGCATCGCTAGTACACTACAGAAAACATGTGCGTACGTCAATAGTCACACAGTGTGCGATTGATTGTAGATTTTGTTCTGTATTGTAGCGATTTTCTGTGCGTCCAGAGCGGACGGGTGGGTGCCTATCACTACTACACTGCGCGTCCTCAGATTGCGGATAGAGGAACGGCCCCTGAGAAAGAGGTTAGCTGCGAATAAATTGAATAAGCAGCCGCGGACAGTCGATAGGCCCGGGCGTGGGTATGATGAGCCCGCACTAGCGATCGAACGCATTCATCTAGAAATACTACGCAAGCACCACAACAACAAATACTCAACAATATTTCTTATTTCACTTTCCTCTTATACCTGACTATGTCTATAATATATCTCTCTTAGCACACATTACAAAAATCCTGCTGTCGTGGAGAATACGGGAGCGATGACAACGGTCCTGAAAGGGGATGTGTAGAATGATTCGCCACCTGGTCTTACAGGGAAACGAAGCCAGCGAAGGCGCGCTGCCTTGCAGGGGGGCGTTAGGATACGAGCGTGATTCCGTAGTGTGTCCCACGATGAGCTGACTCCGTCCTCATCAAAGTCGGAAAGCTCCCATACTTTGTTCTAGAGAGGTATGGGAGTTATGACCTCTGGAACGGATGATTCACCTGCGATCGGAAACAGGATCCAAAACGCGTGGGTTTCACTTACTATCATGGCTCAAAAAAACCAAAACCAAACCAAAATCAATAGGGACTTAAAGGTAGGAACGTGGAATGTGCGCAGTTTATACAGAGCAGGCGCGTACCGGGAAATCTTAAAAGAAGCTGACGGGTACAATCTAGACTTAGTAGCTATACAAGAAACTCGGTGGCAAGATAGCGGTATGTTAGGAAACGAAAACTTCACCTTTATGTACGGGGGCGCGAGCGGACATTCCCTAGGTACCGGATTCCTGATTGACAAAAAAATTATAAACGCGGTTAAAAGATTCAAATTCGTAAACGACAGAATCTCGTATATAATCATCGAAGGAGCGTGGTACAATTACGCGGTTATTAACGTACATTGACCTACGGAGGACAAAGAGGAAGAAGTGAAGGATCTTTATTACGAAGCCTTGGAGCAATTAATCGACCAATTTGCGTCTTAACCCGAATAGTAGTGGGGATTCAACGCTAAAATAGAAAGAGAATGTTTAGGCCACTGTAGGCAGGAAAGTCTGCACGAAACCAGCACGATAACGGTATTAGAGTTAAAATTCGCGGCGTGCAAAAGATCTTATAGTAAAGAGTACTGCTTATAAGCAAAAGGATATCACAAAGTACTGGACATCGCCGGCGGCAGCCACGAAAAATCAATCGAGAGCGTCTTATCTAATAAAGGCGCCACACTAACGTCTTGACGTAAGAACCTAAAGGGGCAGGATTGCGACTCGGATCATTTTCTAGTGTGGCCAAATAAAGCAAATTAGTAGGCTGGGCAAATTAGTACGGCAAACAAAGTAAGAAACATTCGATATTGAAACATACGGAACGGGATAGAACGAATTAAGTATCAAGTAGAAATAAGAAATTGGTTTCAGGTACTCGAAGAAACGGATGCACCGACGGAGGTAGATGACGACCCGAACAGTCTTTGGGGGATATCGAAAAAACGATAAAAGAGGCCGCGAATAAAGTGCTAGGTANTGAATAAAGTGCTAGGTAGAAAGGAAAAGCCAAAGAGCAAACCATGGTTTGACAAAGAGTGCGAACTCTGGTTTGAAAGGCGCAATAAGGCCAAATTAGACAGCGTACACAATGGAGGCGATAGGGCCGTAGAAGAGTACCACGAAATAAGAAGGCAAGTGGGGGCAAAGGCAAGTAGACCTAGACGCAGGTGGGAGGACAATGTAAAAGCGGACTTAACTGAAATCGGGCAGGACGGGGCGAAATGGATAGGGTAAGCACAAAATAGGGATACGTGGAAGGCTTGCGTAGATGAGGCGATGAACTTTCAAGTTCGAAATGCCACTTAAAAAAATAAAAAATTGTAGCGATTTAAGTCAATAAATAATAATAAGGCAAACGACGAGTTTTAATAAAAAAATTACGTAACGATAATTTACTATGAATTTGGAGCACCTCACAACCTTTTGTATTGATTACAGGGCGGATTCGGTATTTTACGGCATATTACAAGATAATATAAGTCGATGGGTGTAATGAAGTGAACACTGCACGTACTTACCTCTACAAGTCTTACCAAAAAATTATTTTATGTACAAAAAAGTAACTTACTTAATATATTCCAGGGGGCAGAACTACACAATTTTGTGAATAAATTAACACAGTTCGACGTCGTTGCAAGTCAATTAACATGTAATGTATTTTGAAGAAATTGACGGAATCTTAGACAACGCAGAATTAGCATCTCTACATCGTAAGATGCATTCACTATATTAAAAATCGTACAATAGTACGATACAAGTAGCATACATAGTCTATTATGGTAAAGTGTGTATTAGCACCCGAGCGTAGTGAGGGAGCTAAACGCCGTGCCGTATCGGACTATTTATGCCACGACTATCGTGAGCTATTTTATAGCTATTTTATAGTATATTGATTTATTGCAGATTACGTTGGTCTTATTAATCAGGGGAGAACATGTTATTTTAATACCTGTATCCAAGTATTGTATATGACCCTTGAAATAAGAAATTCTATATATCAGTGGAAAAAACAACAATCAGTGGAAAACAAATTTTCGATATAAAGTATGCGTAAAGCCATTATACAAATTTTTAAAGTTATAATTTACGCATTATCTGAATCAAAAAAGAATGTTTAATACAAGCGCGAAAAATGATTCTTCTCTCTTGCGACAGTCAACAGAACACTCGTGTGATTCACATTAGTGCTGAAAACTACTGTAACATTGTAGTATATATGAAAGTGTGTTAAAATAATGTTAATATTTTGTTACGAACGAATCGAAACGCAATAGAAACGGTTCCATTGACAAATGCCCTCGATTATAATATTTGTTGGACTTATACTAGTCCTGGCGTGACTTGGGATTAAATGAGTAACACTGAATTTAATCTAGAATACTTTATTCAGTCGAGCTTACCCTCGAGCTTACTTAATACACAAGAACTAATAACGATCGAACTTAATAAACAAAGAATGCAGTAACAAAAGCTAGCGCGGACGCGTCTTCCACTCATGAGTTCACACGGAGGAGTGAGCGCCGCCGCCGCAGCAGCGACGTCGACGCTGGCCGTAGTTGGACGGTGAGAGGGGGAAGAGCAGACCCAACGTGCTCTCTGCGCATAGCGTCTCTGCCCTCGCTCCAACTCTGCTCGCTTATGCTCAACACTCCCTCTCGAGCAGATTTGGACGGCATCATCCAGCATTACGGCTTAGCGTCTGAAAAGCAAACAAATGTTATTATTTCAAATAATAGTTTAAAAGCAATTTAGTTAATTTAGCATGTAATTCAAAAGGCAGCGCCTTTGTGAATATATCTACTATTTGATCTTTCGAAGCAATCCAACTGACTTTGACTAGATTTCTGGCTACACACTCTCGGACAAAATGTTCTCTAACTTCAGTCATGTGTCTGAGTTTGTTAGTACTGCTTACTTGAGTACTAGCCTCAGCAGCTTTGTTATCGCACCAAAGAGTCATGGGCAAAAAGGAGTTTTTCAGAATCAAACTTAATGAATTTTGCAAAGATNAGCATCCGTACGAGAGGAAGGTTGCTGTTTTTCGTAGAGTTAGAGAGAGAGGTAAAGTGTCGTGATTGTTAGCCGTGTGTGCGCGCGAATAACGCCGGAAAACTCGAAAACGGAGAGGTTGCCTCGTGGCATAATTAGACATATTGTAGTGCGCATTAAGAGAAAGAGCGTGTGCGGAGTGATAATTACAGCCGGGAATAATATTTATTGTTACGGGAACGAAGCGTGTTAACCTTTTCAGTCGGAATTACAGTCGGTACGTCACTATTAAACGATTCTTAAAGAGTGAATTAAGTGAGTTGTATCCAATTATTTTCCCTTTTTCCTCGGCCGAATCTCCTCAGAGAGTAAGAGTTCTCAATAGCCGGCAACGCGAAAAGCAGAGCAGTTTCGGTATAAGTGTATCACCGACCTGGCGCCTTGAATAAATCTCGGTCGGTAGATAAAGAGACCGAACGGAGTGAATATTAGCGAGTGTGGTCGCGACGGTTTTATCCCAAAATCCACATCGTTACAGTGGCGGCCCAACGTGTGGGGCACGGTCGTGGGAAATAGAAAAAAATTTAACGGTGCAGTGCGCGACATCTTTGCACGCCGGAAAGCCGAAGAACGGCCATTTTGAATACTTGGCGTCGGCCACGTGCAAAATAATTTAGCTGGCATTTCTTGTGTTAGTCAGCCGATTGGTGATAATAATTGAATAAATGAATGAAAATTAATTTGGGCGGTTCAAGTCCACACCGAGTGCCGAGAAAGTTGTAAAACTTGAGCAACAGTCGAAAAGTGCTCTTTTGATTTTAGTGCAACGATCACGAGTTTTGTTTCGAGTGAATACAATTTTTTTTTCTCGGACATAATAGACAACTGCAAAAATGTATTTCCTGTCAATTCAGAGCAGGAAGAGTTTCAGAAGAACTTTGAACGATTGAAAAATTCCAGCCGTGTAGTGACGTAATTCGAAATATTTGAGAGTGAATTTAATTTGCATTGAGAAAATTTTTGTGATTTACGCGAGTAAAATTTAGTCGTGTGTAAAAAAAAAATGTTCTGTGATTTGCGCGAGTGAATTTTAGCCAGATTTAAAAATTTTCCGTTTATTGAGATCGGCGCAAGCGAATTTTCGTTGGATTGGAAAATTCTTTTTTTTTTGAGATTTATGTGAGAGAATAGAATTTTTTTTTCGGGACAACTCGCAGCCGTGTTGAATTAGGATTCGCATAAGCGAATTCACGGTACTCCGACGCGTACATTACAGCCGTGAGTTATCGCCGAATCATAAAAATTTTAAGCGAAGAGTAGTCATTAGTTGTTTAGAGAAATTACTAGAAGTCGAAAATATTTTGTTCGTCTTTCTTCTTATTTTGGTGTGCCAGTAGAGATAGGAAGAAACAATTCTTTTTTTTTGCTCACAGCCACACGACATTTTGCCCAATAAAATCGTATAAGCTAGTAGAATTTTTTTGTATTGAGAATTCAGTGCCGGCAAAACTTCGAAATAGCAGCCGTGATTGGATTAAATAATTTTTTTTTTTTGGTTAATAAAAAAAGAATTAAAAATCACAGCCACCGCGCTGCCTATCGGATAGCCAAACGAGTTTAAAGGAAATTCACATAGCCCGATTACTGAGCAAGTCAAACGGCGTCAAATTAAGAATTTGCGGACAATATATACCCAGAATAAAAATATCATGCATGTTAACTTTATTATTATTATATAATTTACCTATATATATTTAATATTGAATTTATAAAAAAAATATTATTTGTGCATGATAATTCCATTATTATTAATTAATAAATTTTGGTACACATATAATAAGTTAATTTTATGTATCGAAATTTATATACATCTACGTTTTGTGGTCGGATAAGTTGTGTAGCAGTCAGACGATTGACCCGATAATTGTTGCTTGCCTTTTCTGTTGAAAAACCCAAGTTAAGAGATTGGTCGAAGTTTCCAGCCTGTACATTTTCTAGAAATTAAAGTCGCATAGCAGAATCGTAGACACGTGATACGGCGTTTCTTTTTTTTGTACGGTTAAGTTAAAGCCGGAACTTTCAAAATTTCTTCAAATATCAAGAATAATTGCTAGTGGCTGACTTGGTTTAAAATTCGATTTAAATACGTACTCGCAAAATTTGTTCACGGTGAAGGTATTGTTATTAAGAAACAAAAAATTTAGACAATAGATTAAATTATTGATCGCTTATTAAAATCGACGAGTTACATTCAAGCCGGGTTATTAAATTCAATCTGAATTATCCACAAGGAAATTCGTCTAAATAAGCGTAGTTGTTGAGATCTTAGATAGTGAACAAATTAGAATTTATGCCAGAAAAGTTCCTTATTTTTGTTTACGCGTGTACTCGCTGTTTGTAGAGAAATAGTAGACTGATACTCGATTCCAAGAATTTACAGTCAGACTTGTCAAATTTACTGCCTAATTTACAACCTAAATTTTCCGCCTTGAGTTTTGTTTACCGCTGAGACCAGCAAGGATTTAGTCACAGCCAATGTTTAATATTGTCAGACTTGAGGAAAGAAATACCTGCTTCACTCAAAAATCCAAGCTGTCGTTTCGACGTAAAAATGAGTTCTCATTTAGAAATTATGGCAAAATTACGAAAGAATCCAGAGGTAAGGAATCTCAGTCGAGGAATTCGAAAACTACATACAGCCGAATTAAAAGCCAGACTACGATCATTAAATGCTAGCACTCATGGTTCTAAGAATTTACGCCAAGATAGACTGTTACGTGCCACGCTATGGTATTCCGGTTATCAAGACCCGGTGCCATGGTACGGTTGGGATAACGACGAAGAATCATCATGTAAATTGTCTGAACCTAGCACGAAAAATCGTAGCGCTAAAAGAACTTGTAAACAACTTTATGGAAAGGAGGCCAATAAATTCCGAGTAACGAAGAAGAAATCGCTTTGTGACCATGCCGATAGAAGTGCAGAGAAGGTTAACCAACGCAGCGCCAGCAAAGCCAAGGCCCAGCACCAGAAGGAGAAGATGTCAAAGAAGAGAATTCGAAGACTGCGTGGTCGAATTAGAAGTCGAAGTCGAGGTAGAAGTCGGAGTTTTAGCAGTAGTTCAAGTCGAAGCAGCCGCAGTTCGAGCAGCAGCAGCAGCTCGAGCAGCAGCAGTTTGAGCAGCAACAGCAGCTCAAGCAGCAGCAGCTGGAACAGCAGCCGCAGTAGCAGGAGCTCTAGTAGTAACAGCCGGAATAGTAGTCGTAACGACAGTCATGTCATCCAACCGAATCCAGAGGCACTTCAAGCTAGATTCCCTTTCCAGCCGGTGTATCTTGACCTGAACTTCGAGGAATGCCAAGTTTGCGGCCGAATAGGAGCGTTCTTCCAAAACTGCCCTACGTGCACCACACTTAGCCATCGGTTGGGAAATGGCAACGCGGGAGCAACTCAGAGGTCGATGCTGCCCGCACGGTCTCACGACAGACCTCTNCTGGGCATACGAGATCTGCGTTGCAGAGAGGTATGCCAGTTTTGGGAGGTGGAGAGAGTGGTGTAAGCCCACTAATGTCGCCAGTGAGTAAGCTGGGAAGCAAGCATCATGAGATGGCGAAAGAAGATGTAGAAGAGGAGGAGAAGAGAAGTTTCGTAGAGAGGAGGAAATGTTGTGTAGAAGAGGAGAAATTTTTTGCCGGAAAGAAATTGTTTATTGAAGAGAGAAATAAATTTTTTGTTAAAGAAAAATTTGTTGTCAACGCTGGCGTAACCTGTCAGCCGAAACAAGAGGTCGTAGTTGAAGGATTAGAGGAGCAGAAGATGTTTGCGAACGCTGGCGTAACCCATCGGCTCAGCAACTGGACAACCCGGCCGTCCAGTAGTAAAGTAGAGAATGAGAAGAGTGATAGTGCAGTGAGGTGGAATTTGGATGTGGTTCCAACTTCGAGTATATCATCGCCCATGGTTACAGATCACTGTGAAGATACGAAAGCACAGCCAGTCATGTTGAGTCCAGCAGCTAACAGCCGTGGCAGGATTAGGAAAAACCTAGCTCAATACAAGAGGAAGAACGAGTCGGATGAAGAACCGACACTCTCACCACTTACAAAATTGCAAACTAGAACCCAACCCCAGCCGGTGTTACAGCCTGAACAAGTCAACAGACAAGATGCCGGTAGTACTTCAGATTTTCAGCCAGATGATAAAATCAGGAAGAGTCGGAAATCAGCATTCGTGGATGAAGAGAAGGTGCTATGTAAAAGGAGAGTGCGGAAGTATGTTGAGGAGAAGAAGACGTGTGCCAATGTTGACGCAATCCGTCGACTCAGCAACGTCGCAGTCATGAAGCGAAGGACAACCGCTAATGCTGTCACAGCATGGCCGTCTAGTAGTGACGAAGGGAGAGAGAAGAGTAGTGGGCATTATGTAGTGAAGCTATATCGAGATGCGATTCTGACTCCGAGTAATAATTGTCTGTCATCACACAAGGTCGCAGATCACCAAGGAGAAACGAACGTACAACCAGCCCAGTTAAAATCAGCAACGCACAGCCGTTGCCGAATAATGGAGTCTAGAGCTCAAGATGAGAGGAAGAACGAGTCGGGAGAGAGCCCGAGGTTTTCATCGCTCTCAATATGGCAGCCCAGAACCCATTTCCAGCCGGTGTCGCAGCCTGAACAAGTGGGTGAACAGGATGCTAGTAGTACTTCAGATGTGTGGCCAGATGACGCAATTAAGGAGTTACCGGAAAAAGCAGGCGTGGTTGTAGAAGGTATGTTGGAGCAAGAGGGTGTTGAGGATTTGCAGCAGTATTAAGAAATGTAATTCACTTACTTTTGCGATGGAACTGGAATCTGGACAGCTGCTCGTCTTCCCCGTACCGTGTTAGTAACGTATTTATATTTATGTAGGCTGTATTCACAAGGAAAGGAACTCTCGCAGTAAATAAATTTTAACACGAACACGAAATTGATATGAGAGAATAAGGAATTTATTCTGATTCTTGCGATATTGATATATTGATAATAATCACGAAATATAATTGAGAATTTCAAATAGGCGGATTAAATTTAAATAGGAAATGTATTTCGCGGCTTAGCGACGTTTCGATTTGCAATAATTGGGCCTATTGTCGAACGGCGCGACGTACGGAGTGCGATCTCGTACGAACTGACGATGACAGCCGTGCAAGGCATGATTTTAGAAACTTCGCACCATTTCAAATTTTGAATTGTATATTTCGCAAGTTGAATCGCAGTCGTGATTGACACAAGTGATTGTCTTGCAGTTTTGAAGCTCGACTCATGAGCGACGCTGGCACACTAAACCATTTTAGCTGCAATGAATGCTAAAAATTGAGATTCAGCAGTTTGGTTTAAGGGTACGTCGTACGACGTAACAGGAGTACGGGAAGAAATATTTTCGTCGTCATAATCAAGACCAATACATTTTTCATATGATTCTACAACATCAACATGTTTATGAACTGTTACTCTACCGTTTAACAAAACTCTATAACCTACTTCACTGTAACCTAGTAAAATTCCCATTTCAGCTTTTTTATCCCATTTGGATGATCTTTTTTGCTCTGGTTTTCTAACAAAGACTTTACTACCGTATAACTTTAGATTTTCAACCTTTGGTCTTTTTCTAAAAAATATCTCATATGGAGTTTTCTTTTCAATCGTGTTGGCTAAAGTACGATTTTTCAAATATGTTGCAGCACTACTTATTTCTGGCCAATATTTTTATCTACATGTGCCTCATTAATAAACATCGAGCCATATCCATAATTGTTCTATTAAATCTTTCAGCAGTACCATTCAACTCATGTACGTATGCTGGACAATTATTTATATAAATACCTTTTGCTTCCTCCTAGAGGAAGCTTTGTAATAGTAAAATTTTCGGTTTCGCTAAAATTTTATAGAAACATGTTTTGTGATGTTAGAAGTTCGAATTACGTGATTTTAGGAAATGTCTGTATGGATGTGTGTGTGTGTGTGTGTGTGTGTCTGTGTGTGTGTGTGGATGTGTGTGTGAGTGTATGTATACCGTAATATTTCTGAATCTAGTCTGTAAATGNTTCGTCAATATTAATCAAATTTAACATGCATATCTATTTTTGGATTCTGAATTCGGGAAAAACATTTTTTTTTAAATTTTTTTAATTATTTTTTTTTATGGCGATTTTTGATTAAAAAAAAATTTTTTTTGCGTTTTTTTCAATCATCCCGTTATTACAAACAATTCAGCTACAATGCATTTTAAAGATAATAAAATTAGCGAAGATTGCATTAGCAACTTTATATATTATGTTATCCATGTATAAATTTGTGTTAGAAGTATTTTTAATTTTACATTCAGTCTGTTTTATTATATTTTTTGATGCATTGATCCTAAATAATATCAATTGTAGAATAATAATTTTATTGTTAGCAATATTTACTCTAGTTTTGTGTTGTAATTTAGTTTCACAATTACTACAATGGTTTTCGTAAGTTTTAAAATTATCTATATTATCATTGACGATTTCTTGTAATTCAAAAGTTTTTTTTATTGAAGGTATCGATAATGTAATTATAATATTATTGGTGATTTCTTGTCTAACATTATTACAATTTGGACACAATGTTTCAGTAATTAGTTCATGTTCTATGGTAAGTTTTAATAATTTAGATTTATTATAAAGATCCATGATAAATTCAGCTACATCTTGTTGCAAGGGTAATTCATATTGTTGGTTTATAATTTTCCTAAATTTTAATATATCAACATTGTTTTCTTCATATAGTGTAAAAATTTCTTTTAAACAGTCTTTTTCTTGAAAATTGAAACTATATTCTCTCAATGTATTACAGTGCATTAAAGATTGAATCGTTGCATTCGCATAACATGATACATGATCGTTATTTGGTAGGCCAATAATTTAGAATTTTAGCTTTATGTTTATTAATTCCTTTAATATCAGTAAATTTGTTTTTGTACTTTTTGTTATTCTTATTATTTTTATTAATAGTACTCATATCAATTTTATTTTGCTTTTTTACAATATTACTGGATAAACCAATAAAAATTGGTTTGTGATCTGAGAAATAAGTTTCGTACACTCCTGCTTCAAAATTTTCATTGTTTTTATTTATAAAAATAATGTCTATTTGTGCATTAAAATTAGTAGTTGAAGTTTTTGTTTGAAGAGCTCTTTTAAAATTTTGTCTATTCAAATATTTCTCAATAAAGCTATCTTCTAAATAAGCATCATAATTATAATCTCCAATTATAATTAAGTTATTACTATTGTATTTATTTATTTCGAAAGTTTCAAAATGGCTCATAAATGTTTGTTTATCAACTGAAGGTGATTTATAACCAGCTAAAATGTATGTATTATTAATATTTATCATGACTATATCGATATGATGTAAAATGCTATTTTTACACAAGTTATAAGTAATATGTTTTATGATATTACAGTTTAATTCTTTTTTAGCAAAGCAAATAATTCCTTTAGGAGATTTGACGTTATCATCTGATCTATATATTATATTGTATTCTGTTATATTAAATGTATCCGAAATTTTTGTATAAGTTTCAGAGAAAATCAAAATATGAGCTTGAAAATACCAACAATCATTAATAATATAATCAAAATTTTTGTTTAAAGACCTTACATTTTGATAAACTATTATTAATTCATCTTATTGAATAAATTTTGTAAATGATAAATTCAAAGTTTTGTTTATTTTTAAATCATTTATTATTACGTTTAGGGTATCATCAGACTTTGTTTTATTTAAATTTGGAAAGTCACCAATAATGTATAAATCGGATAATTGTCTAACTCTACTTAATGTCACATAAAATAATGATCTACTTTTAAATTTGGAAAGCTTTGTGAAATCAATACAAACCTTATCATAAGTTTGACCTTAACTTTTATGAACTGTTAAAGCTTCAGCTGGTATGACTGGTATTTGCTTTCTAACCATTTGATAATTTTCTTTTGTATTTATTATTACATCTACCGCAGGAATCGGAGTTAAATTCGAATGCATTTTTAAATTATTCATGAGTTCCTTATACTTTGTCTTAATTTTTAGTCCTATTTTCATGTTTTCTCCAAAATTTAACCAAATGAGTTTTGGTGTATTATTTTCATCGAAAGTAATATGCTTTAAAACACCACAAGCTCCATTGACTAAACCATCTTCAACATCAATATTTGTTGTGATCATATATTTTATTCCAATTTTTAACATTACTTCAGCGTCTAATCCACCGCATTCCTGTCTTTTTTTTTCTTCAATGATTTTAAAAGATATTGTTTTATTTTTTCGGTAACTGATTCTGGTATTGAATCTATTGATTTTGAAATATAAGTTGTTCCTGGAAAACTGTTAATTTTTCTGATATTATATTCGTCAACAAACTTACTTTCACCAAATAATCTAATAGCTTCTTCAGGAATATGTTTTTCATCAGTTTTTCTTGAATTGATCAATGATATATCATCTTCTGTCATATTATTTGTAGCTAAGTTGTTTAAAGCTATTATGAATTGTGTATCATTTTGTTGACGCATTATTTTGGTTAATGGATAATATTGGAATAGATTCCCATAATAGATTTTCACAAAAAATACTTAGTTCTGATGTATTTGGTGTTGTATATATTGGTCTGTCCATAACTGGGGGTAATTGATATAAATCACGTACTAAAATTACTGATATTCCTCCAAAACTTTTATTGACTCCAAATATTTGTCTTAACCTTGTATCAATACGTGTCAACATATTACTTCCAACCATAGAAATTTCATCTATTATTAATAATTTTACATTAAAAAATTGTTCTCTTATAGTATTCGCGATATCTGCCGATAATTCAGGCATTTGTTTATTGAATTGAGTTACAGGTAGAGCAAAAGCTGTATGGCAAGTAACGCCTCCTATTAAAAAAGCAGCTTTTCCAGATGGTGCACATAGTATAATGTTATTTTTATCCGTTTTGTCACCAGGAAGTTCATTAAAATAAATAGATAGTAATTGATAGATGGCATTGATTACTTTACTCTTACCAACTCCAGCAGAACCACTTAAAAATAGTCTGATTGGCGATAGATTAATTTTAAAGCAATGTAAAACGTGCATTACAATATCCTTCTGATCATTGTTTAGCTCATTTATCATTTGATAAACTTGGTCTTTAGTTATTATGTTAGGCAAAACTATACGTTGAATAGATTTTTCTTTTTTGGTTTTGTCTTTTCCTGTTTGTTCTAGAATATCCACATTTTCTAGATTAATTTGTTTTGAAACATTGTCATCAGTTTCTTCATCGTACATTTCATTTTCTGCATCTTTTAAAGCATTTTCTAAACAATTATCTTTAATTTTACAGTACTGTTGCTTCCTCCTCAAGAGGAAGCTTTGTAATAGTAAAATTTTCAGTTTTGCTAATACTTCGTGGAAACGCATTTGAAGGTGTTTGGAGTACGAATCATACGTTTTTAGAAAATGTCCCTGCGGATGGCTTTGGGTGAGTGTGTGTGTGTGTATGGACGCCAACCAAAGAGAGGAGATGTTATACGTGTCCGATGACAGCAAGCCC
>CM053168.1:38367099-38377419 GCA_012977825.3 Pteromalus puparum
ACTCCCACAGCTTCGCTCTTTAATCCGGCGGAACTAGTTTTGCTTATCCATGTCTGTGGGCGAGATGGTCTCACCGGATCATCGCTCGGAGAATAAGCCCCGAAGCTCTCTTAAGACGAGATGAGTAGCGCTGGAACTGTCGGAGAAGGGCGGGGCGGGAAAATAGTTTCAACCTCGTGGGGGAGCATCTTTTAGTACACTAATGGTGATAATAAACATTGTGGAACTGAAATGAGCTTTAAAATTTTAAAAGATGATTATGGGAGTATAGAAATAACGTCAAGGGTCTGAAAGGCGACTGTGGGTATGTAGAAATCGTGAAAAATAATTTTTTTGTGAAAAAGTTATTTTTCACAAAAAAATGAAGCCACCCGCAATTTTGTAACTTGCAGTTGTTAACGTTCTTAACGATTCCGCAATTACTGGTATTTTTTTCATTACGATATATGTAAGTTATTTTAGGAGTTCACGGAGCTCTATCCTTTTGATATCCACCTTAACCCCCACTCCCCTGATACCCCTCCCCTACAAGTGTCTTCCTAACCTATCCTTTGAATTGTAGCGAATATTTAAATCAAAGAATGAGTTGCTTGTTCCATGTAATTATCTTCCACTAGCAGAATAGGAGGAAGCTAAGTGCCAATGACTTGGCAGCGGTTTTTTCTATTGTTGAAAAATTGTCATAAAATAATTTTTCACAATTAACTTTCTCAATGTCCGATTCTTCATTTGTGAACGGTAAAAATAGTAGCACATGCTCACGATAATAATTTATTGGATCAGTTTCAATTTTATATCCATAGTAACGTATAATTTTTCTTTTTTTTCTTTCTTTTATATCTATATCTATATTTTCATTGCTATTGTCTTTGTCGTCATCATCTTCATTGCATTCTAATAATTTTTTCGAATAATTGTAATTACATACAAAATCAGCTAAACAAACACTTTTTAGTTGTTTTGCTCGTTTTTCATATTTTTCAAAAATATTACTTGTGTATATATCTTTTAAATTTTTTGCTAATGATCTCCATTCTGTAGGTTTCTTCAACATTCTATTTCGTTGATTACTTGGAACTGTATTTATATACACTTGTTACTACTACTACATTTCTACTTCATAAACTTAATGGTAATGATAAAGCATGATAAACTGCTTCTTGTGAAGTTAATACATTTCCATTTATAAAAACATTTGCTATTTTTCTTAATTTTTGTTTCAAGTCCAAATTACCGTTTTCAATATCCTCAGATGCTTCTCTCAATAATTTTGATAGTCCTGCTTCTACTTTAGTTACATAATTGACCATATAAAAAGCAGCAATATAAGCATCTAATACTTTTTGTAAATCCATGTTTGATTCTAATAACATTAAAATTTGTGGATTGTATGCATTTATAGCAACTTCATTAGATGATCTCTCTAAAAAAATTTTATTTCTTTTAAGAGTGCTTCTAATAGCATTGATATATTCAAATTCTGTCATTGATAAATTTTGTAACATAGCTTGAAAAGTCACATCAGTATTTGAATTAATATATATATTCATTAAATCTTTAATTTTATTAATATGAACATGTTCATTTCCAGTGATTTCATCTTCGTTTAGTGGCTTTATATCATTGTTTTATTCATAACGTACAATGGATAATTAAAACGACATTTTTTTTTATTTTTTCGACCTTTTAAAATGTGGGTTTATGTTTATGTCTTTGAAATGTCATATAAGGATTCTTTGGATCATATTTACAAGTTATTAATTTATCAATAAAATCTATTACTTTTTGTTCTGAATTAGGATCATTTTCATCAAAGATTGGTGCATTATTACAATATAATAATGCATGTATATGAACAGATCCACGAGCTTGAAATTCAACCCTTAAAAAACTGTCAATAACAAAATGTTCTTTAAACGGACCATCTGAATTTTTTAATAAATTTATGATATTCATAAATCGATTATGATAATATCTTACGCAAGTTACTGGATCATTTTTAATCAATTTAGTTTTTGTATTCATATCAAGAGAAAGAACATCTTGGGTAGTAATTGTTTTATTGTGTTGAAGTAGATACAAGATTTTTAATAAATCGAAATTTTTTATTTCTGAAGCAGAAAGTGACATGAATAAAGTTGATACTCCTAGTTGTCTAATAACAGAAAATAATTCTTTTTTTTTGTTTTGCCAATAATATGGCGAAGATCTAACTTGTTTTAAAAATCTAAATCCATCATCTTGTTTGAAAATATCATGGAGTTTAGTGGGATCCAAAACTTGTTCCGCCGATAAATTTTCATTATTTTTCATTTTTCTTAAACAAGTGTTCATATTAGAAAAAACAGATTTTTCTATTTTTTGTTTCGCCATAAATAATAATCTAGTGGGTTCACATGATCTTCTATCGCGACGTCTTATTTCAGATAGTGTTCTTTCACTGTAAGTTAATTTTTTATCTTTGTCTAATATTTGGCCTCCAAAAATTCTAGGAAAACATAATTCATCGATATTTTCAACTTTATGCCATGGTAAAGGTTGCTTATCTTGTCCTGGAGCTATTGTTATAATGTCAGAAGTAATTTCTTCATTTCGATCCAAAATTAAAACTTCAACATTTACTTCGAAATCATCATCTATGTCATTTTCATTACTATCGGCCGGTGTACTTTTTGTTCCATTATTAGTAGTATGTAAATCATTGCGTTATTATTCGATTCATCTACATCATCAACTATAAAATTTATATTTTGCATGGTTTGATTGTTTCATACATATAATCAGTTTGATGATCTATGTGTCTTTTTAATTTAATTTGAACAATAGACATTTCATCAAATCTTCTAGGTAAAACACTAATCATATCATTAATTTCAGTATGTATATTAACAACGCTACCTTTTAAAGATAATTGCGAATTTAATGCATATGGTTGTAGAGCTCTAATTTGCATGAATGGATTGTACGGGGAAACCATTCTTTCTTCGATCGATGTTAAATTTTTAATAATATCAGGTACATCCGGAAAACGTAGATTATCATTTGCTGCTAATTTTGGTATATGACCTTTCAGAATATGTTTTAAACATGTTTTACATATATAATCCGATTTGGAATTTATGATTTGTGCAAAAAATTCATCATGATTTATGTTAAGAGAATGTATTTTAGTTTCAATTTTATTTCTGTCAAATAACTCTACAGATCTTAAGAAAAAGATATTGTCACAACAAGTACATGGGATATCAGGTTCTTTTTTTCTATCGCTTAGAAATGTCGAAATAAGTTTATTAGAAGCAACATTTGTACCACTTTTTAGTTCACTGTTAACTTTGTTTGCAATAGTTTCTCGACATCTGAATAATTCATCTAATCTTAATTTCTTTTTCCTGTCTGCATCTTTGTTTCCATGCAATAGTACAAATTCATCATTCTGTCGAAAAATTTTCAATCTCTTCATATTTTGCAATCGTTCATTTTTTTTATATGAAATCTCTTTACGTCTAATTGATTTATATTGATTATTGACTAAATTTTCATGTTTCGAATAATTGATGTCTAATCTAAGTAATTTATTTCTGATTATATTTGATTGATTTTCAATATTTTTGTAAACTTCGTCTGATCTTAATCGTTTGTTTCTCTCAATATTTAGTTAATTTTCAAAATTTTTGTAAACCTCTTCCGACCTTAACTGTTTGTTCCTTTAAATGTTTAGTTGGTTTTCGAGATTTCTATAAGTCTCGTCCGATCTTAACTGTTTGTTCCTCTCCATGTTCTGTTGATTTTCGAGATTTCTGTAAACTTCGTCCGATCTCAACAGTTTGTTCCTCTCAATGTTCAGTTGATTTTCGAGATTTCTATAAACTTAGTCTGATCTCAACTGTTTGTTCCTCTCAATGTTCAGTTCGTTTTCGAGATTTCGGTAAACCTCATCCGATCTTAACCTTTTCTTTATTTCCGAATTTGATTGATATTCAAGATTTTTGTAAACCTTGTTTGATCTTAACTCTTTGTTTCTCTCAATGTTGAGTTGATTTTCGAGATTTCTGTAACCTTCGTCCGATCTTAACTTTTTGTTTCTTTCAGTATTCAGTTGGTTTTCCTTTTTTTTGAAAGTGTCTTTTGATCTCAATTTTCTATTTCGTTTTATATTACGTTTGTTTTATTTAGCTTTATGAATTTCATCTTTACGTAGAATTTTTTTTTTCAACATTCTTTAAGTATTCATTTTTTCGGTAAGAATCATTCAGTCGTTTTTTCTTTATGTACTTAGTTTGTTTATTACGAAGCTTGATTATACTTTTTTTTTGTTTTCACGATGCCAGTTTTTATATTCGTTGAACGTTTTTCTTTTTGCTTACGAATTTTAAATTCTCTGGTTTCTTTCTTTAATTTAGGCATTTTGATAAATTATCTGAATTATTAAGATTATTTTAAAATTCTTTATCCGCAGCAAAAAAGAGCACAGTTATAACGGGTCAGTTATAACGGGTCTTTAACGATGATCAAACAAATAAAATGAGAAGTTATATGCATCAGTTAACAGTATATGATTTAATGATTTTGTAAAGAATTAAATTTACATTCCAAAAATAGCATTGAAGACAAAAATTGAGGTAGAATATATATGAGTTCAAAAGGCAAAACAACGCGTATTTTGCAATAAAAGTGAATATAGGAAACAGTTATGAGAATCTAAAAGGTGACTGTCGGACTGCCAAAAACGTGTCTGCAAATATGTAAATAGCACGTATGTGAGTGTAACAGGCCAAAGTAGAAGTGTCTAAAGCGGCTCTGAGAACGTATTAGAGATACACAAAATTTAACTTTATAATTGTATTTATTAAATATACAGGATTCTGTAATTATTTACAAAAGAAAAAGTTTTTTGCTTTGCTTAATTAAGATATTTTAGAAAATGTTCAAGCAGGTGAAGACACAAGAAGACAACTTATATGCCATGGATTCTTTGTCTTTATACTCCGGCATTTACCTTTACGTCCACGGAAAAAACCATGGCTCAAAATAACCGTGAACAGAGTATATAATCAAGTTTCATACTATGCTGAATTCTGGATTATATTTTCTTTGTATGCTTTATTCTCAAATTTTTTTGGTTTGTATTGAATAATCTTCTCGTGGAAATGATAACCAATATAACAAAATAATGCTTTTTCAAATTTTGTTGATCTAAAAGAGATAAAATTTATCGTACAAGCAGAAATTTCATGAAATTCGTTAATAAAATTTTGCAATAATTCGTTATGTTTAATACTTAATTAATGATTTGACAACTTACATTTTTTTATAACAGCGGCAAGTCCATTTAAATTCCATTTTTTAAATTGTTATTAAATGATTTTTTACACTAGAAATATCCAAATCGATCTTTTTTTAAAAGCAACAATTTTTTCAAAGATAAACTTGTGAACGATTAGAAATTTGAATGCTTTTTACTAATGATGTTTTCCAATTCGACTGAATCTAAAACAGATCAAATATGTTAAAAAAGTATAAATCACATTTAATTTTAATAATTTAAATACTTTATGATTGTTTATGTCTTTTTATCGGCAATTCAAAATTTTTATCTTCTGTATTATCCATATCATTATTATCATCCTGATCTTTATCTTCTGGATTATTTCCATTATCATCATTATCAGTCTGGTCAATATTTTTGATTTTTCCGATGATTTCATCCAATGATGATGATGAATGGACTTCTTTTTGTTCAAATGCCTCTAATACTTTGATTAAAGTTTCATCTTCTACGTCATCATTGAATAAATCATGTGATTGCTGAATTCGCTGTAGTCTGTAAGGAAAAGTTAACATATATATTTGTTATGATTTTAAATATAAGTAAGAAATGCGTAACTGTCTCAATAAAAAATATAAATATATAATTTTTTTGGATTGATATAAAATAATAAATATACTGGGTGTTCAAAACCACCCGTCCAGTCTTTCTAAAATGTACAGAAGTGATTTTTCTGAAAAACGCGATTGAAAATTGTTTCCAATCAAAACCAGAAACTGATATGACCGAAAAATAGAGCATTTCCGATGTAGTGATCACACGTTTTTGTATTTTTCGAAAAAATCACTACCCTTTATTTTCAGACGTAATCAAATGGTCTATATAGTAATACTTACAGTTTAGCCTGATCATTTTGTGGATTTAATTCAATTATTGTTTCTTCAATAGTATTAATGTGCTTCACGTAATTTCCTTGACTGATCCTAACGTTGTATAATCCATAAATTTGATCTTCTATCAATTCTGTAGCAGTTTGTTCGTCCCACAAGGTAAAATTGATCTGAAAATTTAAAAGGAATATATATTTATACATCAAAAATCATTTCTCGTCTTTGTTTTTTATAATTACCAGTGTATTTTTTTCATCGGTTAGCAAACACTCTTTTTTTAAATAAGTGACATTTGAATTTTGTTTTCCGACAATTTGAACAATTTTATTGTCACTTTTCAATATCCTTGCAAAAGTATCTGTAACATAATATATCTTGAAATATGTTTTATAATGTTTTTGGCTAATTAAATTAATCAAATATTAAATTTTTTCTTACTGATTATATCATTTGGCTTCTTGTTTGGTACTTCAAATAACTGAGTTATTTTTCTTTGTATTTCAAAAGAAAACTGAATATTTTCATGACATTTTTTAATGGTAGTATCATTGTTCAATACAATATGGTATAAATTATTTAACGTATTATAATTGTCATTTGTGAAACTGGTTGTGAAATGTTTAAAATAATATATTTGATCCACCTAAATTATAATAAAAAAAAGGTATTAAAATAATCGTAATATTGAAAATGCATATCATTTATATGCCGGCTGCTAAATGATTTTTATAATTAGTGATTATTACCTTCAAAACGTTAAAAAATCTTTTGCAATTTTGTTTAAAGGCAAGGCATTTTATAATGCCTGTGTTGTCCATCAAATTTACGTAAAATAAACATGTTTTACTAAATTCTTTTTTTTTGATTTGAAAACAACTTTAGCCAAGATAGTTCTATAAAAAAACATCAATACAAATTATAAAGAGACGTTTAAAGTACAAAAAATAATATAATCACAAAAATAGTTTGAGGTTAAAGCATTAAAAAACGCCTATAAGTATCATTCATATCCTCTCAATTAAAACCAAGATAAAATATCACATGTGCATTTCCCATTATACAAAATCATGGATGTTATGAAGCAAAGATAGACGTTTTATAATCAATTCATATAACTTGACATGTCTTCTAGGTTAGAGCGCGCAACAAGCGCTGTTCAAAATTTAGTATCGTATAAGACAATATTTTATGAGTTTTATTTTTCTTACTTGGTTTTTAAATTGTATGGTGACAATAAATTAATGTTCGTTATAGTATCCATCGTTGATTACTTATAATCACTAGGTATATAAAATGTCTTCACCCTCGTCTGGTCTAGTTCTGTCGTATTATAAGTGGTAAGACTTAGGTCAAGTCCAGACTCTTTATTTAATCATAAACACAACTGTTCTCATCAGCTGTCACGATCAGACTGAACATAAACAATAACATCCGCGACGTCGTTGATCTCGTTACTAGGGGTTGTTATGCGCGATTCTCGGCGTTCGAATTGCGAAACGTTTAATTATCATCAAAGCATTAGGTTATAAGTAAAAGCGCTGAATAATGGAAACACGACACAAAAGCGTAGCTTAATAAGAAATAACCAAACGCTTTTCGCAGCGCCTTCACAATCCACAGAATTTATGCACACTAATTTAACCTACATAAAAAGCTTGTATTATCCGGCACTTTATCCTCGCACTCTCTGAAAGCCGATATTAACACTTCCACATTTGCCAGTTACTCCCACATAGATGCTATTTACATAAATGCAGACTAGTTATGTTCCGTAAGGGCTTGCAGCTTTGGGCCTCAGGCTTGTTACGCTGGACGCCAAGTTTCTAGCGCTGGACTTCAAGCTTCTAGTGCTGGACCCCAAGCTTCTAGCACTGGACCTCAAGTTTCTGGCACTAGTCCTCAAGCTTCTAGCACTGGTCCTTAAGCTTCTAGCGCTGGAACTCAACGACAAGCTTCTAGTGCTAGACCTCAACCTTCTACTTAGCGCTGGACGACAAGCTTCTAGCGCCAGACTTCAACCTTCTAGCGCTGGACGACAAGCTTCTAGGCATCGAATTTTTACGATACTTATATCTCTAAATCGGACTTTCAACAGCGTTAACGACTAAAGGATTTATAGTATAGTAGAATAAAATGAAATAACTTTAAAGTGATACAGGCACAATTATGACAAGTATCAAGTACGATCGCGGACGCTAGCGCTATTGTAGCTTTGGACCTCAGGCTCGTTAAGCTGGACCTCAAGCTTCTAGCGCTGGATTTCAAGCTTCTAGCCCTGGACCTCAAGATTTTAGCGATGGACGCTAGCGCTATTGTTGCTTTGGACCTCAGGCTCGTTAAGCTGGACCTCAAGCTTCTTTCGCTGAAACTCAAGCTTCTACTAATGAACGACAAGCTTCTAGTGCCGGACCTCAAGCTTCTAGCGCTGGACTTCAAGCTTATACCGATGAACGACGAGCTTCTAACGCTGGACCTCAAACTTCTAGCGCTTGACGACGAGCTTCTAGCACTGGACCTCAAGCTTCTACCGCTGGAACTCAACGACAAGCTGCTAGCGCTAGATCTCAAATTTCTAGCGTTGAACCTCAAGCTTCTATCGCTAGAATAAAAGCTTATATCGCTGGAATAAAAGCTTCTATCTGAAAGCGTCATCGCTCGTGACGTCACCGTTTTGGGCAGCATTGGCTAGTGAGCCGATGCAGATCATATGTCGACTGGGCGATGCTGTACCGAACCTTGTTGGATAAACAAGGGCTATCGGTCGTTCTTCGAGGAAATGCCATAAACTGGCCCCCACTGCATTACTCCGGGCTATGGTAGTTTGGAAGCCCGGGTCGACGGCAGTTCCATCTGAGCCTCTCTCGAGAGAACACCTTTTGACTTTAGTCTGATTTCTATTACGTTCACGACAATATACATATATATTCAATTAGAACTGAGTCTTGTTATTTAATATATCCCTTAAAACAGGCGTCCTTACAATTCAGAAGTGGGATATCGTCAATCCTCGTGTGTGGTCTAACGAGTAGCCACAGTGCACAATAGTGATAAAACTTTGTTATAATATTGAGTGCTAAATTGTGCGAATAGCTTCAAGTGCAGTGAAGCGTGAAATAGGACAAAATGGGTAGAAAGGAAAGTGATAAAAATTCGGGTCGTCACGATTCAAGGAGACGACGCTCGACTAGTAAACATGATCGTCGGCATAAGTCTAAACGTCATTCGCGTACATCTAGTGCGAGTAGATACATGCGCATCATGGCCGAAAACTTTAAAGAAGTTTTGTCAACGATTTCTCGACAAAGTGAGCACAGCTCACAAGCAACGCTCGATCGAGTACAAGAAGTGGCAACACGGGAGTCTAAAAATGCGATTCCACCTTTCGATCCTAGCGATGCTCATCAGACGGTGGATACCTGGATCGAAAAAATCGAAGGATTGAAGGCGATGCATAAATGGAGTGATTTAGTGACCTCTACCTATATGACTGAACGTCTGAAGGGACTTGCGCGTACTTGGTACGAGGGCCTCGAGTCAATTGCGTTACCGTGGCAAGAGTGGAAAGAAAAGCTGAGTAGTGCTTTTGCAAATCGCACCGAAATGCCAGTACGTTTAACACGAATGCTTGAAAGGACGAAGAAAAAGGATGAAGATATGGCTACTTATTTTATTCACAAGATTGCTCTTGTTACAGCGTGCAAGTTATCTGGTCGCGATGCTGTTGATTGTGTGGCTTATGGCATAAAAGACAATGCTATTCAAGCGGGAATTCGAGCAGCGAATTTTTTAACGTTGGAAGAATTACGCGCATTTCTTGCACGTTATGATGAAGCCACTAAATCAAAAAGTGATACGCGTGATAACAAAAACACGGACAATAAAAAGTTTCATAAAAATGAAAAATCTGATTACAAAGATAAAGATACTCGAAAATTTTCGGGTAAAGATGGCGAATGTTTTACTTGCGGCAAAAAGGGTCATCAGGCTCGCAATTGCAATTCGACGGTTACTCATACTTCTGAACAACCGAAGAAAGAAACTGTGTTGAGCATTGGCAGTGGCGTGAAGTGTAATAATACACGTTTCTTCGAAGCCTTTGTGAATGGAAAGCCGTTAAAAGTTTACGTAGATCTTGGATGTGAATGCGTAACGCTGCGTAAAAGC
>CM053168.1:38379519-38479695 GCA_012977825.3 Pteromalus puparum
GGTGCGAGTCATACGTTTTTATAGAATGTCCGTGCGGGGGGCTTTGTGTGTGTGTGTGTGTGTGTGTGTGTGTGTGTGTGTGTGTGTGTGTGTATGTGTGTGTGTGTGTGTGTGTGTGTGCGTATGTATACGCCTGTTTCTCAGCTTGTACTTGGTGGATTTTAACTCACCAAGTCTCATTTTCTTTGTTTTTGCTAGAAGATAGTGGGATGAAAGTCCGTTTTTACAATTTATATACGCGTTTTTTTTATAGTGATTTTTTAGTTTTGAGCTTTAGTTTTTGCCAACAAAGTTATCGGAAAAGTTAATAAAAGTAAATTGCTTAATATGTACCTGAAAGAGAATAAAATTGCCTATGTTTTTACCGTGAAAAATTTATATTATCGTTCGTCGTTCTTTTATTATACACCATACAGTGCAATTTTTTTAAATCGTTATAACTCAAAAACTAAATAGCGAATCATTCTAAAAAAATATATGATTATTGAAGGTAATTAGAACTATATACCACTTAAATTTTAAGTCATTTCATGGGGCAGATCCTGAGAAAAACATCAAAAACTGAAAAAAATCGTTTTTCTACGTGACGCGATAACTGGAGTAAAAAGGCAATAATCAAGTTCAAATTTTGGATTTAGTTAGCATTATATAGCACAATGATCCCTTTCTTTGGGATTTTTATAAAACCAGTTAGTTTCAAAGATATTGAGCTTCAAACTTTTGTTTTTTCACCCTGTATACTATGAGTCGTTTTTTCTACGTGATGCGATAACTGGAGTAAAAAGGCAATAATCAATTTAAAATTTTGGATTTAGTTAGCATTATATAGCACCTTTATCTCTTTCTTTGGGTTGTTTATGATACCAGTTAGTTTTAAAGATATTAAGCTTCAAAATTTTGTTTTCTTACCCTGTATACTCTATATAACTGAAAACTGTATCGCTTCGATCTCAGTTTCCATTAATGGATTTTAATCTATACTTAGACTCGTTTTTTGCTGTTTTTGTTTTATTAATTCGTTAAAAATAAGATTTTCAGTTACGCATGTGCGTATATTCATGGCGATTTTTCGATCACTGGTGATTTTAGATACGTTCCGCGAACTATATCCTTATCATTATATCTCGGAAACTAAATTTTGAACTTTTCGTTAAAACATCATGATTATCGAATGTTATTCTATAGACTACTTTAATTTTAAGTAGTCTACGGCAATTAAAAATTTTGAAAATTTTGAAAATTTTCAAAATTTTCAAAATTTTTGAAAATATGCTATGCGTCAAAGAGTTCTCAATTTCCTACTCCTTTTGCATGCTTAAAAAAGGGTCTATTCATGCACGTATCATAAAAAGTACGGTGTTCAACAAGGGGAGAGTGGCTTTTTCAGACTCGGGTGATATTTTGAGCACTCGTGTCCGACGAAACAATATTTTCAGTTACGCATTGATTATGTAATATAATTATTTCGAAATAATTTTATCCATCGAACGAAAAAGCATAAAAACTTTATAGAATTATATATGAAGTAAAAACAATTTAGATATTAAAGCGATACATAAGGTTGAAGGAAGCTACGTGTTTCATATCGAGCACAGTGATCAATTGTTGTTAGCACAGTTGCAAGATAGTAAACTTAAATATATTAAAGAAGTTTTAAATCGCGAAGCTAAAGATAATGAAGAGCGTCAAATTAAAAAGGAATATGTGCAGAAAAATGAGCGTATATATCGAAAAACTGAAAACGGTATTAGATGGGCAGTACCGTGAGCTTTGAGACAGCAAATTACGCGATTATGTCACGATGAGATGGGACATGTTGGCGCGGAGAAAACTTTAATGAAAATGCAGTCGTAAAAAATGCAGTTTCCATCGATGAAACGTTATATAAAAAGATATGTCGCGTCGTGCGTAGCTTGTTTTTATCATAAAGAACCGACTGGTAAAAAACCAGGTTATTTATATTTGATAGAAAAAGTGGAAGAGCCAATGCATACTTTACATATCGATCATTTGGGTCCGTTTGTAAAGAGTAGTTTAGGAAATTTGTATCTAATAGTGGCAGAAGATGCGTTTAAAAAATTTGTATTCATAAAAGCACTAGCTAGTACCAAAACTTTATTAGTTGAGCAATTTCTTGATGAGACTGCTAATATTTTTGGTTATCCAGTGAGGCTATCAGTGATCGGGGAAGTGCATTTACTAGTAAGAGATTTGTGGAATATTTTAAAAATTTGGGAATTAAACATATTTTGAATGCAGTAGCTACGCCTCGTACTAATGGGCAAGTCGAAAGGTATAACCGAACCATTCTTGATGCGCTCTCTGCTAGCTATACAGATGAGAGAAGTTGGGACCGAGAAGTCAATAAAATAAAATGGGGATTAAATAATACAATAAACAAAGCTACAGGAAAAGTCCATCTGAATTATTGTTAGGATATCAACCGAGAAATAAATCAGAAACAAAATTACTAAATGAAGTGAGTTTTTCGAAAGTCAAAGAAGATCGGATGGCTATGCTATGCTGATGGCTATGCGTAAACGAGCATCCGAATCTATTAAAACAAAACAAATTGAGGCAAAGAAAAGGTACGACTTACGGCGGACAGCACCAAAAGTATTTCATAAGGGACAAGCTGTAGGGGTACGTAGGGTGATTGCTTCGAACGAGGGCGAGAGTAGAAAACTATTAAATAAATATGCTGGACCATACGAGGTAAAGGAGATATTAGACAAGGACAGATACGTTATTGGAGATATTAAAGGCGCGCAGAGATCTCAGAAAACATACGAAGGCGTTTTTCCTAGCGAAAAGATAAAGGCTTGGGAAACTGTAGTCAGCAGTGAGAGCAGCTCATCAGATGATGAACAAGCTGCTGAATAAGAGGTTTATATCTCTTCCATAAAGTTATGGTTGGAGCTATAAATGTTATGTTGCTTTGGACAATTGAGAGTTATCATAGAAATGATTTTCTCAATATTGGTTCAGGAGAGCATGTTAGAAATAATGTTGTAGTGGTATAGATGTCTAGAAATCTCATTGCAAGTTTACAATGGTGATTTTGCAGAGCATAATGTGGTATTACAACTACCAAGAAGTGTTATTTTGCAGAGTATGTTGTGATAGTGAGGTATCACAAATACCAAGAAATTTCACTTTGCAGAGTATGTTGTAGATTTATAAATTACTAGGGGGGTCCCCCCCCTGCTCGCTTCGCTCGCCAACCCCACGTTCGTCGTAGTAAAAACTTTAAAGTTCGTAATATTCGTAAAAGCGTATTTCAAAAAATAAAACAAAAATTTTCGAAGTGCGAATTCTGTAAAATCACTTCCTAACCTCTCTCTCCTCGCTTATTCACGCTTGAATTATATATCATAGCTCGAAGCTACTGCTAAAAATTAACCCCGCGTGCGCATGTATTTTGGATTTTCGAGCGCAGGGCAATAACCTGCGCTATATAAATTTAATTTATCTGGGGTGCGCAGGGGTTAAGGTTGCAAAGCGAAAACATGGACTATATAAATTAAAGTTTTCCAAGTTCCTAGAGGGTAAGGCACAAAACGAGAACTTGCGCTATGTAAATTAAACTGCAGGGTTTGTGGAAATAAAGAGCGCAGACCGAGAACCTGCGCTATACAAATTGAAGTTCTCCGGAAGTCGTAAGAACATGCGCTTAATAAATGAAGATTCATTTTCCAAAAGACCCGTCGGGCTTTAAAAGTTTTATGTTTTTTGCAATGAAGGAATTTGAATAAGAGTGGTTATAACAAAAAGCTTCGATCTTGGCGGTTATTATCACGGATTTTCTGAATTCTAAAATTTACAGATTTGCTTAATCGCGATTGGTTGGATCAAGGAGTTTATATCAGAGAAGAAAAGTATTTTAAAAATTATGTAATAGCCGGCGAAGATTAAGAAGACACACGCTTATACAGTCGACTTGTAGAAATTTTGCGCAGGTATCCTCGAATACTTTAAAGAAATAACGATTTTCAAGATGGTAATTGGCTATTGATTTTGCTACGACTACTAATTGCGATATTAATATAGGCGTGAAATTCACAATGATAATCTATATTATCTAAAAATTCCAATTCTGGAATTTATCATTGGATTATTTGTAAATCTGCTTGTTCAGCGAGATTACTGACGAATATATATTTTAAGATTCTCGAGATAATAATTTAAGGGAGAAGATTCCATACAATACGAACATCACAAACGTGTTAGTTACATAATCAGAACTCGTTTTATACATTATGTGTATTTTTTTATCAATCGTATTACATTATTTTACAAATCTGAAATTCGACTTAACAATGAATCGCACAACTATTGAAAGTGAATCCGATGAAAATATTCGTTTTAAGAAAGTTAATGGGGTTGTAAGTATAGTTTTATACTCATAATTAATAAGAGAATAATAATATAACTATTTAGCACGATTTTTATATATTTTAGATTATCGTTTTTAAGAATAATAAAAAAATTAATGGAAGCTGCCATAAATGGAACATAAATAATGATAATATTTGCCCAGTATGTTTCAATCCATTTAGTGATTTAGCAAATTTTTATATGGATGGGATTATTGTAAGTAATATATTTCATATTGAAATGTTTAATATGTTATATGTATTGTAATGTATCTTTAATGATTATTCTCAATATTTTATTAGCTTCATGTGTTTCATCAGCTGGATTTGGACGTTATAATGGAACTTGATAAAGAAAAATAAAGAAAAAATACTACAAACAATAATATTTTTATTATACAAAAGGTTGGTAGAGTACAGTGTAAACTGTAGCGTATAAATTGCTGTGTATCATTCATGTTGCAATATTGCAACCCCATCTTTGATGACTCTCGCCGTTCCGATGCCGACGAATTCGCTAGCTGAGGCATGCGTGCTTGCATTACAGCAAGGGGAAGGCGCCCCCGTACTCCAAGGGGAAGGCGCACGCGCTCGCATTGCTGATGTGCCTCTCGTCCTCGAGCTGCCGCAAAAGCCAAAGGTACTGATGCACGTTCCTGTCGCCCGCTGCAGATTTCGGAGCTTACCTTGTGCTACCGCTCTAGAAATCGGCAGAGTAAGCCAACGTTCTGCTAAGCTTGCGGAAGCTTATCGTTGTTCCGCCGCTGCTGAACGCAACACTAACCCTGAAGGTAAAGGCACGCATTCTCGCGCAGCCGGTGCTGAGCGCAGAGTTTGTCCACGCGCTGTTAGGCCCGCTTGGTAGGGTTCCTCAACCATGTCGTTGAAAGACAGCTCGCGCACCTGGGCTGTTGTCATTGCCTCGTAGAACTCGTCTTTGTAAAGAGAATTACATAGACTCAGATGCTCATCGAGCTCCTGGCAGTAATTATCACCCGCTTCGACATATGCATTGTTGAAACGAACGTGTCGACTGAGGTGGTATTAGAGAGCGACTCTCCTTGTCGCTGCTGTCCATCCAAGCTGGATTTTGACCAGCCTCCTCTGTGATTTGGTGTTTTAAAGCAACGAAGTTCTCTCGCCGTCGGCTGCATCAGGAATTTCGTTCAGCTCTTCTCGACCCACAGCTGCAGAGATATCGTCTCGCTTTCGGAGAGTAGCCACGTTGACCTCAGGATGACAGCCTCCCCTGTCGCTCGGTGTCTCAAAGCAACGAAGCTCCTCTTACCATCAGCTGCATCAGGAAACTCGTTCAGCTCTGCTCGACCCACAGCAGCGGAGATATCGTCCACGCGCATGAGTCGTTTGATGGCGGTGGATCGTTGACAGTCGCTTCAGCGGCAGTAGCAGCAGGTGCTGCTCCCCTCATGTAGCGAACACGCTGATTCTCCGTTGGCGGCGACTCAGCAGCTATAGTCTTTACAGAACTCCGGGTGGGCGCTGCATCTCTTGTGCCTCGTGCACGTTAGCGCTCTGCTGTCGGCGACTGATGAACTTCGGCCTCAACGATCGTAGCTGGCACTACCTTGCGCGCATCGTGCGATCGTCCGCATAGGGTATCTGCTGATTGCTGACCTTCGACCTCCGTTGCAGGAGCAGCAGCAGCTCCTTTACGTGCCCGTGGTTGCGCCCCGGGAGTCCTGGTGACAGCGACTCGTTCTCAGCGGCTGCCTCTACCACTGTCGTTGACGCTTCCACGTTTATTGGCTTAGCGCAACTCCGCAGCAGGGCCGCTTTTCCGTAAGCTTTTCTCCTCTTTCCCGAAGCCTGCTTTAGCATCTTTGTTCCTGCAGATTCACGCACAGGCAGAATTAGTACTATTATTCGAAACAAATGTAAATACCTGAAACCAGTGAACACAGAGGTAAATTAATCCACATAGTTGACGCACAGTAGTTAAAATGCGCCGGAGAGGAATGATATCTCTTGTCTTCCTCTCCACGCAGCACCTCAACAGCAGAGCAGGTCTTTATTCATGTGACTAAACCTAACTTTAAGAGGACCTAGTCCCCTTAAGATCGAGGTCCAACACTAGAAGCTTGAGTTCCAGCGATAAAAAGCTTGAGGTCCAACGCTAGAAGTTCGAGGTCCAACGCTAGAAGATTAAGGTCCAGTGCTAGAAGATGACGGACGATCCAATGCTGAGCTGCGATGACAGAAACGTGGATGCGTTTTAAGGGGAAAAGTGGATTGTCGTTGCATTATGTTTGCGGATAATAATTGATACGTGAAATGCTGCTGCACACTTCGTTAAGCTGATTTCGCGATAATAAGCGATTCATCATTTTAGGTAATGGGCGATCGTTGACGATGCAGTTGTACAGAGAGACAATGATCAATTAAGGAGACTTGTACATTTTGGCTTTATCAAACAAGGTTATATATCGAGTTCCTCAGAAAGACACACTATACCCAGAATTCACCGGATGATTTTATACGCAAAACACCAGCCGATTTTTTCGAAACTCATCTCGCTGATTCAGTCTGATCTGCGCTCTTTGCCCCCGCGAACTCTGGAGAAATTCAATTCATATAGCGCTAATTCTTACACTGTGCTTTTTACTCCCACGAGCCCCATAAAACGTTAATATATATAGCGCAGGTTCTCACTTTGCGTTCATTATTTCCACAAGCCTGAAAAATTTTTGATTTATTAAGCGCAGATTCTTGTTTTGCGCCCTGCGAAAAACTATAATTTATATAGGGCAGATTTTCGTTTCTGCTTTTTCACGAAGAACTTTAATTTATAAAGCGCAGGTTCTCCTTCGGCGCTCTTTAGCTTTATGAAGCCAATCAACAAGCCGATCGAATTTCGAAACTAAGTTTTACGTAAACGAGATCACTTCGCACGCGCGGTGCGGCAAATCGAAAATTGCTAGGGGTTAAATTTGTATCATCACATCATCGAACACATCACATCACATCACATCACGTTTCTGCGACCTTTAGCATTATGCTTTATGCTTTATGATAGATCTCAGTTCTCATAGTAGCTTAATTCATTATATGTTTAGATCGTTACTAATATATTTCAATATCTGACATTTTTAAAACTGATTTTACCACATTCATTAGAAACACTTGAGAATTTCTCCAATGATTTTAACTTTTTAAATGTGATATTAAAATCATCAAACAAGATTCGTACAAAGATATTTCTGAATGATAAACAAGAAAATTATTTCTGGTTTTGCAAGAAAAATAAACAAACAGATAAATTTAAAAGAAAGGACGATCATTGCCTGACAAAAATATTTTTTTCTGATAGTTGATTCTTCATACAATGATTCATACTATTCCTCGTATCTATTTTCTCGATTCGCTTTATTATAAATATATATATGTGTATGTGCGCGTGTATATATATATATATATATAAAGTATATTAAATATCTATATACAACAAAGATTTACAAGTAACAGCCAAATGCATTTACAATGATAAATAAAATTGCACTCTTACACAAAAAGCATACTCGTTCTATTTATTGACTCTTTCTTAGTTTTGTAACTGTTTTAATTGTCTTTCTTTTCTATTTTCTTATTTAATATTATTATAAAAGAACGAAGTCGAAGATCAAAAAGTTATATACATGTATTAATTAAATCGTTTATAAAATTTCGATTTTTAAAGACTGAGGTCCAACACTACAAGCCTGAGGTCCAAAAACACAGTCCGTATGTCCTATCTATATAATTCAGAATTTTCTGTTTCTAACATAAAATATTTTAAAATTAGACCTTTGCTGTACTATAAAATCTTGAAATTAATTATTATTGCGATTTTTAAAATAAATGGTATTCTTTTTAGATATTAGTAGTTCTTTTTTAGATTTGTTTTATGCGATTCTGTTCTGCAAGAACATATTTACATAGTTGCTAAGCAACGCGGTAAATAAATATCTAATGTTGTGTAGCTGAATGCAAGTTTTCTTATATCACAGCGAGAAGTAATTTACTATATTGAATTAATATAATTCCGGCTCAAACGTATTGGCGTACTTCATCGATAAGGTAACTATTGATATTTTAATTACTTTCGACAAATTTTTAAATTTAATATTAATTTTTAATTTTTCTCTGTTTTGAAAACAACCGCCGTGATTTTTAGCATTTTTAATGAGCAAGGTTATATATGAATGTGCATACGCAAGTATGTGTGTGCATGCGTATGTATATTTTAAACTTTAAGCTTATCGGTAAAGAGATAAAGATAATTACCTGTTTTTTTTACCAGTTTCATTTTTACGACAATAAATTAACAGCTATATATACATATATTTATTTATTTAAACAGCTTTACGCAGTGGTATGTTTGTTTATATGTACATAATTAATATATTCTACAGTTTACTCGAAACATGGAAATTCAAAAAGATCCATCACGTATTGTTAAATACCACGAAAAAGACGAAAAATTGACAAAAGTTGACTATTGGAATGAAGCGAAGGAATTTATGCAACGGCCATCAGGAGTAAACGCCAAATATTCAGTCCATGTAGTGAGTTATATATATTTGTATATATATATATATATATATCTATCTATCTATCTATTTAATATCGGTATAAAACTCCTGGTAGAAATCATAGTTTAAGCAGCAGAACTCTCTTGTTGATTGCTAACCTCGATCCTTACTTTTTCAAATAATGACTGTTTAAACGCTAACTAAGTATTGCTCAGAACCTAAATTAAACGGGAAGTAAAAGAAACATGCTTAACCTCGAAAAATATATCCATAATTATACATTGTTTTGTAAATTGTTCTTATATTGTTATATTCATTTTTCTCTAACTGAATTTGCAGTTCTCAGAACCAGTCAAGGGACCGTTCCATTTGTATTTTGTAATTTCAATATTAAAAAGCAAAACATCTAAAAATCCAATTGGCATTTTTATTCAGGAGAATAATTCATATCATAGAACTTATCACTAAGGCGCTTATAAGCCGGTTTTTCATTAAAAGGTTTATTTAAAAAAATTTTGAATAAAATTGGTTATAATCGTAATTTTTGAGTGAATCTATACAATCCTGTAAACATTTATTTGTAATTCTAAAATTAAAAGAGAACTATAAGTACGATTGAGATTTGAATTTTTAAATCATTCAAAAAAAAAAACAATGATTGTTAAAAACAGTGTTTTCACCTCCGACTAACCTTTAAGCAGTACCTTTATCATAATACGATTAAAATCTCATNAAATATCATTTTATTAGACAAAAATTGTTGACCATTTCTACCAGGTATACAATTATGGATATTTTAATTCATTTCGTATTAATAATTTTTATTAGTTTCAGAATGCAATTGATCAATATGAAGTGGATACTAAGAAACTGATTACATCTTACAAAGATTCTTTTGAATATATTAAGCTGAAGACTACATCAACTGAAGGATTTTTTATGGATAAAGATTCCGAATTCGTAAATCTAAAATTGAAACAATTGGAAAAAAGTTTAATGGTAATAACAATTTTATTTAAAACAAGAACGATTCGCTCTCGCTCGCGCGCGCCGATTATCGTGATTCTTCATCTGAGGCGAACGACTGCATATACTTT
Organism: Pteromalus puparum; assembly: GCA_012977825.3. Lineage (NCBI taxonomy): Eukaryota > Metazoa > Arthropoda > Insecta > Hymenoptera > Pteromalidae > Pteromalus > Pteromalus puparum. Next base: position 38,389,522 of record CM053168.1, read on the forward strand.
TACCCGGGAAATCGAACGCGTTTTCGATTCTCCCCGCCGGCGTCGATTATTTTTTCCATCGCACGCGAGAGATAGTGAACTCGATCGAGCGCGTTTTCGTTTTCACGCGGAATAACACAAGAGAAGAGAGACTTCAATTATGGCAAGGCTATAATATTGAGTCTAACGAAGAGATGAGGAGCCGAGATAGCGGGGGATAATTATGCGATGACAGGGTTTCGATGAAAAGTTTTAATAGATCGGTACACGTGCGAGCTTGAATATGGTATACGATCGAGCGTGAGAATTCAAACTTGAATTGCCAATTTTTTTCGGTTCTCGTGTTTTTTATTCTTACCGCGAAATTTTCTGCATAGAAATTACAATATTTCGCAGAGAAAGCACCACGAAAAAAAAATTCAATCGCCAGCTCGATAAATCGACCGGAGAAGCGGCACATAAGTCTCTAATATAACAATTAGTCACTCTCGGATTTCGCATCCTTGATTCCGCGGCAGATTTTTATCAAACACACGCGCTTCCGCCATAAATTTCCTTCTCGCGCACCTCGAGATTCGTCATTTCGCACTATCGCAGTTTCTCAAAAGCGTATTATCCGAACTATAAATCTCCGACTATATATGCGAGTATGTGTAATGAGTCGCCGACTGCGGTCCATTAAAAACGGTTTCACTGCACAGCTTGTATATACATATGACGCTGCTCGTCATCGGCTGACCAGAGAGTTTCTCGCGCGGTCGTCTTTCTCTCTCATCCGCGTGGACTTCAAATCGCATATATTCATATATGAGTTTCTCCTCCCGTTCGTGCTTTTCTTCTTCTTCTTTGCGTCGTCGTGTGCTTTCCAAAAGCATCCGATTTCAAGCCGATGAAATTCTAAGTCTGGTCGAGTGAAATCTCCGGCTGTCGCTTCGAATGTGTGCAGCCTATTGCTCGTCATGCGAGATTTGCGTTTTCCCGAGGGTGAGCTGTCGGCTGGTCTCGTTTTCTTACATCGCATTTGAATCCGATTGAGGATAACTTGTGTGCTTTATACACGCGCGAAGCTGAGAGTTTTAACCAAATTTATGCACGATTTCAGAGATCGGGTTAATTGATTTTGCATAAAACATTACACGCTCTAAGGATCTCTATGCAAAAAGGTCATCGAATAAGGATTTCTTCGATAAGCGATAAATATACATCTTTCAAAACGGAGAAGAAAAGAAAACAATAGCAGTAGCGAGAAAAGTGTCACGCAGTTTTACGAATCTAATAAAGTTTCGAATCCTCTCTTTTTTTTCAACAACATCAAGGAAGATGAATAGAGAGAGCGATGTCTTTATTCTCGATTCCTCAGCATTAACAGAGTGTAACGTCAAAACTTTCCAGGAACCAGATAAAAATCAAAAGTCTCACGCGCATCTCTTCCTCTCCCGCGGCTCCTGTCGTGAGTAAACAGAATCTCGCATGCATTCATTCTAAATAAAAAAAATGAAAAAATTCCGAACTATTCTACACAAGAGCTCGAGTAGGCATTGAAAATAAAAAAAAAAGGAAAAAAATGAAGCTCGCGAGAACGACGAAAAAGTACCAATTTCTCCAGTAGGCGAACAATGGCCAGTAGCGCTGCAATCGTAAATCATCTCCGTCTCTGTTTCTCATTCGGCTGCGCGCACTGGTGACGGCATTTTCTCGTCCCACTTTCTTCGGCGCACTATTTAAATCGCAATTACGTGTAAACTCGCGATAAGCTTCGCGCCCAATTTTCCAGCGCGCGCGGCGAGAGCGCGTTTATTATGAACATTTTTTGTCTCCTGTGCTCACGAAATTGCAAATATTCCGCGTATTATAAAAGAGCGTAAATCGGAGCGGAGCAGCACATCAGCCCGCAGTAACTGCAGCAGACAGCGGAGCAGCGCAGCCCATCGGCGCTACGCAGACGAGCAGCTTTGGTGCAGCGGCCAGGCCACAACATCGCCAGCAACAACATCGTCAGCGCCCGGCGGCAGTGTCGACCTTACCATCAGGTTTTTAAACACCTCGCAACAGGTACGTACTTTCCGGCCTTGAGTCGCTTTTTCCTTCAAGTGCCGCGTCATACCTGTTGCGCGCCGCCGGCGCAACCGCTGCGCATCAAGTGGTCGGCCATCTTGCCGACGCTCGCATCTCGCGCGTTTCATCGCTCTCTCTCTCTCTCTAGCCCTCCCGCGTGAGCGGCCATTTTGGCTAGCAGTAGCGTCGCCGCGCTGAACCAGGCCAGCGCGCCGACCACCGCGCGCGTCTCGCTGGCTCCACGCCGCACGCTGCTGACACGCGGCGGCGCCACCGTCCGCTCGGCTTCCAAACGACCCGTGCATAGCACGCCGCGGACCGCGTCTCGCATCTCACAGCGAATCGCCGCTCGACGAGCGCTCAATTTTGAATTTGACGCGCGCAGAGAAATGCAGCATTCTCCTGTTCAGCTGTCGCCCTCGCGTAACGCGCACGTCAACCACGACGCGCCTCCGGCAGGCGGATTCGGCAATCCCGTGCCACCGCCACCTCCGCCTCCTCCCGGTGAGCAGCTGCCGCCGCCACAGCCGCCGGTAGAGGACGGCGAGTCCGTAACGCGTTGCCCGCTTCCTACGTATTGGACTATACAACCTCGCTTGTGGTTTGCACAGGTTGAAGCAGCCTTCGAAGCCAATGGGGTCCGGCTCGACCGCAACAAATATAACCTCGTGGTCACCAACCTGCCGCAGGAAGTCGCACAAGAGGTTTCAGACATCATCCTCCATCCACCAGCGTTCAACCGCTACCCGGCCCTGCGAGACGCAGTACTTCGTCGGCTCGCCGCTTCCGCTGACACGCAGCTTCACCAGGTCCTGAACGAGGTGCGCCTGGATCATCGCACACCATCGCAGCTCTTGCACTACATGAAGCGCCTGGCGAACGGCGCCATCTCCGATGAGGCCTTGAAAGTCAAATGGCTGGACCTCCTGCCACCGTACACCAGCCGCTTATGCCGTGTGATGCCGGCTACATCGCTGGACGAACTGGCTGGACTAGCAGACCTCGCCATGCCGACCGACACTGCTGTGCACGCAGTGACCTCGCGCCATTCCTCAGCACCATCGAGCGGCGTCTCCTCCGGCACCTCGTCACCTTTGCCGGAGCACGAGCTCACATCACTGCGGCTCAGCATGGCCCAGCTCCTCACTGCCATCCAGAGGCAGACCATGCTGCTGGAGCAGCTGGTCAATAACAACGGCAACAACAACAGCTATAACAACAACAACAACGTCGGCCGCGCGAGTCGCGCACGCTCACGATCACGCTCACGCCCAGTACAGCTCAGCAACACACCAGCCCCGGCAGCGGCAAGCAACAAATGCTGATATCACCGCAAATTTGGCCAGGAGGCCACTCAGTGCAAGCCACCCTGCTCCTTCGTATTGACCCAGGGAAATTAGGCGCGCCCCCCGCCCCCGCAAGCCGAGGCGGTTGGCGCAACAGCAGAGCAGCGCTTGCACGTGGTCGATCGATCATCAAAGCTCCGTTTTCTCATCGACACGGGCTCGGCCGTTTCCTTGTTGCCGAGGTCCTTCTTCAGCGGTCAGAGACCACGTGGCCCGCTCACACTCAGCGCGGCCAATGCATCTTCAATCAGCACGTTTGGCACGCACAAGATGATTCTCGATCTCTCTCTCTCTCCAAGCCACTAGAGTGGAACTTCATCGTGGCTGACGTCTGCAACCCCATCATCGGAGCGGATTTCCTCGCATCTTTCGGCCTGGCCGTTGATGTTCAACGTATACAGCTCCTCGACGCCGATCACATCCACCGAGCAGCTGGTGCAGTTCTTCCCACTCAGGTCTACTCCGTCGCTATAAAGATTTCAGCTGACGTCGCAGAAGGCATGTTCGCGGACCTGCTTAAGGAGTTTCAAGATCTTTCGTCACCAGGGAGTACAGAGATCGTCTTGCCAGACCTTTCGGCCCACCATCATATTGTTACGACCGGGCCTCCAGCAGCAGCACGCCCACGTCAACTCCACGGAGAGCGCCTTGATGCGGCACGCGCAGAATTCAAAATTTTACTAGAATTGGGCATTGTCAGGATCTCAGACAGCCCCTGGGCAAGTGCCCTACGCCTTGTTAAGAAAGCGGACAGATCTTACCGCATAACAGGNACGACCGGGCCTCCAGCAGCAGCGCGCCCACGTCAACTCCACGGAGAGCGCCTTGATGCGGCACGCGCAGAATTCAAAATTTTACTAGAATTGGGCATTGTCAGGATCTCAGACAGCCCCTGGGCAAGTGCCCTACGCCTTGTTAAGCGAGGGCCATAACAGGCGATTATCGTCAATTAAACAGTCGCACAGTCCCAGACAGATACCCTCTACCGATTATCGAGGATCTGCTACTGGAGCTTCGTGGCGACACCTTCTCAGTCATCGACATGAAGAAGGCTTTTTATCAACTACCTATAGCTCCGGAAGACGCTCATAAAACAGCAATCATCACACCCTTCGGCCTCTTCGAATTCACAAGATCGTCCATGGGCCTCCGCAATGCAGCACAATCTTTACAACGAGCAATGGATCATCTGCTACGAGACCTGCCTTTCGCACGAGCATATTTAGACGACATCATCGTGGTTTCCTGGGGCAAGGAGCAGCATCTCGAGCATCTTAAAACTCTCTTTACTACACTGCGCAACGCACACATTAAAATCAACCAAGAAAAGTGCACGCTGGCCAAGAGTGAGGTGACGTATCTCGGCTACCTCATTTCTCAAGACGGATGTAAGCCACCACCAGGCAAAACAGAAGCAATTCAAGCTTTTCCTCAGCCAGCAGACACGACGCAACTTCGACGCTTTTTAGGTCTTGTTAATTACTACAGGCGATGCATCCCTGGAGCTGCACGCCTTCTGGCACCTCTCAACGATATGCTGAAACTCTTACCGCAGCGTAAGAAACCCCAGCCTCTCAAATGGACCTCTGAAGCCCTTGACGCTTTCAAGAAGACTAAGTCTGCGCTCGCTGAAGCAGTAACTACTACATTCCTGCGGCACGACGCCCGTCTCCGGCTCTATACCGACGCCTCTGACGCCGCTATTGGAGCAGCTCTGGAGCAGCAAGACGAGGATAGCACTTGGAAGCCACTAGGCTTTTTCTCGAGAAAATTGTCCGACACTGAGAGGCGATACAGCACCTATGACAGGGAGCTGCTCGCCGCATTCGCTGCAGTCAAGCATTTCAACAGCATCTTAGAGGGACGTCCATTCACGCTCTACACAGACCATAAGCCACTGTCGCTGGCAGCCAACCAACCACCGGAAAAGGCTTCTCCTCGCCAGGCAAGACAACTCGATTACATTCTTCAGTTTCAGGTCTCGCTGGCTTACGTAAAGGGCCCTGACAACACCGCAGCAGACGCCCTGTCCAGAGTCGAGGCCATCAAGATGCCGGCCTGCCTGGACCTGGCCACCTTAGCGCAGCTACAGGCGAGCGACACCGACCTGCCACACCTTCTCATCGGCGAAGAATCGAGACTTCAGCCGCTTAACATCGAGGGGTCGGCGCTCTACTGCGCGGTCGATGCCAACATCATCAGGCCCTACGTCCCAAGAGAGCTGCGCAAGAAGGTTTTTGATGCGCTGCACGGCCTAGCGCACCCAGGCGTTCGCTCCACGACTCGAACCATCGCCAAGAAATACTTCTGGCCATCAATGAGAAAAGACATCACTCGCTGGGCGCGAGCTTGTGAGCCATGCCAGCTGTCAAAAGTTCATCGGCACAATCGACCAGCGCTCGGCGCCTTCGCGGCTCCAGATGCGCGCTTCGACCACCTGCACCTCGACCTGGTCAAACTTCCAGCACACTCAGGCCTGCAATATTGCCTTACCATTGTCGACAGGTTCACCAGGTGGCCGCACGCCATCCCACTCCCGGACCAACAGGCGGAGACAGTCGCGAGGGCCTTCTTCGAGCAATGGATAAGTTTCTACGGCACTCCACTCACCATCACCACCGACCAAGGAGCCCAGTTCGAGGCTCGCCTCTTCGCCGCCCTCGCGAACATCATTGGTGCTGACAGGGTGCATACAACACCTTACCACCCTCAGGCCAACGGGCTGGTGGAGAGGCTTCACCGTACACTTAAAGCTGCCTTGATGTGCTGCGCACCAACACCCTGGCCGCAGGCTCTCCCAGCCGTCCTGCTTGGACTCAGAACGACATTTAAAGAGGATCTTCAAGCATCTCCTGCTGAGATGCTCTACGGTTCCACGCTACGCGTGCCAGGAGACTTTTTTGTTTCAGTTAGTCATCCTGATGCCAACGCTCCCGCTTTCGCTGCAGACCTGCGCACGCTGATGAACAAGCTGCGTGCAGCGCCAGGCGCTCGTCATCTACCGCCACGCACGCCGTTTTTCCACGGCGATCTCCGCACCTGCACGCACGTGTTCAGGAGAGTGGACACGGTGCGATCTACGCTGCAGCCGCCCTACACGGGGCCACACAGGGTCATCCGGCGGATCTCCCAGCAGAATTACGTCATAGACGTCAACGGGGAGGCCAAGACCCTGTCCACCAGCTCGCTCAAGCCGGCCTACCTGGAGGTAGCCGACCACCTGCTCGGCGACGCCCCGCTTTCTGCGCGGCCTCCACCATCAGCTGCCGCGCCATTCGCGCAGGCACCTCCATCAGCCGCGCCATCCGCGCAGGCATCACCAGCAGCCGCGCCATCCGCGCAGGCATCACCAGCAGCCGCGCCATCCGCGCAGGCATCACCAGCAGCCGCGCCATCCGCGCAGGCATCACCAGCAGCCGCGCCATCCGCGCAGGCATCACCAGCAGCCGCGCCATCCGCGCAGGCATCACCAGCAGCCGCGCCATCCGCGCAGGCATCACCAGCAGCCGCGCCATCCGCGCAGGCATCACCAGCAGCCGCGCCATCCGCGCAGGCATCACCAGCAGCCGCGCCATCCGCGCAGGCATCACCAGCAGCCGCGCCATCCGCGCAGGCATCACCAGCAGCCGCGCCATCCGCGCAGGCATCACCAGCAGCCGCGCCATCCGCGCAGGCATCACCAGCAGCCGCGCCATCCGCGCAGGCATCACCAGCAGCCGCGCCATCCGCGCAGGCATCTCCAGCAGCCGCGCCATCCGCGCAGGCACCTTCCACGTCGCCCCAGGCAGGGCACTCTACGCAGGCGCTTCCAGCGCCCTCTCAGTCACCTTCATCACCTCCGGCTGCGGGGCCCGCCGCCGCCGCCTTTCCACCAGCACCACCCTCGCCGCCCTCCTCCGCCACACCATCCCTCAACAGGCGAAAAAGGAGAGTATCGTTCCGGACGCAGGCCACGTCCGGCACTGGCGGGGGAGTAGCTGTGGGGGTTCAGTCCCAGCGGCGCCCTCACCGGAGGAAACAATCATTGCAGCCAAGACGCTGTGATGAGTAACGGAGTCCTTCCGCCAGAGAGAACCGAAGAGACTTCCGGAGACGCCACGCCGTGGCGAGCGGGGAGCGCGCCCCCGGTCGCCATTCTGGATTCGGCCGTCGACCAGAACACACGTCTGTGCCTCTGCAGTTTTTGTCCAAGACTGAGAATAAAGTTCCTACGTTAGTTTTATAATAAACGTGGAGTGTTCGTCTATCTAACCTCACCTGTACCTCGTCCCACGGCGTCTAGTTATATTTTATTGAGGAAGAATTATTGGCAATAAGCCTTACACTTAAATTCAAAAAATATATTTGGCAATGGATATTTATATTTTATAGTTATATCATTTAATTTTCTAAAATCAACGACTACTCGATACCATTCATTACCTTTACTATCCGGAGAGTTTGCTACTAAAAATACAGGTGATGAATAATTAGAATTGGGAGGCTGAATTACACCTCCATCAAGCATTTCTTGTATTTGGTGGTCGAGTTCTTGTTTAAGAGTGTGAGGAAATCTATAAGGTTTAGTGCAAATAGGCACGTCTCACAGTTAGAATTCTATGATTAATAAAATTAGTAGTTCCCAACTTTTCCCCCTTAAATGAAAACAATCGGCATATTCCTCTATAAGGCGTTCGATCGGCTGTCGCAGCTCGGTTTATAAGTGAGTATTTCTGAGCAATGATTTTAAGCGATCTATTCTTGGCATTTCGGCATTTTCAGCTTCCGTGATTTGGAAGATGGGAATCGTCGTCGCGTTATCTGGCATTCCGTTGGCAAAATAATCTTTATCTGAAATTTCCATATAATTGTCACATAAGTCATCCATTTGACTATTTTCGATATAATTTTCAACAAAATGACAACTATTTGATCTCGTTCTTGTTTACCTCCATATAAATTTTCAAAAGTTTCAGCATTTATAGACCTTTCTTTTAGTAAACAATTCTCAAGTCCTTCGTTGAGTTCACAATCAGTGGCATTATTAGCGATTATCTTATAATTATCGTTACTTTTATTCTCCTCAAACATATTCTCCGTAACCTTATCAACAAATACATTTTTCGTATCAACATCATCATTAATTACTTCATCATCATTAATCAATTCATCATTAATAATTTCAACGATATTGACTTTATTTCTCATGTTAGTGTCTTCCGCACTGGATTCAATTTTATTTATAACGACATTTTTCTCAATATCCACATAATTAGTTTGTTCACTCTCTTTGCCTTGAGAAGTGTTGACTTGTAAGTTTCTTTTAACGTTCAATTTCTTTAAATAAATTCTCAACATATTTAATTGTATATATATTTTCACTCGATTCGTCGTTTGTTTCTTGAATATCAAGCTCATCATGTTCAATAGCATCACGACTATCAGTGTTAAAATTCATGTAAACATTTTCCGGATTCCGACTCACGTAAATACTCTCAACTCGTATATAAGAATTGTCATTATCTTTTTCATTAATAAATTCATGACTTTCATAAATTAATTCGTTACTCCCTTCAATTAATTTATCATTTTCTTGATCAAACGCATTTTGTTTATGCTCAACATAAGAATCATCATAACCGCGGTCTGTTTCCCCTCCTTCACTCGGATTGCTTCCCACTCGTGTATTTTTAGATTCACTTGTAACTTTCTTTTCTGGTTTTGTATCCATAGGTTCTATTTCCGTAGGATACTTTTGAAAAGGAATTATTTGTCCATTGACTTTAATATAATTTTCAAAATAATTAATTGTCGCTTCGTTTTCCGAAAGAAATCATTGCCCAATATGCCAGCTTCCGCTATGGGAAAATCATCGTTAACTAAGTGAAACTCTGTTGACATGTTATTAGAATCAACTGTCACTTTGCCAAGAGTCGAAATTGATTGTTGTTATGCCTTTTAATCTCATAATCTCATCAGTTTTTATGTTAGTATAGGGCGATACCTCCTACTTACGCACTAAACTAACAGAAGCTCCGGTGTCGAGCATAAACTCTAACGGTTTGTTGAACTCCCCCATGTCCCGCTGCAGCTTAAAGCAGGCATTACGCGTATGCCCTTGTATTCCACAATAACAACACATCGGTCTAAATGCGTTTTGGTTGTTGGAAGCATTAGGGTTGCGGTTATAATTAGAATTATTGGGAGGTCTCAAATTTTCATTATTATTTGATCTTGGATTTTCTGAAATTCTTCGATTAAAATTACTATTACTGTAATTATTGTTTGTTTGATTTGGGAAATATCCGTTTCGCTGTCTATTCTCCGCGTTTCATCCTCCGAAATTAGTATTATTAATTCGCGTGTCAGTCCGAAAATTTTGATTACCGCACGGTGGGGGACCTCGGTCTCTTTGGTAGTCTCGTGAGTCGTTCTGTCGCTGCAATCGGCAGTTAAGAGTCACGTATCCAACTTTCCCACAAAACCCACACTTCATCGTATTTTGGTCATAATTAACTAGATGCACCTTTCGCGTGTCTCTACTTTTTAACTTCGCGTCCGGCAACTCGTCGTTGTCGATTGCACAACCCGCGTATTCGCGTTCTATCTCGATTGCCTGTTCGCGGGCATCTTTTAGTGTCGTGGGAGTGCCCATGCACCCCGGGATCTCCCACCGTAGTCCCCTTTTAAAAAATTTTATACAATCCTTCTCTAGGTTATTTAGGAATGTCTGTTTATTACTTATTCGGCCCTCCCGCTGAGCCGCGGCCGAGATCTCTTTCTTAATTTCCTGAATCCTATTCTTTATTTTGGCCAAGTCGCCAGACCAATCGTGTTATGTTTGTGCTGAGCCGTAAATATTTTAAAAAAATTCGATTACATCATTTACCGATGTAAAAGTCTGCCCACGGGTACTGTTTAACGCGTCCCCATATAGGCGCATTCGAATTAATTTGGCCAACTCTCCTTTGAGTGTGCTAGGTAGCAATTCTTTTGTTTCCCTGCACTTGTCGAGAAAGAGTGAGAGGGAGACGTTTTGCCCGTTGAACCGCGGGATTAAATCTAATCCATGAGATATGGACATTCCACGGACTTGGATTGTCTCTGCCATTTTTCTTGGTTTTTGTTCTGTTTTCAGCTTGTTACGGGGTGATTCAATTTTTAGTGTATTAAGGCTTTTGTCAAATGATAGGAAGAGTTCGCTTTTATCAGGTGAATCCCGATGACCAGGTAAAGTTTCTATTTTAATTTTCTCGAAATGAGGTACTGTTGCTCCCGCTGTGAAGGCACTGAAACCGTCTCGTGCAAGCTTGATTGCTGTAAAAAGACCAAATCCCGGACTATTTATGGTTTTATAGATTTCCGCCGCGTTATTTTAGTCGGCGAAGAAGGCTTCTAATACTTCCGGCTTGAATACAATGCTTAATTGTTGTTTAATACTTTTTATCGCGTTATTTTTACCGGAGTCTCTTGTATTTCCAGGGACCCAAGAATAGACGTGATACTATTTCTTGGTGTGAGTCCTCGGAAAGTGGGAGTGCTTGTGCCGATGCACGAAGGCTCTGCCTTTGTGGTTAGTGCGGATGGTTTTAATGATACTTTTTGGTTAATTTGACTGTTTCGTTTTGTTCATTATCTATTTCAGAAATAGCGATTTCTTTGTCACTATCTTCAAACTGACTCGATTTATTTAAACGGTATTGATAGAATTCGTATTTATTTCGTGGTAAGTCCGTATTTTGATTCGCGTCGATATTAAATTTCTCGAACGAAGTTTTTAGTTCTTTAGTGATTATATCTACCTCTCGGATTATTTTGCTTGTTTCGGGGCTATTATTTTCAATCGCGGTTTTTAATTTGTCCTCTTTGTCCTTTAGCTTTGTTAATAGGGAATCGTCAAAGTCAACATTAAATTTCGTGTTACGGTTTGTGTTAACAAATTGTCCGCGTGACATGATTCGAACTCATTCTAGCAAGTGATTTCGTTTCCGTGTTTCCCGGCCGTCATGCACCATTTTAAAATTATAAATATACTAATATGTTATGTCCGAATGAGCGCAACCCACCAATATACTTACGTTGTGCAGAGTTCCTATCTTAAGTCTTAAAGGAAATCCCTTTTGGCTACCACAGACGCCGTCACTGCCTTCTAGGTAAGGGAGCCGGATAACGAAATTAATTTATACGGTGTTAGAATTCTACAATACTACTTTTATTTACTTAAACGTATATATACACTTCTACGTTTATTTACTTGAATTAGAATAGAGAAAAGTACCTTTAAATAGTGTAAGTGTGTGTATGTGTGTGTGTAGCAGGAGGTTGCAGCTGTAGGTCCTTGGTGCTTTGGAGTCTTGCGTCGGTGGTTCAGTGCAGTCGGGCTGTCGATGGGCCGTCGGCTCTCAGCTTCTCTCCTCAATTGCAAGCAGATGTAGACAGATCGGCGCCTTGATGCGTATGCTTTCTTTCAGAGATGAGAGCATGATGCGTCTTGATGAACGTGAGCACGTGTATAACTTTTCACTACGTACTGTTGATTTTGACTAAGTCCCTCGATATTCTTGTGTATGCAAACATAGTTAGTTTTATTACTTCTACTTTGGGGAATCGAGCTCGTAACTAGCTCTCCCGCTGCTTTCTGTCGCCTGCGCGCTCGTTGAGAGTGCGCGTGTGAGACTTTCCCGATTGTTTGAAATTAGAAAGGTCGTAAATCGGTGTTTTTCTCGCTGCTTGCTCTCGTTCGGTCGTGAATCCAAAATCGTCCGCCTGGATTTTATTAGTACCACGGTGTATTTCATTTTTATGCATGTCATCGTTGCAAAGTATCGCGGTATTTATGAAGTTCAATTATTAACTTGTTTGTTTCGCATTCTGGTCTAATGTCTGTGTTATTTCCGGAAACTGCCATTTTTATGGTAGTCGGCTAAAATGCGCACTGGCTGTTGCTTCTTAGTTTATTGTGGTCGAGTGCAGTCTCTTTTCTCAGCATGTGTTTGCTGCTATAGCGGCGCGTCATGAGTATATACGTCTGTATTTGTGTGTACACGTGTAATTACTTTATTTTTCATTATATCGCGTTTATGTGCACCACGGAATCGGAGATTTCCTTGCGCGTATAATCTTTTCTATTATATCGTGTTTATGTGCGTAATGGAATTAAGGATTCCATTACAGCCTTTTCTACGACGCACTTGTCGTTTCTCTGGTTCTGATTTACTCAGATTTTTATCGGTCGCGTCGCTCACTTAAGGTTCGCATCTTCGATCGACCCGCTTGCTTGATCGCAAGGTTTCTCTGGGCTACGCGATGCGCTTACCAATGCTTTGCAAAGAGGCTTCGTCAAGCCTGGACGCCGCATTACTCTGTTTGCTTACAGTGGTTCGCTCGGTGATCAACGATGCGTCACTCGCATCAACTTGTTCGCTCGATTTCCTCGGTGGTTGCGCGATATCGTCCTCTTCAGTATTCAGCGACTTTTCCTTTGTCGTTTGCTTGTATAACTCTTGAAGCTACATGATCGATGTTAGTTAGACGAATTCTCTTTTCGATGATCGCTTGAGGAGTTATGGTTTTCAAGGTGGCGTCAGCTTGGTGGAGCTTGATGTAACATCCGCTGTGTATGACTTTTCTTCGTAATGATAGCCAGCCTTCTTCGCTACTGATCGAGGTCGTGCGTTATAGTAACGAGCTTGCCGCGTTGCCACGTCACACGCACGCTGAGACACACTGTCTCGCAGTTGTCTTGAGGTCTTTAGGTGATCGTGCCATGCACTGATATATCGCTCACTCTCTTTATCGAGTTTCTTGAAGGGTAATAAGGTGGCGCTACCCTGTGCGACGCTGTGCCTCCCAATCCAGATGCGCAATACCTAGCGCCTCGCATGTACTAGGATTTCTTTATTTTCGCGGGATTTTACACGCGATCGCCGACGAATGGGAGTACGCTGGGGAGAGGTGAAAAACAGGAAAGTAGTCAAACATAAACACTTTATTCACTGTTCTGCACATGTATTTCGTCTAACCCTTCCCTACAACGTGGTGGCCCAAGCCGCCCACGCACATTAGCCACGCCCTCGTAGATACTCGTACACTCCGCACAACACACGCACACACATACACACACACATACACTTTACGCTAGTTCTGAGGCTCTCACCGCTGAACACTGCTGACTCTCTCTCTCTCTCTCTCTCTCTCTCTCTCTCTCTCCCTCTCTCTCGCACACGTGCTAGTTGCCAAGCCGTAGCCGGTAACGTCACGCAACTCTCCGTCTCTCTCTCACTCGCACACAAACGCGCACGCCGCACGGCCGGCGCCCCCTAGTCTCGTTCCCTCTCTCCCTGGTTCTTACTGCTACGCGCGCCGGCTATGCACGACGTTGGCGGCAAGCCCGTCCTGCTGCTACGCATACACAGCTTTCTCGCGCTTATCTCACTTCTTTGCTCTTTCTCACACACACACACACACACACACACACACACACACTCGCGAGCGTGGCTCGACGCCTCGGGCAGATGACGTCTTGGTGTGCGCCTGCACCACACACCGACACTCTCGTCTCTCTCTTTCTCACACAAACACAAGGTAGCCTCGCTGGCCACGCAGCCGCCGGATTCCCGCTTTCTCTCGGCCTCTCTCTGTCTTTCTTACTATCGCTCACGTAGACTCGACGACGGCAGCCTTCCTCTCGTTCTGTCGTCTTTCTTCTCGTGCCTGCTCGACGGCGGATGGCGACTGGACGGCGAAGGCTCTTCTGCCGACGTCCTTCTTTCGCGTACCAGGAAATCTTAAAAGAAGCTGGCGAGCGCGAATTAGATTTAGTAGCAATACAAGAAACTCGGTGGTGGGATTTTAACAAAAGATAACTTCACCTTTATATTTGGGGGCGCGAGCGGACACTCCTTAGGTACCGGTTTTCTGGTTAGCAAAAGAATTATACACGCTGTTAAAAGTTTCAAATTCGTGAACGACAGAGTCTCGTATATCATCATCGAAGGAGCGTGGTATAATTACGTGGTTTTTAACGTACACTGTCCTACGGAGGACAAAGAGGAAGAGGTCAAGGACCTTTACTACGAAGCATTAGAACAATTAATCGATTGATTCGCGTCTTACGACACCAAAATAGTAGTAGGGGATTTCAACGCTAAAATAGGGAAAGAGGAAATGTTTAGGCCCACTATAGGCAAGGAAAGTTTGCAGGAGACCAGCAACGATAACGGTATTAGAGTAATAAATTTCGCGGCGGCAAGAGATCTTATAATAAAGACTACGTGCTTTAAGCACAAGAATATACACAAAGCAACGTGGACATCGCCGGACGGAGCCACGCGAAATCAAATCGATCACTTCCTTATCGATAAGAGGCGCCACATGAATGTACTTGACGTAAGAACCTATAATTTTCTAGTAGTGGCCAAATTAAGAGCCAAATTGGTAGCCGGGCAAAATAGTAAACGGGCGAACAAAGTAGAAACCTTCGACATCGAAAAGCTGCGAAACGGGGTAGAACGAATTCAGTATCAAGTAGAAATAAGTAACCGGTTTCAGGTTCTCGAGGACACAGATGCACCGACGGAGGTAGATGACGACCCCAACAGTCTATGGGGGGCTATCGAAAGAACGGTAAAAGAGGCCGCGAACAAAGTGCTAGGTAAAAAGAAAGCCAAAGAGCAAACCATGGTTTGACGAAGAGTGCGAACTCTGGTTTGAAAGGCGCAAAAAGGCTAAAGTGGACAGCGTTCACAATGGAAACGATAGGGCCGTAGAAGAGTAATACGAAATAAGAAAACAAGTGGGTGTGATTTACAGAAACAAAAAGCGAGAGTACCAAAAGAACGAGATTAGAAAAATAGAAACTAACAGTAAGGAAAATAACCCGCGCGAGATGTACAAAGGAATTAACGCTATTAGGAAGGGTTTCCAGAGTAGATCGCAATTACTGAAAGTGTTCGCTCTGGGTTGGGGGCGTAAGTAAAAGCACAGTTTACGCTCGTAATCTCAGTGGATTTATTGANTTCATTACAAGCGACAATGAACTGCTAAAGCTGTGGAAAGGATATTTTGATAAGTTACTAAACGTGCATGAAAACTGCGAGGAAACGGGAGACGAAATCCACACTGCGGAACTCCATATGGAAGAACCGACCTACAAAGAAGTAGAAGCCGCGATCAAAAAACTAAAAAACAATAAGGCCGCGGGAAACGATTCTATACCAGCTGAACTACTTAAATACGGGGGCACCGCGCTTACATTCAAAATTTTTGAACTAGTATGTGCTATTTGGAAAAATGAAACGATACCGGAAAACTGGAAAGAATCTATCATTATACCGATTTTCAAAAAGGGAGATAAGACAGATTGCAATAACTACCGGGGAATCTCACTTTTAGCTACCTGCTACAAAGTTCTATCAAACGTAATACAGGCCAGACTCACGCCCTTCGCGGAAGATATAATAGGAGACTATCAGTGTGGATTCCGGCGTAACAGGTCGACGTGCGATCAAATGTTTACTATAAGACAGTTGTTAGAGAAAAAATGGGAACATTGCGAAACAATACACCAGCTATTTATAGACTTTAAAAAAGCGTCCGACTCCATCAAACGAAGCAAAATGTATCAAATCCTTGTGCTCCTCGGAGTAACAAAAAACTCGTGAAATTAATTCAAATATATATAATTTTTTTTTTTCTGTAAATTCACGAGTGTTTGATATATATATATATATATATATATATATATATATATATATATTGTAATTCCGCATACGGTTGAAAGAAATGCCGGTAGGAGGCTGACTACTTCCCACAACTGAAGTAGTCGAGGGGCTCCTACATATATTGGACTGTAGTGGCATCTCGCAGCAGAGGGTCTAAGGAGGACTGTTGGATCCTTACTGAGGAGTCCAGTCCAACAGTCTAGGACGAAACGCTTTAATATATTGTTAGAAGAAAGTCGTCTTTTGAATCTCTCATACCAGGAGCTAAGAGGAGTTAGACAATTATTTTTGTTTGAGAATAATTTGTTGGGTTTCACTCGTATCACCGTAGTAAGAAAGTTATACACTTCCAAAAAAAATTTTTTCTGTAAATTCACGAGTGTTAGATATATATATTTAATTCAAATATGTCTGAACCACGGGAAAGGTCCGAGTAGGCGGTAACGTATCCGAATCATTCATGACACTCGACGGTTTGAAACAAGGTGACGGTCTCTCTACGGTACTCTTTAACTTAACGCTAGAATATATTGTTAGAAAAATGCAGACTAGCGGGCTAGGTGCAATCCTTAACGGAAAAACACAAATTCAAGGATATGCGGATGACTTGGACATATTAGTGGATAATGGTGCAGCCGTAGCGAGAAACGCGGAAATTCTCATAAATGTGGCTGAGGACACGGGGTTTGAGGTGAGCGAATCGAAAACGAAATATATGATCATTGATAAACTGAATATTTGCGATGGTGAGGGTGATCTTAGAGTTGGAAATTATACTTTTGAAAAGGTTAGCGAATTCAGATATTTAGGCACAATCATAAATGATCGAAACGAAATTAAAGCCGAGATTAACAAGAGACTTCATTCGGGTAATGCTTGCTACTACGCCGTGAATAGATTACTAAAATCAAAACTGCTGTCTAGAAATGTAAAAGAAAGGATATATAGGACTATAATAATGCCGGTAATCCTGTACGGGTGCGAAACTTGGGCGCTTACTAAAGCGGAAGAAAACCGTTTTAGGGTGTTCGAAAATAAGGTTCTGCGGAAAATATACGGGCCAAAGAAAGATAAAGATGTTCCTTTCCCCAGATCTCCTCAAAGTCCTTGGCGGGGAAAAGGAAACGAATTGGCGTTAGCCCTAACGTTAAACAGTTTGGTGGCCCTGAAAAGGGCCGGTTGTGTGTTTTGATCGGGTTAAGCCTGGCGAGACTTAAGACCTCGCTGTGGCGAGCGGTGACGGGGCCGCCTGTGTAGCTCCTTGATACGGCGTTTATTCTTGTCAATATCAGTCCTAGGCTGACCATCCGGGTAAAATTCTTGTTTCTTGAACATTTAAGCAGCAATTCACGAATCATCTCTCCCCTTTTACGAGGACGCATACCCATTAAAATGTCAATAAAAAACAATAAGATTTTTTTATTTATAATTATGTAAAATTGTTAGAAAAAATGTTTCAGAGTTCAAAAAAAAAATTGACTCAAAAACATTGTAAAAAACAAAAAACAATATCTGTATAAGTCATATACCAGGTACAACAAGTCTTTGAAGTCCAGAATTCATGATTTTCATTCCTACAGCTACCGCAGATTTGTTACTTAAGATTTTGGCTTAAAAGGACACTTTAACTTAGATAGATATGCTTGTAATACATGTATTTATTTAGGTTATGAATGTAGGAATTTAAAAAAGAATTTTTTCTAAAAAATTGTCCATCAGCTAATAAAAAATTTGTTTAAAAATTATAAATACAAAATTCCATTGTCTTATTCTTTGACATTTTAAGGTGTATCCGTCCCCTTAACATTTTGCACATTAGAAACTCTAGGAAATTTAAAGAATGATTCTTTCTTTCCTTCTGTTTTTTCTAACATTTGAACTTTGAATGTATTGTCATCCGTGTCAGTGACTACTTTCCAAATACATTGTTTTCTTGTTTAATTTATTGTTGTTAATCTTACTAAGATAAATTTCTTCCTTCCTAAGGAAGCCGTGTAATAGTAATTTTTGGAGTTTGTGTAAAACATGTAGTAAATATGTTTTGAGGTATTGTAAGTCGAAAATAGTATTTTTAGGAAATGCGTGTGTGTGTGTGTGTGTGTGTGTGTGTGTGTGTGTGTGTGTGTGTGTGTGTGTGTGTGTGTGTGTTTTCTTTATAGAGAGAGAGGTTAAAGGCAAATCTATTATGGACGATATGGCACCGACTAGTACCACCTGTGTGGGACTCTCACCTACTCAACGTTTCGCTACTGTTAGCTTTTAACTTCTAACAGCAACATAATCCTCTCCATCCTCCTTACCGACCCTAAGTAAGTTGGACCTGGCTCTTTCTCCGATATGACCTCCCCGCGGTAACACCGTTAAGTATTGCTTCGCGGGGAGCGCGTGGTTACTGCCCACTTCTGTTGATGTAATCTTTTATCTCGTCTTTTTCTTTCTGCATCATCCAACTGTCTTCTTCCAGCAGCATCGTCTGGTCGTCTACTTCGTACAGCATCGTCCGGTTATCCTCTGGACCGACTCAACCCCGACACCTACGTTCCTCTGCATCGGGTGAGGTAATCTGGGCTCTAACTCAGTTACCTACGTTTCTGAACATCAGTCTGAGGAGCACTTACAGGTATTCAACCCTAGCTCCTACGTTCCTCTGCATCGGGCAGGGGAGTGAGAGCTCAACTCTGTGACCTACGTTCCTCTGCATCGGTCTGAGGAGCACTTATAGGTACTCAACCCTAGCTCCTACGTTCCTCTTCATCGGGAAGGGGAGTGAGATCTCAACTCTGTGACCTACATTTATCTGCATCAGTCCGAGGAGCGTTTCGTATTTACAAACCAGGACTGTAAAGCGTACGCGTTAATCCTTAGTGTGACGGATGCTGATTGGATTACCGCGATCTTTCCTATGTTAATTTCACAACTACTTGCCGATCCACGCAGTGCCTTTTCACGCGAGTCAAGCTGCTATCACGAGCCGTATCTGGTGAGAGAATACGAGGGCCGTGGATC
Organism: Pteromalus puparum; assembly: GCA_012977825.3. Taxonomy (NCBI): domain Eukaryota; kingdom Metazoa; phylum Arthropoda; class Insecta; order Hymenoptera; family Pteromalidae; genus Pteromalus; species Pteromalus puparum. Next base: position 38,408,609 of record CM053168.1, read on the forward strand.
TGTGAGCATCACCTATCGAGTGCGTAGAATATACTCAAACTCTGCACGCAATTCAACATTACACCTCTTCACTTGCTAGTCAAGAGTCCCGTTCCTGGCAGAAAAGGCCCCATCAATACATCTGGCGTTAGTGGAAACACAGCTTAGATAAGTTTGTATAACTTGCTATGAGAAATCATGTAGAATAGAACATTCAGCATCTGTTACGTAAGAAGGAGACTACGTGATTCAGCGTGCGAGAGAACGACTATAATTGTAAGTCGCCTTACTAGAACATCGTAGATATTAATTGATATAAATAGTAAATAGATTGACGTAATTAAAACTATAATTAAACGAAACATCTCAACATATATCAATGCCTAAACTGTCTGTGAAGTGAAGTGCTCTGGTACAATGCCAATAAATCAAAACATAACAATTGAGATGAATCTTGTGTCAATTTATTTCAAATAATAATAAATATCAAATGAAAATACGAAATTCCTAAGTAACCCCGACTACATATACATCGTCAAGGTAAAGTCATCACGGACATATAGCAAAGTCCAGACAGGATCCAGGTCCGGATAAGCAAGCGTCCGATTAAGAGCAAGCGCGGACCCTACAGCGTTCAAGCACAGCGTTCACATAAACACACGCGTCCGACTATAAACTCGAGTCACGCGTAATTCTTTATCGTTCAGTACATAAGACTTTCGAGCCAACGGTTAGTTCTCAATAATTAAATAATTATTTGTACTCGTGCAGCCCGTATTCAATATATTAAACACGGTGTTTACATATGGACTTGTAGACTAGAAGTAGAATTGTGGAATTGTTTTAAGAACTCATTCGAGTAACGTTGTATGGCTGCTGTGCCGATTGCCTCGCAATTAGTCTTGAAATGCGCGTTTTCTGGGCGAGAACCGCAGTGTGAATAAGTCTAGAACTTCCAACCTGTACTGTATCGCGCCCCATCTCGTTTTCTCCGATCTTACATATAAGTCTGAACGTAGAAATCGCTTTTTCTCAAAAACACAAAATGTGGACTTATGTAATTTTGCCTGTCGGCCATAAATTTATATTTGATAATGTAAACTTGGCATGAAACCTTTATTCGTTGCATTCGTGTTAAGACCTTCTGGCAATATAGATAAAAATCAACACAAGAAATTATTAATTTGTCAAAAATAACAATGTTAGAAAATATGCATACTTGTGGCAAATAATAACGGCTTAAGGAATTACTATGCGAATGCGCGGTAAAACATGAGTTATCTCGGCAACGGTACCACTTATCGAGACGATTGTTTTTTTTTAATTCGATGTAGCGAAATGAGAGGCATCAGAATATGCCATCAAAAAACAATATTACAAATAAATTTTGCACGAATTTCAAGATTAAAAAAAGGATGCTATTTTGATTTGCATTAAAAAAATAGTTGCATGATTGAAAAATAATTTTGTTGTTTAATGTTCATCAAATCATGCAACTAATTAAACGTTTCAATAATAGAAATCGATAAAACGTTCCCTTCGAAGCCATAAACCTAAATAAGTCTGCGATAGCTGTCGAAATGAAAATCATGATTTTTGGGATTCGAAGACTTGTTATATCTGGTATATGACAAATGCAGTCATTGTTTTTAGATTTTTACAATGTTTCTGTGTTTATAGCATTGTTTAAATAATTTTTTCAATAATTTAACATAATTACCCATATAGCATGAAAGCTGTTTGAAAGCTTTCAGGAAGCTTCCTTGAAAGTGTAGGAACCTTACAAGAATATTCCATGGAATCTTCCCGGATGCTGAAAATGTCCGCTTCAAATCACTGTCAGGAAGGTTGCTAACAACATTACTGTAATATTACTCAAAAACTTTTTGGAAGGTTTTCTGAAAGGTTCTAGAAATATTAATGAAATCTTTTGGAAGATTCCAATAATCTTCCAATATCTTTCAGTAAGTATTGTTAGAAAAATTTAGGTAACCTTCTATGAAGGTTTAAGAAAAAATTTGTAGTATCAGATGGATCAAAATTAATTTTTCTATTTATTTAATTCATTTTAAACTTATTATTAATATTTATTATTATTCAGTTTTATTAATTTATTATTCATATTGTATTATTCTGTAACAAAGAAATGAAATTAAATTTTTCACCGGCGGTGGGAATCGAACCTGGATCACCAGCGTGGTAGTCAAACATACTATCCGTTTACCTAAACAGAACTATTATGTTTAAAAGTTCAGATCTGATATATTAGCTACCTCAACGCGTAAACTAAAACTAATAATATATAAACATTAATCAAAAAATAATAATATTGTATGATGATATATAAAGTAACTAAAGTTCTAATTACTGCTTGAATTACCATTCATGAAGATAAATAATCTGAATTATATATGAAATACGAACGGGAATCTTTGTGAAAAGGTTCAAGAAATATTGCGCGAAATCTTTCCTGAAAGGTTACTAGAAGCTTTTGAAAGATTCACTATCACGTTCAGAGTTGAAAATTTTTTTAATTTTATATGAAGCTTACAGAAAGATTGCCGTGACTTTTCCTGGAACCTTCCATGTAATATTATGGATAGCTATTAGAAATGCTAACGGAAATCTTTCTGGAGAGGTTTAAGAAATATTGTACGGAATCTTTCCTGAATGCTTACGGGAAGCTTTTGGTAGATTAACTGTCACGTTCAGAGTCGAACATTTTTTTAATCTTATATGAAGCTTGCGGAAAGATTGTAGTGATTCTTCCTGGAACCTTCTTTGTAATATTATGGATAGCTATTAGAAATGGTAACGGAAATCTTTCTGGAGAGGTTTAAGAAATATTGTACGGAATCTTTCCTGAATGGTTACTGGAAGCTTTTGGTAGATTAACTGTCACGTTCAGAGTCGAACATTTTTTTAATCTTATATGAAGCTTGCGGAAAGATTGTAGTGATTCTTCCTGGAACCTTCTTTGTAATATTATGGATAGCTATTAGAAATGGTAACGGAAATCTTTCTGGAGAGGTTTAAGAAATATTGTACGGAATCTTTCCTGAATGGTTACTGGAAGCTTTTGGTAGATTAACTGTCACGTTCAGAGTCGAACATTTTTTTAATCTTATATGAAGCTTGCGGAAAGATTGTAGTGATTCTTCCTGGAACCTTCTTTGTAATATTATGGATAGCTATTAGAAATGGTAACGGAAATCTTTCTGGAGAGGTTTAAGAAATATTGTACGGAATCTTTCCTGAATGGTTACTGGAAGCTTTTGGTAGATTAACTGTCACGTTCAGAGTCGAACATTTTTTTAATCTTATATGAAGCTTGCGGAAAGATTGTAGTGATTCTTCCTGGAACCTTCTTTGTAATATTATGGATAGCTATTAGAAATGCTAACGGAAATCTTTCTGGAGAGGTTTAAGAAATATTGTACGGAATCATTTCTGAATGGTTACTGGAAGTTTTTGGTATATTCACTGTCACGTTCAGAGTCGAACATTTTTTTAATCTTATATGAAGCTTACAGAGAGGTTGCGGTGATTCTTCCTGAAACCTTCGATATTATATTAAGGTTAGCTATTAGAAATGCTAACGAAAATCTTTCGAGAAAGGTTCATGAAATATTGCACGGAATCTTTCAAAGAAAGCTTTTTAAAAGCTTCTTTTAAGATTCTATGTCATGTTTCAAAAAATGNCTAACGAAAATCTTTCGAGAAAGGTTCATGAAATATTGCACGGAATCTTTCAAAGAAAGCTTTTTAAAAGCTTCTTTTAAGATTCTATGTCCTATTTAAAAAAAATGATAAATGGAATCTATCGTTGTTATCTTCTGTTAATCTTGCAGGAAGATTTTGAAGTAAGACTTCTAAGTAAGATTTCAGAAAGATTTTTTTTAATTTTAAAGTTCTTACAGGAAGCTTCTGTGGGAATCTTTCTTGAAACTTTCGTTGGCAAGCTTTCGTGATATGTGGGTATAAATAACAAATTCAATTTTTTCATTTTTTAAATTATAAGGTGTATCCGTCCCCTTAACTTGAAATAGTAAACGAGATGAATGAAAAACTTAAATGATTTTACTGATGTTATAATAACTATAAAGAAAGTTTTTAGACAACTTGTTATAGCCTTACCAGCGACACATACGTACGTCTGGCTTTCAAACAGGTCCTCTAGGCTTAACAACTTGTGGTAGTGATTCTACTTTGAACAAAGTAGTTGAAAAAAAAAAGATGTTGCGTAATAGGTATTAATGTTTACCGGGATAATGCTGATGTAGGTGTGTAGGGTACACTTACTATGATTGTATGATGTTTGAAACTACCTTGTGTGTGTTAGGAGTTAAGTACACAAGGATTTTAGTATGAATTGATTAGTGAATTTAACATAAATCGATGTGCGTAATCGAACATCTGACTGTGGATGACGTAGCCACTCCAGTCAGACGGCACACAGCGGTTTGTTTTGTGTCCTTCTGGAGGCAGGTTAATGATCAATATTTGTGCATAAGTTTTTCCGAAAAAGGAAAAAAATCCCCAGATCATTTTAACTAGGAAGATCCCTAGGTGCACTGCATAATACAAGCAAATGTTAAAAACAACTAAAATGGGGAACTTGCATGAAAAAATCTATTAGGTCGTCATGTAGAATATCGAAAAATAATCGACAGGAATTTTTTGTTTTTTCAACTAAACGATTATTGACAAAGGTACAGCGGGTTGAAATATCGTGTGACGTCACTGAATCGGACGATATAGTCCGAATCAGTGACGTCATACATTTCAACTCTCTACATCTTTGTTAATAATTGTTTAATTGAAAAAAGAAAAAATACGTGTCGATTATTTTTCGATATTCTACATGACGGACCTAATGAATTTTTTCATGCAAGTTCCCCATTACGTAATCTCTGTGCAGAATTGTACTATTCGTCTCGAGCAGCGGGAACAAAGGCTTCTTTCTAGACAGTGCGGCATACGTGGCGTTGAGCAGCTTCTCATTTTATACGTATATGGGTGATTCTGCCGTAACTGGCTCAAAACGGGCACAAAAATGTTCTATACTAAAATCGACTATTTTTAACTTATCGGACGGTCATTCTAACTGGAATTACATACAAAACAAGTCCCTAAAGCTAAACCACAACATATTACTTTTATAACAAGTTATGTGAAGTTATGTGAAGAATCCATATTTGACTAGGTTACGGAACTGACATTTTTGTAATTCGCGCTACTAAAACTCCAGTAAATTTTAATTTAACTTGGTAAAGAAATTAAATCGTCTAAGATATATATATAATATATATTTATATATATTATGTATATGTATATTCACTCAATATTTGACAGCCTGTTCGTTATATCACGAAGATGGCAATATCGTTAAAGTGACGAATTATTTAAAAAAAACGCTGCATCATCTGGCACTTAGCTTCCTTATTCTGCTAGTGGAAGATAATTACATTGACATATCAACTCATTCTTTGATTTAAATTCGCTTACTATTGCGATACTAAAAAAAGGATAGGTTAGAGAAGACACTTGTATAGGGAGGGGTATACAGGGGGAGTGGGCGTAAGGGTGGATTTTTAAAGGAAATAAGCAGCTCCGTGATCCTAAAATAACTACATAATATCGTAATAAAAAAATACCAGTCATTGCGGGAACCGATTATACGTCACAACTCAAGGTACAAAATTGCGGGATGGCTATACATTTTTTATGTGAAAAATCAACTATTATCACAAAAAATTATTCATTTATCAGCCCGACTTTCCTACAACTATCACAAACAACCAACAGCCGCTTTAAGACCTTGACGTTTGTTTTTAATACTCCATACCGCCTTTTAAAATTTAAATAAAGCCTCATTTACAGCAGCTCCCAAGTCGCTATTATTAAGACACGCTAATCGTTTTGCTGTATTCGGCCACAGTCGCCCTTTTTGATCCTTGCAATAGATTTTACATACCACAGGCCTTCAGACTTGCGGATTGTTTTCTATTATTACCAATCGTAATTAAAATAAGCTCATTTCAGTATCAGAGGCGCCTTTTAGGGACCTCGTCATAGTTTTTGTATCCAGCTCTGGGCGAGAGTCATCCGGGATCGTCGGAACTGAGCGGTTTTAAGAAGAGAGAGTGCGGCGTCGAGAAGGGGATTCTCCCTTGTGGTACATGTTTTCAGGTAACATTGTTGGAATATATTGATATTATCATCTTAGATAAAGCAAATATTTTTCAAAATGAAAAATGCATGAAATGGTCATAAATGTAAAATTTCAAGAAAATTCCTTCGAATCAGAATCAGAAAACATTATGATAAATCATATACGATGATTCACGTAGTTCAGATTAGTATAGTACACAGCATGCACCGCACGCTCGACAAACCCACCAACAACACACACACACAACACCACACCACATACCAACCCAACATCACACCAACCAACACACACACAAGACATCACACATACCAACACCACCACCGAAAACTTGACAGATTAAAACAGAACTTCAAATATCTAACTTTAATTATACTATGGTTAACAAAATAATCAAGTTAGTCCACGGTATACGGTGAAGTTGGAAGATTGAATCTAATATCTTTAAACCTAAGGTTTATAACTACAGAACGTAAGGAAGTGATAAAAGATCAATATTTCCTAAAATTTAAACTCAATTTACTTTTAATCCAGTAATGTGAGACGTAACAAACATTTTTTAGTTTTTTATTTTTATCTCAAAATAGTCGCGAAATTTAATTTTACAACTATGATCGTTTTTTATGTCGGATTTTTTTGAAACTTTAACTATTTTTTATTGAGTTAATATATGTTACGAAATTTACTTTTCTATCATAAAATTAAAGATGTCATCTAGATCTTGCGGGAAAGTAGAATTTTTTTTTAGATACCTATTGTTGACATATGTATAAATATATATTAAAACAAATATTTTCAAAATAGAAAATGGCTATAATTGGCATAAAGGTCAGAATCATAAACAAAATGACTAAAATGAATAGAAAAGTTATGAAGGATATAAATTTTACGATCCGTGCATGGATTCAAATTATGGTAATATGATTCGTACTCCAAACACCTCCAAATGCGTTTCCAAGAAGTATTAGCAAAACTGAAAATTTTGCTATTACAAAGCTTCCTCTTGAGGAGGAAGCAAATTAGACTCTTATTAGACGTTTCCTTGTAACTGGAGCCATTTAAATACTAAAAAAGCAATGATTAGGACATTATTAATGTATTAATGATACTTACTGTATTATGTGTTACGGAACTGACGGTTACGGAATTGACATTTAGGCGTTTATCAGCTCGCATAGCCTAGCGTAATTATTATAAACAATTCTTTGCACATATATTCGAAAATACTTACTATTTACTCGAGAAAAACGCCCTATATGTTTAAATACATTGTTGCTAAGTAGTAGTTTACTAGCGTTACGGAACTGACAGGTTGTGCTTTTTTTCGAAATTTCTGATGAAAAATCAGCTCTCACTTCCACAATTTTGAATTTTGGAACCATGCTACGCTTGGATTTCATAAATAGTATTATATAGTTTGAAATTCTACCGATAGGCGGCGCTATATGACACACTAGAACGCTTTTAACATAAGGTAATGTAGAGGGTACCTTTTTAATGCAAAAACGGGCGTCAAAGAGTAAGCGGCCAGCTTTAATATTAAATAATTAATTTTAATCCCAAAACCATGAAAAATATATTGTAATAGGTCTATAGTTCATACTATATATGATGGAATTTTTTTTACATGTCGTACTTTTATCTGCATCGACCTTTTAGATTGAAATCCGTGTTGGGGACAGGTTACGGAACTGACATTTGAGGCCTATTATATTGCGTAGTTTTAAATATAAGCCTGCATACTCGGTTTTAACTATTGTTAAATATAGTTAGTTATGCCAGACATACATAAAACCGCTTGTGCGATTTTTTTTTCAAATGTTTAAACGCCTGGGAAGCAGGCGCGCAGAATGAGCCATATAAGTGTATGTTAGAAGGATGCAAAGGGTACTGGTGACGCTGGAACACGCGTGCCACCTGGACTATAAGGAGACAGCGAGATAGGTACATGCACAGAGACACCTTCTGCATCAACATGTATTTTGTGCGAGTCGCTAGAAAGCGCAGCACAGTGGGCCAGAAATTTAAGAAAAGTGATCACGGGTTATCTTCACTCATTGTCAGAAAAATTACTAAAAACAAAAATTGAAGGGAGGGAAATCTTTGCAAGAATGTCTAGTTTCTGAGTACGTTTCCCCCGAAACCCACGACCGTTATTTTTTTTGTGGCAGCTTAAAAGCTAGCCTCATTTTGAGAATGTCCTCCTTCATTTTAACCAACAGTAATTCACATTTTTTACTTTTTCAACTATAATAATTGAGATATAGGCACAGTACTATCTATATATATAAAGTATAAGTGCGCGCCCTTGAATACTGTGCCTATATGTCAATTATTATAGTTGAAAATGTAAAATATGTAAAACGGTTCCACTTATTATCTTTTGAGCTTATTATTTACTTTTAAGCTGCTGCAAAAAATATTGACGTTTGCGGGTTTCGGGGGAAACGAACTCGAAAACTAGATATTCTTACGAAGATTTTCCTACCTTTGATTATTGTTTTCAGTGATTTTTTCAAGTCAAGATAACCCGTGATTTTTTAAATTTCTGGCCCACTGTGCGCAGGCGCTGGTGTAGACCGATCAATAAGGCTTTTTTACTTCCGTATTATGACCATCAATTTAAAAAAAGGCTAAGGGTCAAACGTTTTTACATAAAAAACGTTCCCATAACTAAAAAACAATAATTTTCGAGATTTTTAAGTGGCTATTGAATGCAGAAGTCAATAAGGTATATTATCTGAGACAGCGGCACCACCAGGTAGGTAAGAGAGCAGCAACGGATAACTTACCGACACCGATAAGTTACCGAGTAGGTGGCGCTAGTAATTATCATGTAATAGTCTACCTAAGCGAAGGTAGATGGCGTGCGAGCATATCGACGCCTGAGTGGAATATGGGCGTATCTCGGAACCCGCTTCCAGAAGGGCGTATCTCCGAAACCGCTCCGAGAAGGGCGTATCTTGGAAACCGGTCCAAGAAGGGCGCATCTCTGAACCCGCTCCGAGAAGGGCGTATCTCGGAACCCGCTTCGAGAAGGGCGCATCTTAGAAACCGATCCGAGAAGGGCGCATCTCGGAAACCGCTCCAAGAAGGGCGCATCTCAGTACCCGGTCCTAGAAGGGCGTATCTCGGGATCCGCTTCGAGACGGGCGTATTTCGGGAGCGGTTTTCTTTCCTCAAATTTTGTAGTGGCAGCCCTGCAAATATTTATAATGCGTTTTCTGCCAAATAACGCAGTTAAAAATTCCGAAAAAATTTGGAGTCGACTCCAAGCTGTCACGCGTCGTATATATTGAGTAACTATAATAAATGTCAAACAATACTCAATAGACCGACAGTTATTTTATATATTATTTAAAACGATATTTTTGTAATATAAAATTTACCTGCACCTGTTTGGGCGATGGCTCTCCCTACTGAAAAAATTGCGCGAAAATCGAGCAATTTTTTTCAGTAGGGCTCACGATACATTAGTAGATACATTAGGTTTAAAGGTATCATTTTGGATAATTTCATAAAAAAAATATTGTACAAGACAAATATAGAAAGAAGAAAAAATATATATATACATATATATATATATGTATGTATTATATTGAATAATTTTATGTACAAACAAATAATAATATTTATAACATGAGAAGAAAACAAAATAATACAATTTTTTTTAATTTAATTATTATAATTAAAAAAATATTTATAAAAATTCAGGGATGGCAACAAAATTAACTTATTTCATTACTAATTCATAAAATGAATGAAATTCTTGAGGAATCACTTTGTCAACGTAGCACATTTTTCGCAAATCATTTCTTTTCTCCTTGTCGAGTGAGATTTTACTTTTGCTTACTTGTGTCAAAGGATATAACTTTCCGATCCGGAGTGTCGTCTCGAATGCTTGCGGCTCGCCACCGCCGCTCTGCTCTCCCTAGCTGCTGAGTTCCGCGCGCGCCTATTAGTCAGCGTAGCAAAGCCTGACGGCTTGCTCGCTCGCAGCGATATAGGTTCATGCACTGTCGCCACGTGCGCCAGCGCATGCGTATAGATATCCACGAACACACCGTCAGAGAAGATAGCCACGAAATTCAAACTCTCGCAACGCACAGACAACCTCTCGCTCGCAGGCGCCTATGATAGCCTTAGCCGCGGAACCCGTGGTAACTCCCAATGCTCCGTTGTCCGGGCCCTGAACTTGGGTAGCATCTGTCACCACGAACGCGAGACGCTGTAGTTATTGTTCCCGACGTTCTGGTGGGCGAGCTAATGTCACGCCAGTCCTGCTGCATCGGACTCCCACGTCATCAGTCCCCACGAAAGGCACCCCACCTGCATCGGCTGACTTACGGTGCATGTGTCAACTCGAACGCTCTGTCAAGGTAATCGGTTGCTGAGGTCACGCCATCGTTTGCCATCTGCTTGTGAAAAGACTATACGCGCAAGGGAATCTCAATTTCCTCGGCGCACATAAACTCGATATAATGAAAAATAAGGTAGTTACACGCGTACACACAAATAGATACGTATACACTCATGACGCGCTGCCATCGCAGCAACCACATGCTGAGAAAAGAGGCCGCACCCGACCAAAATAAACTAAGAAGCAGCAGCCAGTGCGCATCTAAGCCGACTACCGTAAAAATGGCAGTTTCCGGAAAATTAACACAGACATTAGACCAGAACCCGAAACAAACAAGTTAATAAACGAACCTCATAAATACCGCGATACTCTGCAACGATGACATGCATAAAAATGAAATAGACCAGGCGGACGATTTTGGATTCATAACTGAACGAGGACAAGCAGCGAGAAAAACACCGATTTACGACCTTTCTAATTTAAAACAATCGGGAAAGCCTCACACGCGCACTCCCAACGAGCGCGCAGGCGACGGAAAGCAGCGGGAGAGCAAGTTACGAACTCGATTCCCTAAATTAGAAATAATAAAACTAAGTTTTTATGAATTGACCTGTCACAGCTCCATTAAAACGAGAGTCGTAAGAGAACTTCATATTAGCCTCTCCAAAAATGGGAATAAGGAAAAATACAATAAGCTAGTGTATAAAGCCCGGGACAAAAGGGTGAGTATCTCCAGTCTGCATCTAAACTCGAGTCAATATCAAACTGCCAGTCGCCAGATCAACATTAAAAAGTTCAGTAGTGATCAAGTTATACTAGTGAGCATCGAGCAAGTGAAGCTCCCATACACCAAAATATCGAGGGACTTAGTCAAAATCGACAGTGCATATAGTGAACAGGTACACACGTACTCATCTCATCAAGACGAACTCCCATCACGACCATCCTTTTATCTTGGAAAGAAAACAGACGCATCAAGGCGCCCATCTGTCTGCACCTGCTTGCCATTGAGGAGAGCATCTGAAAGCCGACGCCCCATCGACAACCCGACCGCACTGAACCACCGATGCTAGGCTCGAAGGCGCCAAGGACCTACAGCTGCAACCTCCTGTTGGCGCGCATCTTCAAATACACACACATACACACACTTACATATTTAAAGGTACTTTTCTCTATTTTTATTCAAGTTAATACACGTAGAAGTGTTGTAAAATTCTAACACCGTGTAAAGTGATTTTGTTGTCCGGCTCCCTTTCCCGGAAGGCAGTGACCGCGTCTGCGGTAGCCAAAAGGGATTTCCTTTAAGACTAATAGTAACTTAAGATAGGAACTCTGCACAACGTAAGTATATTGGTGGGTTGCGCTTATTCGGACGTAACACACTCCTTAGTCGATGACGCACATGGTACTTTTCGTCCGTCGCGGCCACTGCTCTGTCTCCCATCGTTTACTCGGAAAATAAACGACATTAATATCATACACACACATTTATACGGCCTTGAGACGCTGCACCCCAACCGCTCGGACCTTGTTGTCACACGGCAAGATTTTGCCGTGTTACAAGCTGGAACCGAAGATGATGTACCTCAGCGTCCTCCTTTCGGTTGGTACTTCATAATAACTAGTACTTACTTTTACGTCCTCGGTTACTTCGGGAAACGTTGCCCAAAAAATCCAACGCACTTTAGTATATATAATTATAAATTATTATTTTTCTCGCATTTAAAACTTTTATTTATATATTAATTGAACGAGCGAGCTCTCGCTACCGAGTTATGTGTTAATAATCAAAATTCGAACTCTATTTCTCGATTCGTTATACAAATATTTCTGCCATTCTTTTGTTATGTTTTTTTTTTATTTATTTATACAATTTTTTCCAGCTTATGGGAATTGCTGAATGCAGAGCACTCGCATATTGCGCAAATGGCCGTCCCGCTACTATTACATTGCATTACCCTCACATGTGGGATTGACACATTTTGGCGCATTGTGCAGGATGAATTTCAAAGCCCAATTTGGCAACAGCGGTTTATAGCAGGTACATTAATATATTTTTATTATAATGATTTTTTTGTCTATGATATACTTTAGAAACTGCTCAAAGAAAAAACACTGTATCTATTGTTGCTCCCTTTTCAGAAAACTTAATATAGAAACGAGCAAATAACATATATTAGTTATTATATTTTGTTATGGAGTATGCTTTAAAAGAATAAAATGCACGGAAATCATGTTAGTTTGAATAAAATAAAACAATATAATGTTTTATTATTTCAATACAGTTTTTAATGCGATTATATGAAAAAATTCCTTTTTCATATATGCTGCATTATTAGTAGTAAGGGGACGATTCCGCCAGACAGGGAGCGTGGCAAACTAGTGCCAGTGTCTCGGGGGTATGGTATAGCCGTCATGTAAAGGGGATGTCTGGGGGAACGTTGTAGCAGCTGGGCGAGCTGGTGGCTTGCGTCGTGGGGCCTGAGAGGAGGAGGTGGTTGGGTGGTAGTGAGCCCGCGGTTCGACGGATGGAGGAAGTGGTTGGGTGAGCTCGCGGAACGGCTGACGTAGTGGATGGTGGGTGGAGTGTGTGGTGGTAGGAGTGGGTGGTGGATTTTAGGAGATTATTTATAATAATAATTTGTTAAATGAATAAATAATGGTGATCTCTGGCTGTTGAGAGTATGGGTTTACTGTACGACTGATGTGAGAGAAGCGACGATGGTACCCAATATTATTAATAAATAATTAATTTTTAAATAAATAAATAATTATATCTAGCGCTGAGTATGTGTATACATGTATGGAAAAGGAATGGATTATGAGGAGGGTAAATAATATATGTTTAGACTTAATCGTGCTCGGATTATGCATGCTTGGAAAGAAATAATGTGTACACAGGACTTCACAACAAAACATTATGTGGGGGCTCCTCCGGGCCACCACCGAGGTCAGCGGCGCAAGCAGCGCCTGATCCCGAGACACGAATTCGTCTAGAGCGGTCGACACGTCCATCCAGTGGCGCTCCCTGCCGGCCGCTACGATGGGTGGCGACGCTGACGGTGCGCTTGGGCTAAGCGGCCATGATCATCAGAAAGCGTTTAGCCACCGACTTGGACGCACGCTTGTAAATAATAGAGAGAGAGATCTTTGCTTTTGTATTTGTAATAAACCGATTCGTAGTTCATCATTACTCCTCGCTGTTTTACTGCCTACTACCTTCTGATATCGGGCACTCATTTCCTGGCGGCCCATACCAGTTCAAATCAGGAGAATCATTAAATCTCCAAAATTATTTATTGATAACACCTCAAGCCAATTATCTACTGATGATACAAACGTAGTCAAGCTATTATATGAGAATAAAATTGGTATAACAAAGTTATCAAACCGACAAGCCAAAACGCGTGTTGGCCGCTCGAGTGCAGAAGCCGAAGTGTGCGCTGCCGTTGCATAGCGACGTCGGCGGTGGCCGTCTCGCGGCATAGAGAAAGGAGCGTTGAGTTGCGTAGCTCTGCGTTGGGCATACTGTCTCTAGCAAACAGACATCTGCTCGCTCATATCCAACAATATAAATACTTTATTTATTTAAAATCTCTTATAATTTTGGTTTTGTGGAAAAGAGTTGGTGGTGTTGGATGAACATTTTTCGGTGATTCGTTTCCAGGTGGATTTTTTTCGTCTTATTTTGGTTGATCAAAACGGGTATAGCCATTGTTATTAGCATTATTGTTGCTGCTCTTACGGTTATCCATCTCGATTAGAAAAGCGACTAAAAGAAAAAATGTTTCAAACCCGCTTAAATACTAGTGATTGGCTGTGACGCGCATGCGTCTTAAAGGATGGATGTAGGAGTAGGTTTGTAGAAAATTTAACTCGTGCGCATATTTACATTTATTCATTTAATACTGATATAGGCAAGATGTATACATTATTCTACAGATTATATATGAAATACGTATTCGTGATGAGTATGTGTTCTCGGTTTACAGATAATTCTTATTTTTAAAAATCTTAGTATTTTTAAGTATACGCTTGTATATAGTTATACTGAGCTTATCGTTTTCTACGGTGTTAGAGGAAAAAAGAGTACAAAAGTGCTCAATAGAATAACCACTAAACATATAAAACAAAAAATCGACATAATAGTGACCGCACACACTGGAGTCGATATTCTGCAGTTGTTGTATGTTCCAGTCATAGATATTACAGTTTCTTCGTAGTCTGTCAACATGATACGGTATGGCTGGGGGGAGTCTATAGCTGTCAAAAAAGATTCTGGTGCCATTTGCGTCAACGTATATGGCTACCCAGTGTAAGCCTTGCTTGCTGCTTTCGACGGTGTTAAATACAATGGTGATGTTAAATGGAATGGTCCTGACTATGATTACAAAACGTATTATAACGAAAGTAGGATAAACAGAAATGATGGCGTCATCGTTTTTGTCAATAACACTCTAGTCCAAAATACCGAAGTTGTTAAAGCAGAAAGAATTAAGATAATTAATACTAGGATAACTTTAAAAGATAAGAGCGTTCTTAAAATAACAGCATTGTATAGATCACATGGGATACCGAAAACGGAGTTTATACTAGACCTTAACAAGTATTTAGTTTATAAGAAAAATATAAATAATTACCTAGTAATTGGCGATTTCAACATTGACCTACATGACTGTTATCACTATGATCAAGATTTTCTGTGCAATTTTCTCGATAAAGGATATGGTTTCGTTGGTATTACAAAACCACCCATAGGTAGAACTAAAGGATCATGTATTGACAATATTTTCATTAAATCACACAACATAAACTCGTGCACATACAAGCTTACATACAAGCTTGATATAACAGATCATTATCCAATATTTATTGCAGTAAATAAGCTGAAAGCAGTAACTAAAGAGCCATATACCAGTTTACCACGTACAAGAACAGGAACAGGAACCTACATAGAGGTTGTTAGAAAATTCTTAGTACATTTGTCTGTACACTATATCATAGCATCTGTAGATAGGATGCACAGAAGCGCTGTGCGCAACTACTCGACAGTGAGTCTCGTCTCGTTGCGCACCGTAGGTAGCATAGAGTATAGGATAGACACACACATGTGCGACTCCCCACCAGTACTATGTATGTGAGTCGTACGATATATAGTCAATGTGCGACTACGACTGAGTCCACTCGTTGCTGTACACTCTTGGAGAGCACACGCATGCTAGTCATGCTCTCTTTGTATATATCCAGAATAATAAACCCTATTATTAACAATCCTTCCGTCTACCTCACTCATTATTAATATGGTAGCAGATCGGTGGTTGGTTTATGAATAACGGAGAGACACCGGAAACGAAGGTAGTTGTGAAAATTGAAAAGGAAGATTCCGAACACGAAGGAAAGTTCGAGAATTACCGAGAAGTTGAAGAAAATTGTGAAGTTGAAACGAAGACTGAAGTACAAGTAGACGAAATGGAGAAAAAAGAGTTGTCTATACCGGTGTTCGACGGAGAGGATTATAGCATGTGGAAAAAAAGAATAGAATTATTTTTGAAATGAAAGAAATGTCAAGAAGTTATATCAAGAATGAAAGATGAGTCAGAGGATAAGGATCCCTGGGACGCAAATGATTTAAAGGCCATGAATATAATTTACAATTAGATCTCAAATATAGGCAATTAGAATTTCTTCGAAGTAGTCCAAGTATTTAAAAGCGTCGAGATCGTCCTCCTCCAATTTTCTTAAATCACTGAATATTTTCTTTATAGGAATCTTCTCCTTTTTCTTCGTCAGTCTACGTTTTATGGCTTTGAAAATTTTTACAGATGTTTGTTTTCAATCGTCACTATCTCCAATCCTCTCGTCGCCACACTTATTATTGTTTTATTTAAACTCGTAAAAATTAAAAATTTGTGAAAAAAACGTAAAAGTGACAAAGTTAAAACAGGGTCCAAAATCAAAACAAATTAATTCTTAATTATTTGAGTTAAATCCTGAATTACGGTAGGAGTTATCTTCAAACTACCTTGTATAAATTATAACCTTAAGTAAAGCGTACAAAAAAAGAAAATTGATTGATTGAATAAGCCAAATAAACTATTAATCTCAATAATCCCTTAAAATCCCTTATTTCTTCTTATTTCTATTTATTTCGTTAAATGCGTATACTAAAATTTTCTCAAATTTAGCTTTGATTACCACTTGAAAATCTACGTTATCTTTATATTCGACTTCTTTTTCCTTCAATTTGGAGTTTGCGTTTAAAATATATAGCTAATTGTGATTTAATTTCCTCGAGACGCTTATGTAGCAAATGTTTTTCAGCTAATAATCTTGCTGAAAGTGCTTTCTTACCGGCTCTTTTGTTTAAATAATATTTCGTTTTCCGTGCAGTGCTTTCCTTTCATTTATTGTATTTGCTTTGGAACCAGTGACCGCTACTGAGCGAGTCTAGAGGAAAGCCGCTACTTAGCAGGCTTAGGAATTAATGGAATGGTCGCTATTACAAGCGGACCTAGGAATAAGGTTGCTAAAGCCAGCAAACCATATGGTTTAAAGTGACCGCTACTAAGCAGGTCCAAGGAAAAGTTGCTAAGAAGCACACTTGGGATGGGTACAAAACACAATTAAGAAAAGTAAAATCACCGTTAGGAATGGCCTAATCATTTAAACTTAAATTTAAATTAAATAACGTAATTAAATAAAATGTAAACCGAATAATTTTTTAAGAAATGAGTCCAAAATCTCCAAATTAAAGTTCAAGAAGATCTCAAAAATATTTCATTATATACGTTGTATTAAACTACAATAATACCCAAAATAATGTTAATATCCTCTAATGATTAAACAACAAAAAAAAAAAATAAAATGCAATAGATCCCAATTATCTCCTTTTGTTATTGATAAAAACTAGGTTGAAGTTCCTTAAAAATCTAGAAAAGCTCTGGTATATACATTAAAATGATAAATAATTCAATTCAATAATTAATTCAATGGATAATTAAAATTTTTTATTATCAAACCAAATTTCAGTGATTCGTTTTAAGTTCAAATTCAATAACTATAAAAGTGTTAAAATGTAAGATTATTTTATAGCTAACAACTCGTGATTTACTAAAGCTGCAATTCCGTGCTAAATTTAATGATAAGTGTAGGAAGAGAAAATTAAATTTACTCACAAAGTGTAAATATTCCCCAGAAAAATTGAAGCTAAATTATTATGACATATTATCCCGTTATATGATATTAGCTTGATTAAAAATAAGAGAAAAGCAAAGATCACTAAATCTCGATAAAACAGTAAAATAAATATTTTTCACCTTTATTTTTGTCTCAAGATACAGTATTTTTGATTATTATTATTCCAAGATTGTTAATTGTATTTACTAATGATTTATAAATGTCCCTTCACATAATATTTATTAATTATAAAAAAATCCACAAAGAATTAAATGTAAGTAAATCGAAAATGTCCAAATATTCAACTAATTAATTTGATTGCTATTATTTAATTAGTTAAATAAAACAGAAGGTTCAATTATACATATACCGTAAAATTCCCAAAAAAAAAATTAATTATTATTCTAAATTGTTTATTTCAAGACACAAAGTTGCAATTTATTGATAAAGAATTATTCTATAATTATTCCTCTGTTTAATAATGATCCAATGCACTAAGTCTCTTTACTGCGTTTGAATCTCGCGTCGACCACAAAATGGCCGCCGCGCGCTCTCTCGGCGTCTGTACTATAGCTTGACTCGACCGCGTCAGTGCCGCGCCTCTAGTGCCGCAGCGCTCAAAAACTTCCTAGCCACGCCTAGTTCCACGTGTAGCGTCTATGCCTGTGTCCGCTCTGAACAAACACGAGACGTCGACTGCTGCCGTGTTTAACCTCGCGCGCGTCGCGTCGCTTACTTCCTATTTCAATTATTATCGTTAAATCGCAGTAAAAATAGCACGCACGTGTAATGTGTCGATTCGTGAGTGCGTCCTCTACTCGTGTGGGTGATTTTGTGATAATTTTATTGAGTGAAACAAAAGTTATGAGTGAAAGAAATAGAGGGCCCAGGACACTACTCCCAAGCAGTACAACCTGTTGCTGCTTACTACTCAGATAAGTTTTCCTCTTATTATTATATCTTTTTTTGAATTGACTTGCATAAAGTTAGGACAAGTTGCTTTGTGTTTAAAGTCTTTGTTTCTTTTTGTTTGTTACAGGGGCGAATTCATTGAACGCGAGAAGGCAAGGTATGGACTACCAAGACTGGCTTGTGTAATTGTACAGGGGCATAAATATTCAATGCTTGGGTAATGTGTTCACACACGTCATTCATCAACATTATACTGATCTAGGATATGTTGCATTGGAGCTGGAGGTCGACATTCAAGTTGTTCGCCCTCGTCCACCAGTACCATGCGAAAAGAGTTGGGGCTTTTGGCGCAAAATCTATTGGGACCACGAGTTTCAAGGCACGTATGAAATAACAAGGTGTTCTGTGGTATCTTGGGGCTCTGTCCAGTGTTTCAGTATGTTTATATAGTGTCGAGGTGTTGGAAGTGCTTGTGCGCGACAAAAATTTAAATATAAAGTGAGAAGATGCTCTTTATTATATATGTGAACTACCGAGAGATTCAATTTTTATATTTCACTTGCTCTGTCCCACTATTAGGAGTAGAATGTTGTGATGACTTTGCTTTTAATTCAAAAAGAGATATTATACTTGTAAAAACGTCGTACAAAGTGCTTTTAATTCTTGGCTTTACGTTAAAATTCTTTGTGTTGGACCACGAGTGCCTCAATTTCAATATTAAACTTTTAATGAGACACGTGCTGAACTTTTAGACTGGATTTTGAATGACTTTAGAATATTTCTCCTTTTTACTTAAAAATTTGAGTGTTCGTGTAATCAAAAATGATGCATTACATTTGTCTCTCAAATATGGTCCGATGTTTAGAAACCTTTTCCAAAGTGTGTGTAAATTTTAAACTGTGTTAGTAGTGTTGGTGTATTGTGTACGTGAAACTTTTAGTGCTTGCGACTAAGTTTACTTGGTATACAGGAGAATATTGCACGAATACTTCAAAGTGCTTTCTATACGCAAGGGCTTCTTTTTCCTACTTTCCCTTCACTAGCTTTGGAATGACAAGTGTGACTTTTACCAACTTCTTGTCAGTTGCACTCTTTTTTTTAACGAACCAAACCCTTATTTTTCTTTAGATGGATTCTGATTCCAATTCTGGTTTTTTTTTATAGGATGGTGCGTACACCTCTGGACCTGGGCAGTCAACTTTCACTTCATTCATAAACATTGAATTCCAGAACCAGAATACCTGCGTAGTGAAACGCTCTGATTCGACTTTTGGCTGGGAAATGCCAATTACTTTACAAAATTGTCGACCAGATTGAGGTATTTGTATTTTGTTTGTGATATTTTGTATATATTACTTTACGTTTGAACATATATTAAAAAAAACTAACGGGCCCTTCCCTCTAAAATCACACAGCTTTACCAACTTGTTGTCAGCTGTGTAGCATAAATCTTATGTTATAATCAAATGTGATTTGTATTGTAAATTGCGAATATTTAAACTAGTGTCTCTCGGAATATTTTTGCAAGTAATAATTTCTGGTTCAATTTGCCCTTTTTTTTGAAAGATCGTGAATTTGCTCTCGTTATATTTCCTGATAAACCAATTTAAGAATAAGAATTGTACTCAAGTAAAACGATTTTATTTTTAGCTAAATTCCGCGATTTGAAAATTTTTCTTTTCATAAAATTTTGGACCTTTAATAACTTTTGTCTCGGTTCAAGAATTTTCTAATGCATATTTCTTCTCAACAGGTTAGATGAAAACGAACAAAGCCGCGCTTGATTCTAAAGCGGAGAAAACGAAGCTCTCAAGATGGCCGCTCCCTACTTTACCCACACGCGTGGCTTCAACACAAAAACTCTGACGTCACGACGCGACACCAAGCTCCCAAGCGACGTTTTCGACTATGCTGCGCGTGATTTGAAACTCGACACCCGTCTTTGTCGTGAGTATAACGCGCACTTTGTTTCAGATTTATCCACTTTCGCGGACACTGTTTCAATCTCTTTTGTTAATTCAGCCTTTTTTTTGCCGATCAAAATTTAATTTTTATTAAAATTCGTTTCATAATTTACTAAATTTCGATTTTTGATTTTAGGTGACGCGCACACTGCACTCACTCTTATTAGAGGAGTTTCTCCTTCGTATATGAGAGTCTGACTGTCTAGCACCTATACAGGTGCTCAGGAAGAATCTGGTCAAGATCCCCTTGCTGCCCACAAACACACTCTCTAATCTCCTTATTTTTGTCCAAATTTAATAGAATGAAATCTTACCTGTATGTGTGTTGACCTTTGTCCTATCTGAATTTGACTCGCTTCTCCTTTGTATTATAATTGTCCTTGGAAGATAGTTAAGGGATAAATGTGTGTCCAAAGAAAAAGATCGAAACCAACCAATGCTTTCTTTTGTATATGTGTGGTTCTATTTATTAATTCTCCGTAATGATTAACTTGGTCCAAAACTTGTACAATGTATTCTCCTCGAATATAATAATTCTAGCTAAAGCGTTTTTCTGACTCTTAATGAATGATCAACTAGAAATGTTTGAATCTGAATCTAACTAAATCTGAAAATGAACTCTGAATCAAAGTTTAAAAATCTATCGGCCCGCCGGCTTCGTTGCCCGATCACGGAGTGGCAGAGTAGCTTGGCTTGGGGACGCTCGGAAGTCTTCCGGACCTCCCACGCTGTCACAGCGTCGGCGCTTGTTGCACTCATTAGGCCTTACGGGGCCTGGCAACGGTTAAGCGCCGAAACTGCAAGCGCAGCATCGCACACGCGCAAGCAGCCGTCGCCGGGAAAGGTGTTTAGCTTAGCGAGATTCTTGGTCACTTGATATTTTAGTGGCCTTGAATACTCGCTATACTTTTTGTATGTGGAACTTTCTCGAAGCTATATACGAAATAAAATCTCGAATAATAGCCACGGGAAAGTTGTCACATAACAGGCAAGTTTAAGTTTAACGTAAATGCGTTTTATTATTATCGACAATGATATCTTGTTTGATATGTCTTTGAAGCTTATGTTTACAGAGTACAGAGAGTAAAAGTAGTAGGGGCAAGACTGATACTGCGCCAGGTTGCTCCCGCGCCACCAAATACCAACGGATGGTAACTCATATTAGTAGGTCCCTGTTTTACCGGCAGAGCATTGCATATCGATCGGGCTGCCAGCAGTGGCGCCCCCCCAGTGTTGTCGACGGTGGCGCCTCCATCCCCCTCCATAGCTCAGAGTGAGCATCGGTAATCTACTTTATCGACCTGGGATCGGCTGGCCCTTCTCAGAGTGAGCATCAGTAGAATCTACTTTATCGAAATTGGTACTGACACGCTCCCAACCTGTTTTATCAAACGTGATTGGTTAAAATTTCAACATGGCTGATTGGTTCAAGAGTCAGTACACTGGCTGGATAACAAGCATCTGACCATCCCGAGTGCTTGCCAACCTTCTAATAATATTCATTGACATACACGAATTCTTCATCAGTTATTGATGCTACTAGGAATAAGTACAAAATAGAAATCCATTATTCATTATATATTTTTTGTTTTATTTATTAAAATCCTTATTTATTATATGAGTATACATATTGTATTATAACTAAAACATATATAAAAACTTTTATTATATTCTTATAACTAAATCGCATGAATATATATTCTTATTACTAAAACATACGTATGAAAAAAACCTTAAAATAAATTCTTCACATACACATACAACTCCAATCTGTCTATGGAAATGTGAAATACCGTGCGTATACATATATATAGTTACTTAACCTATACGCTGATGTGACTATTACAATGCCATTATAAGTACGCAGCTAAACAAAGTATAAATGTGTGCCATTATTTATCGACTACAAAAACTCTACACTCATCCATCAATCCATTGTTGTTAAATTTTCTATGTAAATACATTTTTTGTAATTATATCATATCAAAAATCCTTAAAGTTAATACATAGTCTTAAGCTAAAAGTTATCGCATATATATATATATATATATATATATATATATATAAATAAAATAGCGTTAGAACCGTTAGAGTACATTATAAACTTATGTGAATCTAAAAGTACTTAAATTGTGATTTATAAATTGAATAATACGCAATCTTAAACTAAAAGTTATAAATAGCGTTAGAGTCGCGTTAGAGTACATTATAAACTTATGTGAATCCAATAGCGATTAAATTGTGATTTATAAATTGAATAATACTGTCTATGTAAGATGTTATAAAAATCCTTAATATTAGGAAAAAAACTTACTAAGCCTAGCGATAATCCCCCTTTGCACAGTAAAAAAGAATTTAGCATAAACACTCTGATAATTGAGAAAAAATCCTTAAAGTAATGGAGATAAATTGTTATTAAATAAATTCAATAATGTTGTTACCAAGGTGTTGAAGATAGACATCTCTAGTTTCTATCTCCTGCTTCAACTTCTCCTCGTCGGCAACGTTTTCCATGAGGAAGGTGTTCACTTTAGTGGGTAGGAAAACGTCGAAACTTGCATCCAACTCCAGCACCGTCTTCGCGCCAAATTTTGTCTGAACTTTCTTACATTTGGATATTTTATACTTCTTGTTGATCTCCAAATCCTTAATTTTTTTCGTAGGCAGGAATGGTGGAGTTTTTGCCATAGCGTTTAGTGACTCCATTCTGAAAAAATAATGAAACAATATATATATATGCTTATTATATTTTTTATGTATTATTTATAAGAGCATATTATACTCACATAATAAATTATTCTTCCAATGTTGACGTTGTTGTATCAGAATCAGATGAGGAATAATATTCCTCAAAGAAATGCAGTGGGAAGATAAAAATCTGCAGTACAACGCGACCACTGTATTGGCGGCATAACGGGGTTGAACGCAGCAATTCTGCTGGGCCGAGTCAGGAACGTGATGACGTACACCACACGGAAGGTCGAAATCCTGGTGGTTCTTTAAGGATGGACAGCCGATGATCTCAATGTTAACGAGCGTCGGGAAATATGACTGGCAGCCACTATCGATTTAGCGCACCTTTACCCCGCAAACAATCAGCGTTTTGTCGTATAAGTCGCAGAAGGCTGAGCAAACTTCAGCTACCTTCTATATGAAGGGTCACGCATAGGTTCCACCATAACGTGGAAAAGAATATACTTAAGCCATAGATTGGCACACATGACGATATTGCTCGCAAATCGTACAGCAAGAGTGCGGTGGTTGAAACGTTGCTAGTTGAGGCTACTGCTGCTGGCTCGTTGGGTCTCTATTTAACATCATGTAAAAGAGTAATCATATAAATTCTATTACTCACCGATGAATAATTTAAGATGATATGATGAGTTTGCAAAAGATCACATTATGTATATATAAACGGTGATAGCGTTTATTAGTAATGATTGAAGAAAAATGGTTAAAACTATTTGTATGTGATAGATGTTTAAATTATTTTTCAAAGAGAAATATGATTACGCGAGACTGAAATATGTAAAAAGTTAATAATTGGTAGAATTAGCTTCCCAGTGAAGAGAATAATGTATCTTCTTGTTGATTCGCATATCGCTTCTTATTGTTTTTTTTTTTTTTTTAAGTGGCATTTCGAACTCAAAGTTTAATCGCTCATCTACCGCATCCTTCCCTATCCCTATTTTGTGCTACTCCATAGCATGAAGCTTTTTGAAGCTTCAGAAGCTCCTTGAAGTGTAGAACCTTACAAGAATTTGCCATGGAATCTTCGCTGGATTCTGAGAATGTCCGCGTTCAAATCACATGTCAGGAAAGTTGCTAACTGACATTACTGTATATTACTCAAAACCTTTATTTTTTTTTTTGGAAGGTTTCCTGAAAAGTTCAGAGAATAGTTAATGAAATCTTTTGGAAGATTTCACAATAATCTTCGAATATCTTTCAGTATTGTTCAGAGAAAAATTTAGGTTAAACCTTCTATGAGGTTAAAGAAAAATTTGTAGTATGCAGATGCTCAAAATTCAATTATTCTATTTAATTTAATTCGTTTTAAACTTATTATTGATACTTATTATTATTCAGTTTTATTAATTATTAGCTCTATTGTATTAATTGTGTTACAAGAAATTAAATATTTTCACAGGAAGAGGCGTAAGATCGAACGCTGGATCACATGCGTGGTAGTCAACTAGTCTAGGCGCCGGACCATGACTCTTCGATGCCACTTGTTAGGCTCGCCCTGAACCCAAGTTTTTTTAGACGTATTTTGGTCGGCTGAATCCGAATTTCGAGGTTCCCGGCCGAAAAGTGATATCAAAAGTTATAAACCAATAATTGTTTAACCAAGGACGATATCTTCAGAGTAAAACATCGCACCCAAGTTGAAACTTGTTTTAAAGGGTTTTTTATCATTTAGACAAACTTTTTTCTTTCTATACCTTTTTAGGCTATAGAACTGCAATATTTCGAGAATCGCAGAAAATCCCGGTTTTTTGATGCGCGTTCGCTACCCTAGGCGCCGCGCAGCACGCTGCACGCGCGCGCGTCCCGTTTTTGCGTATTTAAATATTTAGGTATTCGCAGACGTTAAGTATTTTGTAACAAATGGCTTAATAATTTTTTAATTATGAAACAATATTTTGAAGCAGAAAATAATTTCTTAATTTACTAACAAATAAATAAAATTGAATAAAACACCTAAAGTCAATTGACACATTTTTGGTGATGGAATATTATAATTTGAAGTAATTAATGTATTGGAGCCTTCATTTTTGCAGCTAAATCATCTAAATACTACTTACTGTTTAGCTAGTAATAAAGCAATCGTCAAAATCGGGACCGCGGGCGCGTGCGGCGCCGTGCGCGGCAGTAGGTAGCGAAGCGCATCAAAAACCGTTTTCGGAAGATATTCGAAAAATATGCAGTAAGCTAAAAGGTATAGAAAGAAAAAAGTAATCCTAATGTAAATAACCTTAAAACAATTTCAACTTGGTGCGATGTTTTACTTCGGAGATATCGCCTTTTAAACAATTAATTTGTTTATAAAGTTTGAGTGTCAAGCTTTTCGGCCGAGACTCGAAATTCGATCAGCGACCAAAGTACGTCTAAAAAAACTTGGTTCAGGCGGGGAGCCTAAAGTGGGCCACGACCGTCATGGTCGCGCCTGACGTAACTGCTTCCCATCTTACCGCTAAACGAACTTTTATGTTAAAAGTTCAGATACTATAAGCTAACGTCACGAGCTAACCTAAAACTAATAATAAATAAACATTAATCAAAAAATATGATGAATATAGAAGTAACCAAATTCTAATTACTGGGCTTGAATTAACTACTTTCATGAAATAATATTGATAATTACATATGAAATGCGAACGGGAATTGTTTGTGAAAAGGTTCAAGAAATATTGACGAAAATCTTTCCTGAATGGTTACTGGAAGCTTTGGTAGATTAACTGTCACGTTCAGAGTCGAACATTTGTTAATCTTATATGAGCACAGAGAGGTTGCGGTGGATTCTTCTGAAACCTTCGATGTTTATACGGTTAGCTATTAAGGATAATCACGAGAAATCTTTCGAAGAAAGGTTTACGAGAATATTGCCGAATCTTTCAAAGCAAGCTTGTTTAAAAAGCTTCATTTTAGATTTCTATGTCATGTTTCAAAAATGATAAATGGAATCTATTGTTGTTATCCTTTGTTAAATCTTGCGGAGCTTTGATAGTTAAGCTCGTAAGTAAGATCCAGAAAGAAATCTTTTTTTAATTTTAAGGTTCTTAAGGATTATGCTTCTGTGGGAATCTTCTTGGGAAACTTATCCGGTTGGCAAGCTTTCGGCTATTGGGAAAACATCACATTTTGCGCCGATCTGCCGATTTCAGTTAAGTCCGGTTTTACATATGTCTCCCACCGCTCTAGGTCTAACGCATAAGGTACGCGACGATTTGGCTTTCCTTTCGATTATACACGCGATGGCCGTGGCGATCATTTCCACTTCTTGCAACGTGCCGCTGCCATCTAGTCTTCGCGATTTAATTATTCTGTTTATATTCGGTGACGCGTATAAGTTATGTAGCTCGCAGTTGTGCAGTTTTTTCTCCACTCCGAAGCGGTTTCTCAGTTTCTTTGGCCGCGTATTATTTTTCGGGCAGAATTTATTTTAACAAACACGCCCCCTCCTACAACGGTTTCCTACTGCTTACGTGAGCGGCCATAGTTTGCATCCGTACAAGATTACCGGCAGTTATTATAGTCTATATATCCTAATTTTAAATTGTTAGAACAGCAGTTTTGATTTTAGTAATTTGTTCACAGAGGTGCGTAGAAGCGGCTTAACCGATGTAGTCTCATTATTAACCCCTCTCGTCGGTTGATTATCGTTTCGAT
This sequence comes from Pteromalus puparum, assembly GCA_012977825.3. Lineage (NCBI taxonomy): Eukaryota > Metazoa > Arthropoda > Insecta > Hymenoptera > Pteromalidae > Pteromalus > Pteromalus puparum. Next base: position 38,435,565 of record CM053168.1, read on the forward strand.
CCAATGTTATTACGTTGTGCCTAAATATCGAATTCCTAACCTTTCTTTCGAACGTAAAATTTACGACTCTAAGATCCTCCTCTCCTTGCAAATGCCAGTTTATCTCAATCCATAATGCATCATATTTTTTGTTTCTGATTCGCTCACCTCTAACGCGTTTACCTCGGCCCGCATTTATGCTTTTCGCGTTTTCGCGCTATCACGTTCGGATTACTCACTATGTCCAATCATTGCATACCGTAGAATCTGCGTTTTTTCCGTTGGTGTTGGGCGCCAGGCCCACTAGTCTGCATTTTTCTAACAATCATACTCTACGTTAATTAAAGAGTACGTGGGAGCATCCTTGTGTTTCAACCGGTATCGTGTATCATGAACGATTCGCATACATTACGCCTACTCGTAGCTTTACCTCGTGCTTCGTTCAGACTAATTTGATATTAAATTTCACAAGTTTTTTTGGCACATTTGCCGAGGAGGAAAAGGATTTGATATTTTTGCTTCGGGCTTGTAGAATCATAACCTTTTTAATCTATGAATAACTGGTGTATTCGTTTCGCAATATTCCCATTTTTTTCTCTAACAGCTGATCTTATGGTAAGCATTTGTCGCTCGTCGACCTGTTACAGACCGCGAATCACACTGATCTCTCTATTATAATCTTCGCCGCCGAATGATGTGAGTCTGGCCTGTTTACGTCTTGACAGAATTTGGTAGCCGGTAGCTAAAAAGTGAGATATCCCGATAGTTTATTGGAGGTCTGTCTTAATCTCCCTTTTTAAAATCGTATGTTTATGATGGATCTTTCCAGTTTTCCGCAAGATTGTTCATTTTCGGCAAATAGAACGCACCTAGTTCAAGAAATTTTTCCGATGTAAGAGCGCGGTGGCCCCGTATTTAGGCAATTGCGGTAAGAATGCGTGTCGCGCGGCCTTAATTGTTTTTTAAGTTGTATTTTTGATCGCGGCTTCTGCTCTTCTTGTCGTAAGTCGGATTCTTCCAATGGAGGTTCAGCAGTGTGGATTTCGTCTCCCGTTTCCTCGAGTTTATGTCGTTTACACTTAATCAATCCCTTCCACAGGCTTTAACAGTTCACCATCCGTTGGACAAGATTCCGCTCATCGTTATTAATTGTATTACTCCTGGCAACCTTTCCTAATCGTTAATTCACTTTGTACATCTCGGCGCGGCGTTATTTCTGATACTATATAGTCTGATTTTTCCTACAAATCTGATTCTTTTGATAACCTACGCGTTTTGTTCCTGTAAATGCCCGCCATTGGCGTTCTTATTTCGTGGTACTGCTTTACGGCCTATCGCCCCCAGTTGTGTACTGTCTAGATTTCTGGCCTTTTTGGCGCTTCAAACCAGAGTTACGGCATCTATCGTCACATGGTTTAGCTCTTATGGTTTTTCTTCTACATAGCACTTATGTCGCGCCTCTTTAATCGGTTTTTTCGATATCCCCAAAGACTGTTTGCGGTAGTCATTACGCTCCGTGGTGATCCGTTCGCTCGAGTACTGAAATCCGTTTCTTATTTATACTGAGTATCTACTTGGTTCTCATACGTACGAGTGCTTTTCCAAATCGAACGTTTCTACTTTGTTCACATGTCCTGTTTACTAATTGTGCCCGAGGCTACTAATTTGGGCTTTTAATTTGTGCACTACTAGAAAATGATCCGAGTGCATACGCCCCCCTGTACGTCTGTACGTTAAGCAGTTCGTGTGCGCTCTTATCGATAAGAAAGTGATCGATTTGATTTTTTCGTGGCTCACGGTCCGGCGATGTCCACGTTACCTTTAGTGTATATTCCTCTGTGCTTAAGCATTTATCAAGTAGCATTCGCGATTGAAATTGGGACCTGCTGACGGGGTTTACTGATCAAGATCTTTTGCGGCGCATTTATGCTCTAAGTACAGTTATCCGTGCATGGTTTCGTGCAGAGCTATTCGCTTGCATTACACATAGTGGGCCTAAACATTTCCTCTTTCCCTATTTTGGCGTTGAAATCCCCCACTACTATTTTGGTGTCGTAAGACGCGAATTGGTCGATTAATTGCCCCAAGGCTTCGTAATAAAGATCCTTCACTTCTTCCTCTTTGTCCTCCGTAGGACAATGCACGTTAATAACCACGTAATTGTACTACACTCCTTCGATGACGATATACGAGAGTCTGTCGTTTACGAATTTGAAACTTTTAACCGCGATAATAATGTTATAAGGTTCAAAAATCATTGCTATAATGAAAAGTTGCCTTTTATAATATATGCAGACTGTGAATGTTTATTAAAACCAATAAGACAAGATGTGGAAACTAACACTCGACCAGTACAAAGTCATGAAATTTATAGTATAGGATACTATCTTAAATGCAGCTATAATGACTCCTTATCGAAATATGATTTTTATAGAGGTCATGAAGCTTCAAGATGGTTTGCTGAACAGTTAAAAAATATAGAAGAAAAAATAAGTGCTTTATATGCGAATCCTTTACCTATGCGAGTTCTATCTCAAGCTGAAATAACAGATTATTATAATTCAAAAACGTGTCATATTTGTAAAAAAAATTTAAATGATGATGTCAAGGTACGCGATCACTGTCATCTTACTGGAAAATATCGAGGACCTGTACATACTACATGTAATCTAAACTATCAAGATTCAAAAATAGTACCAGTGGTGTTTCATAATTTAAGTGGCTATGACGCTCACTTTATTATATCCGATATATCAAATCATTTTCCAGGACAGATTGATCTACTACCTCTGACAAAGGAAAAATATATTTCATTCACAAAACATGTTGAGAATAGTAAAATTAAATTTAGATTTTTAGATTCTTTTCGGTTCATGCCTTCTTCTCTAGAAAAATTGGCATCATATCTACAGGACTATAAAATTGTTAATAAAGAGTTTAATCATCATAGCAGAGAACAAGTAGATCTATTAACGAGAAAAGGTGTTTTACCTTATGAGTATATAAGCTCATGGGACAAGCTAGAAGAATGTGAATTACCCGAAAAAGAGGCTTTTTTTAGTATGCTTAATGATTCACATATATCTGATAAAGATTATGAGCATGCACAAAATGTGTGGAAAACATTTAATGTTAAAAAACTTGGTGAATATTCTGACCTCTACATGAAAACTGACGTCTTGCTACTAGCAGATGTATTTGAAAATTTTCGAGACCAGAGTTTGCAAGTCTATGGTCTCGACCCTGCTCACTATTATACTACTCCAGGCTTTTCCTGGGATGCAATGCTCAAACATACAGGTGTACAATTAAAACTTTTAACAGATATTGATATGGTACTTTTTATAGAGCGTGGAATCCGAGGTGGTTTAAGTCAATGTTCAAATCGGTATGCAGCAGCCAATCATAAGTATATGCTTGAAAAATATGATAAAGATAAAGAAAATGAATATTTAATTTATTTAGATGCAAATAATTTGTATGGATTCGGACTTTCACAATGTCTTCCATATGATGAATTTGAGTGGCTTGAAAATTTTGAAAATTTCGATTTATTTTCCATCGCATCAGATGCTTCTCATGGTTATATTTTAGAGGTTGATTTAGATTATCCTAGCGAAATACATGATGAGCATAATGACTTACCGTTTTGTCCAGAACATGCAAAACCTCCGGGTTCTAAGCAAGAAAAACTTTTAGCTACACTTTATCCTAAAAGAAATTATGTTATCCACTATGTGGCTCTAAAACAGGCTCTCTCAAATGGTCTTCGACTCATTAGAATACATAAAATTCTAAGATTCAAGCAGTCTCCATGGCTCAAATCATACATTGATTTGAACACTCGTATGAGAGCAGTAGCAAAAAATGAATTTGAAAAGAATTTTTTCAAGTTGATGAATAATGCAGTATTTGGCAAGACTATGGAAAATGTAAGAAAAAGAGTTTCAGTCAAGCTTATGAGTAAATATGATGGAAGATATGGCGTAGAAGCTCAAATTTCAAAGCCAAACTTTCACAGTAGTTCAATATTTAATGAAAATTTAGTTGCCATACAGTTAAATCAGACTGACATACTTATAGATAAACCAATCTATGTTGGGCTTACAGTTCTAGATCTCTCCAAGACACTGATGTATGATTTTCATTATAATTATATGCGACCGGTGTATAAAAATGATTGTAAATTATTGTATACAGATACTGATAGTTTTATCTATGCTATTAAATGTGATGATTTTTATGAAGATATGAAAAGAAATATTCACATGTTTGATACATCAGATTATCCTGTAGATAATATATTTAACATGCCACGTGTTAATAAGAAAATTGTTGGACTCATGAAGGATGAGTGCAATGGTCAGATTCTCACTGAATTTGTTGGATTGAGAAGCAAAATGTACAGTACACGTGTTAATAATCAAGATAGCATGAAAAAAATTAAGGGTATTAAGGCTTCAGTTGTAAAGAAAACCGTAGAATTTAATGACTATTTGGACTGTTTGAAAAATTCATGCATTCAGAGTCGGGAGCAGTATGCTATAAGATCAAAGCTTCATAACGTTGAAACGATTAGACAGAGAAAGATTGCTCTCAGTCCTTATGACGATAAAAGATTCCTCCAAGAGAACAGTACCGATACGCTTGCCTGGGGACATTACAACATACTGCAAAATGGGTAAGTTCGTATTAACTATACATGTATTTTACACACAAAATTCAATTTAGAAACGTTTGATTCCAGCAACAAAAAGAAGTGTGTACGATTCAAGGAAGAGCCAACCATTCACTTAATGTATACATGGAGATTCGCTCATCATGAAGCCCGATGTGGGAAGTGGGAGGAGGCAGCACGTGACCGAGAACGTTTCAGGCGAAGAATTGCGCAAACAAATGTAGTTATAATGCCAGTACTTTTGAAAAAAATGAAGGAAATGTAAAATAAATGAACAATAAAAAAGTTTTTTTAATCATAATTTATTTGCGTTTGTTTACATATCATTCTTATTAATCCAACTGTTGTGAGTATTGTCAAAACCTAACCATTTTACATAAACTCTATTACCACTTTTTTTCAAAACTTTCTCAATCAAATAGACATCTGGATATTTCGTCTTGAGAAGTTCTTCCTCGTAGAATCCTCCGGCTATTGGCTTGTCTTGATAATCCTTGAGATGATAAGTGTAGGGCTTTGTAGGTGAAACTCGCGTTATTGTAAAGACTTCAGTTGACCAATTGGGTGTATAGCCTTTATCGAAAACCTCCTTGTTTCTGCTTACGCGTACTTTATCTCCAACTTTAAATTTAGCTCCTTTAAACAGATTAATGTTTGGCTTTCTAATTCGATCAAGTATATGATTAACTTTGTCTCGATTCACTTCTGCAGGTTTCATTCCTATTGTTCGATGTCGACTATTATTATACTGTAAAGTTAAATTTTGTAAAATGTCTAACCATTTGTAGGTACCACGTAGGCTAAATAACTTCCACATCTTGCCTTTCAGAGTGCGATTGAAACGTTCACAAATTGATGCTTTAAGATTACTATAAGTAGAGTAAAGATGAATTTTATAACTTTTCATTAGTTTATCAAAATCTTTATTGTAAAATTCTTTTCCACGATCTGTTTGCAAATTCTTAGGTACTCTTTTTTGCACTAGTATTGATTTCATAGCTTGAGCTACACATTTTCCAGTTTTTTGTTTTACCGGAACAGTCCAAGCATACTTTGAAAATACGTCAATGACAGTGAGCAGGTACTTGAAACCTTTGTTTTGCTTAGCATACGGTATCATTTCAACAAGATCTGCTTGCCAAGTTTCGTCAATATCTTTAACGAGAAAAGAACGACGTGGATAATTACGCCTGGCAGGTTTATGAAGTTCCTCCACTACTCCTGCTTTCATGCTGATTTATAAGTTTATTTACTGTAGAATTCAAAATTCGTAATTTATCTTGCAAATCTGATAGCGTATTATTAATAATAGCCAATTCAGACTCAATTTTCGTAACTTTATTATTTAACACACTCTTAACAGGTTGGAAATCTTCAACAATTTTGTCAGCACTTTGTTTGATCAACTTTTTCACAGTCTCTAGATTTACAGCATCATATTGCTCTATAGCATTAGCTACATTGCACAGTTTTCGATTCTCTAAATCAAAATCTCCATCACTAGTCAGCTTGAATCCTAGTCCTGGCGGTCCACGAGCTGCGTCTGCGTGGACCAATCGACGTCCAAACACATCGATACTCATTTTCATACTGAATTATTATTATTACACAATAATTCCAGCTTCACGAAGCTCCTCAATGATTGATTGTATTTCATTAATATGATTATTATTGCCAGCGGATGTTTCAGCTAAAAGTAATCTTAAACGATCAACAAGCTCGTTTGGATCATCCCAATAAATGTAATCAGTATGAGTGTTTGCACGAGCAATCTTATATGACATAAGACCCCGTCCACTTTTACCAATCTTGAGAATTTTACTTACAAAATCAGTATACTTCTTACTCGTATTTTCACGAATATCTTCCTCTGCATTATAGTATTTTCTGTATGCATTTGTATCTTTTAAAATTTTAGCATAATTTTTCTTGTCATTATCAGTGATTAAAGCATCATCGGGATGTTTCTTAAACAATAACTCAACTAGACCTGAAGTTTTTTCATACTCTTTATCACCTATCACTATTTTATTTCCAAAACTTATAGAGCTATTTCCAATCATAAGAGAACCATTCCGCATTTTTCGCACTCCATGTACTGTATCCAAGGTCTGTACTTGTCCATTAAGCAACAATTGAACGTTTTTATCAGCACTATCATCAGTTTTTTCATCATCCAAATCATCAGCTTTAGTGATGGTTTCTTCATGATCTGAAATATCTGAATAGTCTACAGCTGATTCAAAAGCTGATTCACCGATATTAACGTTGTCATTATCATCATCATCATCATCATCATCATCATCATCATCATCATCATCATCATCATCATCATCATCATCATCATCATCATCATCATCATCATCATCATCATCATCATCATCATCATCATCATCATCATCATCATCATCATCATCATCATCATCATCATCATCATCATCATCATCATCATCATCATCATCATCATCATCATCATCATCATCATCATCATCATCATCATCATCATCATCATCATCATCATCATCATCATCATCATCATCATCATCATCATCATCATCATCATCATCATCATCATCATCATCATCATCATCATCATCATCATCATCATCATCATCATCATCATCATCATCATCATCATCATCATCATCATCATCATCATCATCATCATCATCATCATCATCATCATCATCATCATCATCATCATCATCATCATCATCATCATCATCATCATCATCATCATCATCATCATCATCATCATCATCATCATCATCATCATCATCATCATCATCATCATCATCATCATCATCATCATCATCATCATCATCATCATCATCATCATCATCATCATCATCATCATCATCATCATCATCATCATCATCATCATCATCATCATCACCACCATTATTGTCATCGTCTTCGTCTTTTTTTCTAATCCACTCTAATTTTCTCTTCTTTCTTTTTTCTTTTTTAACTGCTGCTGCTGCTGCTGCTGGAGATAAATTTCTTTCACTTACATTGATGAGCTTTTCTAGAGGTTTCACGATCGGCTTGAACGAATCGTTCAAATTCTTCTCTACTTTTAAATTGTGTAATTTTAATAAATCGTACTTTCTTTTCACAGCGTTTCGAGCTTTCTCAACTTCACGTAGGATTGCAGTTTGTTGATTAAAATCAGACATCTTGATAGTTTAGAGTCTCACTACTGAATGCTAAATTTCCCCCGTATTCTGTATATTTATTACAAACTGATCAAAACCTTTTCTATAGCGACCATCATTAATATGACGATCTTTGTCTATAACAAGAAAACTATGATTGCCATCATTCCAGCACATTGAACAAATATCTTTGAAACGTTGATATGTCATATCTGTATTAACATGATCGTTGTAAACATGTTTCAAATTCATATCATCTTGACGAAAAATTACCAACAAATTGACATTATCACGCACTAAGTGTTTCGGTACTTGTGCATACGACTGACACAAATAAAAACAATCTACACTTTTGTGTCTACCCATGCAGTAAAAAGCTTTGACATTATCCTGCTTTTCACAAGCAATATCATCAAAGACAAAAATTGAATTTGGTTGAGCTTCATCAGGTGATATGACAAGATCATGTTCACCGAAGGGTAAATACTTGATTCCCTCTAAAGGCTCGACAAGTTGCTCCAAAAATTTATATTTTGGTTGATTTAGAGATTTCGAGTATACGTAAATATTTTCAAATGTCAGACCATTAGGATGAATGATTAGAGATAAGAGAGCGTTCGTTTTGCCGCAATTGGATGGACCGCAAAATACTGCTCTTATACTGCTGGGTAATAATTTTCCATGACGATTTTGCTGTTTCTTCTGCTGCTGCGTCAAAAGATCAAAATTAATCACTGGCAATTTTGCTGACTGCTTCTTAAGATCCATCATGCTTCTATTTCATATGACGACTGACTCGAGCTACTATAAATGTGAGCATTTATACTTTTTCTCAGTTAGTCTAGTATGAGCTCGCTAAGAGCTAGCATCATGCAGAAAAAAAGAGGTTCGGGCTTAGTGAATACATTGATCAACAAGTTACCCATTGAACTTCATGTGCCTGGTTATCAGTACTGTGGTCCAGGTACTAAACTTGCTAAACGCCTAGCTCGTGGAGATCCAGGAATCAATCCTCTGGACGCTGCTTGCAAGGAACACGACATTGCCTACTCGAAGAATCCTGACAACATTCAAGAGAGAAACGCGGCTGATAAGGTTTTAGCAGAAAAGGCGTGGAAAAGAGTAAAATCTAGAGACGCCGGTTTGAAAGAGAGGGCGACAGCTTTTGCCATAGCAAATACTATGAAGCTAAAATCGAAGCTCGGTATGGGTGTTGGAGGAGGAAGAGGTAGATCTGTCAAACCTAAGAAAAAGATTACGCTAAAAAGATTGATCAAGTCAACAGAAAAATCTATCATTCCCGGCAATGACTCTCGCTCTATGATTAAGTCAGCGCTAAAGACTGCTCGTGAGCATGTGAAAAAAATCGGTGGAAAAAGTAAAGTTAGTGTTCCACGCATATTGCCTGTTCCCAGCAAAGTAGGTGGCTTTCTTCCAGCACTTATTCCACTTTTTGCTGGTCTTAGTGCAGTCGGCTCACTTGCAGGAGGAGCTGCAGGAATCGCCAAAGCAATAAATAAGGCAAACACTGCTAAGAAGCAAATGGAAGAGCAAAAAAGACACAATGAAAAAATGGAAATGCTGACACTCGGTAAGGGACTGTTTCTGAAACCTCATCACAAAGGCTTCGGTATCTTTCTCAAACAAAACCCAAAAAAGAAGCAATGTAGAAAAAAAAAACTTCGATGAAATAAGATTGCCAAAACGTGCACTCACCGACTATGATCTACTCAAGTATGCAAAATTAATGAAAATAACAAATTTTCGTGGAGTTTTTATGCGAAATGCCCTACCTACAAATGGTTGTCGAGCTAAAGAATCAGCAATCATAAATCTAGATGATGCGAGTGGATCTGGCACGCATTGGGTAGCTTATCGAAAAAATGGTAACGTAGTTATTTACTTTGATAGTTTCGGTGATTTACAACCACCTCGAGATCTTATGAACTACTGAAAAGTATTTCAAGTCAAGTACAATTATCAGAGGTATCAAGAATTCTCAACTTTCATCTGTGGCCATCTCTGTCTCAAATTTCTCTGCAATCAGCTCAATCGAAAGGAACAGTTCTGTCTATATAAAAAGAAATCTACACGAGTCATTTGAATTAGTCTACTCAAGATGGTTGTTGAGTCGATGACTCTTAGCCTTTCTGGCACCTCGTCAAACCTCGAGACGCACTATTTTCCACCCATAGAGCTGGATCCAGATAAACAGTATAGTGTTGGACTTGTTGAGCTGCTAACTTTCAATTCCATACCAAACGTCGATGTAAAATGCAATAAGTTTTACGTTGGACAAGAAATAATTGAACTTCCTACAGGCAGTTATGAGATTGAGGATATTGAACGAACTCTGCAAGGCATCCTCGATACGCGAGGCATAAAAGTTAGTATCAAGCCAAATAATAATACATTACGTAGTATTATTGAATGCAGTCATGAAATCGATTTTCGTCCAAGTGACTCGATTGCTCGTCTACTTGGATTTACTCCAAGAGTCTTGAAACCCTATATAAGTCATGACTCTGATTTACCAGTAGCTATTCTCAAAGTGAACGCTCTACGAGTCGAGTGTAACATTACGACAGGAGCATATATAAATCAACAAAAAGTTCATACAATACATGAATTTTTCCCAGCAGTCCCACCTGGCTACAAGATCATCGAAGTTCCTAGACAGATAATATACTTACCGATATCTGTGAAAGTGATCGATCATTTACAACTACGTCTAGTAGATCAAGATGGTGAATTGATTAATCTTCGAGGTGAAATTATTACAATTCGTTTACATCTGAAAAGCACCTGAAATGGGCATTGTATTTAATGCTGACAGAAGCTATATTAACAGCTCAGTATGTCGTCCGACAGTCAGTCCACAACGAGTGATCAAACGATTAACACGTCAGAACAGTCAATTTCTACAAAGTCTCGGTCTCACAGTAAAGCGTGGTGGTGGAGGAAAAATAGGACAACAAGTGAAAAAAATACTGAAAAAATAAGTTGTACATTCATCTGCTGTTGCTGTCAAGATGGAGGCAGTTCTTAACGTACAATCTCCAGTCGTCTTTGACGAATCTGTCTCACATTATGAGATTCATGCACATCAACCCTACACCTCACATACATTTAACAATAGTGATGAAATTCGAATAGCTATTCAGCATCAAGATTTGTGTGTTTTACCATCTAAAAGTTCTCTACACATTTGTGGTAAGATTACCAGACAGGATGGACAAGCAGTACAACATACTCTTTTTGTGAACAATGCTATCAGTCATCTCTTTGAAGAAATTCGATATGAGATCAATGCCATAGAAATTGATCGATGCAAAAATGTTGCTGCAACAACCTTGATGAAAGGCTACACTTCTTTCTCGCCCAGTCAACTAAAGTATCTTGAAAATTCTGGTTGGACGCCTATTACCGACGTGGGAAATATAGCTGATAATAATGGAAACTTTGATGTGACAGTTCCTCTATCAATGATCTTTGGTTTCGCTGAGGATTATCGAAAAATCGTTGTAAACGTTAAGCATGAACTCATTCTCACAAGATCGAGAAATGATTTAAACGCTGTTTTACAAGAGGCTACAATGGTAGATGGAAGACCTACATACGAAGACTTTAAAATCGAAATCACTCGTATAGAGTGGCTTATGCCCTACCTCGTACTGTCAGACCGACGAAAAATACAACTATTTAATTATATTCAAAAAGATATACCGATTGCTATGAGTTTTCGTTCATGGGAATTGTATGAGTATCCAGTACTTCCAACAACCACACAACATGTATGGACAGTAAAAACATCGAATCAATTGGAAAAGCCACGTTTTATCATTCTAGGATTTCAAACAGCGAGGAAAGGAGTACGAAGACAAAATGCTAGTTATTTTGATCACTGCGATATTAGTAATGTAAAACTTTTCCTCAACTCGCAGAGTTACCCATACGGTAATCTCAATCTTGATATTACAAACAATCAGTTTGCCATACTCTATGATATGTATGCAAATTTCCAAAATGTATATTATTCTGATAGAATTGTAATAGATCCTCTTTTGAGTAAAGAAGAATTTATCCAACATGCACCACTCATAGTCATAGATTGTTCAAAACAAAACGAGTCTCTTAAACAAGCAGCTGTCGATGTACGTCTTGAATTTGATTGTAAGAATAATATGCCTGCAAATACAACTGCGTATTGTCTAATTTTACATGATCGCATTGTTAAGTATAATCCTATAAGCGGTGATGTTAAGAAACTTGTATAAAAACTATATAAAGCTTGCATGAAGCATCAATTAGTCAGTACTGTTCTAAACCATCAGTCAAGATAGATCTCAAAAATGAATCGATATAGCGCTTCGTACACTCCTCTCAAGGAGGACAAAAGCGCTAGAAGAGTACAAGATGATAAACAATGTAATACGTATCGTGGAGAACCATGTTCTGCCCCTAAAAGTGAACAGTGGAAAAATACTTTTGAGAAATATTCCACTAACACAAAGTCCATGCCAGAACATCGAGGTTATAAGAAGTTCTGAAAGATTTTATAATGTCTTTACAAATAATGTTTTATGTACCTATCTTTTTTGAATAAACTAAAATAAAAATGAATATTTTGGTGTATTTATTTATTAATCCCAACCTTTAATCCTACAAATCCAAATTATCCATCACTGTCGATATAATAGTAGTAGCCGATCACATCCCAGGTCGATAAAGTAGATTCTACCGATGCTCACTCTGAGAAGGGCCAGCCTATCCCAGGTCGATAAAGTAGATTACCGATGCTCACTCTGAGCTATGGAGGGGAATGGAGGTACCACCGTCGACAACACTACGGGGCGCCACTGCTGGCAGCCCGATCGATATGCAATGATCTGCCGGTAAAACAGGGACCTACTAATATGAGTTACCATCCGTTGGTATTTGGTGGCGCGGGACCCGTGTGNGTCTTGCCCCTACCACTAGTAAACACAGAAACGTGCTCCGGACCTCTGGCTGGAGGTATAATGGAGGTATATAATGTATAAAAATCACATCGATGGACTGAAAACTAATAGGCACTGGCAAATCGTCCGGCGACTTGCAGGATTGCGATATAGAGATCGATTCGACAGCGTGCGTGATCCACGGATAATCGAAGCTCATCGACTGTAACTTCGCCAAAGTTTCGCTAACTGGAGTTCGACGAAGATCCCGTTGGATGCAATTCTAACCTCAACGACCATTTTGGCTTGCACCAGATTACCAGAACCATACACAAAGGCAACACAAATTGATATAATAAGTAAGGTCTCGACTGTTCTCGTTTTCCACAGGCACCTGTTTCCCCGAAATTAGCAGAAGACTGCGAGGCTTTCTTCTTCTTCCACAGGCCGAGAACCAGTTTGGGAAATGCGACTTATAGGTAACGATCTCACCGAGTTCGAGAACGATGAAAATGATGAGGTCGTCGGAGAAGATGAGCAAGAACTTGCGTAGATCGTCGCACACACTACGTGTGAATTTCGTATAAAGATGGAGCGAGCGCGCTGGATTAAGGACCGGTACAAGACCCCGCTCACAACAATGAACTAGATACGGGACATTGACGAATAAGACGAATTGCATCATCAAAACATGCTGGACTGCCACATCAAGATCGAGACCGATAGTGTGATCAGCGGTCACTCTCTGCTCGTCTTCAACTTCTACATCTCCTAAGCTCTCTCCACTTGTCCTCGATGACGAACCCGTCGGTTGCAAGGCCGACCTTTGTGGCTGGTCATTTGACTTGTATACCAGAGGTTCTCCTAGCTCAATGGCAACCAGATACTCTAACTCCAAGACCTCATATGTTTAATTATTCCTCCGAAGTCCAAAATAAACGACAAGATCTTCCTTTTTTCGTTACAGCCGTTTCCACCTCGACATGAGAGTGACTGTAAACGCTACCTCAATAATGGTCGACTCCTCGAACTCGATAAGGCCACACATATCATTGGTGCAGCAGACTTTACCGCAGCTGGCGAGCACCGCAATGACAAGCAACTCAATAATTTGCCGTTTTCCTTACAAAAAGGAATACTAAAAAAAGAGCAAAAAATTTGAGTTGTGCAAGTCTTTGTTGGAAATCAGAATTATGCTAGACTTCGTACAAATCGACAATATTATTAAGTAACAGCCTCTTGGGGGATCGTTTTTGTTTAAAACATTTCAATTATAAGTTTATTTAATTAAACTCAATAAAAGGTTGTGAAATCAGTTCAAAGAACACCTTTTACAAGGTAAAATGTTGGCAACTATAAGTTATGTGTCCATCATAACGAATCTATCTTAGTATTATAATTATAATTTCTCATCTAAAAAGTTATGACATTCTTAAAGAAATTGTCAAATGTTTATAGCTTACAAAAGTTTTTCTGTATTTCTATCAATACGCACTAATGAATGTTGTGAAATCAAAGACTATAAGACAACGGGACGGCAAGTAAGCATAAAAAGAATAATTTTGAAAAGTACAACCATCTTATTTTTTATAATCAGTGTTCCAACATGGCGGAAGTACGCAAGCCTCCTGATAAGCGTCCCACTTTTCTTGCGTGCCATCCTGTGGAAAAAGTTGATACAGCAGTGTGTATCATCTATGATCAACCTAAGGATACCGATGGTGATGATAACTGAGCTATCAAAATCTTGAAGTTGGAACGTAACTTCATTCAAGACTCTAGCACTACTATACTTCTACTATCCGTATCTTTAATCATGTATTTTAGAGGCTGGTTTTTTTTAACAGTTAATTCAATTATACAGTCATTGTATTGTTACGTCCTGACTACTTACTCTCGAATAGGCAGCAACGTAATGATATATGTAGTGTAATGTGTAGTGGCAAGGCTGTAAGAAATATTAGTACGCGCCTAATTGTCTTTGTTGTTAGTTAATAAATAATAGCACTTACTTTTACGGTGAATCTGGACAACTGCTCGCTCTCGTACTGTGGTGAGAATATGCTTGTGCGGAAGGAGGTTTTTCAGTAAATAACTTTAATAACTCGAAATGCGATAAGAAACAATGGGTTTATTAGGTTCTACACGATCTTTGTGTATTTAGATATTATCAATATTTTAATAGCTGTATTGAATGTAATGAAAATACGATTCGCGATATAGCGACGATTAGGTTTTATAATATTTCGTCACCGATTGTCGGACCGGCGCGACGTACGGAGCTCTCGATTTGTAACGAAAAACTGACGATGAACGTCGTGCAAGGCATATTTAAACATTACCATCTTTCGCAAGTTGAATCGCAGTCGTATATACAAAATGGTTATCTTGCAGTTTGCGAACTCTACTCATAAGCGACACTGACACACTAAAACATTTTGACTGCAAGGAATGCTCAAAAAATGAGATTCAGCAGTTTGATTTAGGATAAATCTAACTATATAAAAAGTATACGTCGTACGACGTAACAGTATAATTCATGGAAGGACTCAAGAGGATTTTCAAGAGGATTTTAAAGACAGTTAACAGAAAATTCAAGATTTTATCAAGATTTGATTTAGTAATGAGGTTTCATTTGAAAAATGGATTGTAATAGCATAGTTTAGAGGGACGTATCAGGCTTCTAAGAGCAGGCTGAGATATCGAATCTCACACATTTTTTCGCGCCGGGTCAGATGGGGCATGTTGCAGCGAAGTTATTATTGAATTTATGTATCAAAAAATCGCTTCTAGGAATGTTGTATGTCAAAAAGTGTTAAAAAATATCTTTGCCACGGTAAAAAGTTGTATTTTAAAAATGTTTACAACTTTTACGTTTAATATTTTTATGTAAACTGTAAATCCACAAAGTTTTATGGCAAATAATTGGTTTTTTAGCTGTAAAAAATCGATTTTGGGCTGAAAACTCGAGTTATAAGCATTTTCATGATTTGATGTTGATGGAAAAAAGTTATATTTTTGAAAGATCTACAACTTTTCCATTTAACTTTTTTTTGTAGAATGCTTAGAATTTGATTTACAGCCAAAAAACCGTTTTTAGCGATTTTTGGAGGTGACCGATTTCTGCGTATACGTGCAGGATCAAGCCCAATGTGAGGGGAGTTTGCACACAAATTTTTAGCTCGAATGACTAAAGTTTCTCAGAGATAATCGTAAGTAGAAAATTTGTATTCAAAAATACGCGTAAAAATCGCAAAAATCGAACAATTTGTGCCCGCATTTCAAAACGACGTATTGATAATTGCGTGAGATATCGCATCTCACACATTTTTCGCACCCAAAACTATAAGGCACTTCCGTGTCGCGGTCGTGCCTAAAAAAGAGTAAGTAATTATTAGGTGTACAAGTGCAGATAGTGTAGAATTAACAGAAAGTGTACTCAAAGAAAACCGCTGCCAATTCATTGGCACGTAGCTTCCTCCAATACATTATACAATGTATGTTAATTAAATTTAATTTGAATTAAATATTTTGAATATATATATATATATATATGTCTATATATATATATTTTTTTTATATATTGTCATGTACGCACAATAACGTGCGTAGCATGGCAAAAGCCAAGAAACAAACTACTCAAGCTTACTCCTTGGCCTTTTTAGTTTAACCCCGCACTCCTCTCCACGTCCCTGGGTTTGATCCTTAGACGGCACAGCTGAAAACCTCACCACGACGCAACACACTACCTAATTCCTCCCGCGTAGCAATATATATATATATATATATATATACATACATATACATATCAGTATAACATAAATTCATAGGGAGGGACTTTAAAACGTGCAACCACACCCTTAGAAGAAAAAGCCAAATTTTTGAAAAAATCGGTTTTTACATTTTAGCTCTTTATTTGAGAACTGCTCAACAAAATCGTTTAAAATTTTAACAGCGGATAGCTTTGTTTATGATGAATCACCACATAAAATTTTGAGGCATTTGACTACATTGTTTTAAAGATATAAGAAATCAAAAAATTTAAAAAAAAAAATTCAAACCTTGATATCTTGAGAACCATAGGGGTTTAAAAGCTGCGCAATGAACTTAACCAAGACAAATAAAATATCTACCTTTTCCCAAAATCTCAAGTGCAATTAGGCTTTTTTACGCCCGTAATCGAGGCACAAAAAAAACTCATTTTTTTCAGTTTTCGATTTATTACTGAAAAAATACGTAGACAAATCACTTGAAATTTTAATGAAATATAGTTTGACATGTGACCCATCAACATGATTTTTTTCGTGAGGTTATGATGTTTAGTTTCAGAGATATGAATTTTTAAAAAAAAATCACCTTTTTCATTTTATCTGCCGAACGGAGCGGTCGATCCCGAGGACCAAACGGGGAAAAGTAGTTAATTTTATTATCTTTAAAATGCATTTTAGCTGAATTGTTTGTAACAACGGGATGATTGAAAAAAACGGAAAAAAAAATTTTTTTAAATCAAAAAATCGCCAAAAAAAAAAATAATTAAAAAAATTAAAAAAAAAATGTTTTTCCCGAATTCAGAATTCAAAAATAAATATGCATGTTAAATTTGATTAATATTGACGAAGTAGTTCCAGAAATATGACGGTATACATCCACACACACACACATCCACACACACACACACACACACACACACACACACACACACACACACACACACCCATACAGACATTTCCTAAAATCACGTAATTCGAACTTCTAACATCTCAAAACATGTTTCTATAAAGATTTAGCGAAACCGAAAATTTTACTATTACAAAGCTTCCTCTAGGAGGAAGCAAAACTGAAGGGACTCTGCAGTGTGAAAAAAAATGAATTAAATAATCCAAAAATAAAACTTGTCGGAATAGACAATTATACGAATATGAGTATGGAAGAAGTCAAAATGGATATCAATGCTAGAAACATCAGTGATGTTCCAATGAAAGGCAAAATGCTGCATATGTACATCAGTAAATTCAGCAAACTAAGCACAGTGTTTATGGAAGTACCTGCAGAAATATATAAATATATACGAGAAAATAAAAATAGAGTTTACGTAGGTTATCAAAACTGTAGAGCCTACGATTTAATAAGCATTAGCCAGTGCAATAAGTGTGGCAGGTTTGAACACAGTGAATAAAAAATGCACAAATGAAACTATATGCTTGAAATGCACTGAAAACCATAAAACAAGTGACTGTACGAGTGAAACTATTAAGTGTCTAAACTGTGTTTTTAGTAACAAAATATATTCTACAAAACTAGAGATAAATCATACTGCATATGACTCTCACCTATGCTCTATTCTAAAGAAGAAAATTACAAAGTTTAATGACTTCACTGACTATCCGCTGAGCCCTTCCTTACCATCACAAGATACAATCTACAATAGTAGAAAATCTACTAGACAGCAGGTACCGACAGATGATAACAAGGGCGCAGTAGAACCAGGTTCGATGCAACCAGGTTCGATGCTACCACCTGGGAAACAAAGTATACCACAGCAAAAAAAAAAAAAAACAGACAAAGCTCAGAACCCGAGTGCTCTCACAAGAAACCAAGCAGCGATCCAGAAGCAGAAGCCACAACCTGATCTATACACTACTCCACCGGCATCAAACAAAGCAAAGAAAAACAAAGATAGATAAAATGGCAACATTTGAGTTCATAGATATGATCCAAAAAGATTCATTTCAAAATGAAAAAGCATGTAGTAGTATTGATAGCTTCAACGAAATAAGTAGTTTGTTAGTTAATTTCGCGGTGCTAGCAATCCCGACGTAAAGGCTGCAGTGGTGGAAAGATTTGATTTAATAGAACGTTGAAAAAACGAATGTTTAGTTATTTTACATATAAGAATACAAAACGTTATGTTGATGTATTAGTCGTAATACATCAACATAACGTTAGTAATAGTATACATTCGATGATAAAAATGAAATTCGCAGCCGTAACTCGAGAGAATGTAGAAAAAGCGAGAACAAATATGTTAAAAAAGTCTCAGGATAGACAGATTGAAAGAAAAAGTCTAAATACAAGGTGGATCAGTATGTGCGGATCAGTAGAGAGCGTCATGTCTTTGAAAAGGGCTATGAGAAAGGTTGGAGTAAGGAGATTTTTAAAATCTTTAAAGTGAAAAGACGTCAAAAGTTATTTTTTTATGAACTTTGCGATTTGTCGGCAGAAAAAATTGAAGGATTTTTTTATCCCGGAGAACTGAGTCGTGTACATAGTAAACGGTAAGGATCTGTTAAGAAAAATGAGGTAAGACAGAGGATTACAATAACCCAATACTTTTTATAACCCAAGAGAGCTATGTGTGAGATTTGTATAGTCTCGGCACCACTTGTAGTCATGTGACTCACACGCATACCGCGAGAGGGGATACTTACATATGTGTGTCCCCTCACACACTCGTCAGCGCGCTTACTCATTCTCGCGCGCTCTATACTATACATACTTGACAATATAGAGTACAGACAAATGTACTATATTCTCAATAGGATCTAAAAAAAGTATTTTGTAAGCTGGGTCGGTTATCCCGATAAATTTAAGTCTTGGATTCTTGTAAGTGAGTTAAAGAAGCTGTAAAAATGAATAAGTCAGAATTTTCGGTCGTGCTCCCGAGTAAGAGTAGTATGAAGATTTTTCCTGATAATACTACAACTAGTTTTTCTGTTCGATTACTTCGCACATAGAATTACAGGAAAAGTGGCAAGTTGGACTGTCGGAAATTCATATACCTTGTACTACACTTTATTTACGTCATAAAGACACACGTATATTACTTACAGAAGCAGAAGTTGTGGACTTTTGCTTCTGTAAGTTTTCTATCTATAACTATTCCAGTATGGCGTGTATCATTCCCTACAAGG
The DNA here is from genome assembly GCA_012977825.3 of Pteromalus puparum. Taxonomy (NCBI): domain Eukaryota; kingdom Metazoa; phylum Arthropoda; class Insecta; order Hymenoptera; family Pteromalidae; genus Pteromalus; species Pteromalus puparum. The sequence goes on from CM053168.1 coordinate 38,455,231, forward strand.
TTTGATCGATGCAATAAACGAAGGCTTTATGGAATATCACGGAAATCGAGAAGTCAAGAAACTAGTTCATGATGAGAAACAAGGCTACGTTATTTTAATAGAACACCCTAATCTTGCAAAAAAGGAAAGTATCCTTACAACAACTGTAAAACGTGTTCTTGGCTTTGAAAATGGTTTTGGAGTGATGCCGACCCAGTCCGAAAAAAACGAGTGTTGGCGATTTGAAGCTAATCAACCTGCTACTTTTGCTCATGCTACACCTGCTCAACTTTTTGTTTATTTAAATGTGTGTAAACCCTGTATTGGTGGCGACACACGCACGCCTGTGTATTGGTGGCGATACACGCGCGCCTTTATTAAGAATTGTTAATCACGAAGCAAAAGATTTTAAATGTGGTAGTACTATCCTAAATAGGTATTCTCCACTTAATTATATATCAGGTATGAATAACCGTTTTTAAATTATAGATATTGATATAAGGGATCTGTTTGGTAGCCAAATAGCATTCGAGTTTGAAACGGTGACCGCTACACTTCACTTAAGAAGAGAATTTTAAAATGAGTTATTACGATGCTTACTACAGCGCACATAGTAGTGGAGGGAGGTGCAGAGTACTAAGTATTTGAAAGGGCAGCGAGGACATAGTGTTGGATCTTTTTGAGCTGGTCTATTCCGATGAGCATTGCAATTTTTGGCAAAAGGTGCAAAAGCTCTTAGACAGAAAGCTCTGAGAGCTGGCATGAACGTGATCGACGATGTGACGGTAAATAATATGTCATTTAAGGATTTATTTTACAGTCGATAATCTGAATCAGGTATAATTCTAAAACGCGAGGCTAATGAAGGGGTCCAGATGTAAAGGGTTGCTTATGAAGCGTGTGGCACACTTGTGCGCCGTCGTTTGTACACGCAAGAGCTCTGGTAAAAAAAAGAAGCATGCCACCAAGAAAGGCAAGAAAAAAGTAGTGAAGCATTTGAATAGACGGAAAAATAAGAAAAAGAAAAGTAAGCCGACGGAAAGGAAACAAGTAAATAAAAACAAAACTTAAAAATCAAAAAAAACTAGTGCGCCTTACACAATGCAAAGCACATAAAATGCTCGCGCTTCGCGTTTTGCACATAAGGCATGACCGCTGACGCTTGCGCTTCGCACTCGCCATACCCTCCGACGCTCGCGCTTCGCGCTCTCTATGTCCTCCGACGCTCGTGCTACGCGCTTGCCATGCACACAGGTGGTCGCGCTGAGCGCTCGCTGTCTGACCTTTGTTATCTAATTATGAGTGAAAAAACATTAATTTTTCATATTTTTCGTATACCAAAATGTGTTGGACATGCATAGCTTGAAAGTTTTTAAATTATTTTAGTTTTTGACTCATTTCTTGTCAGTCCATCAAAGATGCTGCAATATAAAAAGATGCATAACTCTAACAATACTTTTACAAGAAATTTGAGTTTTTGCTTGGAGGTTATCTTTTGTTATTGTGACTACTCCTGAGCCCTGCTGCTGCTCCTGCTGATTCTACTGTTGTGCTGATATATTTTTCTTGTTAAATGATGACAAGGTGACTATTCACTATCACACAGATCCACAAAAATTAACGCTGTGTTCTTGTGTTCATCATTTTAAAAACAGATATTGATTGTGTTATCTGCAGTAAAATCAGTAACTATGTGATTGTGTGATCTGTTTATAGAGTTAAATCGGTGTTGTGATTCTGATGTCTCCTACTGATAGCTATCCGGCATTGGTAACAGAGAACCGACAATTCAGTATTTATCGTTGCCAATTTGACCATGCAAGCACTACCCTGGCGCTGATTCGAACTGTCTGGGTGGTGAAGCTTGGCGTTGCCAGCTACTTTAATACCCTCAAGGTATCTCTGGAACTGATTCACACTATCTAAGTAGTGCAGGCTGGAATTGCTGACTTCTGCTACTACATTAAGCTAAATTTACTCTGTTTGCGTTGGTGCTGATTGGCGTCTCTGGGTACTTCAACATTATCTGCTGGTGCTGCTTGGTGTTTTTGGCTGATTTAACAACCTTCAAGCTATATTCAAACTTTCTGGCTGTCCTGAAGGCGTTTCTAGTTGCTTGAACCACCTGAAATTGGCCATGGACCTGGATTCTTGCTTTCTGACAGTCCTGGTTAGCGTAGCTGGCTGCTTAAACCATGATGATCTTGGAGCTAGATTCATGCTTGGTGCAAGTATTGATTGATGTTCTTGGATACTTCAACCACTTTAATACGGCTCTGGAGATAGGTTTGTACTATTTGACATAGTAATATTCAAAAATTATAATGATTCGTACTGTATATTTAATTAATATTGAATCTTTAATAGATTTTAAATTAAAATACTTTATACATATTCTAAGTTTTCTAAATGAATATCTTTTATTGCTTACGGGTACCTTAACAGTGATTATTATTAATATACTGCTAGTTTTATATTTGTGAATATATACTATGTGAAAAAAGTGTGTAACATATTTTCCTGTATGTCTAGGTGTACGAGTAATTCTGCATTTTTTGACATCATCGTCTACTGCATTCACCTGAGTACAACTAAAGATATTGGTGTCGTTGGTATCTGAGCAATCAAAATCTGGGAGTTGGAAGAAAGCTCCATCAAGACTCCGGCAATACTGGTTACCACTATTGACGAATCAGTTTTTTCAACAGGTGAGATCACGATAATTAATAATAATTAATACTCACGAGTTGAGTAATTATTTGTTGATATGAGTTTTTAGTATGATTTTTTTTGTTTTTTAGTGTTTAAGTTATACTGCAACTGGAGAAATAATGGTCTGCTAGATAAGGAGCAGTAGGATCAAGGGCATTGGTCATATGCCTGATCATCGATAATACTGGATCTTCGTTAGTGTGAAACTTTCAGGTAAAATATTTTCTATATAATTTGAATGATCACATGTCATTGATATAATTTATATTTTTGCAGATGCACTGTTTATAAGATGCAGATAATAAAAAGCATAATGCCAAGCAGTTGCAGCAAGAAATTATATTTTGGAAAGTATATTATTATTTTGAAACAGAAGAATCTTATTGATTAGCGTAGCTAAGATTTACATAGCGCGTTTTAGTATCGAAAATCGTTTCTAAAGTTGTTGTATGTCAAAAAGTGCTTAAAAAATGTTTGCCACCGTAAAAAGTTGTATTTTGTAAATGTCTACAACTTTTACGTTTAACATTTTCATGTAAAACGTATATTCGCAAAGCTTAATGGCAAATAATTGGTTTTTTAGCTGTAAAAAATCAATTTTGAGCTGTAAACTCGACTTATAAGCATTTTCATGCTTTGACGTGAACGAGGTCCTTTATCTCGAAGGCCACTAAGTCTTGCAGGGTCCTTATTTTGGTATCCCCTCCTAGACCTTCTTTCACAGCTTGTCGGAGTTGCAACGTCTTTCCTTCCGCTGGGCGTTGGAGTTCCAGCAGGAAGTCTCCTGTTGCTGTCCTGCGTATTCTATTGATACTATCACTAAGCATCGCCAGGTTGAGCTCCGCTTTTATCTTCCTTAAGATGTCAGTATACAACGTGCCGTCTTTAGCCTTTATGACAAGGGCCTCTGGCCGGGTTGGTCTCGCCCGCGGTGGCTTGCGTTTCTTGCCGCCTTTTGGGTCTTCATTTGCGTCGCTGCCCTTTCCGGCTTCTTTTTCCATTTTCTTCTTGGCCTTCCTCGTTTCCACCTTTTGCCAGGCCATCGTTGTTCCTGACGGGGGTACTGGCACCTGTGGCGTATCGGAAGTTTTCGTTTCCTGTCGGTACTGCAACCTTTTTTTCTCATCCTTGTTGTTTTTCAGAGGAAATCTCCTATTCAGGTAACCGATCCTTTCTCTTCTTCGCACTGCTGAGTGTCAGAGGGCTCTGTGGCTGGACGCTCAGCAGTCTCAGCCTGGAAGTCGGATTGTTCTGCACCATCAATGCGAATAATTTTCTTCGTCTCTTCTGTTGCGCTACCAAGGCGTTTCATGTTCAGCTGCACCTTTCTCAGGTCTTCCTTCACGCCGTTGTGAAAGTTGTGTGCGGTAAAAGCAACTTTATACGCACGTTTAAGGTGTCCCTCGATCTTGTCCAGCAGCTTTTGTTCGGTATTTGTTGCTGCCTGGATTCTATTCCAGGTCTCAAGCAGTTTCGTGTCTTTACCTACATTGTAACACCCCACACCGCTCCGCAGAGTCATCAATAAAAAAACACTACAAAAAATTAAAGTCTCGCGACTTGTTTTTTAGAAAAAGCACGCAAAAATAAGCGTACTCTCCCACTCTTGCAAGAGATACGGGCCACAGCTGAGCAGCCAGCCAACAACAACAGCAGCGCCATCAGGCAATAGCGGCGGCAGCGGGACCTACGACGCGGCAGCAGCAGCAGCAAACACGATATAGATATACACAGCGGCAGCAGCGAGCACGTATATCTATATATACAGCGTAGCGAGCGGTGCGGCGTGCACAGTGTGAGAGTGGGAGCTACGACGCAGCAGCGGCGCGGCGCGCGCAGCTCCGTACGCTTGTGTGAATGGGTTTTGTACATAGGTGTGAATGTGAGTGTGATATTTTTATGTAAGCGTTTTTTCGGCGGTGCGATCCCCGCTCTCTCCGCAGCCTTTATAAGGACCCGCGCGGCCTAGAGCCAGTCACTAGCTCCAGCGCCAATAATCAATGACTTCCGACTAGTCCTCTCCACGAGCGATACCATTATTAGCCTTTGTAAGATAATTAAATCTAGCTCCAGCGGCATTATCAGGCACTGTCTTCAAGGCAACCCTACGCCTTGTCGTAAAACAGACTGCTCCAGCGCACTTATCCAGCGCCCTAGTCCTTCCACGAGCAACCATACAGCCTGGTATAAATTACCTCGCCTCCAGCACCTTAAGCGAGGCTAGTCCTCCAAGAGCACCTATTTACGCCACTTGCGTAGATAACGCTTAGTATTTTCTCCCTTTGAGCGACTTATACAATTTTCTCGTCAAGCAAAGATATCGCCAAGTTAGCGTATCAGTCTTGGACTTAGACAAATTTCGTCCTTCACAAGACTTAGCAGTCGGAATATTCTTATATTTGTTAAGTATCTCGTCAGGGACCAGTCGCATTTACGCATTCTGCTTTCGCTACTATAGACCAATTCGTTTTATTACCACACACTTGTAACTTTCGAATCGACCGCAAAGTTAGCGTCATACTACCTTAAACATATCCTATGTCAAATCCGACCTTCGATCACCGATATATTTATTATCTTATATCTATTCTATACGTTTGTAAAAATCAAAAAGAGAGATATTTATTTAATTTTGTGATAGAAAATATATGCAACATTACACGCAATATTTTCGCATTGAATATCTTATTGAATATATTTATTTTTGTTAAAATGAACTAAAGTTTATTATTGTGATGAATACACTCCACTACCTCGTATCCCGGACCTGTAATATATTTATTATTATATTTATTTAATTTATTAATGATATTTAAAATCATAATAAAATCACTTTATTTGGCCTGCCGTCACAATTACGACGCAGAGCAGTAAATGTGCACGACTTTTAGAAATAAAAATCAATAACTTTTATTTCAATAGAAGCGCCCAGGACCAAGAAAAGTCGTGACCGTTTCAACATCACCTGGTATGTTGCTATTTTCTGCAACCTGCTGTTTGCCTATCAGTGCATTCTTCTCAACCCGATAATCAGCAGCACTTGCGGCGCTGCATATACTGGTGTTGCTGCTATTTTTGTGGAGTGCGAGCCCACCATCTTGCGATCTTGGCACCTGTAGTGTGCACACTTCCAGATTCTCCTTTGTCTCCTCTTCAAGTTCGTTCTTCTTCTCCATGTTTTAAACAGTGTTCTTCACCCCGGTATGTGTCCAACCACCTACACCCCCCCCCCCCNGGCCCCAGTACCTGACCGAAAGCGGTACCAGACTGGGTACATCATTCCAGGGTATAGCGCGCGCTGTCGCACTAGTCCACCTCTGCTTTCTCAAGCCTTCCACGCCGAACCAATGTAATTGGCTCTCTGGAGAGTTTCTGGCAGACTTCACACGACAGTACACACTCGCTCAGGCCAATTGACTGGTACTAGCTAGGTAACTAGCCTCCCATCTTGCCATCAGCAAAAGCCAAAGATGGTTCAGGTAACTTCGGCGCGCAACCTCGGATCGCCTCCCCATCCAGGATTTTCTTTTGGCAGCTCACGGGTCGCACCGCACGGCAAACATGGCGGCCTGTTGGTCAACAAAGCATATTTTATTTCTGCTCTACCCCTCGACACGTTAACGGGGAATCCACGTGCCGATGGGCATTTCCCTATCCGCCACCCGGGGGACGCGCCACATACGCGGCTCCCCGCGCGGATTTTTCTGCAATCAATCGAAAAGTGAATAAAAATGAGTTTTGTTGCGCCTTGATTACGGGCGTTAAAAAGCCTTATTGCACTTGCGATTTTGAGAAAAGGTAGATATTTTATGTGATTTGGCTAAGTTCATTGCGCAGCTTTGAAACCCCCATGGTTCTTAAGATATCGAGGTTTGAATTTTTTTTAAATTTTTTGATTTCTTATATCGCTGAAACAATGCAGTCAAATGCTTCAAAATTTTATTTGGTGATTTAGCATAAACAAAGTCATCTGCTGTTGAAATTTTTAACGATTTTGTTAAGCAGTTCTCAAGTAAAGAGCTGAAATGTAAAAACAGATTTGTTCAAAAGTCAGGATGATCTGCTCCTCCAAGAACTAGCAGAAAAATGCTGATAAGATAAAAATCCATCATAATCCAATATCTGCACGATGTCGTTCCTTGGACAGCTTAAGGAGGTTCATCTGATAGGATGCCTAGAACTGAAGTAAGTCTACGGTAAGTGAAAAAATGGAAATTGTGAATTTTGGCCTTTGGAGACATGTTACACCTGGCATTTGGTACATATAAAAATTGTTTCTTGTTGTTGAGACTTTAACGTGCTCGGACCATGCATGCTTGGGGAGAAATAATGTGTACACAGGATTTCACATAAAACACTATTTATTGATAACACCTCAAGCTAATCATCCATTGATGATACGACGTAGTCAAGCTATTATATGAGAATATAATTAGTATAACAAAAGTAATCGAGCAGACAAGCTAAAACGCGTGTTGATCGCTCGAGTCGCACAGCTACGTCGGCGGTGACCGTCTCGCGGCATAGAGAGGGGAAAGCTGAGTCGCGTAGCTCTGCGTTGGGCCTGCCGTCTCTAGCAAGCAGACATCTGCTCGCTTATATCCAACACTTGTTATCTATAGTTTTTTTAAGTTCATATGTTAATATAAAAGTACAATAAAATCCGATTTTTCATTTTTTGTCAATTTAAGTTGGTTAGGTCCCCTCAAGTTAGATATTTTTAATTAAGTTAGATATTTTTAATTAAGTTAGATATTTTTAATTAAGTAAGATATTTTTGATTAATGAAATGTCTTTCTTACATCATTCAAGTTGTGAGTGTCTAAAATCGGAGCTCGTTTTATTCTCACTACCGATGACACAAACTACCATAGAGCCATCATCATGTGTGGAGTACAAGCCTGTTTCATCGCTTTCCGATCAAGCAATTTTTAGTCGCCGTTGCAGGCGAAGAGTATTATATAGATCTGGCTCATACTGTGTTAAAAGTGAACGTGCAGTTAACACCATACAAAGCAGACAAGGGTGCGAGTGTGGCATCTGTAAACAATTTTCTACACTCCATATTTAGTCAGGTGGATGTCTTTTTCAATCAAAAACTTGTGACGCCGTCTAACACGTTATATCCGTACAGGGCATATATCAAGACTCTACTGAATTCTGGACCAGATGCGAAAACTTCGCATCTTTCAACATCATTATGGTATTCGGATATACCGGGAAAACTGGACGACAAACCTGCTGCTGCTTGTACGAAGAAAGGCCTTATAAACCGTCAAAAATTTTAAAGTGCTGGAAAAGTAGTGGATCTACTGAGACATTTATATATTGATGTATGCAATCAGGATAGATTTCTTTTGAGCGGAGTTGAACAAAAACTTTATCAACAACAACTGCAAAGTGCCTTCTTACACGTGTAGGAGTAAAATTATTTGTTATGCATAGCGGAATTCTCGGTGATTGTTTAGACAACGTCATTCTGGGACAATTACCAAAGACACTTATCATAGGATTTGTTAATAATAAAGCATTCAATGGTAATAGAACACTAAATCCTTTCAATTTTCAAAATTTTGATATTCATTATTTATCACTTTATATCGACGGTACGCAGGTGCCACACAAGCCTTTACAGCCAAGATTTTCAGCAGCTTCGCCGCTGTACGTTGACTGTTATTGCACGCTTTATTCTTGTACTGGAATACACTTTTTGAATAAAGGTAACGATATAGATCGATCGGACTATCCTGATGGATTTTGCTTATTCGCGTTTGATCTTACGCCCGACATGTCTGCACACTGCGGTACATATTGGTCATTAGTTCGTAATGGAAATGTAAGAATCAAAGTTCGCTTTAAAAATCCATTGGAAAACACTGTGAATTGTATCGATTATGCAGAATTTGACACCATTTTAGAAATCGACTCTTCATGACAAATTATTTTAGTTTATAATTCATAAGTTTTTGAAGGATGTACCACAAGGCACTGTGCAAAGGTAGAGTCGAACAGTAGTAGTGGTCGTTGTGGTGGTGGGACTGGTTTTTCGAAAGGGTGTGCGTCAAATCTAAAAAGAGGAGATGGATGAGTATCAAGGGGCGCGGTAGCGCCCCGATAGCAAGTATAAGTTTTATACACTGTGCCGTCGGGAGCACCGCGACCCTATTATACTTTGAATTTGCTAGATAACCTATACATGTTTTACGAATCTTTCTATTATATCGTTTCATCCGATATTAATGCTCATGTATGAGTATTCTATCTCAAAGATTTTAATTATATCTTTCCAATTACCGTAGTATTTTGCTGACAAAATTTCTCCTTCAGCAAATTAATTAAGATTGAAAATTAATTTGTGATTTTTCTTTATTTTTTCGCCTCCCCGATTCTCTTTTTTTCAGGCTCAGTCGCTTTCAACAATACTGAGATTGTTGGTTATGGGAGGTTAGAAGCGCATATAAATTCACATACTAAAAATAACTATTTACTTATATTTATACGAAAAGCAAACTTAAATAAAAGACCTCAAACGAGTTATCCACTGGACCGCCGCTGCGTCGACGCTGCAGAGAGCCGATATTATATAACCTACCTATAAAAGATCGACAGAGAGCGGTGCTCGCCAAGTGCACAGAGCAGACGGAGCGGAGCATGCTTCAAGTACTTATACCTAAGTACAGTCTGACGAATCGGATCGCTGTGTTGCAGTAGAGAGCCGAGCATACGGAGCAGACGGAGTGCATCCACGAGTTAGCCAGATCCATATATAACTATCAAAGGCTCTACGTGCCTACATAGAGTGTGTAGAACGTAGGTACGTAGAACCTGTGATCCTTTATAGTAATCAGCCATGCTCTCTTGGCTGTTAACCTTATGGTCCAGCCGCACTATAGTTTGCTGAAATTCCCCAGGTGCACCTAACCTTTCCCCGGAAACGTACTAGGCAAACGGCAGTGTTAACGAAAGTACAGATCGTTTTGCAGCTCAAGTGTTAGTGTCAACGTCATTTAGGACCACGAGGTTATTATATACGTGCATGTGCGCCAGTGCGTGGACTGTGGTGTGAGTTCAGGACTAGTAGACACGAACAACTTTGCATTCTGTTGTCTGTCTGGCTACTGCTCTGAAGTAGATTTGCGTTTCTTCAGGACGACTCAAGCACCAGCATGGATCACCAGTGCAGATACAGACACGACATGTGAACGTTTGAGAGAGTATGGACACATCAGCGTGCTGAATCAGGGATTATCCATCATCCTGGGACCCTTGGCTCATGCACGTCGATGGACTGAAGAGGGGGCACCGACCAATTACTCTATAAAACATGCTGGCCTGCGGCACTAACAGCGAGATCAACAGCGTGATCGGCGGACACCCCAGCTCGGCTTCAACTTCATCGAGCTCTCACCGCTTGTATACCCCGGTCTTCTTTTTCCATAACCTCATTTGCTTATTCCTCCGAAACGTGTGGAAGGCGGCAAGGTCTAATTTATTAATCTTCGATGCCGCCTCGATCATAGTGAACCTGAACTCGGTTATATACCTCACATGTCATTGATGTAGCCGAATTCGCCGTAGCCGCTTTGACGGACAGCAAGCAATACTTCGACTTCGCACTCAAGACCGAACAACAGCAATATAGCGGCTCCTGATGGGCAGCGCGTTAGACAACAAGCCCGAGAATGAGACCCGAAGACTACGAGGGATCTTCTTCTTCTCCCACAACTCAAGAACGAATTCGAGAAATGCGACTATAGCAAGGATCTCAGCGAGTTCGAGGACGAGGAAAATGATGAGGACGGCGAGTACGATAAGCGAAAACTTGCGTGGATCGTTGCAGACACGACGTGTGAATTTCGTATGAAGATGTAGAATATCCACACAAGTCCGCTGGATCAGAAACCAGTGCAGGATCACCCGCTATAACAAAGATGGACTTAGATACTGAACATCGACAAATCGCACAATCAGAAAATACTGGACAGCGATGTAAGATTGAGACCGATAGTGAGTTCGGTGGGCACATTAAGCTCGTCTTCAACTTCACGAGCTCTCTCCACTTGTCCTCTAAGACGAACCCGTCGGTGGCAAGGACGGCCTCCGTGGCTGGTCGTTCGACTTTTATACCAGAGGCTCCTTAACGGCAACTAGATACGTCCAACTCCAAGACCTCATACGTTCAATTATTCCTCTGGAGTCAAAAATAAATTACGTGATCTTCCTTCTTCCGTTAAAGCTGTTTCAACCTCGGCATAGAAGTCATTGTGACGAGGAAATGAAGCGATTTTTAGGGTCTTAATCGAAAGTTATAGCAAAATTTTCTACGTAATTCCACACTGGGCGCATCTCTCCTATCGCCGCATCTTACGAAGACTAGGATAACTCAGATTTCTAACAAAGAGTAGTGCAACTCTATATTTTACCGTTTGCCTTACAACAATGACTTTACTAACAAAAAGAGCAAAAAATTTGAGTTGTGCAAGTCTTTGTAGGAAATCAGAATTGTGCTAGTTTTCGTAAAAAGTGACAATATTAAGTAACATCCTCTTAAGAGATTTTTTGGGTCAAAAAAATTTCTTTATAACAACAACAAGTAAAAAACTTCTTTATAAGTTTTTTAAAAAAAATTTCTTTATAAGTTTATTTCAAACTCATTAAAAGGTTATGAAATCAGTTAAGGTGGAACTCTACTGATTTTTAATTTTTCTTACCTTTTGCCCCATCCATTGTCAGATTTTAGGGGTTTTATTGTGGTGATAAAAGGAGGTTACATAGCAATTTTGGGCCATTTTTATACACATATACTCAAGTTATGATATAAAAACCAAAAATAATCATTAAAATTAAAGGTTTTTCAAAAAGTTGCTTGCGCACAGGGCTTCGACTAAATTAATCCAAAGAATTTGAACATTTTGACCCGTACTTAACAAAAGTTAATATTTTTTATTACGGGAACTCTCATAGTTCATCTGTAATAAATCAAGAATTTATTAAACAACTAAATCTATGAAAAAACCCTATAATTTACTAATATTTATAATAAAACAAATTTTTCTAAAACAGATACCTTAACTTAAAATACTAAGTTTTGTTCCAAATGTTCTAAAGAATACGCTTAAAAATTTTCAAAAGGATTAATAGAAATGCCTTGCGCAAGGAACTTTTTAAAGTCAAACGAACAAGTTACGAGAAAAACGCGTTTAAAGTTTTATTTTTGTATGCTATCTAATGTAAAATATTTTACTCAACTGCCCATAACATTGGTATAACTTTAAGTTTTTACATCGGGTTGGTTTCGAAATCTTCATAAAACTATAAGCAACTAAAATATATAATAAACATTTTTTCGAGTTTTTGACCAAAAATCAGTGGAGTTCCCCCTTAAAAAAAAATACATTTTACAAGGTAAAATGTTGGCAACTATAAGTTTTGTGTCCATCGCTCACCAATTTGTATCTTAGTATTATAATTATGATTTCTCTTCTAAAAAGTCATGAAATCCTTTAAGAAATTGTCTAATTTTTATAGCTTACAAATGTTTTTCTGTATTTTTATCAATATACGCTAATGAATGTAGTGAAATCAGTTTTAAAAATGTCAAGTGTTAAAAATCAGCACACTGACAAAAATCATTACTTACTCCAAGAAGAATCAATCTTACTATAACTTCAAGATGAAAATCCGCTTTGTGTTTCATGATTCTCCCACAATAAATCTGAATTTTCTAAAACTAATCCGAATCATTTCGTGCAAAGAAATTAGCAAAATCGTAAATATAACAAATTCAAGTAAATTCCTCCTAAGTATATAAAAGAATCATTAATACAAAGCGGATTTTCATCTTGAAGCTATTGTGAGACTAATTCTGCTTGGAGTAAGAAATGATTTTTGTCAGTGCAGGTAAGCTAGAATCTGCTGACTAGTTTATAAAAAATAAGATGGTTGTACTTTTCAAAATTATTCTTTTAATGCTTACTTGCCGTCCCCTTGTCTCATAGTCTATAGATGAAACACTGGAATTATTACTTTCAAGGTGTGAATCTGTTAAATGATATTGATTAAAATCACAACATTTTTTATTATAATCTAAGGAGCTTTACTATCTGCTACCTGTTATCAACACGGTTTGGAGTGGTACGATGGAGAACCACCATTCGAAGGCTTGTATTTATCTTTACGTTCTTCTCTATTACGAAGTAAGTCTACTAGAACCTGTTTTGGGTCGAAATATTGTTAATCTTAATGAGTACTATTGCCCGTCCTTTAAAACCTTGCCGCAAATAAACGATGACTTTTGTGCATACCACGATAGAAAAGCGGATCATTATACTTGTGCATTAACGAACGCAAATAAGTTACGCATATGGTTAAGAAAAACGCTCTACAGTTACAATGATATAGCACGATATGATTGTAAGAAAAAGAAGAATATTCAAAAGAAACCAGATGTATAAAACCTCATAAAACAAAAAGTATTGCTTTCCTTATTTTCAATTTTATCGTCATTATTGTATATAAATTGAAGTATAATTTTCAAAAGATTAATAAATTTTGGTTTATAACTGTGATTTTTACAGCAACTTTAAAAAATTGACGTTTTTTATCGTTCTTTCAATCTCACGGCTTTGTTATTGAAAATTTCGAAATAGGACCACCACAATTTTGTAGCTATTTTTATTACAAATAAATCATATACAAAGCATTTTTTTGTACGCAGTCACTCTGCTGAGTTATTAAAAAAATACGTTAAAAAACGCGGATTTTTCAATTAAATTGTTAATAACTCCTTTTCCTGCTAAAATTTGTTGGCAGCATTTTAAAGTGTTATTGTACTTGTCTTTTGAAGTAGGCCTGCATAGTTATTTCTAAGGTATCAAGAAAATACCACTTTACTCACTTTCTGGCCTCTGCCGACTGGACTATAAAAACAAATTGCACGTCAAACGCTTTATAGCGTTTTGCGCAAAACATATAATTTTTGTAAAGCTGATTTTTTGCAAATTACTAAATTCGAAAAATTAGGGTTTTTGGAAAACACGAATGAACGTATCCCGCAAAAATTACAAATTCTACCCAAACAAGTTTTGTGCATACACGATAAACATACTGATTGGGCAACACACAAATTTACTTCGTGGAAAAAAATTAACTCTACGTTAAATTCCGCATCTCGGATTGTCTCGAATTCGTAAAATACAAATCGAATACCCGGATGCCAATTATTCGTTTTGTTTCGCGCTTCCTTCACCAGATCTATCTGAAGGAAACAGAAAGCATTTTTGTCGTGTGTTGATCTGCAATTTATGCAGTACAAAACACGACAATCATGCTTTCCATTATTCGAATCATACACGCTATCGCAATGCTCGCACGCTTTGATCGTGTTACAAATTTTATGTTTCGCTCTCGCACTTTTGATCTTGATATACAAACCTTTAGTTTTATGGTTCGTATAGCAAGTTCAGTTTTTAAACGAACGCTGGAAATCATCACATTTCATAACTTTTCTAGTTCCGCACGTGGAAGAAGTATTACATGCATCGCAAATATGACTACACTTTTGGGTTGGGGGTTTACTGTACGCAAAGTTACACGCCTCGCAATAGTATAATTTGGTTTTTATTTTAATATCTTTTTCACGAAACAAAGAACGGCCATCGTATAAAGGTAGGACACCGTCACCTATGTAACTATATTTATAAATAACTATAACCGTTCTTTTTTTAAGAAACTAATCTTGCAACAAAATAAATTGATTGAAACCGCAACCGACATCAGGAATGATCGTTTGGGCGTTTTGTAATAGTTCTAAACTTTTTTTTTGATAATTATTGGAATCAGGAGTTCGTCTTTTTCCCACTCTACTTTTGACGCGCACTTAGTCTTTTTTAAGCATACAAACCCGCAAACTATTGCACGTGTCAAACAATATATATAGTTATTCTTTATGGATAATATTGATTGACGTCTTACCGCGTCTACTACTACGTTTTCGTTCGCTCGATCTTGGGACATTTCAATGTTTACTACGGAAACTCTTAATGAATCATTAATTATAAAATTCTCATTACTTTATACAATACCACCCATCTCGCCCAACAAATCATTATAAACTAAGTCCCTAATGTACCTAACAGGAAACCACCCGTCTCCTTGCGAAAACCTATAACTACTTAAAGTTATCCCTATTTTATCGTTTTCATTACGCCAGTTCACTATATATCTATATATTTCAAAGAAACTTAAACGACAATATGACATGGGATTAGTTATCCGCCTATTTAAAATAAAGCCAAAAGTTATTTCGCGCAACGCTGCTCTAAAGTTGCGGAGAACCCGTTCCCCCTCGCTCACTACCCTAACTCGTTCAAATCGTATACTGCCATCGCCACCGATGTGTACTGCGTCGTTGAAACCGTTATCATTAGGGATGTGCAAGTCAAACTCAAACTTTTGTTGTTTTAATTGCAAAATAAGTGTGGGATGATAAAAATCTACTTAAACACCGTAAATGTCGAGGTTTTATACATATATCCAAATATAGTATGATTTTTTGCTTCCTTCCTAACGAAGCCTTGTAATAGTAATTCTTTGAGTTTCTGTAAAAACATGTAGGAAGTGTGTTTTGAAGCATTTTTAGTCGAAAAATAGTGTTTTTAGAAAATGTCCGTATGGATGTGTGTGTGTGTGTGTGGTGTGTGTGTGTGTGTTCGTTCATCGACATCTGTATCTCAGCTTCTACTCAGTGAATTTTAATCCACCAACTCCCATTTTCTGCGTTTTTACTATAGCATGATGGGGAAATAATCCGTTTTACATTTTATAGGCTTGTTTTTTTTATAGCGATTTTTTAGTTTTGAGATTTCAGTTTTTTCCAATAAAGTTATTGAAAAAGTTAATAAAAGTAAATTGCTTAATATGCACATGAAAGATAATAAAATTACCTATCTTTTTACCGCGAATTTATATTATCTTTCGTCGTTATTTTATTATACACCATAAAGTGCAATTTTTTGAAACCGTTATAACTCGGAAACTAAATGTCGAACATTTCTAAAAAATATATATGATTATTAAAGGAAATTAGAACTATATACTACTTTAATTTTAAGTAAGTTCATCGGAAGAAAACATCAAAAACTGAAAAAAGTCGTTTTTCTATGGCATGCGATAACTGAAGTAAAAAGGCATTAATCAAGTTCAAATTTTGGATTCAGTTAGCATTATATAGTACTTCGATCCCTTTCTTTGGGTTGTTTACCAGTTAGTTTCGAAGATATGAGAGAGGAAGAGAGAGAGAGAGAGAGAGAGAGAGAGCTTTAATTATATATATGTAATTGATTCAAAATAATTGTATCCATCAAACAAAAAAAAATTGATAGATTTATATATGAAGTAAAAACAATTATGATATTAAGCAATACATAATGTTTAAGGAAGCTACGTGCCAAAGAATTGGCAGCGGTTTTTCTTGTTTCGTAACCGTGATATGTTCCTTTAAGCTTCGAGTACTTTTTCGTTCATTTTTGAGTTTTTGCCTGAAAAATTACTGGCTTGGTTATTTGGAACTGATATTTCAACCTATCAGCATGTTTTCGCTTCTGAATCGATAGGGGACCTAACCATCTTAAATTGTCAAAACATGAAAAATCGGATTTATTTTTATATTAACATTAAATTGTTTAAAAATGTATTAAACAAACATATGATCTTAAAAAAACTATAGAGAACAAGAAACAATTTTTATATGTACCAAATACCAGGTGCAACATGTCTCCGAAGGCCAAAATTTACAATTTCCATTTTGTTCACTCACCGCAGACTTACTTCAGTTCTAGGCATCGAAGAGCACTAAAACTTTACAAACATGTTTAATATACACATAGTTCTGTTATGAGTGTAGGGATTTGTAAGTAAATTAAATCTTAAAAAGATATCTTCAATTTAAACAAAATATTTGTCATTTTTAACATTTTTCAACAAATATTTTGTTTAAATTGAAGATAACTTTTTAAGATTTAATTTACTTACAAATTTACAGTATTTGGGCCCATTTGTTGTAACAAATGCCTCATATGCAATCAGTTGAATTAACCCGCTTATCAGATCTTCAACAGACACGAACAGGGATTTAAAAAATTGTCTCATGGAGAGAACATAAGGGTTCTCTAACATAGCAGCAGCAGCACTTTCTTCTATTCGTTGACTACGTTTCCCGCAACACTGCTGCAGCTGCTGCGGCTGTTGGTCCTGCTGCTGCTGCGACTGTTGTTCCTGCTGCAGCTGCGGCTGTTGCTCATGCTGTAATTCATTCAATAAGTTGTCACTAAGAACCAGAGGTATCTGTCGAATAGTCCGAAATTCACTGGAGTCGAAATATCAATATGAGCATCAGTGATTTCTACGATCAACGACAATGTCGCAGCATGGCTCGCGATGTCAATCATGGGTGGCGAAGGTGGCGGAGTCCTGAAGTCGGCGTTTGGCAGCGCAATGTTGATCACGGGCGGCGGAGTTGGCGGAGTCTTCAAGTTTGACAGGTCGATCACTGGGGGGGGGGGGAGGTGATGCTGTAATAAGTACATACAAATTATCAATTAATTATTAATCATATTAATTTTTAAATTATTCAGAAAAATACTTAGTAATATCGAAATTGAACCTGTTATCTGGTCCCATGATCGCATCGATTCGGCTTTCAAAGGTGAAGCCCTGTGGTTCATTGTCCAACAGAATCAGCTGAGCTTCAAAGGAAGTTGGCTCGCGTACACACACTAAAATAATTTTAAATTATTATTATTACTATCATTGATTTTTTATTTTAAATTATTATTTAAATAAGAGTAGACTTACGTAGTGCCAGATAGCGATGGTACAACTCCAGAAGAAGACCCTTTTCCGGTGTGTTTTAAAACTCTGTTTTTACACACATTACCGGCTAGCAGTGTAGCCGTTTTATTAGTAAAAATATACCTAAGTGAGTTCGCAATCTCACGAGTCGTCGCTAATTGTAGCACTTTTTAAAACATTTTTAACACGCCCTCTTCATTATCCTTCTTTATTTCAGTACGCCACGACCACTTTAAATTATTTTTAACGACATTGTTAGTTGTAATAACTATACACACTATACGAAACACCACTTTGCGCAGAGTTGAAAGAGCCTCAGAAGACATTTTTGGAAGATTATTTTCGACGAAAGCATCAAGGAAAACGGAGAAATCTCTCAACGCTTTTCCGCACACAGGTGTCTAAGATTTTTCGTACACGCCCTTTACGCACCACCACCTCCTCAAGCAGCAGCAGCAGTATCACCTTAGCTACTTTCCTCCCATCACGTTAACGTGTCGGTGAAAATGTCACTCTGTTTTAGAGAGGATGATTTTTTTAAATAGGATTAGTGTGCCACTACGGTGCCTCATTGAACCCTCCTCTCCAGCGCCTCAAAACTCGTCTCGGAGAAGCATCTCCTCCTCTCGCAGCATTCTCCCACGCAGAATCTCCCCACGCAGCATACACCCACGCATCTTTAGAGGATCGACACCTATCGAGCCCTATAAGTTTCCACAGCGGAAAAAAGGGCTTACTTGACCGTAATCTAACGAGCAGTAATCATCAGATCTTAAAAGTGTCCTGTAATTAATTTTTCGTGCTCACGAGAATTTACAGTCATTGTTAAAATCGTTGACAAGCTTTTACGGGAAGTAATCTCGACATCTCGCTGTCATAAAACTACCCCCAGCAGCCGTCTAGAAGCAGCGAATGCTTTTTGCTCGCGGTTTTCAGTCACTGAAAACGCCTGGGAAAACTCCAGAGCGACGAGGAGGCTCTTCCTCCGTAAGATAAGGCATTTTCGCGATTACTAATCGGAAAAAACCTCGGGCTGCCGTCTCGATGCAGCAGGTGCTTTTTGATGGCGGTTTTCAGCCTCTGAAACGCTTGAAAAAGCTCCAGAGTGACGAGGAGGCTCCTTCTCCATTAGATAATAATTTTTTCCGTTGACTAGTCAGAAATTACCTCCAGCGCCGTCTCGAAGTAGCAGGTGCTTTTTGATCGCGGTTTTCAGCCTCTGAAAACGCTTGAAAAAGCTCCAGAGCGACGAGGAGGCTCCTTCTCCATAAGATTAAGCTTCTTCGCGATTACTAGTCGGAAATTACCTCCAGCAGCCGTCTATAAGCAGCAGGTGCTTTTTGCTCGCGCTTTTCAGCCTCTGGAAAGGCCTGGGGAAGCTCTAGAGCGACGACGAGGCTCTTCCTTCGTAAGATAAGGCTTTTTCGCGATTACTACTCGGCTTCGCCTCGGGAAACAACGGCGCGCGGGGCTGGCAACTAAACTGAGGTTAGGGAGTACAAACGGAGCACATTCGTTCCTTCTCGGCGGGGATCGAGTACGAACTTTATGGAAGTGTGTGGTGAAAAATACTATATGCCCCACGGGAGTAAGTTGGGCAAAGATACGCCCTGCGTGATACCGCCCTCGCTCCGCTCGGGCGGCAACACCACGCAGGGCGTACTTTGCCTACTTTACTCCCTAGGTGCATAATGTACTATTTTAAAACTTATCTAAAATTTTGTTCATAGTTGACTCATTTTTTTCAAAATGTTTTATTGCGTCTATTTAGCAATAATCACAAAAGTAAAAGTGGTTCTTAAAGCGGTTTCCAAGATACGTCGTTTTTGAAGCGGATCCCAAGATACGTCGTTTTCGGAGCGGATTCCGAGATACGTTGTCATCGAAGCGGATCGCGGGATACGTCGTTCTCGAAGCGGGCTCCGAGACTCGTCGTTATTCCTCTTAGGAGTCGATATACTCGTGAGAAACTCGTATATTTTTAGCTGTTATTTTCGAGGTTATTTTCAATAAGTCACATAAAAAATTTAATCATCGCTATACACTTTTTACTATAACGAAAATAACAGCTAAAAATAAACGAATTTTTGACAGAAAAGAAAATGCTATGTTTCACGTTTTACTATAAACTTTACTATTACCGTAGTATTATAAATCAAATAAATAACACATGGTTGTTTATTCTTTTCACGTAAGATAGCAAAGCCCTTGAGTACTTACAGATTTCATGGACGCGATGGTATTTGAAGTTGTGCTGACCGTCTTCCTTCATCACACGTTGGCACGTAGAGTACGACGTCCCGACGAATCGGGCGGTCTGCCGTAAGCTCGTCGTAGGGTCCTCGGCAAAGCAATCCAAAATTGCTTCGTCATGCTCGGCTCTCGCACCCCTTCGACGACCTCCATCAGGATTTCGCACTTGTACACTGCCCGTTTCAGCCAGACGTTGATAAACGCGTACAAATGTACCTGCGTTTGGATGTCGGCGATTTGGGAATCGTCGCTGATATTCAGCAGCTGCTGCATGGCCCACTTGATTGCACGCACCGTACACTATGAGCATATCAGCATAATCTTGGTTGGTATAATGTTACGAACGAGGATGAGAACGAGTCGGAAAGCGAAAAAGAGTAGACGACGGGACTCGAACTCACGGACCCGAGGTTGCGAAGCCTGTGCTCTAACCACTGAGCTAACGTCTACGATGCATTCCGATGCGCTGCATCGTAGTACGGCTCAGCTGCTCGACTCTTATCGCTGACTCGTCTCGCGGCTCGCGTTGCAGACGTTGCGTCTGTGACAATAACCAGCATTGCGTGGTCGCGGACCTCCTTCAGCCATATCACGATGTGCACAGACAGAATTAACTAACGATAAGTTATCGAAAACCTTTTATGTTTCGGAGGACGAGCCTGTACAACTCTGGAGCTTTTTTCAAGTTAGAAAAATTTATTTTTATGCACGACATTATAGCTCTAGCGGCGTCTCATAGTGTGCCAGGCCGTTAGTCGCTCTGGATCTTTTTGATCTAGAAAAATACATTTCTGCGCGAAGAATTACCTTTAGTGGTGTCTTACAGAAGCCGACAACTCTTTCGATACTGTTGCTCCAGTATCCAGTCGACTAGAAATCGAAAAAAATCCTTACATCTCAAAGGAGAAGCCTTCTCGTCGCTCTGCAGCTTTTCTATTCAAAGCCAATTGATCGCGAGAAAAAAAGCGCCGGCTGCTTCGAGACGGTTGCTCGAGATTTTAATCGTGTAGTAATCGCAAAAAAACGTATCTTATCGAGGAAAAGCCTCCTTGTCGTTCTGGAGATTCTTCAGGCATTTTCAGAGGCTGTTAACCGCGAGCACAAAGCGCCCGCTGCTTCGAGACGGCGGCTCCAGGTATTTGCCGAATAATAATCGCAAAACAGCCTTACCTTGTGGAGGAAAAGCCTCGTCGCCGGTCTGGAGCTTTTTCAGGCATTTTCAGAGGCTGAAAACCGCGATCAAATAGCGCCTGCTGCTTCGAGACGGCTGCTCGAGGTTTAAATCGTGTAGTAATCGCAAAAAAGCCGTATCATATCGAGGAAAGCCTCCTGGTCGCTCTGGATCTTTTCCTGGGGTTTTGAGGGGCAGTTAAAAACGCCGGCTATTTCGAGACTAAAAATAAATTTCGTGATTCTGCGACCTACGTGACAGTTAATTTTTCTTTATTGAATATCGCCACATTGACAATTTTTAGGTCCAAACTAGTAGACGGTTTCAAAATAACAATTTATTTATTGATATTTATATTATAAGTACTAGTTTAATGCTTCTTGGGAAGAATTTAAGTCAAAGAAAATGAAAAATCAACGTAAATTACATTCCCCGAAGCATGCGCAGAAGTCCAGAGTTTCCGGAGTAACCGCCCTACTTCATGGGATTGCTGTGATTCCCGAAAACCCAAAACGAATAGTCTCGCGATCATGCTAGATATGCCTTAGGATAGCTGATGGAACTGCTTACTTTCGCGGCTCAATTCTTTACCTCTGATATTGGAGATCAGTGTGAACATTAAAGTCGCGTTATTTTGAATTCATGAAAAGTGGACTTAGGCGGTTTTCCGGGAAGCCGTAGATATAATGTAAAACGTTCGAGATAGACAATTGAAGGTTAGTCTCTGATTTCGCGTTGTGGACATACATTCGCAAAATTATCCTTGTGACGTCGTTTAACCCCATTTTTGGAGTCGCATATTCTCATCGAATGAGAAAAAGTGGTTTACGTTAAAATGCCGAAGTCAGTTTGTTATCGCTTTTTAGACAATCCAATAAAATATCAGAAGCTTATATAAAATATCAGCTCTTTGAAAAACCACTATAAAGCTTTGGAAAAATCGAAAATTTTATCAATTCCTGAAAAATGTGAAGGGTACAAGATTGTAAAGGTTCGTATAATTGCTGACAGCTTTATTAACTGGAAATTTAATTATTTGTAGTTTATACACGAAAAATAAAAATCAAATAAGTAGTTTTCGATATCAGTGCCAAAGTTGAGATTATAGCAAAGTAGGTGTACTAGGCCGGTTCTGGCGCAGTTGGCGCTACGCCGTCCTCCAACTGCGCTACGCTATCCTCCAACTGCGCTACGCTATCCTCCAACTGCGCTACGCCAGATCCCAACTGCGCTACGTCAGATCCCAACCGCGCTACCCCGATTTCCCCCTCGACTCCCTTTTACTCCCGATTTCCTTCTACCCCCCCCCCCCGTCTCTCCCCGATTTCCTGATACCTCGATTTCCTACACTACCCCGATTTCCAACTGCGCTACCCCCCCCCCTATTTTCTACTGTGTTACCTTGATTTTCTGCTACCCCTATTTCCGGCTGCGCTACCTTGATTTCGCGCATTTCCTACTACCCATGCCACCTCCCATGCTACCCAGTTAAAAGCTGCGGTCACCAGGCTCCCTGCCAGCTGCCCCAGCCAACCGTCCCGCATCAATCTTCTCTGCTTTATGCAGATCTGTTTTATCAATAATAAGGTATATATTAATATTTGTTGCTGAATCTGTTAATTGCGGGATCTCTGCTGACGTGAACAGTACAAAATTCTTGCACGCGATTGGCTTAAAATTCAATATGGCTGATCGATTTGTATTATTGATTGCATCTCGAGCGAGATTCCAATTTTAACTATATGAAAATAAATTGGGAACGGGTAGGAATGTAAATAATAAGTCAGATATTGTTCATTTCAATTCTTTATATGAAAAAATCCTTATTATACGAGTATATAGATACATTGGATTATTTATATCAAAACACATAAATTTCTAACCTGTCTGAAGAAATATAGAATACCATGAATATATGTATACTAAAACCAATTATAATCATCCATGTAATAAGAATTTACATATTTACTTAGCCTATACAGCGACGCTACTACTACTAATACAATGTGATCATCTGAATGGAGTATATAAATATGTACCTCAAGCAGGGAACTGCACTCATCCATGAAAAACATTATTCGAATTCAATAATATTATTGCCTCAATATTTAAGCTAGACATAACTAATTTATATTCCTGCTTCAACTTCGTAGAAACACACAAAAAACTCTTAGTTATAATAACTAAACAATACAAAACTGTTTTTTAAACGGTTATCTTTCATAAATGAATAATTATTATTAGAATAAACTTGACGTTAACATATTACCATACTCGTATAAGATGTATGAATCTTACAAACTAATGCATTCAAAACTTCTTATAAAATCATATATAAATAATCTATTTAGGAAAACAAATATTTGCAACTTTAACATTCTTATTTTGTGATAATCAGCGTAAAATAAATATTTTAATAAAATCTTTATTATATCATAAGATGTAAAAAAATCCTTAATTTCTGTGTGTAAATTCATTTCTCATCGTTCCCATTCTACGTAAGAATGTAGCTAGCCACAGATCCTCTGCAGGGCTAAAACGCTGCGGTCCGCATACATTTCTTCAAGCGTCAAAACCGACACTCTCGGCAACGATGCAGTGAAAAACGAGCCTCACTCTCAGTCTTTTCCATGTTTCCCATAGTCTCCAGTTTACACACTAATGCACTAATCTTCTGCATGCCCACTAGACACAGCGTGCGGTTCAGCAAAGGTTACCACTCACAAGCTAAGAGCAGCACGCATCCCCCACCCCTCACAATTTCCAATATATTTCAGTTGTCCCTACTCCATAGACATTCATTCCTCGAAAATGAAAAAGCTAGTTTATTGCATCCACATGTGCAGAGGGAAAGCTCTTCGAACACACTTGCTAACCTGCGGAGACCATTCAAACCGTGACTCTCACTAAAGTAACATCACAAATGTGAGTAGTGAAAAGTATCAAAAGTTCGAAAAAGAATTTAAATAACTAAATATAGTGTTTATATAACAAAATTTTGTAAGTGAAGGAAAGCTGTAATTTACTAAACATTATAATCGGATAATCATTTAAAAAAAAAATAAGGTAAGTTTAATTATTTTTCTCATTAATAAACAGTAATCTGTTCTCTTGTATACAATTTCAAATAAATTCATATACAAAATATATAGAATATTACAAAAGTGTAGAAAAAATTAAAGAAATGCTCTGTTAATAAATATACATAATTCCACAAAATGTATAATTTTCTGACATAATGTTTTGCTAGAGGTTAATGGTTTGCTAGTATTTAATTGATGTTTAGCGTACAACTTACCAGTGTTGATATATTATGATTTAATATTAGAATTTATTACAGAATAAGTATTAACAGTGGTTTAGAGGTAATAGCTGAATGGCAATATTGGAGGGTAATTAGGGAGCAATAATTAAGGGGCAGTGTTGATATATTATGATAATTACTATATAAGAGAATTTACCATCATTAAACAGAACTCAACACTTTTATTGTTTATTCA
>CM053168.1:38489114-38503035 GCA_012977825.3 Pteromalus puparum
ATACACACACACACACACACACACACACACACACAGCCATCCGCACGGACATTTTCTAAAAACGTATGATTTGTACTCCAAATGCGTTTCCACGAAGTATTAGCAAAACTGAAAATTTTACTATTACAAAGCTTTCTCTAGGAGGAAGCAGAATTGAAGCAAAAAAAAAACGGATTGTAGAGGTTGGCTAATAACTCAGGAACCAATCGACAGAATCATTTGAAATTTCAACAGCAATTTGTTGTTGCTGTAATAAATTACTTACTTTTTTTGCAGCGTTCGACTGCTTAGTTTTGAAGTTATATTGTAAGAAATCGAAAAAATTTCAATAAAAAGGTGTATCATCGATATCTCAGAAACCATAAGGTTTTGAGAGCTGCGCAAAGAACTTAACCGAGACGCATGAAAAGTCTACCTTCCAAATGCGTTTCTACAAAGTTTTAGCGAAAGTGAAAATTTTACTATTACAAAGCTTCCTCTTGAGGAGGAAGCAAAAGCAAAAATATTTTTTCAAAAATAGAAAAATGGCTATAATATGTCCATAAAATGGTCAGAATCATAAAACAAAAACCGCTGCCAAGTCATTGGCACTTAGCTTCCTCCTATTCTACTAGTGGAAGATAATTACATGGGACAATCAACTCATTCTTTGATTTAAATATTCGCTACTATTCGATACTAAAAGGATAGGTTAGGAAGACGAAGTTGAATTTTCGCTCAGTATATTTCTTTTCGCTGTGCATGTTCTTCATCGTTTCCCGTCGTCCGGTCATGTGGCTTCCGGTCATCGATGCGCGAATATTTGAATAGTCGAGAAAATACAGCAATGAATCATAGATTTTTTTAGGCAGTAAGATGGAATCCGGTTATTTGTGTTCGATTCGTGAGAGCATCCACAAACATTGTGAACTAAGTTTATCAATTACTTTAAAAAAAATGCATTTTTGAAAAAAAAAATGCATTTTAGAAGTGCATTGCGAAAAGACAATAAATAAAAAATTTACATTTCGGTAAATATTGATGCAAATGAGTCCAGTCTTGCTACTCAGGGGTTTTAGGGGTCGCTGAACACGAATATCGTGACGGCAACGGTCTCCGAAGTACCTGGTGCCCAGGGTGGACAGTATCAACGTCGTCTCCGGAAATAATCTTGAGTATTAAATATTTTTACTGTTGATACCATATAATGTAAGACATGTACAATCTCTATAAAAGTGATGAAATCTGCTTAAAAAAACCTTTCTAAAAGGTAAAATATTGACGAGTAAAAGTTTCTTTACAAAAGTAGTCAAATCCCCAAAACAAACATAACTGATGTCAAGTAAATGTTTTTCATATTTTTTAGTTATACGCACGCAAGTAATTATTTTATGAAATAAAATATTTTTTACTTTAATTTTTAGTTGATACAATAGTTTAGATTCATAAGTAAAATTTTAAATTACTCATCTTCCTTGGCATTTCCAAAAGCATATTCAATCATATACTTTTAATCCATAGTTCAGAAGTTATTAGAAAAATTTAAAAAATTATAAAATCATGAGTTGTATATTCCAATATTATATGGTTTAATCATTCAAATAAATTCTGAACTATGGATTAAAAGTATATGATTGAATATGCTTAGAAAATCTTTTATGAAAAAAATGTGGCATAAAAAGGTTAAAAAAGGCCAAAAATTAAGCAATTTCATTGTTAAACATTTTCTAAGCATTCTAATCGAAATCCCTTCATTCATACCAAAAGTATAAGTGTTCAAAGCATGCTCCTAAAATTTTAGCCCAATCAAACCATGTGGTCACGCGAGCAAAAGCTTATACCGAAAAACCAGCTTGATAATTGAATACACCAAGATCCGTTTAGAAGACTGTAGCTCCACGGAGCAATACCTCGACCGTATAATCACAGTACATCAGAAGCTGAAAAATATTGGAAAAGATCTGGGAGACGACTTCGCAGCCTGTATAATGCTCGGAGGACTTCCTAAAGAGTACGAGCCTATGCGGATGGCCATGAAAAGCCTCCCAGAATCAGAAATCACAACGGAAAATGTCAAGGCAAAAATACTTCTCAAGGTCAATTGGCAAAACGACGAGGCAAAACCCGAAGAGGTAGCTATCTATACTCACAATCAAAACAAACACGCTTACCGCAGAGGCAGTCGATATAGGAGAGGAAACAATTTAAAATCACAATTTAGCTATGTACGATGTTACCGCTGTAACCAATGCGGCCACATTTCAAGAAACTGTACCTTGCCAGATAAGCGCATGCAAAACCAACATCACGCAAATCACACGAGCCTTGATGACGACCAGGATGTCTGTGACGAGCATGACGACCAAGTTGCGGCTTTTGCTTTTGTCGGACTTACCGCAAAGAATCAAATAAGTCTAGATGATTGGATCGTCGACTCCGGAGCCTCTCGTCACATGGGCCACGATCGAAGTATGTTTGTAAAAATGAGAAAGTCGCATCTGGCAAGCATAACCGTGGCAAATAGAGATAAAGTCACTGTAAAGGGTGAAGGCGATGTATTCAAGCAGTTGAAGGACGGTAAACCGATAAGACTATTAAATGTCTTGTTCATCCCCGACATCGCCGCAAACCTCATCTCCGTCAGTGACATACACAAGAACGGGTGTAACGCCGATTTCACGCTATCCGGATGTTAAATGTAGACGAATAAAGGAAAAGTGATCCTAAGCGCAGAAATGAAAAACGGCGTGTATAAGGTGTCATACGTTCGAAAAAAAGCGACAGTCGATAAAGAAGAGAGGCAGCTGAACAAAAAGCTGAGTTCCCCCCGCAACCACCAGGCGGCACTAGTAATAGTTGGGCGTTTAGCGCACTTAAATTTCAATTGCGTAAAGCAACTCAGCAACGGAGCGGCATTTGGCATAAAAGTAAAATCCGGGACAACCGTACCTTGCGATGTATGTGCGTTGGCAAAAATGTGCAAAAAGCCGTTCAGCGAAAACGAGAAGAGAGCAAGTGATATATTGCAGTTGGTGCATACCGACCTGTGTTACATAACTCCGAAATCGAACGGGAATGCCACATACTTCCTAACATTTTTGGACGACTACAGCAGAAGAGTTTTTGTTTACTTTTTAAAGAGTAAAGACGAATTATACAAGAGCTTCGTACATTTCAAATACTACGGTGAAAACTAAACGGGAAAGAAGATAAAGGATCTCCAGAGGGATAACGGAACGGAGTACCAGAATTCGAGGATGAAGCAGCTGTTGGAGAATTCAGGTATCCAACAGAGACTCAGCATACTAGGCAACCCTCAGCAAAACGGAAGAACTGAGAGGATTAATAGGACCCTGATAGATAAGGCTCGGTGCATGATCTTGGATGCTGGACTACCAAAGACCTTCTGGGCTGAAGCCGTCACAACCGCTGCTTACATCAATAATCGCACCCCAAAACGCTGCATAGGTGACAAGACCCCACACAAACTGTGGACAGGCAACAAACCAGACTTGTCACACCTAAGGATCTTTGGCTGCAAAACTATGGTACACATACCACAGACAAAGAGTGGTAAGATGGACGCGAAGGCTACCCAGTGCATCATCATCGGCTATTGCTCTGACAGAAAGGGCTATAGAGTATGGGACCCGTCAGCAGAGACGTGACCTTTTATGATATGATAACTGCGAATCACCAGTAGTTCCAAAAGAGGAAATAAAGAACAATTCTAGCCTCCTGCTCATAGATAGCTCAGATGAGAGCGTCGAGGACCAAACAGAAGAAAATATGTCAATCTATGACTCATATATGGAAATCGACCAAGACATCACAACCAGTACCATCAAATCACCACAAGGTAGCAAGGAAAGCTAAGCAACACCAAGCACCGAGCATGTACATGTAGGGGAAGTATGAAGAACACAAAGAGCCAATGCCCGAATACGATGAGTACCTTCAAAGCAGAAACCGAAACTCTCGCACATACCATAGAGATTCCTGAAATAAAATCCAAGGGCAAAATGTTAGAGCCAAAGGATTATACTCAGACCAAAGATGGCCCGGATTCACATTTATGGAGCCAAGCCATGAACAGCGAGATGGACTCCTAATACCGAAACTGCACCTGGGAGCTGTGTGTCCTTCCACCAAACGCAAACCTCGTCACTACAAAATGGGTCTACAAGATCAAAGTCGAGCAGAATGGTGAAATCCGTCGGAAGGCAAGGCTGGTGGCTAGAGGTTTCAGCCAGGAACTTGGAGTGGATGTGAAGGAAACGTACTCCCCTGTACTCAAATACACCACCCTTAGGCTGCTGTTTGATCATGCAGTGAAGGAAGATCTGGAAGTAACGCATTTGGATGTGGAAACAGCCTTTCTGCAAGGAGACCTAGAGGAGGACCTATACATCCAGCAGCCTGAAGGCTATGTTGATCCCCATCATCCAAATCTCGTATGCAAGCTAAAAAAGGCCATCTACGGACTCAAACAAAGTGGACGAGTCTGGAATATAAAACTAGACAGCATTTTAAAGAAACTTGGTCTTCGTCGCTGCGAGCACGACCCCTGTGTCTACACACTCTCAAACAACAGCAAGAAATTGAAACTGGCTGTGTTCGTGGACGACTTGATAGTCTTCTCAGATTCAAAAAGGCTTATACAGGACATCACCACAAGGCTACAGAAGTACATCACTTTAAGAGACCTCGGGGACGTCAGAAGGTGCTTCAACGTCAACATCATCAGAGATAGGGAGAAAGGACTCCTTTTTATGACGCAGACTGACAGCATCACACGTATCCTCAAGGAATATGGTATGGAAGAATGCAACCCATGCAGCACACTCATGAGTGTGGGATCAAGTCTAGCATCAGATACATCTCCAAAATCAAAAGCAGAACTGGAAAGGCTAAGTACGCTGCCATACCAAAACGTCGTAGGATCCCTTATGTACCTGCTCCAGATTACAAGACCGGATCTTGCATACACCCTAAGCACCATGAGCCGATATAATACCTGCTATGGATTAGAGCACTGGCAAGCCCTGCAGAGAACTACGATACGTGCAGGGTACCAAGGACTACGGATTGTGCTTCTCCAGAGAGGGTAACCAGCGGCTGCAAGGATACTGCGACGCTACCTGGGGATGTGACTTGTCAGATGGTAGGTCTGTCACAGGATTTGTTTTTATTTTGCAGGGTGCCGCTATTAGTTGACACTCCAGAAAGCAAGCAACAGTCGCAACCTCCAGCATAGTTGCCGAATACCAGGCCCTTTCATCCGCAACATGAAGGCTCTTTGGCTAAGAGGCCTAGCGATGGAATAAGGGATAAAAGACAGTCAACCCATACAATTGATGTGCGACAACAAAGGAGCTGTGGATCTGGGAAAAAAGGGAACTTCTCCCAGATCACAAAACACGTGTGTATAAAACACAACTTTATCAAGAAAAGTGCCGATAGAAGGGGGATCGAGATAAATCACGTGTCAACCCATGATATGGTGGCTGATCATCTTACGAAGTGATGGCCGCTAAAATCCATAGGTTTTATCAAGCGTCGGTCTACTAAAACTATAAAATAAGTGTCGTTCTTAAAATAGTGTTTTTACTGTCATTGACATATAATTTTATTTTTGATACAAACAGCATACGTAAATTAATAATGTAAATTAAAGGCGTACTTAGGTCCATATATGAATTCTTTTGTGAATCTCGTATCAACATAAAAATGTACAAATGTGATTTGAATATTAGAAAATCTGTAATCTACGATGTATTTAAACAACGGGCCGTGTTGTAATAGTGTTTAGGGGGGCACACCGCCTTTAAACTCTAAAAAATAAACTTCTTATAAATAATAACAAAAATAAATTATAATTTTTATATAATTTTCATACTAATATAAGGTTATATTACCTGTATTTTTACCATGGTAAATCCATATTAGCACCTACTTGTCACCCATGCAATTTTACACAGCATTTTGACACTGTCCGTAGGATTTCATGTGACCACAGGTTTGATTGGGCTAAAATTTTAGGAGAATGCTTTGTACACTTGCACTTTTAGTATGAATATAGGGGTTTTGATTTTAATGCTTCGAAAATCTTTTATGAAAAAAATGTGGCATAAATAGGTTAAGAAAGGCCAAAAATTAAGTATTTATATTGTTAAACTTTTTCAAAGCATTCAAATCAAAACCCCTATATTCATACCAAAAGTGCAAGTGTACAAAGCATTCTCCTAAAATTTTAGCCCAATCAAACCTGTGGTCACATGAAATCCTACGGACAGTGCCAAAATGCTCAAAACAGTATACGGAGAATCACCATGGGTACTAATATGGATTTACCATGGTAAAAATACAGGTAATATAACCTTATATTAGTATAAAAATTATATAAAAATTATAATTTATTTTTGTTATTATTTATAAGAAGTTTATTTTTCAGAGTTTAAAGGTGGTATGCCCCCTTAAATACACGTATAAATGTGTGTGTGTGTGTGTGTGTGTGTGTGTGTGTGTGTGTGTATATATATATATATATATAGTACGTATGACTTGAGAAAACTGTTATTGACGGAACGAATTTCAAATTAGCGTCTTTCGAAAAAGACGTTTTGAAATAATATTCTGATACGTAGCTACACCATCAAGAGGCGCGGCAGCGCCATGAAAGCAAGTTTAAGAAGCCTGCGGTGACCGCGACACTATTTAATACTATATTGGGTTTTCATTCACATCTATTTGGCTAGGAACACTGCCGACATAGCTATTGAAAGTCATATAAACAGTCTTATCAACTTTTAATGATAGCTTATTTAACGCAAGCCATTTGTGTATGTGTAACATACATAATTATTCATGTTATCTTAGTCTTTCGCCCAGTAATCTCCTGTTGCAATTATAGCGGTATCGTCAGCATCTGACAGTATAGCTTTCGTAGGTATCTCTTGGATTATATCATTTATGTATAAAATAAACAACAGTGGACCAAGTATCGTACCTTGTGGTACCCCAGTATTTATTAATAGGTTATCACTCACGCAACCATCAATTTTCACACTTTGGTATCTGTTACTAAGGTAACTAATGAGCAGAGTCAAAGCTTGCACCTTAATTCCCATGCATTATAATTTATCTAGTAAGTCACTATGATCCACTGTGTCAAATGCCTTAGCCAAGTCAAGAAAAGTGACTAAAGTAGAAATACTCTGTAACGACCCTGAAGCAAAGGCAAAACAAAAAGAAATTATAAAAGTATAAGTTTAAGCGCGTACGTCGGAGAAGAACTAAAGCGTTAAGAAAGTTCGAGAAACGGGAGTAGTTCAAAACACGGATCAGCGCTGAACCAATCAGCGAGCAGCAGCAGCGGCGGAATGGAGGGGGAAGAAACAGCAGCGCTTCGGCGCAGGTGCGCGCCACAGCTTAAAAGGGCGGCTCGCGCAGCTCCCGGCGTCATTCGCTCGAGAGAGCTCGAACAGGAAGGAGCACTAAGTCTCCTGACTAAGGACAAATTTCTCGGAGCTATTTTTTTGGCGCGCGAGTCGAGAGACTTCGGCAATATATCCATTGTCTTGTACTCAGCGTTCTTTAAGTAAATAGATTTCAGTTGTATATTAACGTAGGAACAATAAACTATTTGTTCACATATATATATATATATATATATATATTGTAACGTGGCAGTCCGACTGCACGTTACAAAGCGCGCGAGAGACGCCGCGTCGGTAAGAGAGCGCACGGCTCCCGCGGCGGAGCGCCCATGCGATTCGCGTGTGCGGGGCGGTGAGAGAGTACCACTCGGTCGCGAGACCCAAAAAACGCGAGCGGACGCTGCTCGCGGGCCCTCGTAGTTGCCGACCCGGTGAGCGAGATTTTGTCCCTTTTCGCTTAATTTCAGGCCCTCGCGCCGAGCTAGGGATGCTTCTCTTCGAACTCCCCGCAGATGATCACCGATCTCTCCCGTATAGGCAGGCACAAAACATCCGCAGCCCAGAGTGGTTTGGAGTCGACGTTCCGCATAAAAAGAAGTAGTTGGTGTCCCGTGCGCGGTTCGTTCAATTATTACGCGTAATCGAAAAGTGCGCGAGCCTGACATCTAAGAATCGTCCGTGCGAACACGTGCTTATCGCGGCGCTAGTTCTCGCAGGTTGCGACGAAGGAAAATTGGTCGCCACGCCCATCCTCGGGCGACACGTGTGCAGGATTCGCGATCCTGGGCTAGCGGCTGTCGTGTTTATATCGCCTGCATCGAGATTTTCGCTCTCGTGATTGTTGCTCGCGTGCAACAATCAGCTATCGTAAATCCCGGCCCAGCTATCGTTCTCGGGCGTCCAGCTAACGTTTCCTAGTCAACTATCGTTTAATCCAGCTATCGTATCCATTTCCGTCACTCAGCTATCGAATCCCTTGTTAATTTAGTATCGTACTTAACTCCTTGTTCCCAAGCTATCGTATAGTCCTCAGCTATCGCTTCCGTCCTGGTATAGATTAATCGCTCTCGCTTCCGCTCTCGCTAGATCATAAGGTTTGCGCAGACAGCCTCATGCGAGATGGCTGTCTGATATCCGATAGTTTAGATAATTATTATGAGTCGGTAATGCGCGGATGCATTGGGTTGGAGTAGGTTAGTAGCTAGACGTGTGTCGGGGCAGCGAGTCCCTGTGTAGTGTGTGTGTGTACGCGCGTCACGGTCGCGGCAAGGTTGTCGGCAAGCGGCTAGGAAAAGAGTTGGCGCGCGGGCGGTAATAACGTGTTGAAAATTCGGCCGGGGAGTCGCAAGCCCGTGATTAGACTCGCAAACTATACGACAATAGGCGCGTGCACGCACGTTGTTGTAAAATATGAAACGGCGTAACTTTTGCAACGACCTTGATCTTGAGCGATCGTTTGCGTCTCGGTCGATAGCTTACTCCCTACGCAGTTTCCGGGACTTGCAGGAGGTTAACTCGCACTCTAACACAGGCTTTTATAGCTCTATCAATCGTCTGAGGCGGCAATGGAATGCTCTTCCTGCTTCGCTTCAGGAGGAAACATCCATGACAGGTTTCAAGTCATCCGTTCGCTCGCTTTCGCTTGAGTTCTAGTATCTAGTCATTTCTGCGTCTACTTATTTGTCTGATTTGTTAATCTTTACTATTGTACACATGCATACAATTTGTAAAGGGCTCCTTAGCCCGTACAATATATAATAAATAAATAAATAAACGACCGATTTATTGCGACAAATAAATACTGAACAATTAAGACGTGTTTGAGCTCTTGTAGGTAAATTTAATTGTCTCCACATACACAAAAAGAAAGAAATGTATTGTTTACACGTGCCCTATCATTTTAACTCCTTGGAAAGGAAAGTCCAAAACACATGCGCCGAAACAATCATATATCAACTAAAAATCTCGACATTATACCGGTAAGTTCAAAAGATGTGATATTCAATCTCGTATACGTTTAACGCGTTATCTCAACTACAGCAAATAGCTGGCACCTATGATTCGTTATAAAAAGCTGATGAAGCATCGAGCAAAATGATCAATGTATAATCGGCGGTGGCGGCTGCAATATAAAATCTAAAACGCGTTGAAAAGCGTTCAATGTTAAAAAGCGGTTAACCTCTTCAAAAAGGAAAATCCAAAACACATGCGCACGCGTGGTTAATTTTTGGCAGTAGCTACGAGCTATGATATATAATGAAGGCGTGAATAAGCGAGGAAAGAGAGGATAAGAATTGATTTTACACAATTCGCACTTCTAAAATTTTGGTTTTATTTTTTGAAGTATTGTTATCAGCGCGTACACAGCCTATTGTAGTCCACGCATATACGCTTTCACGCACATTGCGAGCTAACTAAAATTAAGTTTTTACTACGACGAATTGGGTTGGCGAGCGAAGCGAGTAGGGGAACCCCTAGTAATAATTAAAGTAATTATTGTTAACAAAAGTAGATTGATTTAAATATGATATATTTAAAATTATTTCCGGATAGATACTTACCCGTTCAAATATGGTACGAATATTTTTTGACAAGAATTGGTTATGTATAAATAAATTATTATCATAAAAATCGATTTTTTTCAACCACACATATTTATATTTATATTTTGAAAGTATAGCAAAAAAAAAACGCTGCCAAGTCATTGGCTTAGCTTCCTCCTATTCTGCTAGTGGAAGATAATTGCATGGCGACATTAACTCTTCTTTGATTTAAATATTCGCTACTATTCGATACTAAAAGGATAGGGTAGGAAACACTTGTTGGGAGGGGTATCAGGGGAGTGGGGGTTAAGGTGGATATCAAAGGATAGAGCTCCGTGAACTCCTAAAATAACTTACATATATCGTAATAAAAAAATACCAGTAATGCGGAATCGTAATAACGTTAACAACTGCAAGTTACAAAATTGCGGGTGGCTTCATTTTTTGTGAAATAACTTTTCACAAAAAATTATTTTCACGATTTCACATACCCACAGCCCTTTCAGACCCTTGACGTTGTTTTCTATACTCCCATAATCGTCTTTTAAAATTTTAAAGCTCATTTCAGCACTCCCACAGTCGCATTTTAGACCATCGTAATCGTTTTCTGTATTCCCACAGTCGCCTTTTTGACATTTGCAATAGATTCTACATACCCACACCGCCTTTCAGACCCTTGAAGTTGTTTTCTATATTCCTATAATCGCCTATTAAATTTAAAAGCTATTTCAGTACTCCCACAGTCGCTTTTAGACCTCGTAATAGTTTCTATATTCCATAGCTCCTGGGAGAGTGGTCTCAGCGAGATCCGCTCGGGACTAAAGCCCCGAGCTCTCTTAAGACGAGAGAGCGCGGGCGTCGGAGAAGCGGAAAATATTTCAACCTTGTGGTAGCAGTCTTTATGTGTGAAGTCTCGGCCAGCGGGCCATGTGAGAGACAGAGTGATTATCGGCAGGATGCCGTAGTGTAATAAAGTTCAGAGATTTGAGAAAATAAATGAGTACGTAAAAGCAAAGTCAGCAGCAGCCAAGTCAAGCGTTATTATCCCACGACCCTGACTCCCGGCCTTTCCCAACGATAAGCTAGCCGAGCTTAGATTTCTCACATCGACAGGCTTTGACACGTGGTGGCCTCTCAAGGAAAGGGGATCTTAGGTCCCTGGCATTCCAATGCCTGGCGCCCTGAGCCGCGGCGGCTCGCCACCACGTATGAATCGAAGCCTGTTCGGTTGCACGGTCGAAAAGAAACCTAGGCTTCTCCTAGCGTTTCAATATAAATGGCCACTTAATACCAGGGAATTATTTGATCATTTGATTTTGTATTATAAAAATCATGATATGATCCACGATTTTTATATTTATCAAATAATTGCCTGGCATTCAGGAACGATCGAATAATGCTTGCTGTTTTTTCATAAGTCTTTTGGTGTATAAAGTTTCAAGACATTTAAAATTAATGTTATTAAAATTCAAATAGGATTAAATAAAATTTGTTTAATGAATAACATTTCTTTCATTAAGAATTCTATTAAATGTATCTAAATTAATTGTATCCTTAAAATTACATTAAATATTAATATGTTATCATAGTTAAACCGTGAATATAAATAAAAAATTGTATAAATTTTACAATTTATTTTTGAAGTGAATACTTCTATAGTTCCGTTGGGTACATTTCTGGGGAGTGAATCGGCGAGCAGCGAGCGTCACGGCGCGACAGATAAATTCGTTTCAAAAGCAGCGCAAGCTCTCTCCCCCCACCACGCACTCTTCGCCGCGCATATTATCGTGCTCGCAGGTACTATTTTTCGTGTTACACACTTTTAATGCGGCCAATTGTCGGTCTCAAGCCCGAAGAAAACGCGGAGAGAAAGTGTTGTTTATAATTGTAAAAGCGTTCTTATTTATCAAATCCTAATCGCGCTACTCGAAATCAAACTATAAGTTCTAAAGACGAAACGAACTAACCTTATATTTCGGACGCGGAAAGGCGGCATAAAACCTCGACGTTTCAGTATATCTATACGGAATGCACTATGTATAGTTCCTTCGTAGTATCTTCTTTTATAGGTACATACATATACTCAGCAGCAATGTATTTGTGCAAAACGCTTTATAATGGCGAAATCTCATTGGGTGATTTTGCAGGTCACTAAAGTTTCATTGGATCATTTCAAAATGATTTGCGCATGTACACTTTACGATTTAGTTTAGATTACATATACCAATGCATGTACATAAACCTGAATCTTATCTATTGCGTAATATCACTAAGAAATAGATATAAAATTTCCACGCGTAACATTATACTATATGCTTTGTGACCAGAATTATATTATCTCTCTATATTATAAAAAAAGTTTCACCGCCGCCGCCGCCGCCGCCGTTTCAGAAATTTTCCCCCTCAATTCTCCCTCTCAATTTTCCCCCTCAAATTTCCCCCTCAATTCTCCCCCTCAATTTTCCCCCTCAAATTTCTCCCTCAATTCTCCCCCTCAATTTTCCCCCTCAATTTTCCCCCTCAATTTTCCCTCTCAATTTTCCACCTTAATTTTCCCTCTCAAAGCATATCGTCTCAAATGTAGATTTTAGAATTCTTTACTATAGATTCTGTAGTCTCTCTATATTATCAAAAAAGTTTCGCCGCTGCCGATTCAAAAATTGTGCTCCTTAATTAGTGCCCCTCAATTACTGCCCCTTAATTCTTGCTCCTTAATTACCAATATTGCCATACCCTCCAATATTGCCATTCAGCTATTACCTCTAAACCACTGTTAATACTTATTCTGTAATCAGTTCTAATATTACACACACGGTTAATTCAAATTTTGAATTCCGGAAATTTTTCCGGAAAGTGCCGGCCGCTTGTTAACTGGGGCCGACGCGCATGCGCTCTATATCAAAACGCGGCCACTCGCGTCCAGCGCATGCTTGTCGGCACTGGATATCCCAATGGGAACTTGCATGAAAAATTCTATTAGGTCGAGATAGATATCGAAAAATAATCGACAACGGTTTTTTTGCTGACCTTTCAATCAAACATTATGACAAAGTTACAGTCGGGAAGAAAAAATACGTGTCGATTATTTTTTCGATATTCTAACACGACCACCTAATAGATTTATTTCATGCAAGTTTCATTAACTATACAGCACTGGCGGGAGTTTCGCCAATAAAAATTTCAATTAACGGTATGTGTACTTTTGCATGGGGTAATCGGTTTGTTTCCTTCTTACATAATAATGAACATCCATTTCTATTCTAAGACTTCATACGAATACATGAAACAGAATATAATAATCCCTTTAAATTTTAAAGATACAAATCACATTCATATTTATACAGAACAACATTGGTAGAAACGTAAGCCAACCATTTACCATTAGAAAGCCAATTGGACAATGTTGGTCAATGATTTACAAACGCTTGGATACAAAATCGTCACGCAATGAATGGAAGTCTTGGCTTATGGATAGCTTATCAAGGTCTTAAAGAAGAGGAGCACTCTATTTTTTACTAGCATTCCAGCTTTTAATACACAGATGTAAGTTGTGCTTGAAGATTATAAGCCTGTCACCTGGGACTCCGGTAGACGATGTTCAGGTGTCTGGCAGAGAAAAAGCAAAATCTCGGTAACGCGCTTCATGGCGTTCGATGTAAAGATAGATGTAAGTTGTACTCGTAGATGATGAACTCTCGACAAAATATGCACTGTGCTTGCAAAATTTTAACCTAAAAGTCTATAATTATAAAACTAAAGGACATAAGGCAAATTTTTAAAGCGTATTTACTGAAGCCACATAAATAATTTATTGTTTTTCCGATCACATAACCTCCCAAATGCTTGAAAATGCGTTTAAAAGCAATATTGAAAATAAACAAAACAACGTCTCAGAATAGTCACGAGCACATGAAATTCAAGTAAAATAAAGCTGCAGATAAGAATAAGTATATAAAGATA
>CM053168.1:38504285-38525339 GCA_012977825.3 Pteromalus puparum
AACGAAATATTTAAAAGATTATTACAAATCAGTATGACCAGAGGGTAGGCAAAAAATTGTTTATAATACAGCTATTAGCCGTGTATGTAGCAAAAACAAATAAGTTGATATTCAATGAGCAGTAGCTGTCATGTGTATTAACGGTCGATTCAATACCCGACGATGAAATATCACAAAACTCTTTCTTCATCTATATTTTTTCATCAGCTTCTTCTCACAGACAGGCAGACGATTTTTAAGATGGTGAAACTCAAGATGTTCAAGGAAATGGAATTTAATTCTAAGTGGTTTGACAAGGGTTAGCAAGATTGGGACTATACTGAACACCTTTTTTAAAAAGAAGTCAAGAGATTTGCGTGTTGTGATAAAACTCCTTTCGACAAGAAAGCGATCTCATTACAAAGGTAACAACCGATTTTGGATTACTATGAAAGGACTGTGCCAATTCATGAGATCGAAAGTACTTCGTATTACAATCTATTAAACAAGCCGATAGATGTAATGACTTCTGACGTAAGTTATCCTAAAATTATCGAAGAGTTTAGGAGCAAAACGTACAAGCTACTTTACCCGCTGTATCACAAGTGGTTGCGGATCAGATTTGATCACGACATGATAGAAAAATGGTCACGATCGATGACGTCGTACAAAGAGTTGCTAAGATTCGTCTACACTGAAAGATCTATAATGTATTTAAATTTATTAAGAGACGCGTTGGTTTGATCTCGAAATATTCCCTTAAGATGTTTTTAAGTAGTTTTAAGGTTTAGTTTTTAACGTGGGTAACAGTTCTGCCTCTTACATTACCTATCGGTAGACTCGCAAACTATACGACAATAGGCGCGTGCACGCACGTTGTTGTAAAATATGAAACGGCGTAACTTTTGCAACGACCGATTTATTGCGAAAAAGAAATACTGAACAATTAAGACGTGTTTGAGCTCTTGTAGGTAAATTTAATTGTCTCTACATACACAAAAAGAAAGAAATGTATTGTTTACACGTGCCCTATCATTTTAACTCCTTGGAAAGGAAAGTCCAAAACACATGCGCCGAAACAATCATATATCAACTAAAAATCTCGACATTATACCGGTAAGTTCAAAAGATGTGATATTCAATCTCGTATACGTTTAGCGCGTTATCTCAACTACAGCAAATAGCTGGCACCTATGATTCGTTATAAAAAGCTGATGCATACACAGCAATGGGTGCGTTTTCCAACGACCTTAATACCGTAAATTTGCAAATGATTATGCGCGCGAGTAGAGCGAAAAAAACTGCTCGGGCTGGCGTTGCGTATCGAACGTATCGAGCAAAATGATCAATGTATAATCGGCGGTGGCGGCTGCAATATAAAATCTAAAACGCGTTGAAAAGCGTTCAATGTTAAAAAGCGGTTAACCTCTTCAAAAAGGAAAATCCAAAACACATGCGCACGCGTGGTTAATTTTTGGCAGTAGCTACGAGCTATGATATATAATGAAGGCGTGAATAAGCGAGGAAAGAGAGGATAAGAATTGATTTTACACAATTCGCACTTCTAAAATTTTGGTTTTATTTTTTGAAGTATTGATATCAGCGCGTACACAGCCTATTGTAGTCCACGCATATACGCTTTCACGCACATTGCGAGCTAACTAAAATTAAAGTTTTTACTACGACGAATGTGGGGTTGGCGAGCGAAGCGAGTAGGGGGAAACCCCCCTAGTACATAATTAAAGTAATTATTGTTAACAAAAGTAGATTGATTTAAAATATGATATATTTTAAAATTATTTCCGGATAGATACTTACCGTTCAAATATGTGTACGAATATTTTTTGTGACAAGCCAAGCTGCACTGCGTTCCTCCTATTCTGCTAGTGGAAGATAATTGCATGGACAATCAACTCATTCTTGATTTAAAATCGCTACTATTCGATACAAAAGGATAGGTTAGGAAACATGTGGGAGCGTATCAGGGAGTGGGTTAGTGATATCAAGGATAAGAGTCCCGGAGACTCTAAAATAACTTACATATATCGTAATAAAAAAAATACCATAATTGCGAATCGTTATAACGTTAACAACTGCCAATTACAAATGCGGTGGCTTCATTTTTGTGAAAAATAACTTTCACAAAAAATTATTTTTCACGATTTCTACATACCACAGCGGCCTTTCAGACCCTTGAGTTGGGTTTTTTTTCTATACTCCATATCGTCTTTACAATTTAAAGCTCATTTCAGCACTCCACAGTTCGCGTTTAGACATCGTAATCGTTTTCGTATTCCACAGATCGCCTTTTTGACATTTTCATAGATTTCTACAACCCACAGCCCTTCAGACCCTTGAAGTGTTTCTATATTCCTATAATCGCCTATAAAATTAAAAGCTCATTTCAGTACTCCACAGTGCCTTTAGACCCTGTATGTTTTCTAATCCATAGCTCCTGGGAGTGGTTCAGCAGAGATCCGCTCGGGACTAAAGCCCGAGCTCTCTTAAGAACGAGATGAGCGCGGTGGCTCGGAAGAGCGGGAAAGTATTTCAACCTTGTGGGTAGCAGTCTTTTAGCGTACAATTGTGAATATATGTGTATAAATCATATCATAATAAAAAGCAAAAAATATTTTTCAAAAATAGAAAGACTGGCATAAAGGGCCCTTAAAATGTCAGGAAATCATAAAAGCAAAAAATGACCTAAATCAGAATCAAAAAATATGCATGTAAAATTTTATCCACATCCGTCGATGGTTCCAAAAGTATGGCGAGTATACGTACATACACAACACACACACAACACAACAACACGCACACCACACACCTACAACACGTACATACACACACACACACACACACACACACACACACACACACACACACACACACACACACACACACACACACACACACACACACACACGCACACACACACACACATACACACACACACACACACACACACACACNCACACACACACACACACACACACACACACGCACGCACACACACACAGCCATCCGCACGGACATTTTCTAAAAACGTATGATTTGTACTCCAAACACCTCCAAATGCGTTTCCACGAAGTATTAGCAAAACTGAAAATTTTACTATTACAAAGCTTCCTCTTGAGGAGGAAGCAATACCGCTGCCAATTCATTGGCACGTAGCTTCCTCCAACGAAATTTATTGTTCCAATAAATAAAATATTGTTTTAAAATACAGTATAATGTGAATGCTATTTTAATATTATCAGTATGACATAAATTCGTAGGCAGGGACTTTAAGACGTGCAACGACAACCCTATAAGAGGAAGCCAATTTTTTAGAAAAATCGGTTTTTACATTTCAGCTCTTTACTTAAGAACCGCTCAACGAAATCGTTTGAAATTTTGACAACAGATATCTTCGTTTATGGTGGATCACCAAATAA
Organism: Pteromalus puparum; assembly: GCA_012977825.3. Lineage (NCBI taxonomy): Eukaryota > Metazoa > Arthropoda > Insecta > Hymenoptera > Pteromalidae > Pteromalus > Pteromalus puparum. The sequence goes on from CM053168.1 coordinate 38,507,702, forward strand.
AATTGACTACATTGTTTTAGAGATATAAGGAATCAAAAAATTTTGAAAAAAAAATTCAAATCTTGATATCTTAAGAACCATAGGGGTTTCTAAGCTGCGCAATGAACTTAGCCAAACCATATAAAATATCTACCTTTTCCCAAAATTTCAAGTGCAATAAGGCCTTTTTACGCCTGTAATCGAGACTTAAAAAAACTCTTTTTTTTTCAATTTTCGATTTATTACTGAAAAAATAAGTAGTCAAATCACTTGAAATTTTAATCGAATATAGTTTGATACGTAACCCATCAACATATTTTTTTGTGAGGTTATGATGTTTAGTTTCAGAGATATGAATTTTTTTTTTTAAATCACCTTTTTCATTTTATCTGCCGAACGGAGTGGTCAATCCCGAGGACCGAACGGGGAAAAGTAGGTAATTTAAAAAAATTGTTAAAAAATTTCTAAAAAATAAAAAATTTTTAAAAAATTAAAAAATTTTTAAAAATATTTGTCATTTATAACATTTTTAAACAAATATTTTGTTTAAATTGAAGAACTTTTTAAAATTTAATTTATTTACAAATCCCTACAATTATGTCAGAACTATTTGTATTTCAAACATGTTTGTAAAGTTTTAGTACTCTTCGATGCCCAGAACTGAAGTAAGTCTGCGGTGAGTGAAAAAATGGAAATTGTGAATTTTGGACTTCGGAGACATGTTGCACCTGGTATTTGGAATATATAAAAATTGTTTCTTGTTCTCTATAGTTTTTTTGGTAATACAAATAAATTTCCGCCGGTTTTTAATAAAAATTATCGATTTAATAAAAAACATATTATGACGAGGAACAATGTTAACTCGTCATAACCTCCCCAGCATAAATATCATGATGTATAATAATGTATTACAGCTCTGTTACAGGCGAACGGCAGAGAGTGGAACGGGAGAAAGCACGGTAAGTGGAGAGAGAGAGAGAGAGAGAGAGAGAGAGAGAGAGAGAGCCTCGCGCGCGTGCCGCGTCTCGCGGAGAGAGAGATAGATTCGTTTAGACTCGCAGAGAGTAAGCATCGTGCGCGCGACTCCTCGATACGAAAAGACCGATAGCTTTGTGAGAGCGACGTGCGAAGGCTCCCGGTTTACGACTGCAACCCAGAGGGTCCGACAACGACTGCGCATTGTTCTAGGTTTCTGTGCGACTTCGCTACGTCCAAGGTTTCCGAGCGATTCCAACCACTCGCCTTCGAAGGAGACGTCCTGGGGCTGAGCCGACTCTCGTCTACTGTAAGTGTCAGCTCTGCATCTCTCTCTCTCACCAGTGCCCTCCCGGTCTCTAACTGCTCCGTTCGTTTGCGTCTCGCACACCCGCGTGTGTGCCCGTGTACCTACTTTTCGATTTAACAATATACGCTACATTTTCTACGCTACCCAGTGTGTCTTGATTGAACACCGGTCCTTACTCCTACTATGTTCCCCGCCGCCTCCGCGGGCACGTGCATCGCTTCACGGTGCACGTGCGAATAAACAGCAGCTAGCCGAAATAAGACCTTGGCCGGTCCACCTACGAACTCGATAATACCCGAGGAAACGAGACTTGGTCTCGATTATTACGCGGTTGTATCTCCGCTCCGGTAGCTGCACTGCACGCAGCTAACGTCTGCGCGGCTATCGACACCGAGCAGAGCAGCCCCGTTATAATATACGCTATATTTTATTCAAAATGTTGTCCGTCATTAGCTACTACTTTAAGCCATCTTTCTGGTAGCATTCGGATGCCACGTCGAAAAAACTCTTCATCTTTTGAGGCTACCCATGAATCGACCCAATTTTTGGCTTCTTCGTAAGACGTGAAGTGCTGCTTGACCAGGGCGTGAGCCATCGATTAGAACAAGTGGTAGTCCGAAGGAGCAGTGTCTGCTGAATACGGCGGATTGGGTAAGACAAATCACTTTGTCATGTCTTTTGGCATATTGGGAGCGTTTAAGCTTCAAGTCTCTGCTCAATTACAACAGTTGCTGTTGATAACGTGGCGGGGCTTAATCCATGATTTTCTACGCTTTAGGTTGTCGTAGTAGATCTACTTTTTATCCCCCGTCACTATTCGATGCAAAAAACCCTTTCGATTTTGTCTTTGGAGAAGTTGTTCGCACGTGAAAAGACGGCGCTCGACGTCTCTTGGGTTCAGTTCATGCGGAACCCAATTTCCTTGCTTTTGTACCATACCAATGATCTTGAGATGGTGCGAAATCGCTTGTTTAGTCACTCCCAAGCTTTTTGCGAGCTGTTCTTCAGTTTGGCATGAGTCTTGGTTCAATAATGCCTCTAACTCAGTGTCTTTAAACTTGACTGGCCTTCCTTCGCGTTCTTTATCTTCCACGTCAAAATCTCCGTTTTTAAACTTTTGAAACCACTCACGACAACTTCTCTCACTTAAACTAGCATCATCATGAACTTCTACAAGCGACCAATGTACCTCAGTAGCAGATTTCTTTAAATGAAATAAATAAATAAAACTTCCCGCAAATTACGCTTATTCGGTACAAAACTCGACAGATTAGAACAAATAAAATGTATACTGCCAATACAAAGTCAATAGTATTTTAAGGTTATGTTGTTACCAGGTGTCCAAACTTTCTATATGACATTTTACATCTAACGATTTCAAAGTAATCTTGTTGGTGGAGCCATCTTTTGAAAACGGCGGAAACTTATTTGTATACCCAATATATGTCCATGTGGTGTAGAATTTGATATAAGCAAAATGTGACAACATTTATATTTCATCTATGATATATTTAATTGGTCTTCTTTCCGTTATCGAGTAATTTTAAAGATAATATTAATTTAGATACATTTAATAAAATTCTTGTAAAAAGAAATGTTATTCATTTAAAAACGTTTATTCAATCCTTTTTGAATTTTGATAACATTAATTTTGGCTATAGCGTAGGCAGGACTGTGCTTGGTAGGCACAAACAACTCTGCTTAGATCAAGGATTATTTTAGGACCCTTTGCTCGCATCGATGGATTGGAGAGGGCACCAAGCAATCGCTCTATAGTAGAACACGCTGGCCTGCGACACCAAGAGCGAGAATTGAGATCAACAGCGTGATCGGCGGCCAATCCGATCTCGGCTTCACAGACCCCGTTGGCTGCAATGCCTATATACCTACACCCAGGTCCTTCTCTCCCATAACCTCATTTACTTATTCCTCCAAAACGTGTCGCAGTCGGCAAAGTCTAATTTCTCAATCTTTCGTTACAGCAACTTTAATCTTACTCTGAGCGACGCCGCCTCGATCATGGTCAACCTGAACTCGGTCATGTGCTTTATATGTCATCGGTGCAGCAGAGTTTGCCGCAGCCACTTTGAGGGACAGTGAACGACACTTCGACTTCGCGTTCAAGACCGAGCCCAAAGAGAATCAGAAGCCTGCGCTCCAACAACAGGTATATTGCGGCTTCTGGGCGATGCGTTGGACAACGAGCCCGAGAATGAGTTCGCGGCGGGACGCGACTGCGACAACGATTCCGCCGAGTTTGAGCATGAGGGGGAGGTAGACGTCAACGAGAAGCCGATGATTTTCAAGAAAATCAGTAGTGCTGGGTATTAAGGATGTAATAAACAAAGCAGCGTAATTAGGACTCCTGGCTCACATCGATGGACTGCTAACTATGACTTGCTGGACTGCGACATATAGAGATTAGGGAGCAAGTCGACAGCGTGCGTGATCCACGGATGGTCTAAGCTCGACTTCAACTTTGCCAAGTTTCCGCTACTGGAGTTCGGTGAAGATCAGCAAGCGCGCTGCATCAGGGACCGGTGCAGGACCCCCGGCTCACACAATGGACTAGACACTGGACATTGACAAATCGCGCCATCAGATAGTATGATCGGTGGGAACTCTAAGCTCCTCTTCAACTTCACGAGCTCTCTCCACCTGCCCTCGACGATGAACTCGTCGGTTGCAAGGACGGCCTCCGTGACTGGTTGTTCAACTCATATACCAGTGGCTTGACAACGGCAACCATATACTCTAACTCCAAGGTTTCATACGTTTAGTTATTCCTTCGGGATCCAAAGTAAAATGTACGACAAGATCTTTCTTCTTTCGTTACAGATGTTTTAACCTCTGCATGAGAGTGACTGTGACGCTACCTCAGTTATGGTCGACTCCTTGAACTGGATAAGTACTCACATATCGTCAGTACAACAAAGTTCTCCGCAGCTGCCGAGCGCCGAAAGGACGAACGCCGGAGACGCTCCACGACTCTAACTGCCAGCAAGCAATACTTATTCTAGTTCAAGGTCAAGTCGATAGAGAAGGCTGTGCTTGAGTAAAAGTTGCAGCAGCTGCCGAATAGTGCGTTAGACAATAAGGACTCAAAAACAAGTTAGTGTCGGAATGCGATCAACTAAACGAGGAGGAGATAGACGTCAACAAACCGTCATGGCCCCGGAGATCGGTAGCGACAAAATACCGACAAGTGTGAAGCATAGCATACCCGTAACACACAACAAAAATTCCTAGCCTACTACACTGCTGCTGATTGGCCGATATACAATATCAATATTTGCCTATATAACATCGCCGCTTCTTACGAAGACTAACAATAGATTTTAAATAACATTTAATTTTAACTAATTTAAATTTCCAATAAAAACTAACGCAACCGTTCTCCTTACGAAAGACCTTTTGAAATTGAAAATTTATTTGCCGGGACGGCAAATAAGCATTATAAGAATAATTTTGAAAAGTACAACCATTTTTTTATTATATAAACTAGTCAGCAGATTCCAGCTTCCCTGCACTGACAAAAATTATTTATTAATCCAAGAATAATTTTGTAATCCAAGTCTCACTATAGCTTCAAAATGAAAATTCGCTTTGTGTTTAAATGATCTTCTATTATTAGGAGGAATTTACTTGATTTTGTTAGATTGATTATTCTGCTCTATTCTTTGCACAAGATAATTCAGATTAGTTTTAGATGATTTAGATTAGATGTGGGAGAATCATGTAGCACAAAGCGGATTTTCATTCAAGCGGGTATTGATCGTTAAGTAATTAATAAGTTATTTTTAGTAAGTATGCATATGATTTACTCTATACACATCGTAGACTATAAGACAACGGGACGGCAAGTAAGCATTAAAAGAATAATTTTGAAAAGTACAACCATCTTATTTTTTATAAACTAGTCAGCAGATTCTAGCTTACCTGCACTGACAAAATTCATTTCTTACTCCAAGCAGAATTAGTCTCACTATAGCTTCAAGATTAGGAAGAATTTACTTGATTTTATTATATTATTGATTATTCTGCTCTATTCTTTGCACAAGATAATTCGGATTAGTTTTAGAAGATTTAGATTAGATGTGGGAGAATCATGTACATTCATTAGCGTATATTGATAAAAATATAGAAAAGCTTCTGTAAGCTCTAAACATTTGACAATTTCTTTCAGGACTTCATAATTTTTTAGAGAAAAAATTATAATTGTAATACTCAGCTATAGATTAGTTATGATGGACATCTAAAAAACAAAAAACAACTTGAAATTTGTATTACTATTAAAGAGAGTATTGAAAATATAGATAACAGTGATAATTATAATACATGTTTTTTTATCGATGGTCTAGGAGGGAGTGGAAAAAGTTTTTTATTAAATTCTTTAATTTTATATTTAAAGCAATCAAATATTTTAGTTTTACCAGTTGCATGGACGGGTATAGTGGCAAATTTGTTAATGGTTAAACAGCGCATTAAACATTTAAATTTCCATTAGATATAACTGAAGAAACGTGTTGTAATATTACATTACAATCTGAGTCTGGGATTCAGCTTCAGAAAACAAAAGTTCTTACTTGGAATGAAATATCTATGACTATAAAATGGGCTTTTAATGCAGTTGATAGGTTTTTTCATGATATTTGCAAAAATGATGAACTTTTTGGAGGAAAAATAGTAATAGTGACCGGTGATTTTAGATAAATTTTACCTGTTATCAAATATGGTAATAGAACAAAAATTATTGAAAATTGTGTTAGAAATAGTTCATAATGGGTTAATTTCAACATATGTCTCTGAAAGATAATTTAAGACTAGATAAAAATGACATTGGCTTAAACAATGGCTATTAAATGTTGGCGATGGAATATATTCAAGTAAATTCGAAAATAATAATGAAGTAATAGAAATACCAAATGAAATGTTATGTACTAACAATATTATTAATGAAATTTATGGAAATAATTTTAATGAAAAAAATATTAATGAAAAAGTTATTACCTAATATTAATTTGAATGATGGTCTTTGTAACGGAACACGATCAAAAGTTAATAAAATGTTAGAATATACTATTTGTGCAGAAATATTAAGTGGAAGTAAAATTGGAAATAAAGTATTTTTACCGCGTATTGAATTATCTCCAGCTAAAAGAGATATTCCTTTTAACATGACAAGACGAGAATTCCCAGATAGATTAGGTTTTGCAATGATAATAAATAAATCTCAAAGACAAACATTTCAAAATTTTTGAATATATCTTCGATCTCCAGTTTTTAGCCATGGTCAATTATATGTGGCCCTTTCAAGGGTAACATCAAAAGCTAATTTAAAAATTTTTCTAACAGAGCAATCAACAGTAAAAAATGACAAAGATAAGAATAATATGGACAAATTATATACTAAAAACTTTGTATTTAATGAAATATTATAATTCTATATAACATATTTAAAGAAAAGTTTTCAGAATTATTTAATCATAACATTAATTTGCAATTAATGGTATGGCATTAGCTACCAGCTATAAAAATAATAGGTGCTGTAATTTAAAAATCAGCTGCAATAATAAAATGCGCTGTAATTTTATAGAGCGGCTGCAAAACTAATGCGCGTTGTAGATTTCAATCTTGGTTGCAAAATAATATGCGCTGTTGATTAGGGAAATAATATGTTCTGTAATTTTGAAATCGACAACAATAATAATATGCGCTATGAATTTCAACGGCCTCTGAGGCAAGGTCTGTTTTTTCTGCGAAACGTATTTTGAATTATGCAGCTTTACTCGTAAGACTTATGGCGACTTTTCGCACTTGTTGAAGCAGACTCAAGTTGTAGATAATAAAGAGTCATTGTTTTGGTGATACCATACAGATGATAGTACTGACATTCATACATATTAAAAACCAAAACAAAATACATGATAATCAGGCTTTAGCATTCATATATAACTTTAGCGCGGAAAGTAGCCATAGACTATAAATAATATACATGACTGACAGCACGATTTGCAAAACGTGACGCAAGAACATTTTTAGTGCCTCACTGATGAGTCTAAAGAACAGATCTGAGACGAAACGCATTATAATTTTTAGCCATAAGAAATTTGTAGTATAACTGTAAGTCTAAAGACATTCTTACAGTCACTTTACCCTAAACTCTTAGAAAAGGCAGTTTCGGGAATGAAATGAAACAGACCTACAAAAGAAATTTTCAAAATTCAGATTCACTTTCTGACAACCTTATGTTAACTTTCGGATTACTTCCGGTGTATTGCCAGTCAATTCCGGTTCACTCAAATCCTAAGAAGGAGTAGTTTAAGGGATGACGTAAAATATGGAAAAATGATCTGCAAACAAAATTCTCGAACTTCCGGTTTACTGCCGGTCAACTTCCGGTTTACTTTCGGCCAACTTCCGGTCCACCCCAACCCTTAGAAGGAGTAGTTTAGGGGATAAAATGAAATATCCAAAAGTGTCGCGTTCGTATCGCCTCTATCTCAGCTTATACTCAGTGGATTTTAATCCACAAAATCTCATTTTCTTTGCTTTTACTAGTGCATAGCGGGATAACAGTCGGTTTTTACATTTTCTGGACCCGTTTTTTTATATCGATTTTTTAGTCTTGAGATTTCAGTTTCTTCTAATAAAGTTATTGGAAAAGTTGATAAAAGTAAATTGCTTAATATGTATGTTAAAAAAAGGTTGACACAGAGAGGATAATTTTTGAATAATATAATAACGTGGTTTATTCGTCTACTTTGTACAGCTATAGTTATCCGTCGTGTACACCATGTGTACTTGGCGACGGCTCGAACCCAAGAGAGCGATGTGCGAGACTCATATAGTCTCGGCACCGCTTGTAATCATGTGACTCACACGCATACCACGAGAGGGGATACTTACATGTGTGTGTCCCCTCACACACTTGTCCGCGCGCTCACTCATTCTCGCGTGCTATACTTTATAGTATAGTCAGAATTTTCCATATAGGACATATTAGATTTCAACAAAAGCAATTAGGGCGGATAATTTTTCGGTCTCAACACTAGCCGTATGCGGCTAACTTCATGGTCTGAATATTTTTGGGCAGAATAATTTTAATCGGATTTGAGCACTTTTGTTAAGCCATGCTCGTTTATCGTAAAAATCCTGTCATATGTCCAACATATTATCATATATTCAACATGGCGGAGATGCGCAAGTTTCCTGATAAGCGTCCCGCTTTTCTTGCGTGTCATCCTGCGGAAAAAGTGCAAATAGCAGTGTGCATTATCTATGACGAGGCTTTTCACATCAACTGCCTCAACCAGATATCACGCACCTTTAAATACTTGGGGAAACATCTTATAATCTGCCCCGAGCACAGTGTGAAGAGCATAAACTCAGAAGTTGAGGCGAAAAACCCGACTGAGCCACCAAGGATATTTATTGCACGATTGTATCTAAAACGACTGAGGAAATAAGAGAAGATCTACTAGCTGAGAATAAGGGTAAGACTGCTGATCTACTTGACCAGAGTTCGCCTGCAAATGGTAGTGAAATGTAATTTTTGAAAACAGAGGTTAGACTACTGAAAAGACTGGTTGAGGAACTAACAGAGAAAAACGATTTACTCAAAGAAAAACTGCAAAGAAACTCGAATCAAGCTACGTTTAAGACCTTATCTTACAAAGATGCTGTTATACGACCAACCTAAGATCAAGGTACAAAAAAGTGGTGAGAGCGAAGTTGATATGAAACAGTTGGTAATAAATTGTCTAACTGCATACAAAACCATTCAAGCCAAGAATATCTACATAAATAAGAAAGATGAAGTGATTATTATTTGTACAAGTGTAGATAGTGTAGCATTAACAGAAAGTGTACTTAAAGAAAAACTAAAAGGTCTCTGCAGTGTATGAAAGATGAACTGCATAACCCGAAAATAAAAATTGTCGGAATAGACAATTACACAAATATGAGTATGGGAAAAATCGAAATGGATATCAATACTAGAAATTTCAGTGATTTCGGAGAAAAGGTAAGTGCTGCATATGTAAATCAGTAAATTGAGCAAACAAACCACAGTGATAATGGTAGTACCTGCCGAAATATACAAATATATAAGAGAAAATAAAAATAGAGTTTTCGTAGTTTATTAAAACTGTAAAGCCTACGACTTAATAAACATTAGCTAGTCCAGTAAATGTAGGAGGTTTGAACACAGTAAAAAAAATGAAACTGTATGCTTAAAATGTGCTAAAAGTCATAAAACAAGTGATTGTACCAGTGAATCTATCAAGTGTGTAAACTGTGCATTCAGTAACAATAAGTATTCGACTAAACTAGATATAAATCACACTGCGTATGACGCTAACCTCTGCTCTATCCTAAAAAAGAAAATTACAAAATTCTTTGACTCAACGGACTATCCGTTGAGCCCTTCATTACCATCACTCGACACAGTTTACAATAGTAGGAAATCTACAAGACAGCATGTACCGACAGCTGATAACAAGGGCCTAGGAGAACCAAGTTCGATGCAACCACCTGGGAAACAAAATACTCCACAGCAACAGAATACGGACAAAGCTCAGAATACGAGGGTTCTCACAGAGCGGAGAGGAACGGGGAAGAAAAACCAGAAAAAGGAACAAGAAGGAGCACGTGGACGAGATCAAAACAGATTTATAGGTTAGAAAGTGAAAAGGAGAGAGAGAAAGCAGGCAAGAAAAAAGCGAGAAAACAGTAAAAGAGACAGGAGAGAAAGGTAGAAAAGTGGAAAAAAAGGATGTCGCACGCGGAGAGAAGAATGGAGAGAGAGATGAGAGAGATGAGAGAGGAGATGAAGGAGTGGAAGGTGAAACTGCAGATAGAAAGGGGAAAGAGAGAAGCAGCGGAGAGGAAAATGACGGACCTAGAAGATGATATAGAAATTCTAAAAGGAAAAATTAAAGAAGAAAGGAGAGAGAGAGACAGAGAGAAGATAAGTAGAATGGTAGGTGAGATAAGGGAGATAACAAAAAGAGCGGAAGAGAGACAGAGGAGGGAGACGGAGAGACCGGGGAGAGAGGAGGAGAAGAAGGTCAAGAGTGTCGTCGGCTTGATGAGCACAAGTAAGAGGAAGAGAGTGGAGGAGGAACGCACAAAGGTGCAGGAGAGAGGAATGGTGATCCACAAAGGAGCCAAATGGAGTGATCAGGACGATTTAAACGAGTGGCTAGAAGGATTTCTTGAAGGAACAGAGTGGGAGATCGAGGAAACATCTAACAAGGACACAAAAAAGATTATATTCAAAGAAAGAAGAGAGATGGAGAGAATGTGGAAGAGAAGAGAAGGGGTGAATGGAGAAGGAAAGATAAGAATAGAGCAGTAGATGAACTGGGAGGAGAGGAAAGCCAGGAGAGAAGCAATGATGGAAAGAGAAAAAAGGATGGAAGAGGCAAAGAGAGAAGGAAAAGGATACAAAAGGGAGAACTTCAAGGTGAGAGTTGAAGGAAAAGAGTTCGAGTGGAGAGAGGAGGAGGGAAGGATAAGGAAGCTGGAGGAGAAAGAGGATAGAGAGGACGAGGTGGAGAGAGAGGCGAGAAAGAAGAAAGAAGAGCATAATTTGATGATTTTCTAGTACTGATCACAAGAAAAAATGTATTACCAAAAAAAGAAAACCAAAAGCGCGGTGCAAACGCGAATGATATTATATAACTATTTTAATATTTTTATATTGAGAAATATTGTAAAAAACTTATGTTTAAGGCAATAAACTATTATTATTAATTACTATTATTGTAGGAATAATTTTTCAAAAATTACAATTTTTGTACAATTTACCTTAAACTTCTTCTGAAACTAATAGATGATGATACAGTCGTTGCCACAGTCGATTTGTTCATCAAAGTTGTTTTTTTGGTATCTCTAGCATCTATTTTTATTTTTTTCTCCTGAACTTTCTTTTTCGGTTCTAAAGCTTTGGGTTTTTAGGACATTATTAATGTATTAATGATACTTACTGTATTATGTGTTACGGAACTGACGGTTACGAAATTGACATTTATGCATTTTCCACATAGCACGAAAGCTTGCCAACGAAAGTTTCAAGAAAGATTCCCACAGAAGCTTCCTGTAAGAACTTTAAAATTAAAAAAAATCTTTCTGGAATCTTACTTAGAAGTCTTACTTCAAAATCTTCCTGCAAGATTAACAGAAGATAACAACGATAGATTCCATTTAACATTTTTTTTTAAACATGACATAGAATCTTAAAAGAAGCTTTTAAAAAGCTTTCTTTGAAAGATTCCGTGCAATATTTCGTGAACCTTTCTCGAAAGATTTTCGTTAGCATTTCTAATAGCTAACCGTAATACAACATCGAAGGTTTCAGGAAGAATCACCGCAACCTCTCTGTAAGCTTCATATAAGATTTAAAAAATGTTCGACTCTGAACGTGACAGTTAATCTACCAAAAGCTTCCAGTAACCATTCAGAAAAGATTCCGTGCAATATTTCGTAAACCTCTCAAGAAAGATTTCCGTTACCATTTCTAATAGCTATCCATAATATTACAAAGAAGGTTTCAGGAAGAATCTCTACAATCTTTCCGCAAGCTTCATATAAGATTAAAAAAATGTTCGACTCTGAATGTGACAGTGAATATACCAAAAGCTTCTAGTAACCTTTCAGGAAAGATTTCGTGCAATATTTCTTGAACCTTTTCACAAAGATTCCCGTTCGCATTTCATATGTAATTCAGATTATTTATCTTCATGAAAGTTAATTCAAGCAGTAATTAGAATTTTGGTTACTTTATATATCATCATACATTATTATTGTTTTTTGATTAATGTTTATTTATTATTAGTTTTAGTTTACGCGTTGAGGTAGCTAATATATCAGATCTGAAATTTTAAACATAACAGTTCTGTTTAGGTAAACGGATAGCATGTTTGACTACCACGCTAGTGATCCAGGTTCGATTCCCACCGCCGGTGAAAAATTTAATTTCATTTCTTTGTTACAGAATAATACAATATGAATAATAAATACTGAATAATAATAAGTATTAATAATAAGTTTAAAATGAATTAAATAAATAGAAAAATTAATTTGATGGCATCTGATACTACAAATTTTGCTTCCTCCTAGAGGAAGCTTTGTAATAGTAAAATTTTCGACTTTGTCAAATAGGTTAGAAATCCGTATTCTGAGGTGTTTGGAGTTCGAATCACGTGTTTTTAGAAAATGTCCGTATGGATGTGTGTGTGTGTGTGTGGATGTGTGTGTGTGTGTATGTATACCGTAATATTTCTGAATCTAGTCTGTAAATGTCAATAAAATTTGATATGTATATCTATTTTGGAATTCTGAATTCGGGAAAATAAGTATTTTTTGAGTTTGCCAACTAGTTTTCGTTTTATGGCCATTTTTTTAATTTTGCAAAACTGTATTTTGCGTTCTTTTTATCTTCCCATTGCTACAAACAATTCAGCTACTGCGCATTTGAAAGATAATAAAATTACCTACTTTTTCCCGTTTGGCCCTCGGGATCGACCGCACCGTTTGGCAGAAAATGTGAAAATGGTGAATTTTTTTGAAGAAGCCGCGTTTGAAAGATAATGAAATTACCTACTTTTTTACTAACTTTTTCACCCGCCCGCCCGTGCTTGATGCACTCCTTTTATACCTATCCTTTTGGTCACCCCATCCCTATAACTGACACTCAACCCGTATAACTGACACCTACCCCTATAATTGACACTCCACCCGTATAATTGACACTCCACCCGTATAACGGACACCCCACCCTTATAAGTGTCATCATACACTGTCCATATTTTACTTACTTATTCATATCTAATGATGGCAATATTGAAGAAGTTTTGTTATATTTACGTTCTACTAATAGTAAAAAGGAAATAAATTATGCTAAAGTACTAATACGTGTTTTATTAAATGAAACATAATACTGGATTTTATTGATCCAATGCACAATAGCTGGTCTCAACACAGAGAATATTTCGACTCTTTTTCTTTGGCAATGAGAGGAATAGTGTCACTTAAAAATAAATTCAAAAGAAACTTACAATTTAAATAAGATTACACCAAGGTAATGAATAATTACCTTGAGTTAAATCATATGTCTCTTATAGAAATCATATGTCTCTTATAGGTTTATCGCAACCTTCTTTAAAAGGTAAAGCTACTACAAATCTTCCTTCCTCATTTCTACGTACGTGCTTTTTAAAATGTGCCTCACAGAACAATTCATCGTTTGACCAATGTTTTTGCTTCTCTGGAATTTCTTCCAATGTCCAAAATTTTTCTAAATCAAAATCTACGTTTGAAATCATGCAGATAGATCTTTTATTAATTTGCGATAAATTTAAACTACCACCGATTACCCAACCGAGTCTCGTTTTCTGTAAAATCAACTCGTTATTTATAATTATTTGCCCATTACAAAACATTGATAATGTGGGTCCAACACCTAATAACATATCAACCTTTGATGGGTTGTAAAAGTTAATATCGGCTAGTTTTAGATGTGAAGGTATTTTAATTTTTTCTCTCGGAAACTTTTGTATTGGGCTAAAATCTGTAATAATAGGTACATCATAAAATAAGAGTGATTTTTCAAAGTTTGAATGAAGTGATCTAATAGTTAATGTTGTAAAAGAACGTGCCGTCGTATTTAATTCGTTCATCGCTTCTATTGTTAAGGAACATGGTGTTTTCGTTGCCTTTAATAAGTTTAATAAACCTTCTGTAATAAAATTCACAGTTGAGCAAGTATCTAACAGTATTCGGCATTGTACATGGAATTTATTGTTGACACTAGCCCGGAGTAAAGCTGTTGGCATTAGATCTATCGAAGGGGATAAAGTAACGTTTGAAAAACAATGACTCACACAGTCGGTTTCATATAGTCATTCTGAATTTTTGTTAGCTTTGTCGTTCTTATCTTCTTCTTCTTTTACTTGAACATTTGAATTTCCGAAGTGAAGCAGAGTATTATGTTTTTTACCGCACGTTCTACAATTTCCAAATCTACATTCGCTACTTCCATGATTTTTAAGACAGTTATTGCAAAGCTTAGCATCTTTAACAAGATTAAATCTTTCATTGACCGTTAAATCCAGAAATTTTTTGCATTTAAATAAAGGATGATATTCTTCATCAGAACAAGCATGACCTTTTTTGTTTCTCGTGAAAAAAGTACGCGCAGTTTTATTATCGATTCTATGTATTTTAGCAGGAGGGCCATTGTCATGATGATTATTAGAATCTCTGTCACTTGCGAAAGTCGATAAGGAAACAGCGGTTTTATATAAAAATTCTATTAATTGATCTAAAGAAGGAAAGATTTCGCGGCTAAGTGATTCTTCCCACTTTATACGCGTTGTCTTGTTTAACTTTTCTTCAATAATTTGCACAACGATTTCGGGAGATAACTTAACATCTAAACTAGCTAACGATTGCACATGTTGTTGTGCCTCATCTGCTAATCTTTCAACACTACGATATCCTTCTTTATCTTGATTTCGTAAGTGCAACAATAATGATAAATGACGTGAAATTATTAAACACTTATTTTCATACGATTTTACTAAAACATCCCAAGCTTTAGTATAATTTTCCTCAGTGATTGGAAATACTTGGATTTTCTTTAACGCCTCGTCACGTAAAGCCGTACGCAAGTAGTGTAATTTTTTGACATCTGATAAATCATCGCGATTATGGATCATTGATGTAAACGAATTTTTGAATGAAAGCCATTGTTCAAGCTGTCCCGTAAAAGTTGGGATTGATGCTTGCGGCAATTTGATTTTATGTTTAACTACATTCGTACGTCGGGTATCGTCACTTAATGCGTCGAAATTTTGCGATTTTGATAAATTAAACGGATCTGATCGACCAGTGCAAGAATCGGCTATGTTTTTCTGAGCAATGCTAACAATTTTGTAAAAATTATTTAAAATTGAATATCTTTCTCCTTTGCTATTTGTATCATCATTTAATAAATCGATTTCGTCACATAATGGATCAAAATTTTCAAATAATGAATTTAGTCGCTGTAATCGTATTGGCAATTGATACAAATCGGTATCTTTATTATAATTATCTAAAAAAGATTGAAACTCAGTTAACTGTCCCTTGACAGTTTTGCGTTGTAACGTTAATTTTTTAAGTTTTTCGTTATCGACCATTATGAAGTAGAGTCAATTTGATTTTCGCAATTAAAAGCCTATAGGTGATTCAAAAGAGAGAAGCACTTACTGTTATGCAGACAATAGAGATGATCGATTTCGAAACTGATGTGCTGTAGCTGCTTGGACGTTTAATGAATCTGTTGTGTAAATGGTGAAGTTGCTTTTGCTGTAGGCCTTCAGGAGAAGATGCCAAGTAGATTTTGCGGTTGTTAATATCCCAGTAGGAATATTGAATTCGATTGTGTGGTCTCCCAGAAGGAGACGCTCTTTTGCTGATTGTGTATGTCCGCCAATAGACTGATGGAATCGGACTTGAATTGTGCGCTTGAAAAAAATGATGCAAATTTTTATATCATGTGATTAATGAATTTTGGATTAAATTTGTATTGAGAACTGTTAGTCACTACAGATCTCTTTTGCACTTTGATTTTCACTCACCGTGTCACTTCACTTAGAACTTGAACTTGTGTTAATTTTGTATTCTTAGAATTAAATTGATTGTACGGATCGTTTTGTCAATCCGGCTCGAAGGACCAAACTTTTATGCACCGACTTGCAGGTGTCAAATACCGAAAATTAATCCAGTATAAGTAATTTCAATATAATAATAGGTGAAATAAAATAATAACTTTTTTGCGTTATATTTGAATATATTATTAAAGATCGACGTGAACAGGTCAAAGGTTAGAACAAGAATGAATCCCCTCCATGGTACGGGGTTCCTTAAGTACCTTATGGTTATCTACATACGTAAAGTCACAAACATCAACATCTCGAGGCACTTGATCTTTGAAAATCGAAATCAGACGCACTCGCCTTAGTATTACAAATACTCTTTGTCTCATAGAGTTCTAGACTTCGTCTGAACGGACGTGAAAGAATGCGACATTACACGTGCGCGTGTTCATGAAATTTCATTAGAAATTAATCTTGAGTTACCACAACTTAAGTTTCTGCTTCGATATTCACCTCTACGCTGACGGGAAAATCCCTTATACAAGAAAACTGCGAGTAGTCATTTTTATATCCTCCAAGTGTTGATTCAGTTTCAATTGTTTATGAAAAGTCATCTTTTATCTAAAACGTATTCATCTTTTATACAGCCTTAACGCATTCGAAAGAGAATAGAATTACCGTTCTTGTCTCGTTTAGACCTCCAGATCGACCGCACGGTTCGGCATCGAAGGCCCCAGCGCCGCCCATGCTTGATACATCACTTTTATACCCTAACTTTTGTGGAACCACCCATAATCCACCCCCATCGAGACACCCCTCCCCTATAAGAATAGCAGGAAGGTAACATAATTGTAAACACAATTATTTTTTAAAGTAAATAATATTATTTAACATGTGATCCATACAATACAATAACTAAATTTTTATATTAATTTCCAAATTCATTGAGTGACTGCATGACTTGCTGATTTAGTTTTGTATCCTACATAAGAGGAAATCATTACTTTTATGTTTTAGTCTAATATTTAATAACAGTTAAAGGGAAAGTATATAACGCAGACATATAGAATACTGTATTGATTTTAAAGACTACTATATATTCTTTCCCTTTGTATTGATAAATTTAAAAGTATAACGGGGCTGCTCTGCTCGGTGTCGGTAGCCGCGCAGACGTTAGCTGCGTGCAGTGCAGCTACCGGAGCGGAGAGACAACCGCGTAATAATCGAGACCAAGTCTCGTTTCCTCGGGTATTATCGAGTTCGTAGGTGGACCGGCCAAGGTCGTATTTTGGCTAGCTGCAGTTTGTTCGCACGTGCACCGTGAAGCGATGCGCGTGCCCGCGGAGGCGGCGGGGAACTTAATAGGAGTACGGACCGGTGTTCAATCAAAACACGCTGGGTAGCGTAGAAAATGTAAAGTATATTTTTCAGTGAAAAAGTAGGTACACGAGCACACACGCGGGTGTGCGAGACGCAGACGAACGAGGCAGTTAAGAGACCGGGAGGGCACTGGTGAGAGAGAGAGAGAGATGCAGAGCTGACACTTACAGTAGACGAGAGTCGGCTCAGCCCCAGGACGTCTCCTTCGCAGGCGAGTGGTTGGAATCGCTCGGAAGCCTCGGACGTAGCGGAGTCGCACGGAGACCTCGGGCAAGGCGCAGTCGTTGTCGGACCCTCTGGGTTGCAGTCGTAAACCAGGAGCCTTCGCACGTCGTTCTCACAAAGTTAT
>CM053168.1:38526310-38585287 GCA_012977825.3 Pteromalus puparum
GGAGACCTCGGGCAAGGCGCAGTCGTTGTCGGACCCTCTGGGTTGCAGTCGTAAACCAGGAGCCTTCGCACGTCGTTCTCACAAAGTTATCGGTCTTTTCGATTCGAGGAGTCGCGCGCACGATGCTTACTCTCTGCGAGTCTAAATGAATCTGTCTCTCTTTCCGCGAGACGCGGCATGCGCGCGAGGCTCTCTCTCTCTCTCTCTCTCTCTCTCTCCACTTACCGTGCTTACTCCCGTTTCACTCTCCGCCGTTCGTCTGTAACAGAGCTGTAATACATTATTATACATTATGGTATTTATGCTGGGGAGGTTATGACGAGTTAACATTGTTCCTCGTCATATTCCCCCCTTCCAGACGCTGGATACCCGAACGGTGTATCAGCTCTCCATCAATTATCTCTCACCAGCATGCATATCTTTGTGTGGGAAAAATAAAATAAAAAAAATAAGAAGAAAAAGAAAATAAATCTAAATTTATGAAAACTCAAAAAAAACTAATTTCTGGAACTGTGCAGTGAACGATCATTCAAGTCCTGCTTTCTGAAATTTAAAGTTGGTAGGGAAAAAGAAATAATTTTGCAAACACTCTCCAGGTCTCTTTACAAGGTGTATGTATTATATAAACTTTTTAGGGCGAGCCTCGGTGGTTGCCTACAGGGCGACTACGCAATTAGTGTTTCCCGTGGAATTCTCTACGGGGACACTCTCGTCCACGCATAACCCCCTCGAGCTTACAGACAAAGCACCGTGGCATCTTCGAGCCCTCTGCGCGCACGGCATCGATCTTGGCGCGCCTCATCTGCTCTAGAAGTTCTGTTGTTTCCTTGCCGTGCCGCTCCCTCTGCTGCCGTAGCTCTTCTTCGGCCTGGGCGACGGCGGCTTTGGCACGCCTGGCCTCCGCCCGGCGCTTCTTTTCGGCGTCGACGAGCTCTTGCAGCTCCCGTTCGCCCGCGACGAGTTGTGGGTAGTTCCCCGCAAGGGCTTTCCCTTCCTCGCCGTAGGTTTTCAGGAACTGGTCGAGCTCGCCGAACGCCTCCTCCTGAGCTCGGAGGTATTCTTGTTTTTGCGCTCGGGCTTTCGCCAGGCGCGCCTCAACCTCTGCCCATTTCTCTGCTGCGGTTGCTGCTGCCTTCACTTGTGGTACCATGGTTGGAGGAGCCTCGGTTTCCCGTTGAGGGACGTCCACGTAGGCTAGCTTCCATTTGATTCGGCCCTGTTGGTCGGTCGTTTTGTCCCAGATCAGGGCCTGAGAACCGTCCATTCTGGCTACCCATGGTGCGTCTTCCCTTGGTGTGCTGCTCATCTTCTAGAGTGTCTGATCTATTTGGGGAAAGAAGGCCCCGGGGGAAAGAAACAACTCATTAGGGACCTGCCTATCCTGCACTTTAAAAGTGGAGTTTTGCAAAAGTATAATGTGAAAAAGGAAAAGAAGAAAGAAAAAGAGAAAAAAAAAAATTTTGCGATTCTAATTTTCTTTCGCGCGTGGTCGCATGCGTCGCGGTGAAACGTGTACTGGCGGTACCGGTTTTTTTGTAGACCCTTTGGGTCGTCCGCGTTTCGCTTTCCCTGTTTCCACCGGAGGGGTGTTAGCCGTCGGAGGAGCGTTAGCCGTCGGAGGGCTACTAAGCTTCTTCGCTCGCGTAACTTTAATCGAGTGGCGAGCAACAACTACACGCGTCTTTCTCGGTCTGCCGCGTTTACGTGGCGCATCCACGTTTACATGGTTTTCTACCGGTGGCGCAGTGTCGCTCGCGACTTCTTCCTGTTGATCTCCTTCGGTGGGTGGTTCTTCTCCGGCCAGGTAGCGTTTCAGATCGACGACATGGATTTTCTTGAACACCTCTCCTGTTTCGTTTTCGAGTCGGTACACATTCTGGCCCAAACGAGCGGTGATTTTAAAAGGTCCGGCGTACTTGGGAGCCAGCTTGGCGTTAATTCCTTGGACAGCTGATGACAGAATGCGATTACGCTTCCAGACCAAGTCATTTATTTTGAATTCGACTTGTCTGTGCTTCGCGTTATAATATTTCGACTGACGTTCTGTAGCACGCTGCGTTCTTTTTGCCGTAATAAGTCGCAGATCGAAAAGGTTACGCATTCGTTCTTCCCACTTGTTTAGCGCCAGCTGTTCCGCTTCTTGCCGAGCGGCCTGTTCTTCTGCTCGTTTAGTATTGTGCGGAGGAGTAGGATGTCGTCCCATGTTCAGAAATGCGGGGCTCACTCCCGTTGACTCCTGCGTAACGGTGTTATAGGCAAAGGTGAGCTCCGGCAGGAACTTATCTCAATTTTTGTGTTCGTTCTCTATAAAAGACGTTACCATCGTCTTAAAAGTTCGGTTGACCCGCTCTACAGGATTTGCTTGCGCGTGATACGGTGGGATAGTATGGTGCTCCGTGCCATGCTGCCGTAGGAACTGGTCGAGCAGTTTGTTACGGAATTCGGTGCCGTTGTCAGACAAAAATATATCGGGCACCCCAGCGTAGAAAAACCCCGCTCATTTAGTTCTTTCTTGAGTGTGTTACCGTTCAGCCTTGCGAATCGGCAACACTTCAATCCCCTGGTGAAAGTGTCCATAAATATCAGAAATATAGGCAATATCTCTAGTAGACGCGTGGGAAAGGGGCCATGATATACGGCTACACTTCCCAAGCCCATACTTTTCGTCTGCCCATTAGTCCAGCTGGTAGTAGCTGCTCTCTACTTTACATTGTTGCAGACGGCGCGGAGCTAAAAGTCGCTGATGTCCTTTGTACATACCTTTCGCAATAAAGTTATCGTCGCGATTCGCTCATAAGGTTTTACGTCGACCTAGGTGTCCGCTGTGGTTCACAGTGCGATTCTCGTACAACTTGAGGAATCTTATCTGCTCGTAAGACCATTTTCCAAGCTCTCTTGGATCTTCTATATATCTTCGAGCGTAGGATCGGATACGGTAGCGGTATAATGGCCCGCGACGATCTTGTACTCGGATGCTCGTGGGTTCTCTGAGACTTGTGCAGGCTGTTGGAAGGTGGACGGTCCCCCGACTACCCGTACGGAAGTCGCGTGAACTCAAACAGCCCTAGTCCAGGCACTGTGAATGCAGTCAAATGCATGTCTCTTCTTCATCGGTAATCTGGTGTACGCCGAGCTGAGGTCAATGGTCGATATACTATCGAGCGTGTTGGCAGCTTATTAAGTATAGCGTCCATGTATGGAAGCGGTACGCCTGACTTCGAGCGGCATTGAGCTTTCGGTATCGAATGCGAATCTATAGGTACCTGTCAGATTTCCGGCACCATGACTACTGGCTTGACCAATCGCTCGTAGATCGTCGTATTATCCAGCTTCTAACATAGTCAGTACTTGAGCGTGCATTTTTCCTCCAATTTCTTGACACGGGGTATACCGCTGCTTTATTGCCTTGCCAGATCCTACATCGATGGCGTGTTGAATTAAGGTGGTGCATCCCAAGTATGCTCTCCCCTTCTGGCAGCCATCGATCCAGGACTTGTTCTAAGCTGAGTCCTCTGGGTCGAAGTTACATCTGCTAATCCGATCAGCCGCAAGGGCCTTAGCACCCGTCTGAAGCGTGGACAATTCTAAAGGGACCGAGCTCTCAGCTCCTCCGATCTCAGCTGGTTCTCTTCCTTGCAGGCAGTATGCGTTGAACGCCGCATAAAATCTGTGCCCAGAATGCTTCTTGATCCAACTGGCTCATGATCATCACTTTGAGGCGGCGTCCGCTGTCCCAAGCAACTCGAAATGGCAGTTCACATGCCCCAAATAAATTGGCACTAACTGCGATCTGGCGAGTTTCGCGCACGGGTCCTTTGTAGCGGATTCTTCGGCTGCCACAAGCTGAAGCTATTTGTATGCAAAATAGGACCAATCGCGGTGGCGTGCGGCCCTGATCACATAAAGGGCGCGCAGTTGAGATCCGCCTATTCCGACTTGAGTCCACCAGCGACTGCAATCTATATCGGCCGGGATTCTCCTTTTCAGCGCATGATTTCGTTACCTCCTGCTGTCTCTAAAGATGAAATTTGAGGTCCTTCTGTTTTTCCGGGAAACGCAGAGCCCCGGTCCTACTGTTTCCCTTGGCTTCTTCCCGGCTTCTGCGAGCACTCCGGGCAATACCGTTGAATATACCCGGGCCACGCACAACCATAGCACTTAATAGGCGGTTTGGCTGGACCAGGGATTGCCTGGTTTGCATTGTGATTGCTGACAGGCTCCCTGCTTTTCGGCTCCTTCTTGACATCCTTCCCTTCTTCTATCGTGACGGACGCCGTGCCTTTCGGCTTGCTTCGCCGACTATTCTTTCCGTTCCCCTTGGCCTTTATTGCTGATGGAGGCTGTGAGCCTTGCGAGCTCGCATTTCCAGGAACGCTAATTTGCGCTAGCGCCTCCTTAAAAGCTGTAGCAAAGTACGCAGCTATCGTTGGCATTTCTGTGACTTCTGCCACTGCTGCAGCGCGCGGGGGCGTAGCTTTTCCCGTTGTCTCCTCCATTGGCTCCTTGTAAGCCACTCGAGGTAACAGGCAGTTATCCGGTAGCGGCGGAGGCTTGTAATGATCCCTGTCATGGATCAGTTTCTCTGCTGCCCTAGCGAGGGTTATCAGCGCATCCAAGTCGGTGACTTCTTTCTTTGGCACAAGCATCTTGATCTCAGCCAGCATGTTGTCGTAAATCATGCTGAGTTGAGCCTCTACAGGGGGTTGCACGTCTAAGCGGCTCAGAATGGTTAATACTGCGAAGATATGGTCTCTGACCGCTTCCTTTTTACCCTGTGTGCGAGCTTGTGCTTCTGCTAGGAGTTGCATCTGGATATCTTGGTTAACCCCGTAACTTCTTCTGGCGGCTTGGCAAAAATCACTCCAAGTTGACCATGCGGGTCGCAGTTGTCTGCACCAGACTAGCGCTGGTCTTGTCAGCCCGTGTAGTAATGCGTTGAGCGAATCTTCTTCGTCGAGATGGGAGGACGTTCTGCACTCGTTGACTCGTTGTATGAACTCTTCGATGCAGCTGTCCTTGTGTCCATCGAATTTAATATTCCACTCTCTCGCAATTTTACCAATGTCTCGGCGTGACCCGCCCCAGGCTGCCATCGTCGGGTACGAAAACGGATATAAGCTCCCAGTTGGTAAGGGGGCTTGCGTCTGCGCATCTGCAAAGTATGGGTTTGGATAACCCCAAGGTGATCCTCCCCCCCTCCTAGAGTCCCCCGGCAGTCGCTGCCGTTGTTGCTGGACTCCGGTTTGTGTTGTATCGTTGGTTACTCGTGCGGGTTGTACAACGACATTCGCCCCTGGGTTTAATCCCGAATTACGTGTGCTGTGGGCATTTGGTTCTATATGCCTTATATCAAAGGTATCTTGAAATTGTACCTGTTTGCTCGGTTGCGAGGTCGCTGCTTGAGTTACCGAGTCCATTGTTTGCTGACTTTGCTGTAACAATTGTTGCACGAGGTACTCCAAGGTTTTATTTTCATTTCTGAGTCTCTCGATTTCTTCTGCATGCGCTGTTCGTTCTTGTTGTGCTCTATTTCTGTTGTTTTCGTTCTGCGTCCCCATCACTTGTGCTTGGGTGTTAGCCATGCCTTGGTTTATTCTCGTCGTTACTGCTGGTGTTGTTACGGAGCTTGTTACTGTTGTCGTTGTCGTGGCCGTCGTGCTTATGCGACTAGCTGGTGTCCAAAAATCTATAAGGTTGTCGCTTGACGTATAGGCTGCTCTGAGCGTTCTCGTGTCAGTCCCTGCCGAAGTCGTGATTGTACGGCTCTCTGACTCCCCCAACGCCCAGCGATTATCGCTTCCATCCTGGGTAGTTATGTCTTCCGCCTGCTGGACCGTGTCCCGAAAAGGGTTGTGGCCGTGCTGTTGTCTGGGCGAGCTGTGGTACAGGATGCCTCCCGTCGCTCCGTTAGTAATTTCCATTTCGGAGCTGCGCTCATGGTTAGGACGTTGCTGTTCGAGTATCATACTTTTCGTCGCATCGGGCAACCTTGCCATCGACCTATGCATTAGCAGTAACTTCTGAAATTTTGCCGCTCTTCTTGACGTTGTTATTTCTTCTGGATCGTTAACGTTAATGATCACAAAATCTTCTGCGGTATAATCGCCGCGTAGTCGCCTAATTAACCTATCTATATTCTGAGACCGATTATCATCTATTCTTAGTTCGAGATCATTCATTAAATCCGTTCTACTTTCTTCTGGCAATTCGTATGCCCATTCTGCTATTTGTTGTGACATCTCTACCCTACTGATGTTACGGTTCTCCATTTTGTATCAGTGAGCAAGAGGATAAAATTTTACGGGTTTTATTAATCTCAAAAAAAAAAGAAAGAGATTCGACGCACACTATTACGTTTACTTGTGAAGAGAAAAAAAAATTTCTGTCCTCAAACCTTTGTTTAAAATAATTTTAAAAAAATGTTGCACTAATATAACACGACTAATAAATTTTTTGTTGTCAATATGACGGATATTTTGTCAGAAAAAAAAAAACGTCAGCGTTATTTTTATTTTTCTATTCTACCTCTCAATTCGCAATCACCTCCAATCTGTACTCTGCTTTGTACCGTGCGTAACGCTTTCTTGGAGAGAAAAGAAAAAGAAAACAAAAATTCGAAAACGCGGTGTGAGAGTAAAACAATCTTCACTCTCTGCGAATATCAAACCCGCGAAACCGTAAAATTTTTGTGAGCGATTCGCTAAATTGAGAGTTTGTTCCTCCATTTTAATCGGTTTGGATTAATTGACAAAAACGAACATTTTCACTTCACAAAAAAAAAAAAAATAATANAAAAAAAATAAACGACTGAGGGAAAAGAAACAATTTTCCGCGTTAGAAAAAAAAACTCAAAAATTCGATCAATTTAGTGCGCTATTATCACTGTTCGAATTTTCCTTATTACAATTATATACGCGTCTCAGAATATTCGGCGATCGCCCGAAACCGCAATTATTTTCCGTCGGGATACTCTCGTATAAGTATACCGTGATGCTCCTATCTACACCTATACTATCACTATTGTACCGCGCGCTCGCTTGTGTACAATGTTTTCTTGGAACGCTCTCTCGCCGCGCGAGAGTCGGCAGCCGCTGTACGTGTGACGTCACGCTATAGGCTGTGTTGCCGGCGCCGCTTGGCGCGTTCGCTTTCAGCGCGCGAGAGCTACGCTGCTCTACTGCTGCGTGCGTTCTCGCTTTTAGTATACCTATGTATACTCTCACTGTTCGCACTAGAGATACTGCGATGTTTTGAGATTCGCACTTACAGTTACAGTATCTTGGCTACTGACGAATATTCGAATAATATTCGTTAGCCCTATACTGTGCTCGCTTTCGACTTATTCGAGCTGCTTCGTGTTTCGCACGCGAGCGTTCGTCGCGTGTCAACAACAACAAAGCCGTGCTGCTGTGGCTCTCTAGTAAACGTCCTTGCGAATACCTGCGTTGCTTCGCTTCAAAATTTCGTCGCGTTACTAACCGTGTAATAATCGTGAAACTAAAATTCCGCGTCCGAATGTTAAATAAATAATGCCACTTACGGATGGGCGCCAATATAACGGGGCTGCTCTGCTCGGTGTCGGTAGCCGCGCAGACGTTAGCTGCGTGCAGTGCAGCTACCGGAGCGGAGAGACAACCGCGTAATAATCGAGACCAAGTCTCGTTTCCTCGGGTTTTATCGAGTTCGTAGGTGGACCTGCCAAGGTCGTATTTTGGCTAGCTGCAGTTTGTTCGCACGTGCACCGTGAAGCGATGCGCGTGCCCGCGGAGGCGGCGGGGAACTTAATAGGATTACGGACCGGTGTAC
The DNA here is from genome assembly GCA_012977825.3 of Pteromalus puparum. Classification (NCBI taxonomy): domain Eukaryota; kingdom Metazoa; phylum Arthropoda; class Insecta; order Hymenoptera; family Pteromalidae; genus Pteromalus; species Pteromalus puparum. Next base: position 38,534,117 of record CM053168.1, read on the forward strand.
AATCAAAACACGCTGAGTAGCGTAGAAAATGTAAAGTATATTGTTCAGTGAAAAAGTAGGTACACGAGCACACACGCGGGTGTGCGAGACGCAGACGAACGAAGCAGTTAGAGACCGGGAGGGCACTGGTGAGAGAGAGAGATGCAGAGCTGACACTTACAGTAGACGAGAGTCGGCTCAGCCCCAGGACGTCTCCTTCGCAGGCGAGTGGTTGGAATTGCTCGGAAGCCTCGGACGTAGCGGAGTCGCACGGAGACCTCGGGCAAGGCGCAGTCGTTGTCGGACCCTCTGGGTTGCAGTCGTAAACCAGGAGCCTTCGCACGTAGTTCTCACAAAGTTATCGGTCTTTTCGAATCGAGGAGTCGCGCGCACGATGCTTACTCTCTGCGAGTCTAAACGAATCTGTCTCTCTTTCCGCGAGACGCGGCATGCGCGCGAGGCTCTCTCTCTCTCTCTCTCTCTCTCTCTCTCTCTCCACTTACCGTGCTTACTCCCGTTTCACTCTCCGCCGTTCGTATGTAACAGAGCTGTAATACATTATTATACATTATAGTATTTATGCTGGGGAGGTTATGACGAGTTAACATTGTTCCTCGTCATAAAAGAAAATATCAATTTACATTGCGTCCAAAAAAGTAGATACTCGGCTCATTACAGATCGACTCCAGACAAATAGGACATAATTTTGAAGCCTTGTTTTCTTTGATGTGGCATTGTCCAGAAAATAATTTATTATTTTGATAAACGTGATGCTGGAATAACAAGAAAGGTCATATATTGCATTATTATAATTAATTTCTAATCAACATAATAACATGCTAGTTCAATGAAAATTTTGCTAGACCATGCCTTTATAGTACACTTTATGGACTTACTGCAAGTGGATGATGAATATTCACATGATAAATATTATCTTCATCTTCCTCGGACACTATTTTAATCCGATCCATAGTAATTGTAACTATAAATAATTTTGATGGATAAATTTATACTTTTTTGGTGTATGAGAACAGTATAAGGATCATAATATGACACTGGCCTTTCACTGATTACTCCTTTCTATTTAAATCATACTTCTACAAGTTTTATACATATTTATATAATTCTTTCAGAGTAATAGATTTAAAGTTTAGTTTATAAATTATTGAATTGCTGTATTTCTTCTAATAATATAAGGTATACATCTTTACTACACCTTGGCCAATTACTTTTTGATACGTTTATATCATCTACTCTAAACCAGGCATTATTTAATTTTATCATATCCCCCCTCCAAATAAGTTCAAAAAATCAAGTTTTGAAACATTCGAAATTACACATGAGATTTTGTATTAGGAAAACGTAACACGAGACGACGATTTATTCTTTCTATTATGTAATTGAACATTTTTCTAAAAAGAAAAATGCGAATATTTAATTCAAAGAATGAGGTGATTGTCCCATGTAATTATCTTCCACTATAGCAAAATAGGAGGAAGCTAAGTGCCAATGACTTGGCAGCGATTTTTTCTTAAACCTTCATAGAAGATTACCAAAATTTTTCTAACAATACTGAAAGATATTGGAAGATTATTGGAATCTTCCCAAAGATTTCATTAATATTTCTAGAACCTTTCAGAAAACCTTCCAAAAAGTTTTTGAGTAATATTACAGTAATGTTGTTAGCAACCTTCCTGACAGTGATTTGAAGCGGACATTCTCAGTATCCAGGAAGATTCCATGGAATATTCTTGTAAGGTTCCTTACAACTACACTTTCAAGGAAGCTTCCTGAAAGCTTTCAAAAAGCTTTCATGCTATGCGGGTTATCAGCTCGCATAGCCTAGCGTAATTATTATAAACAATTCTTTGCACATATATTCGAAAATACTTACTATTTACTCGAGAAAAACACCCTATATGTTTAAATACATTGTTGCTAAGTAGTAGTTTACTAGCGTTACGGAACTGACAGGTTGTGCTCTTTTTCGAAATTTCTGATGAAAAATCAGCTCGCACTTCCAAAATTTTGAATTTTGGAACCATTCAACGGTTGGATTTCATAAATAGTAGTATATAGTTTGAAATTCTACCGATAAGCGACGCTATATGACACACTAGAACGCTTTTAACATAAGGTAATGTAGAGGGTACCTTTTTAATGCAAAAACGGGCGTCAAGGAGTAAGCACCCAGCTTTAATATTAAATCATTAATTTTAATCCCAAAACCATGAAAAATATATTGAAATAGGTCTATAGTTCATACTATATGATGGAATTTGTAATTTTATGGATGAAATAGGTAATAGGTTCATACTATAAAAAAAATACCTTTTACGAGGTAAAATGTTGGCAACTATAAGTTTTGTGTCCATCGCTCACCAATTTGTATCTTAGTATTATAATTATGATTTCTCTTCCAAAAAGTCATGAAATCCTTTAAGAAATTGTCTAATATTTATAGCTTACAAATATTTTTCTGTATTTTTATCAATATACGCTAATGAATGTGGTGAAATCAGTTTTAAAACCGCTGCCAAGTCATTGACACTTAGCTTCCTCCGATTCTGCTAGTGGAAGATAATTACATGGGTCAATCAACTCATTCTTTGATTTAAATATTGGCTACTATTCGATACTAAAAGGAGGGTCAGCCAGGGGAGAGATCCACCAGACGTTAGAATAGCTCCTGAGAGAGAGGTCTCACCGGAGATCCGCTCGGGACTGAAGCCCCGAGCTCTCTTAAGACGAGAGAGCGCGGGCGTCGGAGAAGGGGGAAAATATTCAAACCTTGTGGGTAGCATCATATCATAATAAAAAGCAAAAATATTTTTTCAAAAATCGAAAAATGGCCATGAAATGGTCATAAAATAGTCTAAATCTTAAAAGAAAATTTACTCGAATTCAGAATCAGAAAACATATATGCACGTCCAATCTTATTACGATCAAACACGTAGTTCCAAAATTATAACAGTATACGTACGCACGCACGCACACACACACACATCAGACAGAAACTCTGCACGGACATTTTATAAAACATGAAAATCTCAAGAATATATAAGCCTATTATCAAAATTACACTATGTTGAATATATTGTATAAATCATATCATTATAAAAAAGCAAAATATTTCTTCAAAAATAGAAAAATGGCTTAATAAAAAAAAAAAAAATGGGTGGCTTTTTCGAACTCGAAAGTTCATGGCCTCACAACGTATCGTGTTGTGTTTCTAGATGAATTTTAGCGTTCGAAAGTTTCCAGGGTAGGCTCATCACACCTACGCCTTTCTCAAACCCGGTGTCGTGAGTAAGATTTCCATCGGATCTGAAAAAACTGATCGCCCTGATGGGGGCTCGAACCCACGACCCCTCGACCGGGAGGCAGGTCGTTTACCACGGAGCCATCGCCGGTATAGAAAAATGGCTATAATATGGCCATAAAATGGTCAGAATCATAAAACAAAAAATGACCTAAATTCAGAATTAGAAAAAATATATGCATGTCAAATTTTATTACGATCCGACGCATGGTTCCAAAATCATGGCGGTATACGTACACACACACACACACACACACACACATACACACACACACACACACACACAGAGCCATCCGCACGGACATTTTCTAAAAACGTATGATTCGTACTCCAAACACCTCCAAATGCGTTTCTACGAAGTATTAGCAAAACTGAAAATTTTACTATTACAAAGCTTCCTCTAGAGGAGGAAGCAAAATGTCAAGTGTTAAAAATCAGCACACTGACAAAAATCATTAATTACTCCAAGTAGAATCAATCTTACTATAACTTCAAGATGAAAATTCGCTTTGTGTTTCATGATTCTCCCACATCTAATCTGAATTTTCTAAAACTAATCCGAATTATTTCGTGCAAAAAAATTAGCAAAATCATAAATATAAAAAATTTAAGTAAATTCCTCCTAATCTTGAAGCTATAGTGAGACTAATTCTGCTTGGAGTAAGAAATGATTTTTGTCAGTGCAGGTAAGCTAGAATCTGCTGACTAGTTTATAAAAAATAAGATGGTTGTACTTTTCAAAATTATTCTTTTAATGCTTACTTCCCGTCCTGTTGTCTTATAGTCTACGATGTGTATAGAGTAAATCATATGCATACTTACTAAAAATAACTTATTAATTACTTAACGATCAATACCCACATAAATATGAAAATTTATCGCATTATCGGTTTAATCGAGATGGATCAAGATTATTAAAGTAGAAATAATATTTACATTTTAAAACTATTTACTATTTTTTCAAATTATTAAATTTAGCTTTGAATTTTTTTCTTTACAACAAACATGGTATATTTGAAGATTTTTGAAACAACATCCTGATAGTAAAGCTTCTTAGATAATAATAAAAAATGTTGTGATTATAATCAATATCATCTAACAGATTCACGCCTTGAAAGTAATGATTCGAGTGTTTCATCGATATACTATAAGACAACAGGACGGCAAGTAAGCATTAAAAGAATAATTTTGAAAAGTACAACCATCTTATTTTTTATAAACTAGTCAGCAGATTCTAGCTTACCTGCACTGACAAAAATCATTTCTTACTCCAAGCAGAATTAGTCTCACTATAGATTCAAGATTAGGAGGAATTTACTTGAATTTTTTATATTTATGATTTTGCTAATTTTTTTGCATGAAATGATTCGGATTAGTTTCAGAAAATTCAGATTAGATGTGGGAGAATCATGAAACACAAAGCGGATTTTCATCTTGAAGTTATAGTAAGATTGATTCTTTTTGGAGTAAGTAATGATTTTTGCCAGTGTGCTGATTTTTAACAATTGACATTTTTAAAACTGATTTCACCACATTCATTAGCGTATATTGATAAAAATACAGAAAAACATTTGTAAGCTATAAACATTAGACAATTTCTTAAAGGATTTCATGACTTTTTGGAAGAGAAATCATAATTATAATACTAAGATACAAATTGGTAAACGATGTACACAAAACTTATAGTTGCCAACATTTTACCTTGCAAAAGGTACTTTTTTAAACTGATTTCATACCCTTTTAATGAGTTTGAAATAAACTTATAAAGAAATGTTTTTGACCCAAGCAATCTCTTAAGAGAATGTTACTTAATATTGTCACTTGTTACGAAAACTAGCACAATTCTGATTTCCAACAAAGACTTACACAACTCAAATTTTTTGCTCTTTTTGTTAGTAAAGTCATTGTTGTAAGGCAAACGGTAAAATATAGAGTTGCACTACTCTTTGTTAGAAATCTGAATTATCCTAGTCTTCGTAAGATGCGACGATAGGAGAGATGCGCCCAGTGTGGAATTACTTAGAAAATTTCGCTACAACTTTCGATTAAGACCCTAAAAATCGCTTCATTTCCTCGTCACAATGACTTCTATGCCGAGGTTGAAACAGCTTTAACGGAAGAAGGAAGATCACGTAATTTATTTTTGACTCCAGAGGAATAATTGAACGTATGAGGTCTTGGAGTTGGACGTATCTAGTTGCCGTTAAGGAGCCTCTGGTATAAAAGTCGAACGACCAGCCACGGAGTCCGTCCTTGCAACCGACGGGTTCGTCTTAGAGGACAAGTGGTGAGAGCTTGTGAAGTTGAAGACGAGCTTAAAGTGGCCGCCGAACTCACTATCGGTCTCAATCTTACATCGCAGTCCAGTATGTTCTGATGCTGCGATTTGTCGATGTTCAGTATCTAGTCCATCTTTGTTATAGCCGGTGGTCCTGCACTGGTCTCTGATCCAGCGCACTTGTGTGGATATTCTACATCTTCATACGAAATTCACACGTCGTGTCTGCAACGATCCACGCAAGTTTTCGCTTATCGTCCTCGATGTCCTCGTCATTTTCCTCGTCCACGGACTCGCTGAGATCGTTGCTATAGTCGCATTTCTCGAATTAGTTCTTGAGTTGTGGGAGAAGAAGAAGACCTCGTAGTTTTCGTTTAATTTCGGGGAAACAAGCGTTATGAGGTCGTGGAAGAAGAGTAAAGTCGAGATCTTATCTATTAGAGCAATTTATGTTGCCTTTGTGTACGGTTCTGGTGCAAGCCAAAATGGTCGTTGAGGTTAGAGTTGCGTCGACACGATATTCTCGAACTCTAGTAGCGAAAACTTGGCAAAGTTAAAGTTGAGCTTAGATTATTCGCGCATCACGCACGCTGTCGACTCGCTCTCTATATGTCGCAGTCCAGCAAGTCATAGTTTGCAGTCTATCGATGTGAGCTAGGGGTGCCGAGCACGCTGCTGTGTATACTCTCTGCGTACCTAGCACTCACGTACACGTCGTGTTTGTAACAATCTTTTTATATGCGACAAATCAAGTGCATGAATTGCTAGCGAGCGCTTAGCGCTTATATTAGACACAGATTTTTGTCGGGAGTACTGGTGATAGGCTTGGACTTGTTGCAGGTTGTCGTGGGTACGCTGAGCTTGATGCTGAACGTTTTTGGCACTGCCGATCTCCTGAAGAACCGCTGGCTCCTCCTCGTGCTTACTCCATGGAATCGTTGTCGAAATCACGTCCCACGGCGAACTCATTCTCGGGCTCGTTGTCTAACGCGCTGCCCATCAGAAGCCGCTATATTACTGTTGTTCGGTCTTGAGTGCGAAGTCGAAGTATTGCTTGCTGTCCGTCAAAGCGGCTACGGCGAATTCGGCTACATCGATGACATGTGAGGTATATAACAAGGTTGACTAAGGTTGACTTCAGGTTGACTATGATCGAGGCGGCATCGCGCTCAGGTTAAAATTAAAGTTGCTGTAACGGAAGATTATTAAATTATACCTTGCCGCCTTCGACACGTTTCGGAGGAATACGCAAATAAAGTTATGGGAGAAAAAGATCAGGGTATACAAGAGGTGAGAGCTCGATGAAGTTGAAGCCGAGCTTGGGATGTCCGCCGATCACGCTGTTGATCGCGCTGTTAGTGCCGCAGGCCAGCATGTTTTATAGAGTAATTGGTCGGTGCCCGCTCTTCAGTCCATCAACGTGCATGATGGACATGTGTCAAGGGTCCCAGGATGATGGATAATCCCTGATTCAGCACGCTGATGTGTCCATACTCTCTCAAACGTTCACATGTCGTGTCTGTATCTGCACTGGTGATCCATGCTGGTGCTTGAGTCGTCCTGAAGAAACGCAAATCTACTTCAGAGCAGTAGCCAGACAGACAACAGAATGCAAAGTTGTTCGTGTCTACTAGTCCTGAACTCACATCACAGTCCACGCACTGGCGCACAAGCACGTATATAATGACCTCGTGGTCCTAAATGACGTTGACACTAACACTTGAGCTGTAAAACGATCTGTACTTTTGTTAACACTGCCGTTTGCCTAGTACGTTTCCGGGGAAAGGTTAGGTGCACCTGGGGAATATCAGCAAATTATATTGCGGCTAAACCATAAGCTTAACAGCCAAGAGAGCATGACTGATGATTATAAAGCATCACAGGTTCTACGTACCTACGTTCTACACACTCTACGTAGGCGCGTAGACCCTTTGATAGTTATATACGGATCTGGCTAACTCGTGGATGCACTTCGTCTGCTCCGTATGCTCGGCTCTCTACTGCAACACAGCGATCCGATTCGTCAGACTGTTAGGTATAAGTACTTAAAGCATGCTCCACTCCGTCTGCTCTGTGCGCTTGGCGGGCACCTCTCTCTGTCGATCTTTTATAGGTAGGTATATATAATATCGGCTCTCTGCAGCGTCAACGCAGCGGCGGTCCAGTGGATAACTTGCTTGAGGTCTTTTATTTACGTTTGCGTTTCGTATAAATATAATTAAATAGTTATTTTTAGTATGTGAATTTATATGCGCATCTAACCTCCCATAACCAACAATCTCAGTATTGTTGAAAGCGACTGAGCCCGAAAAAAAGAGAATCGGGGAGGCGAAAAATTAAAGAAAAATCACAAATTAATTTTCAATCTTAATTAATTTGCTGAAGGAGAAATTTTTTCAGCAAAATGCTATGGTAATTAGAAAGATCTAATTAAAATCTCTAAGATAGAATACTCATACATGAGCATTAACATCGGATGAACCAACACAATAGAAAGATTCGTAAAACATGTATAGGTTATCTAGCAAATTCAAAGTATAATAGGATCGCGGTGCTCCCGACGGCACAGTGCATAAAACTTATACTTGCCATCGGGGCGCTACCGCGCCCCTTGATATATGATGGAATTTTTTTTACATGTCTTACTTTTATCTGCATCGACCTTTTAGATTGAAAGCCGTGTTGGAGACAGGTTACGGAACTGACATTTGAGGCCTATTATATTGCGTAGTTTTAAATATAAGCCTGCATACTCGGTTTTAACTATTGGTAAATATAGTTAGTTATGCCAGACATACATAAAACCGCTTGTGCGATTTTTTTTCAAATATGTAAACACCTGGGAAGCAGGCGCGCAGAATGAGCCAGTTACGGCAGAATTACCGATATATATTTTTTTTCCCACTCTATTACCGCGGCAGCCTCATGGGCCCAGTCAGCGGAAGCCTTCCACCACCTCCGTGAAGCCCAAGTCCTATCCGTTTCTTTTTTCCTTTCTAATATCCGCCCTGATTTTAACCACCCTGGAGGATTTTTCCGGTGAGGACATCTTTCAGACTCGCACCGTGTTGGTTAAGTCAACACTCGCTGTCCTTTAAAGGACATCGGGTTTATCTCCCAGTGTAGACCGATCCGGAGAAGGTCCATCTTTCAGGAGCCAGCTCCCCGCCGGTAAGGCCAGCGTTCCCTGCCTAGCGCATCGGATCGGCCTACCGATTTTATCGACCTCTCTAAGAGTCCCTAACACTGCTTTGCATTCGCCCAGGTTTGCGCCTGTGAGGCAAGGGAAAACCCGGAATCACGCTGAAGGAAATTCCGGGGAAAAACCCGCCTCGAAGCAGCCGGAGTCCAGGGTATTTTTCCCGTTGAACTACAACTCAGAAAAAATCCGATTGTGCATTCACCGGGAATCGAACCCACGACCCCTTGAGCGAGCGCGTATCCGCTAGTTAGGGCGTGCGCCTTAACCAACTGAGCCATGATCGCTTAACTTAAGTGGCCATTTATATTTATATTTATCAAATAAGTCCATGATAAATGATATTTATAAATGATCATGATTTTTGTATATGATCATGATAAATGATCATATACAAAAGTCCATCTGGAAAATTATAAATAAAAGCGATGGGTTCTATCTTCTTAAAATTTATCGATTTTACCTTTGTAATTTTTCATATAGAGTTTTATCGACTTCTATGGATCTTATCCCGTCAAATCAAATTCTAATGCAAAAATTTTATTACAAGTTAGATTCAAAGTCGATAAAAAAAATGTTATTGATTCCTACAAACTTGTATCGAACTTTTTCAGCAAATTTTCACTTTTTGAAATACAGAGTTATACATAATGATTTTTGAAACAATAGATACAAACCGAGCGAGCATTAGCGAGCGAGGTATAACGTGCTAGTTACTATTACAAGGCTTTCTTAGGAAGGCAGCAATTTTTATTGTTTACTAATAACAAATTGAAACAGGCATGACAAGCTACGTAGTAAGTTTCTTGAAAGTTGTTTCTAATTAATCATAACTAACTATATTTACCAATAGTTAAAACCGAGTATGCAGGCTTATATTTAAAACTACGCAATATTATAGGCCTTAAATGTCAGTTCCGTAACCTGTCTCCAACACGGCTTTCAATCTAAAAGGTCGATGCAGATAAAAGTACGACATGTACAAAAAATTCCATCATATATCAAGGGGCGCGATAGTGCCCCGATGGCAAGTAAATGTTTTGTACACTGTGCCGTCGGGAGCACCGCGACCCTATTAGATTTTGAATTTGCTAGATAACCTATACGCGTTTTACGAATATTTCTATTCTATTGTTTCATCCGATATTAATGCTCATGTCTGAGTATTCTATCTTAAAGATTTTAATTATATCTTTTTAATTACCGTAGTTTATTGCTGAAAAAATTGCTCCTTCAGCAAATTAATTAAGATTGAAAATTAATTTGTGATTTTTCTTTAATTTTTCGCCTCCTTGATTCTCTTTTTTTTTTAGGCTCAGTCAGTTTCAACAATACTAAGATTGTTGGTTATGGGAGGTTAGAATTTCATATAATGTATACATACAAACAAACTATTTATTTACATTTATACAAAACGTCATCATTATTAAGTAAAAGATCTCAAGAGAACTATCCGCTGCGTCGACGCTGCAGAAAGCCGAGCGCACGGCGACAGAGCGCTGCATATTAAGTATACCTAAAAGATCAAGAGAGAGAGCGAAAGAGAGGTGTCCGCCAAGCGCATGGAGGAGACGAAGTGCATCTGTGAGTTAAGGGGGCAAACCACTTTCAAACTCTGAAAAATAAACTTCTTATAAATAATTACAAAAATAAATTATAATTGTTATATAATTTTTATACTAATATTAGGTTATATTACCTGTATTTATACCATGGTAAATCCATATTAGCACCCTACTTACCCATGTGACTCTCTGTATACTGTTTTGAACATTTTGGCACTGTCCGTAGGATTCCATGTGACCACATGGTTTGATTGGGCTAAAATTTTAGGAGCATGCTTTGTACACTTATACGTTTGGTATGAATGGAGGGATTTTGATTTAAATGCTTAGAAAAAGTTTAACAATGAAAATACTTAATTTTTGGCCTTTTTTAACGTATTTATGCCACATTTTCTTTCATAAAAGATAACAATTATAATCTATTTTTGTAATTATTTATAAGAAGTTTATTTTTCAGAGTTTAAAAGTGGTGTATCCCCTTAATCAGAGCCACATGACTATCAACGGCTCTACGTACCTACGTTCTACACACTCTACGTAGGTATCTGTGATCCTCTATACTCGTCAATCAAGCTCTCTCGATTGAGCTCCTCGTGGTTCAGTCGGATTATAGTTTTCTAAAACTCTCCAGGTGCACCTAACCTTTCCTCAGAATTTAAACGTATATGGCAAACGGCAGTGTTACTGAAAGTGCAGATCGTTTTGCAGCTCATGTTTTAGTGTCAACGTCTCTCACAATAAGAAAAAAGAAGAAAATGATGTGCGATGTGCCGATCGCGTATGTGCATTAATGACTACAAGGTCATTATATACGTGCATGTGCACCAGTGCGTTTACTATGGTATGGGCTCAGGGCTGTGCTTGGTAGGCACAAATAACTTTGCTTAGATCAAGGAGCATCCTAGGACCCTTGGCTCGCATCGATGGACTGGAGAGAGCACCGACCAATCGCTCTCTAAATTATAATAAAACACGCTGGCCTGCGATACCAAGAGCGAGAATTTAAATCGACATCGTGATCGGCGGTCATTCCAAGCTCGGCTTCATGGACTCTGTTGGCTGTAATGCCTAATATATCTACACCCCGATCCTCTTCTCCCATAACCTCATTTACTTATTCTGCCAAAATGTGTCAAAGATGGCAAAGTCTAATTTCTCAATCTTCCGTTTCGGATGCGTTTGACAACGAGTCCGAGAATGAGTTCGTGGTAAGACGCGACTGTGACAACGATTTCATTAGGTTTGAGCACGAGGAGGAAGTAGACGTCAACGAGGAGCCAACAATTCCCCAGAAAATTAGTAGTGCCTGAGACTGTCCAGCCTCAGCTCAGCATACCAACGACATCCCTCACTTAATTAATTATATCGCATAGATCGTCACAGACACGACGTGTACGTGAATGCTGGGTACTAAGAGAGTAAACACAGCAGCGTGCTTGAGACTTCTGGCTCACATCTATGGACTGCTAACTATAACTTTCTGGACTACGACATATAGAGATTAGAGAGCAAGTCGACAGCGTGCGTGATCCACAGATGGTCTAAGCTTGACTTCAACTTTGCCAAGTTTCCGCCTCTACTGGAGTTCGATGAAGATCCGCAAGCGCGCTGGATTAAGGACCGGAGCAGGACCCCCGGCTCACAACAATGGACTTGACACTCGACATTGACAAATCGCGCCATCAGATAGTATGATCGGCGGGAACTCTAAGCTCGTCTTTAACTTCACGAACTCTCTCCACTTGTCCTCGATAATGAACACATCGGTTGCATGCACGGTCTCCGTGGCTGGCCGTTCAAATCGTATACCAAAGGCTTGTCAACGGCGACCAGATAGTCTAACTCCAAGATCTCATATGTTCAATTATTCCTCCGGGCTCTGGAGTGTAAAATGTACGACAAGATCTTTCTTCTTTCGTTATAGCTGTTTCAATCTCGGGATGAGAGTAACTGTGACGCTACCTCAATTATGGTCGACTCCTTGAACTGAATAAGTGCTCACGTATCGTCAGTACAGCAGAGTTCTCCGCAGCTGGCGAGCGTCGAAAGGACGGCCGCCGCAGACGCTCTACGACTCTAACTGCCATCAAGAAACACTTATTCCAGCTCAAAGTCAAGTCGACAGAGAAGTCTGTGCTTAAGCAAAAGCTGCAGCAGCTGCCGAATAGTGCGTTAGACAATTAGAGCCCAAGAACAAGTTCGAGTCGAAATGCGATCGACTAAACAAGGAGGAGGTGGACGTCAACGAACCGACATGGCCCCTAAGATCGGCAGGGACAAAAGCCCGACAAGTTTGAAGCATATTATAGCATACGCGTAACACCCGAAAAAAAGTCCTTGCCTACTACACTGCTGCTGCTTGGCCGATATACATCAATAAGTTGTTTTTAGTAAGCATATGATTTACTGTATGCACATCGTAGACTACAAGGCAACGGGACGGCAAGTAAGCATTATAAGAATAATTTTGAAAAGTACAACCATCTTATTTTTGATAAACTAGTTAGCAGATTCTACTTTATCTGCACTGACAAAAATAATTTTTTACTCCAAGAAGAATAAGTCTCACTATAGCTTCAAGATGAAAATCCGCTTCGTGTTTAAATGATTCTTCTATTATTAGGAGTAATTTACTTTATTTTATGTTTATGATTTTGCTCATTTCTTTGCACAAGATAATTCGGATTAGTAGATTTAGATTAGATGTGGGGAATCATGAAGCACAAAGCGGATTTTCATCTTGAAGCTATAGTGAGATTGATCCTTCTCGGAGTATGTAAAGATCTTTGTCAGTGTGCTAATTTTGACATCTTTAAAACTAATTTCACTACATTCATTAGCGTATATTGATAAAAATATAGAAAAGCTTCTATAAGCTGTAAACATTTGATAATTTCTTTCAGGACTTCATAACTTTTTAGAAGAAAAATTATAATTGTAATACTAAGATACAGATTAGTTATGATGGACACATAACTTATAGTTGCCAACATTTTACCTTGTAAAAGGTCTTTTATAACTTAAATTAAAGTTAAGGCAGCCCTTGATAGAATATAAATTTTAGTTTCTGTTATTAAATAATTGATATTATCTTTATATTCAAAACTTGATCATTTTCCATTGATCTCATTACTTTTTTAATCTATGCCTATACATTTATTACATTTGCTACAGCACTTGTTAAGTCACAGTTAATTTTGACAAGTAAACAAATTTTTGTAATAAATATGTATGCAATAAGTGATTATCATCCATGTTAATTTTGCGGAATACGTCAAACTCGCTTAACCTTATAATTTTTTAAAAGTTAATTTTTTTCAGAGGTATTAACTAACAGCATATATGTAGGTAGTACTTTTCAATATTTACCAAGCAAACTTTTTCAAAGGCTTAGCACAGTTTTAGGTTAGAAATTATAGGTGAATCAATCAAATACCGACATGGACGTCGAAGGACGGTATTTGGTCATCGAACCGTGGAGAGTAGCTGGGTTCTTCAGGGGTTTAATAAATAATGAAATAGAGTGGTTTTGCATGCAAGAAAATTCTCAACAAAGTCATCGGGAATAATTAATGGAAATTTCAATATATGTAATGCATAACATTTTCATGTAAATTCTTTTAAATTTAATAAATTTGTATCTAATTTTTGTTTTTAGATCTAAGAAATACAGACGTTAATAATGAATTATTCATGAAAAAACTAGAAAGGGCCCACGAAGCTATTTCTCTTTTCGACGGAACAGGAAAAACGCTGAATACATTAAGTGCAAGTTTTGGAGCAAAATGGCCTTATAAACGGACAATGTCTGCGCCTTCATTCATACTACCAAAACAAGAAACGAGACAAGGTATAGTTTTTGTTAACAGAAGTAATACAAATGAAAACTAAATTTAAATTTCTGCGAAAAATTAAAATTCTATTCAAACAACTAGTGTCTGTCGGTCAAACCTTTGAAATATTGCGCGCATTTAACTAAACCTTACATCCCCCTAAATCTATGTTTTGTGTGTACCCGAACTGGCTTGAATAGAATTTGAGTAAATCTACTAATTATTCGTATTTAAAGGGCTTGACGATCTTGATATAAAAAAAACTAGGTAAGTAGTGAACAGGCATATCTCGATGAAACCAAAATTTATCAATTTAACAATACGTTTTAAGTGAATATTCCAAGCGTCACGTTGATACGCATACACATGTAATCTTAACAATATTAGAAAAAATCTCAGTGGACGTCTTTCAATATTTTTTGTCCACCTTTCTGAAAAGTATCACTGTAATGGGTCAAATAAAAAAAAATCGAAAATCGTGCATGTGTTACAGAAAATCAAACATTTAAAAGTACATTTAAATACTTGGATACATGCTCTATATTTTATTATTAATATCACGTAGACGCATTTTAATATTTAATGCCTTTCTCAAGATTATTATCCTCAATTCATGCATTTTTCGAATATTTAATCATATTAACTTATAATTTGTTTTTCGTCTCCTTAAAATTATGTATTTAAAGAAACAAATGGACATAAGGACATAAGGACTAAGAGCGATCTTTCTTTGTCTAATGGTCTTAACGTTATGAAGTTTGGATCTTATAGCATACCGCTCTCGACTCTAATTGCAGGAATTTTTCAAACAGTCCAAGTTGTCATTAAATTTAATAGTTTTCTTTACAACTGAAGCCTGTACACCCTTAATTTTTGTTATATTATCTTGATTATTCACACGCGATCTATACATTTGTAATTTGTAATTTATTGCCAGATAAAATAGTACAGAATATTTCTCAGTGGAAATATCCATACATTGCAGAGGTAAACGCAGTTACCTGTATGCAGCTGGAGATACATAAATAAAGTACATAATAGTACAATACATAAAAATAAAGAAAATAATATAGAAATATGAATATATAAAAAATTCTTACAAACTAAATAATATAACTTCAATTACTATTAGTAAAAGAAGTTTTGTGGCAACAGGTTTTCAGTTTAACTATATAAGTATAACATTTTGCTTCTAAATCCAACAAATTCAGTAAGAATTTCGCCATTACACTTATTCTTCATGAGTCCAACAATTTTCTTATTAATGCGCAGCATGTTAAATATATTATTGTTAGGGTAAAACTGAGTCTACCAAGCTAACAATGAAATATTATTAAAACGTAGGTGCTCAGCTACTCTCCCATATGGGGGAGATCAGTGAAACCACTAATTTGTCGATGCAGAACTATTTGAGTTGGAAAATGTTGAGACTAAATTATTAAGAAAATCGACTTACTTGTATCCGATGGCTGACTGGGAAAATGGATGAATGGAATGCTGGTACCAAGCAAAACAATGAGTGCGGTAGGCTTCCCTTCAGAATTCTTTGTTTTATTTTTCCTTCGAAAATGACGTCCAGTACAATCAGTTAGACTCAAAAAAAACTTACAGTTTAGACTCAAAAGAAAATAATACTCCAAACTCAATCAACTCAAATTAAACTCAATATTAAACTCAAAGAAAAAAAAACGTCCTGTCTCTAGGAGCGCACACACTGGAATGAAGTTTGCGGGGGAGGTGTCGTTACAGAGAGAGTCGAAGCTTTCTCCCACGCGGGGTCCTTACTTCTCCTCTCTTCTTACTTCAGCCTAGCCGCGCTCTTTGTCTTACGCATTAGGCCTTATGGGTCTAGTACTGTGGTCAACGGCTAAACTGCAGCGTCGGCTGTGCACGCGCGCTTCAGCCGAGGGAGGAGAAGTTTGTTTTGGTTTCGGGTACATTCCTTTGGGGCTTAGTTAAGTATCGAAGTTTCTGGATTTTTCTTACTGGCTTGGTGTAATTTTTAACAGATGTTTCCGAATAATTACCCAGAAACTTCGTCACTTAACAATTATCTACAGGATAATCTGAGGTATCGATCATGTAGATATTTCTTTTCATATTGCTATACACTGGTTCGGGTGTACTAAGAAATTACACTTTCTTTATGAAAACAAACTCAGATTTTATTCAATTTGATTACACACGTCTGCTCTCAGCATCTGTCATAACCAGACTAACAAAAACAACAACATTCATGGCTTCGTTGATCCGCTGCTATGGGTCACTCCGCGTGCTTCTTGACGTTCGAAACACAACGTTTGAACTTGTCCACAACAATATCTTCACAAAAATCATCGCATTTAATAGCATATATTAGACTATCAGTACCTGCGTAAAGTAATTTCAAGTTATTTTTGTATACTTTTTGCATACAATTATAATGAAAATCATACATGTGCGTTTTGGAGAGATCTAGAACTGTAAAATCAACAAAAAATTGGTTTATCTACACATGTATCAGTCTTATTCATTTGTATAGCAACTAAATTTTTATTTAAATATTGCACTGCTATGAAAATTTGGCTTTAAAATTTGAGCTTCAACACTATATCTTCCATCATATTCACTCATGAGCTTGACTAAAACACATTTCTAACATTTTACATCGTTTTACCAAACACTGCATTGTTTATTAACTTTAAAAAATTATTTTCAAATCAATTTTTTGCTAATGCACGCAGACTAATATTTAAATCTTTGTATGATTTGAGCCATGGTGATTGTTTGAATTTTAGAACTCTATGAATTTTGTGAAATTGCAAACCATTCGAGAGAGCCTGTTTTAGAGCTACATAGTGAATAACGTAATTTCTTTTAGGATGAATCGTAGCTAAAAGTTTTTTTTTGCTTAGTAGAGATTTTTTGTGCTTAGGACAGAATGGTAAATCATTATGAGCGTTATATAGTTTGCTAGAATAATCTAAATCAACCTCTGAAATATAAGCACGAGAAGCATCTGTGGCAGTGGAAAACAAATAAAAATTTTTAAGCCATTCAAATTTATCATAGGGGAGATATTGTGAAAGGCTATGTCCATATGAATTATTTGCATCTTAATAAATCAAATACTGATTTTCCTTAATCTTATTATATTTTTCACACATGTATTTATGGTTGGCTGCTGCACAACAATTTAAGCACTGACTTAAACCACCTCTGATCCCTTGCTCTGCAAACACTACCATGTCACTATCTGTTAAGAGTTACAATTTTGTACCAGTATGTTTTAGCAGTGCATTTCAAGAAAAACCTGGAGTAGTGTAGTCGTAAGCAGGATCGAGACTGTAAACTTTTATACTCTGGTCTCAAAAGTTTTCAAAAACATCTGCTATCAACAAGACATCAGTTTTTATGTAAAGATCAGAATAATCACCAAATGTTTGCAAATTAAATGTATTTCACGCATTTTGTGCATGTTTATAATCATGAACAGATATTATGTGAATCATTAAGGACACTGAAAAATCTTTCTTTTTCCTCTAATTTATCCCATGAACTTATATATTCATAGGGTAAAGCACCTTTTCTGTTGAGAAATACGTGAGCGAGCACGGATTGTAATTTGTATTTTGAGAATGCGCATATAGTGATTAAGAGAAAACCCAGGTCATGTCGTAAAACCCTCGCTCGCTGACCGTTCGAAGCGCGCCGATGACAGATGTCTCCAGATGAGGCAATAAAATGTTTCCGGCCCCTTTTTTTTATATGCGAGAATATTCGTCTAGCTGCAGTCCTCTGTACCTGCAGCCCTCTGCGACTATAGCCCTCTGCGGAGTGCAGTTCAGTTCAGCCCAGCACTCGAGGACGTAAAATCGCTTACTCTTGAGTCTGCTCTGCGCCTACACATCTTGTACTTATATCTTTAACGTTTTTACCCAATAAATAGCAGTGCTTGCACGAGATGTTTACGCAGCTCTTGGTTGGTGCTCTTTCCGAAGAAGTACAGCTTATACATTAGTGAGTGAGCACGTTTACACAGTTGTGTGACGTGCTCTTTCCAGGTCAATTTTGAATTTAGAATCGAGCAGCAGTTGGTAAAGCATTAATGTAGTGGGGGGAACCCAGGACGATCGCCTGTGTTTTAAGAACGTTTAGCTTTAGATGATTTTGGTCAGCCCAACCTGTAATCCTTTCGGCGATAGCTGACATCTTCTGACAGAATGACAACCTGTGGGATGCCGTCGCTGCCTCTGGCCTGGGAGTCAAAATGCGTTATCGCAGCTAAAACGTCTGATTCCGTTATCTCCATAAAACTGAAGTGTTCGGGAGAGTTCAGACTCTCGAGGGTTCGCAGATAATCCTCAACAGCAGGAGCTTGCGGGTTGTTGGAAATGCCGATAAAATGCATATTGAGGTCTTCGCTTGAGAAGCGAGAAGGTGGTGTTAGCTTGGAGGATGTTATTCCAAGTTTCTCTAGCTCTCTCCAGATCTTGCCCACATCTGTCAGGGAGGACAGGCGTGAATGATAATAGTTCAGCCTAGCCTCCTCGACTTTTCTGTGAGCATCATCCCTGGTAAGTCTATAAAAAAATAGATCCAATGGGAGACGTGATCTGCGGAATCGCCTATAGAGTCTGTCTCGTTCTTTCACAAGTCCACGAAGAGCCGTGGTGAACCACGGGTGGTGCTTCTGTCCAGGTGTCACTGTGCGTAATGGGGCGAGATGATTTACAGCGTTAGTTAAGTTGGTGTTGAGTACAGCAATGCATTCGTCGAGTGATGAAGTGGCGAGGGATGACCAGTCACATGCCCCGAGGTGGTTCCTCAGTTTCTCGGCGCAGATGCCTTTGTAGTTTCTGTAGGTGAAGGTTTTAGGTACGTGTCGTGGCATCTGTACGTCGAGAGTGGCCGTTATGAGGTCATGTCCGTTTATGAAGGGTGTGTCTGACTTCCAGTGTTCAAGCAGGCGATCCTGCTCGTCTATCAAGCAGAGGTCCAGCCAGGTGTCAGATTCCTGCTTATGGTGCGTGGCGCCATAAGGGACCGACTGTAGGGAGTTCTCCTCTATGAAGGCTCTGATGAACTTAGCATCTTCGGAAGAGGAGAGTTGATCAGCGTTGAAATCGCCCATGATCAGCTTGTTTGAGTAGCAGTGCATATGTGTAGAGAGTTTCTCTATGAAATCATTGCCCTGGATGAAAGGGGCATGTGGTGGACGATAAACAACGCCGACAAAGATGGGAGATACTCCCTTAGCAGAAATCTCGCAGAAGAGATACTCCGGCTTCCCCGGCCTGCCAGACCATGCACCGTCAGATGATGCAATGATGGTAGCAGTCAAAGTGTTATGTATGTAGAGGGCCACACCTCCACCATTTCTATTTCTGTCCCGTCTATATAGTATATAGTCGTCAAGTAAAGGGATTGTTTTAACCTTTTTGTCTAGCCAGGTTTCAGTCACAGCTATTACGTGGAAGGAAGGACGAGTGGACAAAAAGAGCCTAACCACCTCAATGTGACCCGTGAGGGAGTTAGCATTGAAGTGGCAGGTCCTTAAACCCTTGGACAGAGTTACCTTGGAGACAGATGCAGATGAGGATTTGGCCGATGATGAAGAAGATGAAGCTGATGGTGGTGCAGGTGGAATGAGGTGAGCCATCTTCAGTGGTTGCTGTTGTCCGACGGCCACTGGGACAACAGATTTGCCAAGTCTTCGTCGCTGGTAATGATGGTGGCCCTTTCCCTGTCTTCTGTAGAACGGATGTAGACTGCTCCATCCCGCACATAAGATTTGCACCCGTTCCTCTTCTTGGCCTCCAGTCTGGCCTTGACGCGAACCTTATAAGTCTCTGGAGGGAGCAGCTCGTTGATGTTTACGAGCCCTTGATGGTATGCGGCTAGGGCCTTTGCTTCCTCCAGAATGCCAGCGTCTAGCTCTGATGTGTGGAGCTTGCCCTTCTTCGGCACGACCGCGACACGGAAGTGCCTTACAGTTTCGTGTGCGAAAAATGTGTATCATGCGATATCTCGCACAATTTTCGACCGATCGGGCTGAAATTTTAGGAGAAGTTTCGTTTTACAAAAGCCAAAAAAAAATATTTTTTTAACCCGATCCTCTATGTCGTATTGAAATGCAGGCACAATTTGTTTAGATTTTATGGATTTTTACGTGTATTTTCAATAAAAATTTTTGTGTTACACGTTTAACTCTGAGAGATTTTAGTCAATCGGGCTAAAAATTTGTGTGTGAACTCCTCTTATAATAGTAAGCTGACAGTTTAATTTTGGGCTTGATCTTGCATGTATACGCAGAATGCGGTCACCTCCGAAAAAAAATTGAATGGAAAAGTTGTAGATCTATGAAAAATACAACTTTTTCCCATTAACATCAAATCGTGAAAATGCTTATAACTCGAGTTTACAGCCCAAAATCGCCTTTTTACAGCTAAAATACCAATTATTTGCCATAAAACTTTGCGGATATACGTTTTACATGAAAATGTTAAATATAAAAGTTGTAAACATTTTAAAAATACAATTTTTTATTGCGGCGAACATTTTTTAAACAATTTTCTTAATAATATATTTTTTTTAATAATATTCTCTTCAAAGTAAAATTTCTTGCTGCCTGCAACTGCTTGGCGTTGTTTCGTGTTATTTTGTACCTAAAAAAAGAATAAAATTACAACCAAAAAAACCTCTGCACCTAAATAATATTTAAAGTAAAACTATTTATGATCTGCATCTTAGAAGCACGGCATCTGCAAATATATAAATTACATCAATTACATGAAATCATTCAAATTATATAGAAAATATTGTACCTGAAAGTTACACACTAACGAAGCTCCATTATTATCGATGATCAGGCATCTGACCAATGCCCTTGATCCTACTGCTCCTCATCCAGCAGACCATGATATCTCCAGTTGCAGTATGATTTAAACACTAAAAAACAAAAGAAATCATATTAAAAACTCATATCAACAAACAATTATTCAACTCACTGATCTCACCTGATAAAAAGCAGTATTTCGGAGTCTTGATGAAGCTTTCTTCCAACTCCAACATTTTGATGGCTCAGATGCCGACACCAATATCTTCAGTCGTACTCCTGTGCATGCAGTAGTAGACTATGATGCCAAAAAATTCAGCATTACTCGTACACCTAGACATACAGGAAAATATGTTAACTTTTTTCGCATAGTTTATATTCACAAATAAAAAACTTAACAGTATATTGATAATAATCACTGTTAAGATATCCGTAAGCAATAAAAGATATCTATTTAGAAAACTTAGAACATGTATAAAGTATTTTAAATTAAAACCTATTAAAGATTCAATATTAATTAAACATACAGTACGAGTCATTGTAATTTTTGGATATTACCATGTAGAATAGTACAAACCCATCTCCAGAGCCGTATTAAAGTGGTTGAAGTATCCAAGAACATCAATCAATACTCCCAGCAAGCATGAATCCAGCTCCAAGATCATCTTGGCATGGTTTAAGCAGCCAGCTACGCCAACCAGGACTGTCAGAAAGCAAGAATACGGGTCCATGGTCAATTTCAGGTGGTTCAAGCAAATAGCAACGTCTCAAGGACAGCCAGAAAGTTCGAATATAGCTTGATGATTGTTAGATCAGCCAGAAACACCAAGCAGTACGAGCAGATAATGTTGAAGTACCCAGAGACGCCAATCAGCACCAGGTCATCTTGATGTAGTGGCAAAAGTCAACAACCCAGCCTGCACTAGTTAGATGGTATGAATCGGTTCCAGAGATACCTTGAGGGTTTTGAAGTAGCCAGCAACGCCAAGCTACACCACCCAGATAGTGCAAATCAGCACCATGGTAGTGCTTACATGGTCAAATTGGCAACGATAAATACTAAATTCTCTGTCCTCTGATACCAATGCCGTATAGCTATCAGTAGGAAACATCAGAATTACAACACAATGGTTCAACTCTAAAAACAGATCATACAATCNGATTTCACTGCACATAACACAATAAATATCTGTTTTCAAAATAATGAACACAAGAACACAGCAATACTTTTTGTGGAACTGTGTGATGCTAAATCGTCACCTAGACAGCATTTGGCAAGAAATTAACATCAGCACAGCAGTAGAATCAGCAGGAGCAGCAGCAGGAGTAGTCACAAAAACGAAAGATAATCTCCAAACAAAAATTCAAGTTTCTTGTTGGAGCTACATGTCTTTCTATACTGTAGCACTCCTTGATGAACTAACACTCACACATTGCGTCGTCAGTGCCATTATGGGTGCATCACTTTTGAATACTTTTTGCACCGTCTTACAAAGCACTAATCGCGAGCAGCTGATCCGCGAGCGGGATCGTGGTGAGCAGAGGTTGCTTGTAAACACATATAGGCACCATAGTAGCACTTCTGTTCTGATTTTAAAACTACATATATCACTGCTGCATGACGTCGTCGTTTCCGTTTTTCACTACGCACTCACTTATATCGTCGAAAAGTTAAACAGAGCAAAACATTGCGGTTAGCAGAGGCCGGGAGGGTATATCGAAACGTCTAAACACACGGCAAAAGGCTGCGGCATGTGCATGTCGCCGACCGGTCGCCAGATCGATGCGCACAATGTATGCGCAGTGGTCAAGCTCGCTGCCTCGCTTCGACAGAGCAAACGAACAGCTATTAAGCTTTGCTTAGCTGATAATAAAACTAATACTTTTTCTGGTTAAATTATGTAATAAACTATCTTTGCACAAAATTCATAACTTCAGGAACAGGATGGAATTCGGTTTGTTAAGCGTGACGTCACAGATTATATATAAACCAACGCATTTTCCACCAATAGGATAGTTCCGAATTTGGCCACTTTATGGAATTTCATGTGTATAATTTGAATTAAAGAACTATAAAAAGATTTATTTTTAAGAATTTTTTAATCTTACGAAATAATAATGGGTTTTCAATTATATTTAAAATAAATATCGTTGCGATAAAAGAATACACGTTAAAATTTGTATATCAATGTCTATATTCCAAAATCATAGGGTGAGGCCCCACGGACAGGTCTTGTAGCTGCGCCCTGAGTTCCGAGATGGTCTGCTCCGCCTTCTCCATCCGGGTTTGAAGCAGAGGCAGATCGTTGAGGGCTCTGAGACGCTGTTCGACGGGGCCAAGCCTCTCTTCTAGCCCAGAGATTTTCCTGGACATGTCTCTCTGCTCCTTTACCGCTTCGTCCTGCTTGGCGCGTATCTCCGACAACGCTGCGAGAATGGCCTGCAGTGTAACATCAGCTTTATTCGACGATGTTTGACGCGCCGGCGACTGGTTGTGTGATGTACTGGTCGAGGGGGGCGCAGAGAGGGGCTTTCTCCTGGTCGTGGTGCTGTTGGCCTTGCCCTGTTTGGTGGTGGAGTTGCCCTTAGAGACGGTCTGGGTGCTGCTGTTAAGCGAGGATTCAAGCCTTCCCCTGATGTGTATGTCAGCACAGGTCGCACAAGCAAACACAACGCCCCTTACTGGCAAGGACCGGAATGAAATACACTTGGTGTGAAAGTAGTTGTGACAAAGTTTACATTGTTTAGGGTCCCTGGTCTGTATGGGCTTGTCGCCTTTGTCACAAATGGTCGAAGGTGGATCCGTAGGCTTTACTCCACTTGTACTCATTTCGTCGGTAACTTACTGCCAGTTGATAATGTAGAGCGCGTGTGAAGGTCTCCGTTTTTGGTAAGTTACCGACCAGGCTGAAAGTTTGCCGCGCATTGCACCAGGTGGTGGTGTTTGCGGAGGAAGAGAGAGCTGAAGCAGTAGAGCACCCACCTGTGACTGAGCGGGTGAGAATGTTGTTTCCTCGTCTCGTGAGATGTCGCGTCGTGGTTGAGTGGAGAGCAAAAACCAAGCCAAGCAGGAGAGAAACAAAGCCGAGCAAATTGAGGTTAGGTGGAGAGACAGATGCTTGCAGTGGAGATGGTACAGTGAAAAGAATGCAGCCTCCAGTGAATAATATATCACTCTGAAGGTTGCATTAAGGAGCGTGCAACAAGCTGTAACAAAAGGCGCCCGAAGGCAGAATGCGGCAGAAAATGCAGTAGAAAGTAATAGTGCACAGCGAAGCGACCAGTACTCACCAGAGCCAGAGAGAGAGAGAGAGAGAGAGAGAGAGAGAGAGAGAGAGAGAGAGAGATATGCAACTTTGTATGGAAATGTGTACACCCACCAGTAATTAAAACTTTCAAATTGGGAAACTCCTGCCAGTGCTAATCACAGGTTAATTAAGGATATCTAGAGCTGACGCGCATATATAGAATGCCCCAGAAGCCCGGTCCCAAGATCGAGCCCTGTGCAATCCCTGCCGTAATAGATCTGCTTCTTCTTCCTTCCATTGTCTCGTATTCGATAACCCAATCTTCCACTAGTGGCATAATGTAGGGTGGTACCCCTAACGGTCAAAGTGCATCCAGTATATCTACCCACTTAGCTGAGTTTAACGCGTTTTTGACGTCCAACGTCACGAGTACGATGATTGGTCTTGCCGCGTGGCAGGCTAAATCCGTTCTTTTCACCGTGTAAGTACTTTCACCTCTCTAATCGCTCCTATCGATGACCGCCCCTTTCTGAAGCCGTATTGCTTTTTAGAGAGGTCGCCTGCTTCTTGAAAGGCTCCCAGTATTCGAGGTTTGATAAGAGCTTCTCCTGTCTTTCCCATTGTATTCAGGAGACTCAATGGTCGGTACGACGGGTCCCCTCCTTGTTGACCTTTCGGTTTCTCGATAAGCACTATTCTTGCCCTTTTCCATCTTGAGCTAAATACGCCCTGCACTAGATACTAATTATACATTTTTAAGAGCAGCTCCAGTCGTTGGGATGCAACGGCCTTGAGCACCTCCGCAGGAATGCCGTCCGGACCCGGTGCCCTGACGCTTTTCAGGGATGAAGTTAAAGCGATCAGTTTATCCTCAGCGAAAAGGGGTATCTGTTCAACGGCACGTTCATCGTTTCTGCCTGAGGTCTGATGGGGTGTGTAGGGAATAGCCCGTCGATCACTTTTTCTATCACCTCTGCCTCCATGGGTTCAGTTTGTTTCATTTCGCCCATCTTTCGGGTTACGATCGCGTATCCGTCTCCAAACGGATCTTTCTCCACGTCGTCGATAATCTTTGCCCAGCAGTTACGCTTACTATCTTTTATCGCGTCCCTTAACCTTTTTCGCGCCTCGTCGTGTCTCATGCCCAGGTCCCGAGTTTCAGGCTGATTTTGTTTCACGGCTTTCTGAGCCCTCCTTTAAGCGCGAAAGCTATCATTTCTAAGCTCCGCCATTTCGTCCGTCCACCAGTATACCGGGCGTGTTATATGACTGCAAGACACCCTTGGCATGGCAGCGTTGCAGAGCTCCATTATAAGTCGCGTAGTGCGTTCTACCAACACTTCTGCATTTTCGCCTTCTCTCAATTGGTAAAGGAGCCCAGATAATGGAAGTTCAGCCTCCTGAATCGCGTCCGCAAGTCTTTCTGGGTTCATACGCCGGGTATTCCAGCGTGGTGTCTGCTTTTTTCTTGCTGTAGTCCTATTTCCGCGATTGTCCTGGATGTTGAAAAGGATATAATGGTGATCATTTGCAGTATATTCCTCCGTGACGTGCCAATCTCTAACTTGGGGGATTGTCGCTTCGCCCGCGAAAGTTACATCAGGTATGGATTCTTCAAAACCTGGTCTACGGTAAGTAGGGGTATTTCTCTCGTTTGCCACTACCAGCCTCATTCTAGCTGCGATCTCTAGGATTGCCCTGCCTCTGCTGATCGCTGTCGGCATGCCCCATTCTGTGGTCCTAGCGTTGAAGTCGCCCCCTATCATGAGTTCCCTGGATACATCCCTTATCGCGTCTTCTGCTTAGTCTTCTGCTAGTGCTCCTAGCTTTATGGCAAAATCCGCCGCGGCGAGGTTCGGCGAGGGATATACGCTAACGTATGTGATGCGGCCAACCTTTACTTGCGCGTAGTCGTCTCCCATCCCCGTTTCCACGATCCCACGCCTAGGCACCCAGACAGCGGCGGTCCCTGCATTGTTAGACACCCAGCCAGGTATGTTACGATCCGTGTATTGCTCGCTGACTATAACGATATCCAGTTTCTGCTCAACTACAAATTGTTCTAGCAGATTGTGGGCAAGCTTACTTCAGTGCAGATTGCCTTGAAGTATTTGCGCTATTATGTTCTGTCCTTACTCACGTTCAGGGCTGCCCGAAAGACCGCGCATGCACCGGTGCCTGGAGCGTGCGCCGTCTTATTTTCGGGTATCTTAGGGTCTCTACATAAGAAACACCTCATCTCCTGGATCGGAACAGTGCATTTTGCTGCACTATGCCCATCCACGCCACACTTTCAGCAGTTAGCGCTCTTATCGGGGCCTTCACATCTTGCTTTTAAGTGTCCGATCTATTTTGACCACCGCCACCCTCTGTTCTCTCGTGTTCGGCTCAAACAGATGAATTTTGGCCTCTTCTTCGTCCGTCTCGGCTGTAATAGCGCTGCGGACATCTTCCTGCGTTGAAAGGCTGTCAATGTCCCTAATCTCCAATGTAGTTCTGGGAATCTTGCCCCTAACTGTACCTGCATGCCCTATAGCGGTTTATATGGCCGGTTGGAATGATTCCATTTTGTCTTCACTCTTTGTTCAAGTAGAATCATTAAATTTGAATTTGCCGAGAAAGCGACAGAGTCGGAGCTAGCCGTTATGTAAGTTTCTGAACGCTGATGGTCAGCTCGATCAAATAGGAGGTTGCTATGACAACGCTCCAGCGCTCGCTTTCTCTCTCTCGCTCTCTCAACAGTACCTGTTGCCCGACTGTAGTCAGTCGAGCTGTAGAATCAGAGCTGAACACACTGCAGTGTCAGCTACTGGTATCATTCTCAGTTGGAGAACGACCGTTTAGTAATATTTTCACTCATTTTTCCTTGGTCTTTCACAAGTGTATTTACACTCTTTTGTCAATATATTTTGCTCTTTGAGCCTTTTATTATCTCAAACATTGAGTAGTTTTAATTATCACCAACCTTAAGTAGAATCGAAAATCCAACGTCTACATAGACAGTTAGACGATAAAATATTTGTTAGCAGAGCGTGGTTTTGGCTCCTTGTCCTCTTGAAAACAAGATGGGAAATGGTCCTGCATAGTCAACTCCAGGTGCAAGAAATGGCCTCTTTGGGGCCACACGAAACGCTGGAAGCGGTGCCATTTGATGCTGCAATGGCTGTGCAGCATATCTAATACTGCGCAAGCATCTCCTGTAGACGCCTTGGACGATTCTCATTCCTCTGAGCATCCAATAAGTTCGGCAGATGCAGCTGATCATAAGCTGCACTCCTCCATGCATCGTGTCTCGATGCACCTCTTCCACGTCCCTTTTTACCTACCAGCTGGACCCAGGCAAGACAATCGGATGCTTCTTATTGTAAAGCAGCAACGAGTTCTGCAAACGTCTTCCCACTCTGAGCAGACCCCTCTCACAAATAAAAGGAGCCAAGAGGATTCGCGCGTTCAATCGCTGTCCACTCCTTATTGATTGAATCTCTTTCCCGAAGTGCAGTGCTTGAATGTAGCGGGTCAACCCCACCCGAGCCGAGTCCATCTCCTCAGCAGACAAAGATACAGCACAGCAATTTCCCTTAGGTTTGGCTGCATTGAAGCGGAATCTATAACAAAACGCAATTATCCGTACTACCTTACTGTAACTGAAGAACTTTTCCAGGTACATCAGCGATGGCAATTCCTCCTCTTGCTTTACCAACTCCTCGATCGCCACCTGAGCCTGCACAGTTGCATCGTCCGTGCAACTCGGTCTATCCAGTGCTTTCCGATTTGTCCTGATCTACTCAGGACCCTCCCACCACAAAGAAGACCGCATCAACTGAGAGGGAGTAAAACCTCTGGTCGCACAGTCGTCCGGGTTATCCTCCGACTTTACATGTCTCCATTGAACACCAGGCAACGTAGTCACGATTTGACTGACTCTGTTGGCAACAAAAGTTTGCCACTTCGATGGATGACTGTCGAGCCAATCCAGCACCACTTTTGAATCTGCCCAACAATGAACAGCTGCTGGCTTCAACAACACACCATCCAGCAGGTGCTTTAACAGCCTGGTTAGAAGCACAGCTCCACAGAGCTCACGTCTCGGCAAACTCTCAGTCTTAATCGGTGCGACCTTTGTCTTGGCCATAATAAACGTTGCTCGTTCTCCAGGAACCACCATGTAGGCTGCAGCGACGTACGCCCTTAGTGACGCATCGGAAAATCCATGCAACTCTCAAGTCGTGTGTGTATTTGAGCCAAACCACCTCGGTATTCGAACCTGTGCTAGTTCTGGCAACTCAGCCCTCAACGACTGCCACTGTTGCAACAAGTCTCCATCCAAGGGCGAGTCCCAATCCACACCATGAATCCACAGGTCCTGTAACATGAGCTTAGCTTCCACCAAAGTAGGAGCAAGCCATCCCAAAGGATCAAACAATTTTGCGATCTCAGAAAGAATAACTCCCTTCGTGACGGTCTTTGGTGTTGCTGGCAAACTAACCTCGAAACGAAATGAATCGCCAGTTGGCATCCACTTTAAACCCAGCGTCGACACCGCCTCATCCCAATCTAGCGACAGCTCCTTTTGTTTCTCCACCTGAATATCTTCTAATATCTCCGAGCGATTCGATGCCCATTTACCTAGTTCAATGCCAGCCGAAGCGAGCAATGCTACGAGCTGGTTCCTGATTTCAATCGATTCCGAAACACTATCAGCCCCAGCGAAAGCATCGTCAACGTACATATTGTGACGTAGTACTTGTGCAGCGAGGGAAAACTCTCTACATCCCTCTTCTACAAGTTGCAACAAAGGGCGTAGTACAGTCAATGAGCGCGAGAGAAACAGGAGATAACGCGAAGAGAGGGACGCAGGCATAAGAGAGATAGAGCGCTGCGGGACCCGATACGTGCAGTGGGGGCTCACACCTTGCACCAGTAGCGTACACCATTATAGCGACATGCGACCGCGCGCGCGAGAATCCAGCTAAGCGCGTTGAGTCCAGCGCACCGCGACTGCACGATGACTTTAGCGTAACTATAGCGCCAGTCGACACCCAGCAGCTTTCTCCGTCTCTAATTACTGATTCATAATCAGCGCGCTTATCGCGAGTTTGACGCCGGGAGTGTTGGCGTCACGAAAACAGCTATAGGGGGCGCAGCTCACCGTTCTTCCGGGACGCGCAGAAGATCGAGACGCAAAGAGACTTTCTCCTTGTTCACTTTGTTGCCAGCCCCGGAGCTTAGCAGTTGAAGAAGCCAAAGGAACACTGAGGTCGTATGTATACGTCGTGAGACGTCGAGTCGCGAGTGCGGTAGAGATGCGAGTGTTCGATAGAGTTGCGATTGTTGTCGAAGTTTATAACGCTGAGAGCCGTGCGAGATAACTCAAGATTAGAGTTCGATAAATTTGACGACGCGATCGCGGAGTCTAGACGAATCGAGTCGCGAGTGGAGTGGTTGAAGCCAATAAATAGAGAACAGCGAGTGGAGTGGTTGAAGCCAATAAATAGAGTATCTCGTACCTCGCGAGGTGAAAGGAGAGTAGTGACTTGTATCTGATAAACCATCTGAGTAGCGCCGGCGTTAAGCCATTTCAACCGAGATTTTCTCATCCTATTATTCCGCCGCAACGGGCTTCCGGGTCTCGGCTGTTCTCGCGATTTCAGGAAAACCAAGGGAGTGAGACCAGGGTCCATGGTTGCAACGAATAAACGTCGGGCTTTCCAGAGGTTTCTACCAAAGAAGAGCTGTCGGTCGCTATATTGGTCGAGTCCTGTCAGTTCAAGGGGCGCCACTGCCATCTTGGGCTACGAGAAGACGAGTATCGCGGGGCGGTATCAAATAAACAATTGAATCGTTTGTTTCGTGGATTAGAGTAGTCGCGTCGTAGGAAATGTTGTTTCTTAAGAAGTGAGAAGTCGCGTTTTGAAGTCTAGATTAAGTTGAATAGTATTGCTATTCGTTGTGGAAAGATAATTAAAGTCGCGACGTTCAGGTCGCGCATAACATTTGAGTTAAATTTTCTAGTATGTTCGAGTCGAGTCGTAATCGCAGTTACTCGATCAAATAATTATTAAAGAATACCGTATTGGAAAACAATTGTAGTCAAGCCAGCCTTGACGGGGTTAATAGAATATAACCCTCTATTATTATTACAGCATAAAAACATAAATTGTGTGAGAAATTATTGACTACACCATCTGCCACGCCAGGTAATCCCCATCCCTTACCCTAACGTTATCCCCGTCTTAGATGTAAGAGTCTGAAGTAAGTAAAAGGAGAAACTAACAGTAATCTGATTAATTGCGCGGCAAGAAAGGAACTGATAATAATTCGCAATATCACAATTCTTTCATCCAATCACTATCAAAATAGTCATAACGATGTCTGCTAGAACTAGAAAAGTATCTACATAATTTTTAAAATGGTAGGGGACATGCGTATGTTGCAAGAGATGAGAATATCAATTGATAAATTAAGGTTATACGCATAATCTGGTATTGATATTTAAACCTTTGGGTCATCGTGCGTTTGTAACCTTTAAATACTGTCTTGCAGCACTTATTATTGTATGTGTTAAAAAGCAATATGAGGTAAAATTATTAATGTTGTTAGCCGTAAGTGGTATATATTCATATGATGCCCATCGTCGAGGCCTGACTAGGCAGGCACTAGGGCAGCATAGTGAATTGTTGCACATTTTAATATATAATGAGATTAAACATAATCTTTATGAGAATCAAAATTCATATCTGATAATTACACAATCAAACATTCTTGATAATTTTTAGATAGAGAAAAAGTATACAACCGGCAATATTCAGCTCCTATATTGAAAAGGAAAAGTTCTAGATTTGGGTTAGGTCAACTAATTGGATACACACTACCAAATAACAGTATAACAGGTACGTAAATTTGAGTTATAAAAATTTTATAAACACAACATAGAAATTGTTATTTTATAAGCTAAATTTAAAACTTCAAATTCATTCAGCAAGAAATATTGACTATTTTTACAGTAAAAGATGAAAAATAACGAAATTTAGTAACTAAATTAATTAGATCGGATTAATTTTATTTTAAAATAAATAACACCGTTGAAGTCGATAACAACTTTAAACAAAAGTAGATTAGTCAATAGAGCAATACTGAAACCATATCTTAACCGAAAGACTTCCAGAAAAGCACCTGTGGAATCATTCAAAAGGCAGTCCGTAGATGTATCCTGATATTTTTTCTACTAGCAACTTGCATAAATTAATTTATTATTAACAATTTAGTGCAAACAACGCGTTTTTATAGTTTTTTATTCTAAAACATGAACTACTAAAGCAATCTTAACGTTATAATGGCGACAGTTGTAGAGATTTAAATTTCGAACAAAATAAGGAGTCGAGCGATCGGATCGTCAATTAGAACCTAAAATATTTAAAAATAGCGAAAAATTCTGCATTTTTCACAAAAATTTATAATTTTATGATTTATAAAGATTAAGGGAATGTGGGAGCAATAGCTTCGTAAATCCCCCGCTAAGTATTTAGTATTTCAAACTGAAAAATAACTAAACGTTTGATCAAAATTTCCTTGGGTAGAAAAATTTATTTAAATTAACACTACGGGCGGCGCTACAGACTCGGTTTTTCATTACAAGCTTTATTTAAAAAGTTTCATATAAAATAATAGATTTTAAGGTTGGCGCTGTAATCTCGTGAGTAGAAATCGTGTTATAATGCTTTATTAAACCTAACACTACGGCGCTACAGACTCGGTTTTTCAATAAATGATTTATCTAAAAAGTTATATGTAATAGAAAGATAATTATATCAGCTTAAAAGTGGGTGCTGACGTACCATTAATTTTTTCGCAATCGCTATTTTAATTTTTTCATACATTTTTTTGCCAGGAGCTTGCTTGCGCTAGAAATTTTCCGATTTGAATTCTATTACCGGCTTTTAAGGAAGTCTCAAACCCAATTTTTACCGACTAAGTAAATATTGTGGTTACATGGTAAAAAAATACTTGAAACAAAATAAATACTATAAATTATAAAAAAGCAAGACATACTTGCCCTTCGTCTTGGAACTATCTAGAACTATACATAATTTCAAACAAAAATATTAACAAATGGCATTTGAACGAAAATCAGTAGCTGCAGCGTGTGCATCTTGAAAATTTTGTTCAAATGCCATTTTGACATGCGTGCACAGAATCAATTGAAACTTTGCACTGCGATACATTGTGCGCTTCTATCTGGCATCTATCTCGCGGCCGTCTATCGACACATTCGCGCACCCGCTATCAATGCGCACCGAAATGTCTTGTCCCAATCTGTACTTTTCGACGACGTGATGCAGAAGTGACAGTTTTATTAACTTTAAAAAAGTGTAGTGGCACATGTACCTAAGTATGTGCTTTAAAGCAGTAGCCTTCGCTCACCGCGATCTCGCTCACGGATCGGCTTTTCGCAACTATTGCGATTATTCTTAGTGCAGTATAGCTGTAAAAAACCGCTGCCAAGTCATTGGCACTTAGCTTCCTCCTATTCCGCTAGTAGAAGATGATTACATAGTTTCTAAAAAATCTGTACGGATTCATGATATTCCTTTGACGATTTAAGAGTTTAGATGCATGAACACGACACTTGTAGGGAAGGGGTATATGGGAGGTGGGGGTTAAGGTGAATGCCAAAAGGATAGGTATAAAAGTGCTGAATCAAGCAAGGGCGGGGGCTAAGCGGGGAAAGGAAGGTAATTTTATTCTCTTTTAAATGCGCTATAGCTGTATTTTTGTGTAACATTCAAATTATACGAGAAATGTCTCCAAACCGTACTGGTGTTGCAGGTGTGCAGGCGCTCGCAGTTCGAAAGCGTGGTTCTTTGTTCGGCAGATTTGCACAAGGCTCTCCTTTTGATGATATATTCATACACGTGTACTCGCTGTTTGGATACGCTTCTGTTTGGATACCTTCTTTTTGATACTCTTGCAATTCTCCTACTAGTGTGCTTATTGGCAATGTATGTGTATTCATTGTTACCAGTGTAGCTCGTTTGCCCGAATTTATGCGGATCAGTCTCGCGTGATTTTAATTTTATGATACGTATTTTCCATAGTGGATATTGTTATTCCTCTCCATATTTCAAAACATATAGTTTTTGGGAAAACAAAGGTGGGAGGATAACCCAGGTTTTTTAATAATAAACAAAGTCCAAATAGAATTAACTGGCGACGTTTCGTCTCCGGTGAGAGACCTCTTCAAGCCTTTATTAATATAAAAACAAAAATCATACATATAGAAAATTTTGAAAAAATATAGAACATCTTTATGCAAAAAATATATATTTCATAGTCTCACCATAATGAAAAAATTAAATTAAATAAAACATCAAATGAGAGACGTAAATACGTCTCTCTCGTCGTAAGAACAATCAGTCAGTGGCAATAGCATATGTCTAAGTATGTATAGAGTATGCGCGAACGGAACAGCACGAAGATACCCGAGCTCACTTATTCTCACACACACATACAGCATCACTACGTATACATATAAAAGTACGGCCGCGTACATGAACTTAGATAAATTTGAAAAGGAGAACCGTTATAAAGTAGAAAATTCTTGTTTTTGTAAATATTTGTTTAATTTATTGTATTGTTTACTAATAGTATTAAAATCTTCTTGTTTATTAATATTATTCTTATTGATATTGATATATATACTTTCTGAAATTAATCTTTTAAAATAGTTTGCTTCTTTATCTAAAATTTTAACATTATCAAAATTAAAGTTGTGTGAAAAATCTTTTATATGAGTAGGAATAGGTAATATTTTTTCTAAAGGAGTTTTTTTATGTTCGTCTATTCTCCTTTTCAAACTCCTCTTAGTTTGGCCTACATAAGTAGCATTACAATCATTGCACGAAATTTCATATACGACATTCGTCTCACACCATTTGTCAAGTTTATCTTTGCCTAACTTAACAATATTATTTAATTTGTTTGACATAAGAGGAACTATGGAGAAACCATACCTTTTTAAGGAAGATTTACATGAAAAAAATAACTTATCATTAAACGGAATAGAGATAACATTTTTAAAAGTAGAACTCTCATTTCTATTTTTTGAATTGCCCAAAGTGAGAAATCTAACACGATAACGAATATTACTATCAATAAAATTATCCGGATAACTATTTTCTTTTAGAATTTTCTTAACTATATTTAAATTTTCATTGTGAAATTGTTTGTGTGAGAGGAGAAGAGCTCTATCTACTAAGTTGTAAACAATATTTCGTTTTAATTGGATAGTGTGATTAGAGTTAAAATTTAAAACTCTATTGGTGTTGGTGGGTTTTTGGTACCAATTTGTAATAATATTGTTGTTATTAATTGTTAATGTTACGTCTAGAAAAGGAATTATATTATTGTTTTGTAATTCATATGTAAATTGTAAGTATTTATTGTAACTATTAAATTTGTTAACAACTATATCTAACTCATCTTCTCTCACACACAAAATAGTATCGTCGACATATCTAAAATAAAAAAGAGGAGAAATATTATAGTCATTTTTTAATTCACTTAGAACAGAAGTTTCTAAGTCTTCCATAACAATATCCGCAAACAACGGAGATATCGGAGAGCCCATGGGTGTACCAAAGATTTGTCTATAAACAGTATTATTAAATTGAAAATATGTATTATCAAAAAGAAATTTAACTATGGTTCTTATGTTATTAAAAGGAATCTTTGAACGATTTTGAATGCATTGAAAACGTTTATCTAAACTGCATTAAACTAATTCTAAAGGAATATTAGTAAACAGAGAAACTACATCAAGAGAAACCAATATATATCCATGAGGAATATACATATTAGTCACTTTTTCTTTTAAAGCAAAACTATTATCAATGTGAGAAGTTGGATTACTAAAACAAAGTTTCAAGTTTTTATCAATGACATTGGCTAGAAAATGTGTAGGACTATTAACAGTTGAGATAATTGGTCTCAAAGGTATATCTTTTTTATGGATCTTAGGCAATCCATAAGCCCTCGGGAGAACCGTATTAGTTTGAGTTAATCTAAGCTTATCATACTTCATGTCTAAACATTCATTATCGTTCAAATCAGACAAAATATTATATACATTTTTTTGTATCACAAAGCAGACTAGACATATTCTCAATATAATCATCACAATTAAGGCATACCGTTAAATTACCCTTATCTGCTTTCGTAAAAAATATAGATGGATTCTTAGAACAAAATTCTTTGGTTATTACTAATTTTTCATGAAATTCCTTATCAAAACTATTACGTCTTACATTATTATTGCACGCAGTTTCTACATTTTTAATGAGAATATCTCTAAGTACATATTTTACATCAGTCTCTAACATAAAAATACTATTTTCAAAATTTTTTATCGTAGTAATAATATCTTTTTTGTTAATATCACAGTTCATATTGAAATTATGGCCCATCGAAACCACATCAATCACTTCAGAAGGAATTTCAGTGTTAGAAAGGTTTATTACCCATTTTTTATTGTTACTATTTTTAACTCTGTTTTTTGACATTTTTTTATTCATTAAACTATTGTATTTTTTATCAAGAGAGTTTGTTAGCTGTAGATATATATTAGAACATTTTTTCTCTGTAGTTTCCAAAAACATGTTAAGTACGTTAACCTCAAAACGAAAAAAACGAAATACCAACGAGATCGCATTCAGATACATACTTAGACATATGCTATTGCCACTGACTGATTGTTCTTACGACGAGAGAGACGTATTTACGTCTCTCATTTGATGTTTTATTTAATTTAATTTTTTCATTATGGTGAGACTATGAAATATATATTTTTTGCATAAAGATGTTCTATATTTTTTCAAAATTTTCTATATGTATGATTTTTGTTTTTATATTAATAAAGGCTTGAAGAGGTCTCTCACCGGAGACGAAACGTCGCCAGTTAATTCTATTTGGACTTTGTTTATTATTAAAAAACCTGGGTTATCCTCCCACGTGTTTTCCCAAAAACTATATGTTTTATTTTCCATAGTCTCTTAATGATAAACTCACGACGTTACTCTATTCCTTATGTCTGGATTTAATTTGCTTATCAGACGTTCGCTATTATTTTGATATTCGATTTTTCGCGTGATAATTATTTACGTGTTATATACCCTTTGTATATTATTTGTTTCCGTTGCTCGTGTCGTCGGCTCTCTTTCTCTTATTTCCTTAATTTATTCAAGCGGCTGCGCTTTAGAATTTTCCTTATGACCTATTTTGTGGTCTCGACTACCTGCTCTTAGGCCCGGCGCTTGCTCTCTCTTTCGTATCATCCTGTAGGGAAGGGCATTGACCTATATTTTGAATTTGACCCATTTAAATGTCTTCCTGCTTGACTTTGTTTAAATGCGAAAACTGAGCATTTCACAATTGACTCTTAAGATATTTCTTAGTCATATGTTGAAATTTAACCCATGAGAAACTAGAAAAAAATTTTTAACCCATGAGAACCGCTTTGAGAACGACGTATCCCGCGATCCGCTTAAACGACAACGTATCTTGGAATCCGCTCAAAAAATGACGTATATTGGGATCCGCTTTTAAAACAACGTATCTCGGAATCCGCTTTAAAAACCACTTTCAATTCTGTGATTCTTGCTAAATAGACGTGATACACAATTTTGAAAAAATTGAGTCAACTATTTACCAAATACAGATTAGACTCTATTTTTATCAAAATTTTTTATCGCGTCTATTTAGCAAGAATCACAAAAGCAAAAGTGATTTTTGTAGCGGATTCCGAGATACGTTGTTGTCGAAGCGGATCGCGGGATGCGTCGTTCTCGCATCGGGTTCCGTGATAAGTCGTTATTTCTCTCAGGCGTCGAATTTTGATAACAGGTAAAGTTTGTCTAATATCATTTGTCACTATTATTATTTTCTCTCCAAAAAGTTATTTTTGCAAATATCACGAAAAATCAACACATTTTAGAGTTATAGATATTCCATCCCAAAAAATTTTATTTTCTGAAGCTTAACCCCAAACTCAGATTGTAATGTAATATTACAACATGTTTCTTCACTTTATTAACTTGTACTTTATATTTTAATTTTATATTTTTTGTTGATTCAAGATATTTTGACCTTGGCTGACGTATTGCAGCCAAGTCTAATATACCTGAAAAAGAACGTATGTTTGAAATTTTTTTAAAAAGAGAAAATGTTTTAAGAATTTCTTCCAAACAGACGTATTACTATATTATATGTGAACAAATAGTTTATTGTTCCTATGTTTGTATACAGCTGAAATTTTATTTACCTTAAAAACGCTGAGTACGAGAAGACGGACGTATTGCCGAAGTCTCTCGACTCGCGCGTCTATTTATATAAGGAGTAGCTACGAAAAGGTTCTACTTAGTTAGGAGACTTAGTGCTCCTTCCTGTTCGAGCTCTCTCGAGCGAATGACGCCGGGAGCTGCGCAAGCCGCCTTTTTAAGCTGTGGCACGCACCTGCTGCTCGCTGATTGGTTCGGCGCTGGTCCGCGTTTTGAACTACTTCCTTTTCTCGAACTTTCTTAGCGCTTCAGTTTGTCTCCGACGTCCGCGCTCGAATTTTCTTGTGGTTTTTTCCCTTTTTTGTGCCCTTTTTTCAGGATCGTTACAATCGAGATCTTTTAAAAATCATTCAAACAGTTTCGTGCGCTACGTGAATTAGAGTGAGCAGGTGCAAGTTCTACTCGTAGGTGATTGACACATTAGCTGACATTCGCATAAAAGTGTCTAAATGTTTCTTTACTTGACACCTAGACATCATCTACGTAAGTCTTAGGCAACTGGCTTTTCATCTTCAAGCTAAACCCACATTCAAACATCGAAAGCCCATCTAAAGCCATAAAGCCCGCAACGTTTATTTTTATTTTTCATTTAATACCTGAACATCGTTTACGAGTCCCTAGTAACGTGTTTATCGTCTATAATTTCTATCAGGCTTATCACTATTATTAGCTTATCTTTATCTGTGGTTTTCTGGCAAAACAAATAATTCACATTTATGTTTTCGAGAAATGACGATTTGAATGTTTGAATTGATACGTGAGATCGTAGCATATAACTAATGACGGCACGACACTGTGCTAATTTTCTATTAAAAACTAATTGTTTAATCATTATACTGGAAAAAACAAGGTAGTCGTCATTTTACAATGCAGAAATGACCTTATGTTGAACATCTTCGTGTTAAGACTCTTGCCATAGCTTTTTTAATGTTATAAATTATATTAATAATTTTTCTTCTTATTCTGAAATGTTATTATTTCTGCTTCAAGTGGCATCTCGAACTCAAAAATTAATCACCTCATCTACGCAAGCTCTCCACGTGTCTCTATTTTGTGCTTACCCTATCCATTTAGCGCCGTCCTGCCCGATTTCAGTTAAGTCCGCTTTTACATTGTCCTCCCACCTGCGTCTAGGTCTACCTAGAGGTCGCGACGTATTTGGCTTTCCTTTCATTATACGCGCTGCCGTGCGATCATTTCCCATTCTTGCAACGTGCCCTGCCCATCTTAGTCTTCGCGATTTAATTATTCTGTTTATATTCGGTGACGCGTATAAGTTATGTAGCTCGTCGTTGTGCAGTTTCCTCCACTCCCCGGTTTCCTCATCTTTCTTTGGCCCGTATATTTTTCGCAGAACTTTATTTTCGAACACCCTAAAACGGTTTTCCTCTGCTTTAGTGAGCGCCCAAGTTTCGCATCCGTACAAGATTACCGGCATTATTATAGTCCTATATATCCTAATTTTTACATTTTTAGACAGCAGTTTTGATTTTAGTAGTTTGTTCACGGCGTAGAAGCAGGCATTACCCGAATGTAGTCTCTTATTAATCTCGGCTTTGATTTCGTTTCGATCATTTATAGTTGTGCCTAAATATCCGAATTCGCTAACCTTTTTGAAAGTAAAATTTCCGACTCTAAGATCCCCGTCTCCTTCACAAATGCCCAGTTTATCCATAATCATATATTTCGTTTTCGATTTGCTCACCTCTAACCCCGTTTCCTCGGCCGCATTTATGAGTATTTCCGCGTTTCTCGCTAACGTTTCGCCATTATCCCCCACTATGTCCAAATCATCTGCATATCCTAGAATCTGCGTTTTTCCGTTGAGTGTTGCGCCTAGCCCGCTAGTCTGCATTTGTCTAACAACATACTCTAGCGTTAAGTTAAAGAGTACCGTGGAGAGCCCGTCAGCTTGTTTCAAACCGTCGTGTATCATGAACGATTCAGATACATTACCGCCTACTCGTACTTTTCCCGTGCTTCCGTTCAGACATATTTGTATTAATTTCACAAGTTTTTTTGGTACGCCGAGGAGCACAAGGATTTGATACATTTTGCTTCGCTTGATAGAATCATACGCTTCTTTAAAATCTATGAATAACTGGTGTATTATTTCGCAAAATTCCCATTTTTTCTCTAACAACTGTCTTGTAGTAAACATTTAATCGCTCGTCGACCTATTACGCCGGAATCCACACTGATAATATCGTATCATTGACTACTGCTCACTCGTATACTGCGACCTAACACAGGAACTTGACACTAAACTGCAGAGACTAGTGAACACTGGAATACGTTACATCTATGGTGTAAGGAGGGACGAGCACATCTCTCCTTACAGGCGTGAGTTGCAATGGCTTACCACCGCTGGACGTAGGAGGTACTTCGCGGCCTGCTTTTTACGAAAATTATTTAACACAGCTGTGCCCTCTTATATCATGGCCTTCTTTGACTTCCACGTCGCACTCAGGCCTGTCAGGGGGGAGGTGACACCCTTGGATATTCCGGCCTTCACGACGGAGTCGCTGAGGAATTCATTCCATGTAAGCGCCTCATACCTCTGGAATTCTCTACCATCACATATACGCAATATACGATCCATCTCACACTTTAAACAGTTAGCAAAACAACATTTTTTCAACCTCGAAAACACACCGCAGTAATCATCACCTCTGACTCAGTCTTCATCCCTCATCTCACCAAATCACATCAAGCACATACTAAACATCAACATAACCTCTCACACACTCAAAAACAAAATAAAATAGCTACACATACATACTTATTTATTATCATTTTGATATATTTAATTTGTACAACACAATGTACAGTAATAAAGACAATTTAATCTAATCTAATCTCTCTCTCTCTCTCTCTCTCTCTCTCTCTCTCTCTCTCTCCCTCTCTCATTCATTCATACAACCTGTAACTAGCTTTAATTTATCTATATTTTGCTTCCTCCTAGAGGAAGCTTTGTAATAGTAAAATTTTTAGTTTCGCTCAAACTTCATAGAAACGTGTTTTTGATGTTAGAAGTTTTTGGGAAATGTCCGTATGGATGTGTGTGTGTATTTGTATGTGTGTGTATGTATACCGTGATATTTCTGAAACTACTCCGTCAATATCTATCAAATTTAACATGCATATCTATTTTTGGATTCTTAATTCGGGAAAAACATTAATTTTTTTATTTTTTCAATTACTTTTTTTATGGCCATTTTTTGATTTTCGAAAAACATTATTTTCGTTTTTTTCAATCATTCCATTATTACAAACAATTCAGCTAAAATGCATTTGAAAGATAATAAAATTACCTACTTTTTCCCGTTTGGTCCTCGGGATTGACCGCTCCGTTCGGCAGATAAAATGAAAAAGGTGATTATTTAAAATAAATTCATATCTCTGAAACTAAACATCATACCCTTACGAAAAAAAAATATGTTGATGGGTTACGTGTCAAACTATATTCCATTAAAATCTCAAGTGATTTGACTACTTATTTTTTCAGTAATAAATCGAGAACTAAAAAAAATTAGTTTTTTTAAGTCTCGATTACGGGCGTAAAAAGACCTTATTGCACTTGAGATTTTGGGAAAAGGTACATATTTCATATGTTTTGGCTAAAATCATTGCGCAGCTTGAAAAACCCTATGGTTCTTAAGATATCAAGGTTTGAACTTTTTTTGAAAATTTTTTGATTCCTTATATCTCTAAAACAATGTAGTCAAATGCTTCAAAATTTCAAGATTTCAGATATGAAATCAATAATTTAATCAAAGAAAGAGAAATAACAAATTCTATATCATTAATATAATAGGTCCAGCAGTCGTATATCTATAAATAATACGCTATTTTATATAAGTGTATGAGTTCATACACCTCAAAACTTGTGTAATGGCATAACTTGATCATAATTAATTAGTTCTTAATAAAAATAATTTGGAATAAAAAGATCAAGTATAACCTAAAATGAATATTTTCCTCGGGCGAGTAAGTTGTAATATTTATCCGAATTCCCACGCGAAGCTATCGAAGGTCGAGGCTCGCTGCCACCGAGTCTTCGGCCCGGTTTTGTGTGAGATATCCGCGCGCGTTCCTCTTGCTATCGTTGTCGTTGACTTGTCAAATTATACGAGAAATTTCTCCAAACCGTACTATTTAGTGTAATTTTGCAAAATTCAATAAATGGCCATAAAATGAAATTTAGTTAGCACAATTAAAAATAACTTCTTTTTTTTCACCTGGCCGTGAGAGGGATGGGTTTGGTCGGTGCGAATTCGACACACGACTGGCGGAGGGGATCGGGTCGTTCCGACGACTCTATCAACGAAGCCAGCCATGGTCTTTCTAAGATTTTCCCTAATACCTCTTTCTCCAAGAGAAAAAACACACACACACACACACACACACACACACACACACATCCGACGGACATTTTCTAAAAACATGTGATTCGAACTCCAAACACTTCCAAATGCCTTTCTACAAATTTTTTAGCAAAAGTGAAAATTTTACTATTACAAAGCTTCCTCTAGGAGGAAGCAAAATTGAAGCAAAAAAAACGGATTGTAGAGGTTGGCTCATAACTCAGGAACCAATCGACAGAATCATTTAAAATTTCAACAGCAATTTGTTGTTGCTGTAATAAATTAGTACCTTGTTTTTAAGCGTTCGACTGCTTGGTTTTGAAGTTATAAGAAATCAAAAAAATTTCAATAAAATGTTGTATCATCGATATTGTGAAATGCTCAATTCTTTCGCATTTTTGATATATTAAAAAATAGTAAAGTTATTTGTTATAAAATAAGCCAATCAATACCCTTCCCATTAGAATGCAGCGTATAATGAGATTTAGGAAATCAAAAAAACACATAAGTCATAAAACGCGCCTGACAGCACAAAGTAATGCTATACTTGACATCAGAACGCTGTCAATTCACAATTGAAAAGATTCTAAATAGAGAACGACAGTAAAAATTAATTAAATAAAAGCGAGAAACGACAACGTGATATGAAGTAAGAGTAAAACTATAATTTAATTCAAGAGTTAATAAGTAAAATCATTTCTAATAATTAATAATAATCTTAGACTCACGTATAATAATGAAGATTAAATAAGACATAAACGTAAACGCGCAGAATAACTAAAAGCACGACAAAGTATAAAAGTAGAATCAAAGCCGAAAAACATCGATTCATAGAAATAGAAACAATAGAGCAGAGACGTAGAAAGTGAAAGGCTAAGCAAACACACTACGGCGCTATAGCAAAGGATCACTACTAAGGAGACACACCTATACGCACGCACACTATGGAGCTACAGCAGAGGGACACTACTAGGGAAGCACACCTATACGCACGCAGACTATGAAGCTACAGCGGTGACACGCGACCAAAGAGACACACAGATATGCCGCCCACATTATGACCGTGAAGCGAAAGGCGAAGCGAAACAGGCACATCGATATGCACGCACACATGCTAGGAAATAAGCACTGCTCAGCAGCATCGACGAAAGAATAGAAATCAGGCATAGCAGAACAACGGAAGGCAAGAAGAAGAAAGAAGAGGCAAGAAGGTGAACTAGATCATCATTTGCACATTTTGGCAGGAGAACGCAGCTCGGCAACATGAAAAAAGTGAAAGGGCCGCCAGTCGAAGGTTGCCTAGAACCAACACGTCCAGAGGTTATTAAAATCTTAAGGAACGCTCGAGCACAGCTAGATCATAGCTCGATGCCGCCGTAAGAAGAAATACTGCCTCGAGCATGTGCGATGGCTATTACAGTCGAGAAAAATAAATCTTAGAAGCCGGATAATGGTTGCCGCATGGCATATAGCGCATGCCGAATGGCGGGTGTAGCTCTCCAAATCCTCAGGAAAAATTCGAGAGTAGCCCGCCATAAAATGATAATTTACAATGGCTCTGACAGCGAACAAGCGCAAAATGCCTAGAGTGCGTACACGGAATGATTATCCATCGAATTTTCTTATTGGACCACGGAGTCGTAATTGCGTCCTAGAAGATGCTAACTAAGGAGATGTAATGCATCCGAGCTCTCCTGTTGGCCAAAAATCAATTCCGTAAAAACCAAGCAAGCAACAGTCAGATCAAAAAATCGTCGCGGAATTTTTTTCGGCTTCATTGGACTTATAAAATTTCAATACTTTCGGACTTAGAATTTTGCTACGATCAACTCAGATCTTGTTAATTATCAAGACTCAAAAGTCGTGTTGTCGTTTGTCGTTTTTCTTTTAAAAAAATTATAATCAGTGCGAGATTTTAGCTAGTTGTGAGCAAACGTTATTTGAAATTTGGTTAAAAGCGAATAAATCGAATTAAATTGATATCGCGAGTTTACTTTAAACCCGACAATTCCGGATCCTTGTCGAGCCCAAATCGCCTTTGCATTCGCTCAGCTTCGGAAGCCGAGTTTATACCCTTACTGAGAGGACGTGCTGGTAGCAGAGCAGCTCGGTAGCAGAAAAGGAACAAGGTAAGCGATATATATATATATATCTTC
This sequence comes from Pteromalus puparum, assembly GCA_012977825.3. Lineage (NCBI taxonomy): Eukaryota > Metazoa > Arthropoda > Insecta > Hymenoptera > Pteromalidae > Pteromalus > Pteromalus puparum. Next base: position 38,578,213 of record CM053168.1, read on the forward strand.
CTATATTATATAGTTGTTTTGGCTATACTCCCCCCACCCCCCCACAGCCCCACGCCCCCACTCGGCCCCCACACAATAACGTAAAAATGATAATTTTTATGTTATTTTTGATATCTCAATGCCCCCCCCACAGCCCCCCCACGCCCCCACCTACCCCCCCACACAGAAATACACGAATTGGTATGATTATTCTATTCAAAATGTACTGTTAGTTTCATACAAATGTTTAAAGTTGAAAACTTATTTTAAATATGCTAACGAGGACTGCTCTCTGCGTTATCGGGCTTGGAACGGAGCTACTCACACTAGAGTAGCAACAGCAGCATAACCGCGTGCGTATAATAGAATCTTCAGGCTTATTCACGCGCAAAAAGCGCGCGCTTCTTCCCTCTCTCTCTCTCTCTCTAGCTATATTCGTACGACCTTTCGGACGCGTCTGAGACGTGGAGCTTCTTATTTTGCCCTGAATGCATGATTTCGTTATATATATATATATATATATATATATATATATATATATAGGAAGAAAATAAAATTAACGTAATTAAGAACTCGGCTAAGGTTTTTCGTGAATGACAGTATATTATCGAATCAAACTTTTATTTCTATAAAATTTACATCATTTGAATAATTCGATGATTGTCCATGCTATGTGGTTACTCATTATGTGATTTTTCATCATCATCGTTTTCCTAAATGAAATAATTCGTGAAACAATTATAACAAACAATTAGTAATGCATTATTTATATTTTGACACATTTTTAATGTAAATTTTATACCTTTTTAATAAATATTTCATTTCCTTGCAAAAGCTCTTCGAGATCTAATCGGGTATTGTCCAAAATTTTTATATCCTCAACTTTTTTTACCGTTAATAAATAACTATTCCCTGAAAATTACACATACATAATTATACTTTTGATAAACTGATAAAATATTTGTATTATTAATTTATTATATACCATTTTCCTGTAAATCACCCGTAACTTCAATTTTACAACCTAATTCATAGTTTGCAATAGATTCATTTTTGGATTTAAGTAATAAAATATCCAATTTATTTTTTTTATTTGTTATAGAGCCAAAATATTCATTCTCATTATTTTTGTTACGCTGTGTAAATTCATTGAATAAAAATCCAGTAAGCTCTGTAAAAAAAGTTTGTCTTAGATCATATCCTACAAACTAAAATTTGACAAACTTAAATTTTACCTTCATATTTATTTATGTATACTTACTTACAAATCCTATTTTTTGGGTATTTCATCGAAATCAATATTTGAAATTTGGACATTTTTCCACTCGAATTCTCCCAAAGACGTAATTGTAGAATAATTTTGTAAATTTATTTCAAAATTTAAATTTCCTTTTGTATAAGGTTTCGCGCTTATCACGGTTGCATTTCGAATCAATATTTTCTGTAAAATAAAAGCGTAGCTTGAAACTTAGCAAAAATAAATAGTTATACACACTATATATCGATGGTTGAGTGAAATAACAGCGTATCTTGGCAGCGGCTTCGAGATCATCGTATCTCGGTGACAGCTTCGAGAACGGCGTTTCCTGGTGGAAAATTCGAGAACGTCGTATCCCGGCAGCGGTTTCGTACGCGAAGAAGCCGCTGCCGAGATACGACGTTCTCGAATAATTAATTTAATAAAAATGTAAAAATAGAAAAATGCATTCATCTTACGCAGATTTGTCTCCAATTTTAAATTTCGATTTCAAAATTTCTGTTGATGTGAACGAAATATTTTTCTTTTTTGCTTCACTGTTAGCACTGTTAGCACTATCAGATTTTCTTTTAGACATTTTTGTTGAAATATTGTAGATAAATTATAAAACGATTGTAGATAAATTGTAAAAGAAATAAGTGTAAATAGTCAAAATTGTACAGAAATCAAAAATATCATCTAATAAGATGTATGTAAATAAATAATGAAGTTAGCTTTTGATGACTTAGTCACTGATATGCTTTTCTTATGCAGGATATTGACTCCATTAATCGCTATAGCAGCGAACGCACTGTTGTAGCATTACAGACATAAAAAATATATACCACCGACAGGTAACTCCGTCAAAATTGTATAGGTACTATTAAATATGTGTAATAATACATTATTACTTACGACGTAATCGCATTGTTTCTAATTCAAGCAGTGCAAAGCGGGAACCTCTTATTCGAATAATTTACCGAGAAGCTTAATTTGTGTGCAGTTTTTTTAAATTAAAAGCTTGATTGGTTTTAATACGGAATCGTGATCTAAGAGAACTGATTTTTTAATTTAATAATTTCGCATTAAATAAAGAACTCTAATAAGACTCTCGTCATTTCTAATAAGGGACATTGATTCCCTTAATCTACTTTTAATCAGCTGATTTACCGTGTTTACAATCTGTCAGATACACATTACACGTCTCAACCGGTATTATAGTGCAGTGTTTATTTTCCGTAATTTATAATCCGTAAGTACTAAAAATTAATGATAATACTTAATAATAATAGATTATTTAATAAATTAACACTTAAATATTGTTATTTGTAGAATTAGACTCATTTGGATCTAAATAAACGTGCAGCAGATATATAAACATATCCTAACCTTCATTTTCCATCGTAAGTTTTATTTTTTTTTTTTATATTTATTAAAATAAATATTGTGGTGTGTTTTAACTTATATATATCTTACAGATGGTCAAGTTCGAGTACGAATGTATATCCTGTGACAAGATTTTTACAAAAAAGAGTCAGCTGATAATGCACAACAAAGTGCATTCAAAGTTACAGGACTTTGTTTGTGAGATATGCAACAAGGCCTTTTCACAGAAGGGTAACTTAAATGTTCACTTAAAATCTCACAACAATGTGAAAAATTTTGTATGTGCCATCTGTGAAATGGCCTTTGTTAAAAAATCTCAACTCGAGTCACATGTAAATACGCATACAAAAAATGTGCAATTTACATGTGATATATGTGATAAAAGCTTCAATCGAAAAAGTCATATTATATCACATATGTCGGTTCACTCAAATGTTGCTGAAAATGAATGCTCGATCTGCAAGAAATGTTTTAAAAACAAATCTTATTTAGTTGTACATAAGAGAATTCATGCTAACGATAAAAAATATGTATGTGATGTCTGTAATAGCTCATTTGTATGTAAGAGCAACTTTAATAGACACAGAAAGATTCACAACTAATATTGTATACTAATAATAAACAACGCTTTTTTCTAAAATTTTGTGTTTGTGCTTCATTTATATTCATATTTTGTTCAATATTTGAAATACGAAATATCTCGTGGCGGGATTGCGAAGCTTTAGCCGCGTGTAAATGATCGCTTGTAAGAGACTAAGGGAATCAATTCCCCATTCAGGCGCATTAGAAAGCAGCTGATAGTCATAATATTTATTTAATAACTACTACTGCTGAACTACTTATAATAAATAACAAAGTATATATACATTGCAGTAGTATCATTGCACTTTACGGCTGTATCTGGCTATTGGCAGTATACTGCATGCGTTGCAGTACTGCGTATGTGTTGAATTTGAGAGTCGGCGGGCGGGTTGCACGGGAGTAGGCGACATGTCCAGGCCGATGAGAAATTATAATGATTTTTGATATTTATATAAATGAGGGGAATTATATATTTTCTTTTGAGGTTATGAACAAGCTTTTTTTTCTAATGTATTTTTTTTGGCATTTAAATTACGAAATACCTTGTGGCGGATTTTGATATAGACTAAGGGAATCAATTCCCTATTTATGCGCATTAGCTGATAGGTAATAAAGATGATAGGTAATATAAATTTTAATTATAAAGTTTATTTATGTCAACAAATTTATAACAGATTTATGAGTTGAACATATTTTTCTTAAATTAACACTGAAACTAAAATTGGGGGGTTGGCGAGCGAAGCGAGCAGGGGGGCGAATTTAACACGGAAAAAATAAAATATAATGATAATATTTTTAAAATAAAAATTCTACAAAAATTAAAATGGGGGGTTGTCGAGCGAAGCGAGCAGGGGGGCGGAGCCCCACTAGTATATATATATACAGGGTGATTCTAAAACAATACAACATTTTTATACCATTGTGATCAGCGTGAAAAACTAAGTCTAGGGGAATTAGTCCGAAAAATTTTCCTCCACTTTTCAATTTCCCAGTTAGGAAAGGAAAATCCCCCCACCACAGCGCTCGGCGGAGAAGCGCGTGAGGGGAAGCGAGCGCGTCGGCAACAAGTGGGGAAAGCCGTTGCTAAGGAGGACGGCGGCGGCAAACGGAGGGGCAGACAAAGCTATAGCTATAGAGAACGGCGAGCGCAATTATTACGCAAAGTCTGACGATCTGCACGTGCGCAAAATTTTCGTTCAACTCAGAACTGATTTTAATTCATTTTGCAGATACTTAATTTCCAGGTTAAGTCAATGAGAAAACGGCGAGAGCTGCCATTTCGAAGCAGCTGCGGCTGTCTTCTCGCGTTTTTCTGGCCGTACCGTAATGGCAAACTACACGAAGGGCTCGAGCCGCCTCGAAACTCGGAAGATAAAACTTATTTACAACAAAAATTCGAAAAACGGTGAGGGCCTCAATTTCGGAGCAGCTCCGGCGTTCTTCTCGCGCTTTTCTAACCTTATCGTAATGGTAAACTGCACCGGAAGGTCAGGTAGCCTCGAGACTTAAAAGATAAGGTTTTTTAAATGCAAAAATGCAGAAAACGGCAACAGCTGCCTTTTCGGAGCAGGCGCTAATGTCTTTTCGCGCATTTCCGCCTGTATCACACTGACAAGCTTGCAGCAAGAGGTCGGGGCGCTTCGAGACTTAGAAAATAAGGTTTTTTAGATGCAAAAATTAGAAAAACAGCGAGAGCCTTGTTATCGGAGCAGGGGCTGCTGCCTTCTCGCGCTTTTCCGGCCAGATAGATAAAGCTTTTTTACAACAAAAACTCGGGAAACGGCGAGAGCTGCCATTTCGGAGCCGCTGCTGCTGTCTTCTCGCCAATTTTCGGCCGTATAACACTGGGAAGCTGCAGCAGGAGGTCGGGTCGCGTCGAGATTTAGAAAATAAGGTTTTTTAGATGCGAAAATTTGGAAAACAGCGAGAACCTTGTTATCGAAGCAGGGGCTGCTGTCTTCTCGCGCTTTTCCGGCCATACCGAATTGGCAAACTGCACCAGGAGCTCGGTTCTAGTCGAGACTCGAGAGATAAGGCTGTTTGGTTGCGAAAAGTCGGGAAACGGCCAGAGCTGCCATTTCGGAGCAGCTGCGGCTGTCTTCTCGCCAATTTTCGGCCGTATAACACTGGGAAGCTGCAGCAGGAGCTCGGGTCGCGTCGAGACTTAGAAAATAAGGTTTTTTAGATGCGAAAATTTGGAAAACAGCGAGAACCTTGTTATCGGAGCAGCTGCTGCTGTCTTCTCGCGCTTTTCCGGCCATACCGAATTGGCAAACTGCACCAGGAGCTCGGTTCTAGTCGAGACTCGAGAGATAAGGCTGTTTGGTTGCGAAAAGTCGGGAAACGGCCAGAGCTGCCTTTTCGGAGCAGCTGCGGCTGTCTTCTCGCGTATTTCCAGCCTGATTACACTGGCAAACTGCACCAGGAGCTCGGTTCTAGTCGAGACTCGAGAGATAAGGCTGTTTGGTTGCGAAAAGTCGGGAAACGGCCAGAGCTGCCTTTTCGGAGCAGCTGCGGCTGTCTTCTCGCGTATTTCCAGCCTGATTACACTGGCAAACTGCACCAGGAGCTCGGTTCTAGTCGAGACTCGAGAGATAAGGCTGTTTGGTTGCGAAAAGTCGGGAAACGGCCAGAGCTGCCTTTTCGGAGCAGCTGCGGCTGTCTTCTCGCGTATTTCCAGCCTGATTACACTGGCAAACTGCACCAGGAGCTCGGTTCTAGTCGAGACTCGAGAGATAAGGCTGTTTGGTTGCGAAAAGTCGGGAAACGGCCAGAGCTGCCTTTTCGGAGCAGCTGCGGCTGTCTTCTCGCGTATTTCCAGCCTGATTACACTGGCAAACTGCACCAGGAGCTCGGTTCTAGTCGAGACTCGAGAGATAAGGCTGTTTGGTTGCGAAAAGTCGGGAAACGGCCAGAGCTGCCTTTTCGGAGCAGCTGCGGCTGTCTTCTCGCGTATTTCCAGCCTGATTACACTGGCAAACTGCACCAGGAGCTCGGTTCTAGTCGAGACTCGAGAGATAAGGCTGTTTGGTTGCGAAAAGTCGGGAAACGGCCAGAGCTGCCTTTTCGGAGCAGCTGCGGCTGTCTTCTCGCGTATTTCCAGCCTGATTACACTGGCAAACTGCACCAGGAGCTCGGTTCTAGTCGAGACTCGAGAGATAAGGCTGTTTGGTTGCGAAAAGTCGGGAAACGGCCAGAGCTGCCTTTTCGGAGCAGCTGCGGCTGTCTTCTCGCGTATTTCCAGCCTGATTACACTGGCAAACTGCACCAGGAGCTCGGTTCTAGTCGAGACTCGAGAGATAAGGCTGTTTGGTTGCGAAAAGTCGGGAAACGGCCAGAGCTGCCTTTTCGGAGCAGCTGCGGCTGTCTTCTCGCGTATTTCCAGCCTGATTACACTGGCAAACTGCACCAGGAGCTCGGTTCTAGTCGAGACTCGAGAGATAAGGCTGTTTGGTTGCGAAAAGTCGGGAAACGGCGAGAGCTGCCTTTTCGGAGCAGCTGCGGCTGTCTTCTCGCGTATTTCCAGCCTGATTACACTGGCAAACTGCACCAGGAGCTCGGTTCTAGTCGAGACTCGAGAGATAAGGCTGTTTGGTTGCGAAAAGTCGGGAAACGGCGAGAGCTGCCTTTTCGGAGCAGCTGCGGCTGTCTTCTCGCGCTTTTCCGGCCATACCGAATTGGCAAACTGCACCAGGAGCTCGGTTCTAGTCGAGACTCGACAGATAAGGTTTTTTGGTTGCGAAAAGTCGGGAAACGGTCAGAGCTGCCTTTTCGGAGTAGTTGCGGCTGTATTCCCGCGTATTTCCAGCCTTATTACACTGGCAAACTGCACCAGAAGCTCGGTTCTAGTCGAGACTCGACAGATAAGGTTTTTTGGTTGCGAAAAGTCGG
>CM053168.1:38585973-38606795 GCA_012977825.3 Pteromalus puparum
TAGCGCATTTCCGGCCATATCGAAATAGCAAACTGCTCCAGGAGCTCGGTTCTATTCGAGACTCAAGAGATAAGGTTGTTTGGTTGCGAAAAGTCGGGAAACGGTCAGAGCTGCCTTCTCGGAGCTGCTGCGGCTGTCTTCACGCGTATTTCCAGCCTGATTACACTGGCAAACTACACCAGGAGCTCGGTTCTAGTCGAGACTCAAGAGATAAGGTTGTTTGGTTGCGAAAAGTCGGGAAACGGCCAGAGCTGCCTTTTCGGAGCAGCTGCGGCTGTCTTCTCGCGTATTTCCAGCCTTATTACACTGGCAAACTGCACCAGGAGCTCGGTTCTAGTCGAGACTCGAGAGATAAGGTTGTTTGGTCGCGAAAAGTCGGGAAACGGCCAGAGCTGCCTTTTCGGAGCAGCTGCGGCTGTCTTCTCGCGTATTTCCAGCCTGATTACACTGGCAAACTGCACCAGGAGCTCGGTTCTAGTCGAGACTCGAGAGATAAGGTTGTTTGGTTGCGAAAAGTCGGGAAACGGCGAGTGCTGCCATTTCGGAGCCGCTGCTGCTGTCTTCTTGCGCTTTTCCGGCCATACCGAATTGGTAAACTGCACCAGGAGCTCGGTTCTAGTCGAGACTCGACAGATAAGGTTTTTTGGTTGCGAAAAGTCGGAAAACGGTCAGAGCTGCCTTTTCGTAGCAGCTGCGGCTGTATTCTCGCGTATTTCCAGCCTTATTACACTGGCAAACTGCACCAGGAGCTCGGTTGTAGTCGAGACTCAAGAAATAAGGTTGTTTGGCTGCAAAAACTCCTGAAACGGCGGGAGCTGCCTTTTCGGAGCCGCTGCTGCTGTCTTCTCGCGCTTTTCCGGCCATACCGAATTGGCAAACTGCACCAGGAGCTCGGTTCTAGTCGAGACTCGAGAGATAAGGTTGTTTGGTTGCGAAAAGTCGGGAAACGGCCAGAGCTGCCATTTCGGAGCAGCTGCGGCTGTCTTCTCGCCAATTTTCGGCCGTATAACACTGGGAAGCTGCAGCAGGAGGTCGGTTCGCGTCGCGGCTTAGAAAATAAGGTTTGTTAGATGCGAAAATTAGGAAAACAGCGAGAACCTTGTTATCGGAGCAGCTGCGGCTCCGAAATGGCAGCTCTCGCCGTTTCCCGACTTTTCGCAACCAAACAGCCTTATCTCTTGAGTCTCGATTAGAACCGAGCTCCTGGTGCAGTTTGCCAATTCGGTATGGCCGGAAAAGCTCGAGAAGACAGCAGCAGTGGCTCCGAAATGGCAGCTCCCGCCGTTTCAGGAGTTTTTGCAGCCAAACAACCTTATCTTTTGAGTCTCGACTAGAACCGAGCTCCTGTAGCAGTTTGCCAATTCGGTAAGGCCGGAAAACCGCAAGAAGACAGCAGCAGCGGCTCCGAAATGGCAGCTCTGGCCGTTTCCCGACTTTTCGCAACCAAACAACCTTATCTCTCGAGTCTCGACTAGAACCGAGCTCCTGGTGCAGTTTGCCAGTGTTATACGGCCGAAAATTGGCGAGAAGACAGCAGCAGCGGCTCCGAAATGGCAGCTCTCGCCGTTTCCCGACTTTTCGCAACCAAACAACCTTATCTCTTGAGTCTCGACTAGAACCGAGCTCCTGGTGCAGTTTGCCAGTGTAATAAGGCTGGAAATACGCGAGAAGACAGCCGCAGCTGCTCCGAAAAGGCAGATCTTGCCGTTTCCCGACTTTTCGCAACCAAACAGCCTTATCTCTCGAGTCTCGACTAGAACCGAGCTCCTGGTGCAGTTTGCTAATTCGGTATGGCCGGAAAAGCGCAAGAAGACAGCAGCAGCGGCTCCGAAATGGCAGCTCTCGCCGTTTCCCGATTTTTCGCAACCAAAAAACCTTATCTGTCGAGTTTCGACTAGAACCGAGCTTCTGGTGCTTTTTGCCAGTGTAATAAGGCTGGAAATACGCGAGAAGACAGCCGCAGCTGCTCCGAAAAGGCAGCTCTGGCCGTTTCCCGACTTTTCGCAACCAAACAACCTTATCTCTCGAGTCTCGACTAGAACCGAGCTCCTGGTGCAGTTTGCCAGTGTAATCAGGCTGGAAATACGCGAGAAGACAGCCGCAGCTGCTCCGAAAAGGCAGCTCTGGCCGTTTCCCGACTTTTCGCAACCAAACAACCTTATCTCTCGAGTCTCGACTAGAACCGAGCTCCTGGTGCAGTTTGCCAGTGTAATCAGGCTGGAAATACGCGAGAAGACAGCCGCAGCTGCTCCGAAAAGGCAGCTCTGGCCGTTTCCCGACTTTTCGCAACCAAACAGCCTTATCTCTCGAGTCTCGACTAGAACCGAGCTCCTGGTGCAGTTTGCCGATTCGGTATGGCCGGAAAAGCGCAAGAAGACAGCAGCAGCGGCTCCGAAAAGGCAGCTCAGACCGTTTCCCGACTTTTCGCAACCAAACAGCCTTATCTCTCGAGTCTCGACTAGAACCGAGCTCCTGGTGCAGTTTGCCAATTCGGTATGGCCGGAAAAGCGCGAGAAGACAGCAGCAGCTGCTCCGATAACAAGGTTCTCGCTGTTTTCAAAATTTTCGCATCCAAAAAACCTTATTTTCTAAGTCTTGACGCGACCCAACCTCCTGCTGCAGCTTCCCAGTGTTATACGGCGGAAAATTGGCGAGAAGACAGCTGCAGCGGCTCCGAAATGGCAGCTCTCGCCGTTTCCCAAGTTTTTGTTGTAAAAAAGCTTTATTTATCTGGCCGGAAAAGCGTNAAAAAAGCTTTATCTATCTGGCCGGAAAAGCGCGAGAAGGCAGCAGCCCCTGCTCCGATAACAAGGCTCTCGCTGTTTTTCTAATTTTTGCATCTAAAAAACCTTATTTTCTAAGTCTCGAAGCGCCCCGACCTCTGGCTGCAAGCTTGTCAGTGTGATACAGCCGGAAATGCGCGAAAAGACATTAGCGCCTGCTCCGAAAAAGCAGCTGTTACCGTTTTCTGAATTTTTGCATTTAAAAAACCGTATCTTTTAAGTCATGAGGCTACCTGACCTTCCGGTGCAGTTTGCCATTACGATAAGATTAGAAAAGTGCGAGAAGAACGCCGGAGCTGCTCCGAAATTGAGGCCCTCACCGTTTTTCGAATTTTTGTTGTAAATAAGTTTTATCTTCCGATTCTTGAGGCGGCTCGAGCCCTTCGTGTAGTTTGCCATTACGGTACGGCCGGAAAAACGCGAGAAGACAGCCGCAGCTGCTCCGAAATTGAGGCTCTCGCCGTTTTCTCATTGACTTAACCTGGAAATTAAGTATCTGCAAAATGAATTAAAATCAGTTCTGAGTTGAACGAAAATTTTGCGCACGTGCAGATCGTCAGACTTTGCGTAATAATTGCGCTCGCCGTTCTCTATAGCTATAGCTTTGTCTGCCCCTCCGTTTGCCGCCGCCGTCCTCCTTAGCGACGGCTTTCCCCACTTGTTGCCGACGCGCTCGCTTCCCCTCACGCGCTTTTCCGCCGAGCGCTGTGGTGGGGGGATTTTCCTTTCCTAACTGGGAAATTGAAAAGTGGAGGAAAATTTTTCGTACTAATTCCCCTAGACTCAGTTTTTCACGCTGATCACGATGGTATAAAAATGTTGTATTGTTTTAGAATCACCCTGTATATATATACCACTAGGCTATGTGCCTCCATTTGCACTCTCTTTCTCTCTTTCTCTTTCAATTGATCAGGGTATATAATTATTATTGTTCTACAAGAATTTAAATTTAAATTAGTCCGTGTTTCTCGCATAACGACTAGAGTAACGTCCCGCCTTAGTGATTGATAAGAAGTTGTAAAAGGGGTGTTGATTAAAGTGGTTATAGCAAATTAGGGAATTTAGTGCGATTTCAATCCGGCGACTACTGGAGGCTCTTCTATTAAGATCGCGAAGGTAGTCAGGTACCGACGGCGCTCAGACTCCATACGTTGGAGCTTTGTCCTCGTCCGTACTTATAATAGTAACTAACCCGTAGAGTTACTGTCCGTTGACAACTCTCATCAGTTTAGGACATAACAATATCTAAGAAACCATAAACCAAGTAATGCTAGCAAGAAACTGGAGCTTCGCTTGGAGGTTATCCCTGGTTTTAGTGTCTACTCCTGTTGCTGCTGCTGGTGCTTTTGCTGTCTCCCCTGCTGTATACTTTGAATTTTTAAGATGGAGTCCAGATGAGGATCAACTATTGTCACTGTTTGTGCTGCTTCAACGGTTGTGCTAATTCTTTCCTTCTACATACTGTCTGGATGATGATTTGTCATTAAATTTGTCATTACTCAAGATTCACAACAGTTATTTCTTGTGTTATATGTAGTGAGTTAGCGATTCTAAGGTTTCAGTTGTCTGGAAACGACTCTGAAGCCAGATTCACTTTGTCTGTTGGGCAGATGAGTGTTGCAGGCCCATTTCAATCATCTGTCGACGACCCCAGAGTCTCTACTGCAGGTTCTTGACCAGAGTCAACTACTGCTGTCGTTACTAGTAGAATTTTCGCCTTCCGTGTCAAGCGTGGAACCTGTTTTTCGGATGCACGCCACGACTTTTTCCGTCGCACGCCCCACTACCCAAAGTCTCAAAGCGTGGACCAATCAGCGCACGTGTTTACTATTTCTGTCCTTGTCACTGCCCCCCCCCCCTCTTCCTACTCTACGGCCCGGCTGGCGGGAGAGCGCCTCAAAACTCGGTGCTTAGCTTCCAAAAAACCGATTCCAGCACCGCGAAAGGCGCTGCCACGGAATCTAAAACTCGCCACTACTCGAGCGTATCGAAAAATCACTGAAAACCTTTTTCCGTGTAGTCCAGGGTGTACTTCGGCTAAACATTCAGGGGCCACTGCTGCGACTACTGTGTGCGCAGCTTTTGCTGCGTATACTCATACAACTTTTGCTGTTGATGCTACTCGAGCTTGGCCAACTGCTGCAGCTGCTATACTTGCAGCTTCTACAACAGCTGTATGTTCAGGATCTACTACTGCTCCTCGGCCAAGGTCAACTAGCTGCTTATACTGGTACATCTTCTTTTATACAGTTAATTAATCAGCTTCTGACGCTACTCGTTACTTCTAAAGCTTTTGACAGGCCAAAATTTTGTTGCAAGTCTATATAATGATATAGCACATCTATGTTAATTTATATCTCTATTAATTTATATCTATAAATTGTATATCTCAAACCTCATATATCATATACACATGAAACTTTGTATGCAAGGCTGTGTTGTCCGCGCCGGAAGCCTGTAACTTCGTATGTGACGCGTCCCCTGGGTGGCGGATAGGAATGCCTTTCGGCACGTAGAGGCCTCCTCAACGTGTCGTGGGGTAGAGTAGAAATCAAATATGCTTCGTGGACCAACAGGTTACCGTGTTTGCCGTGCGGTGCGACCCGTGAGCTGCCAAAAGGAGATCCTGGATGGGGAGGCGATCTGAGGTTGCGCCGAAGTGACCTGAACTATCTTTGGCTTCTGCTGACGGCAAGATGGGAGACTGGTTACCTAGCTAGACCGGTCAATCGGCTTGAACAAGTGTGTGCTGTCGTGTGACGCCTGCCGGAAACTTTCCAAAGAGCCAACCACTTTGGTTCGAGGTGGAAGTCTCGAAGGAGCAGAGGTGGGCTTGTGCGACAGCGCGCGCTATATCGTGGTATGATGTACCCAGTCTGGCACCGACTTCGGTCAGGTACTGGTGCCATGTCAGCTGCCTCCATAGACGGACGGATCCAGGTGGTCGGACACATGCCGGGATGAAGAATACTGTTTCAAACATGGAGAAGAAAAACGGACTTGAAGGAGAGACTTAGGAGGATCTGGAAGTATGCACACTACAGGTGCCAAGATCGCAAGATGGTGGATTCGCGACCCACAAAACAAATAGCAACACCAGTATATGCAGCGCCGTAAAAACCAGAACGTGAACAATACACTGGCAGGCAAACAGCAGGTTGCAGGAAATGGCAACATGCCAGGTGATGTGGATGAGGAAAAGAGGATGCTTGAGACCTGAAATAAAATCCGGGAAGCAGCAAATACCGAACAAAAGCTGCTGGACAAGATAAAAGGACACCTCGAAAGTGTGTATAAGGATGCTTTCACCGCAAGCAACTTCCACAACTGCGTAAAAGAAGACCTGAGGAAGGTGCAGCTGAACATGCAACGCCTTGGTAGCGCAAAAGAAGAGACGAAGAAGATTATGGAGACCTCTGCATTGATGGTGCAGAACATTCCTAGTCCCAGGCTGAGACTGTCGAGAGTCCAGCTACAGGGCCCTCCGACACCCAGCAGCGCGAAGAAGAGAAAGGAGAGATCACCTGAACAAGAGATTTCCTCTAAAAAGAAGAAGGATGAAGAAAAGAGATTACAGCACCGACAGGAGACGACAACTCCTGACACGCCACAGGTGCCAGTACCCCCGTCAGGAACAACGACGGCCTGGCAAAAGGTGAAAACGAGGAAGACCAAGAAGAATTTGGAAAAAGAAGCCGGAAAGGGCGGCAATACAAATAAAGATCCGAAAGGTGCTAAGAAACGTAAGCCACCACGGGCGAGACCAACCCGGCCGGAGGCCCTTATTATAAAGGCTGCCGACGGGAAGTCTTACGCCGATATCTTGAAAAAGATGAAGGCGGATCCTAAGTTGAAGACACTCGGTGATTGCGTAAACAGGGTACGCAGGACTGCGACTGGAGACCTGCTGTTGAAACTCCAGCGAAAGGCGGAAGGGCAAGCAACGGAACTCCGACAGGTGGTACAAAAAGTGCAAGAAGAAGGTACCAAAATAAGGACCTTACAAGACAAAATGGTCTTTGAAATAAAGAACCTGGACGTCTTAACTAGCAAAGAGGATTACAGATGCGCTACGTAGGGAGCTTCAAAGTAGCGATACATCTGCGTTCGAAGAGATGTCAGTAAAGTCATTCCGTAAGGCATACGGTGACACGCAGAGAAAAAGCAGCTCGACAGATGAGCTAAGCAGAAGATCAAGATAGGCTGGGTAGTCTGCAGAATACAAAAGATAGAAAGGAACACTCGCCCACCTAAATTTTATAAATGTCTAGGATTCGGGCATATCGCCAAAAATTGCACGGCAACACAGGACCGTAGTAATCTCTGCTACAAATGTGGAAATAGAGAACGTAAGGCAAGAGAATTTACGAGTAAGCCAAACTGCGTACTCTGCCATGAAAGGAGCACAGGAGAAAAAAGTGACCATGCAGCTGGTAGCTACACATGCCCAGCCTACCAGGCTGCATTAGAAGAATTAAATAAGAAAAGAAAATGAAGATAGTGCAGTTAAACCTAAATCACTGCAAGGATGCACAGGAGTGCATAATCTGCGTCAGAATGGATCATTTTATAGAAAGAAAAGGTGGATTAGCAGAACATCAATACGGTTTTAGGAAGAATCGTTCAACCCTGGATACAGTTAGCCTAGTGATTGACACTGCTCAAACAGCGATAGAGAGGAAAAGATGAAAGGCAGGAAAAAAGAATGAGACGGCGACACTGCTAGGTCGGTAAGAGAGCAACAACGAATAAATTACAGATACCCATAAGTTACCGACTAAGTGGCGCTAGTAGTCACCATATATTAGTCTACCTAAGCATAGGTAGATGGCGTGCGAGCATATAGCATTGAGGAGAGGGAAGGCTACGGGTATATTAAGGAGCCGGAGCTCAGCAGCGAGTCACTCGTGGTCTGACTCTCGCACATGGAGCTATAGAACGAATGGTAGTGCTCGTCTATTGCTTCAGCTTCCAGCGTACCTAGTAGTCGATGAGCATAGCACTCTTGAACAGTACATCTGCTGGCTTCCCCACTCCCCTTAGTAATTAAGAGTCAGATCTTGTAAATTCTATCAATTCAAATATAAGTAATTCGAGGGAGATTTCTCCCCCCTCTCCTTCCCGATACACACGAGCAGCGTCCCCCTGGTGGATATCCGCTGCAGCGAATAGGGAGGATTGCGATTACCCAACTGTAAGTGCGGGGTAATCCCGGGTCCGGCAACGATCTTCGAGTGTACTGGACTTCCCTTTGACTAACCTTGAGTCTCGAATCTCACGCGGATTTTACTAACCCTCTTGGACCGTTTCAAGAAATACTGCGCCATAGTTACATTGGATGTGAAAAATGCATTCAATTTGGCCGAATGAAGTAAAATACACGAAGCACTCCGGAAGCAGGATGTGCCCTTATATATAAGAAGAATGATGTCCGACTACTTGAAAGACCGAATCCTATTATATGACACTGAGGAAGGTACCAAGACCTATAAAGTCACAGGAGGTGTCCTCCAAGGCTCAGTACTTGGCCCACCGCTTTGGAACATCATGTAAGATGGAGTACTAAGCCTACTACTACCCCAAGGGGCAACGGTTACAGGATTCGCGGACGATATAGCAGTAGTAGTTGTAGCGAAACACATAGAAGATGTTAAAGAAATAGCGGATGAGGCAATTCGTTTAATACACGAATTGCTAACAGAAACAGGCCTGGAGCTAGCCAGCCACAAGACCGAAGCTATCCTTATTTACTCTAGGAAGAAGCTAGAGTCGATAACACTGACAGTAAATGGGCATGAGATAGTTTCTCAGCCAATGATCAAATATCTGGGCATAACCATCGATGCGAGACTTACTTTCAAGCAGCATCTAGAAGCAGTGAGCGATAAGGCATAAAATGTTGGCGCTGATTTATCGCGACTGATGCCAAATGTAGGAGAGCCAACTCAAAAACGATGGTTGCTTTTAGCCAGTGTGACGACGTCAATTATGTTGTACCAAGCCCCAATATGGGCAGACGCTATGAAGGTGAATAGCTATGCGCGGAGCATACCGGCAGTGTACCGGAGAAGTGCACTAAGGGTTGCGTCTGCTTACCGTACGGTATCGGACGAGGCAGCGTGCACTATTGCAGGCATGCAGCCCATTGACCTCCTAGTGGTGGAAAGGAAGGAGGCCTACGAAGCATCGAAAATAAGAAATGGCGCCAGGCAGTCAGAAATCTGGAACACCGCGCGGAAACGGACAATGAATGAGTGGCAACAAAGATGGGATGCTAGCAGGAAAGGGCGATGGACACATCGCCTTATACCAGAAATAGGGAACTGGATTGAAAGAAGACACGGGGAAGTAGACTACTACCTAACACAGTTTCTTACCGGGTATGGATGCTTTCGAGTGTACCTGCACCGATTTAAAATAGACGACCTTCCAAACTGCCCAGTATATTTGGAGGCAAATGAAAATGCGGAGCATGTCTTCTGCGACTGCTCACGCTATCAACAAGAGTGAGAGGAACTCGAGTGTTACTTCCAGACAAGAGTAACGCCGGAGTCAATCATGACAGCTATGCTGACATCGGAGGATGGATGGTACGCAGTAAAGAACTACGCGAAGACCATTCTCAAGAAAGGACGAAGAGAAAAGAAGGGAAAGACAAGGCGAAACAATCGAGTAAAATGTTGCCATACGAAGGCTACAAAGTTGTAAATACGAAACGCTCCTCGGACTGATGCAGAGGAACGTAGGTCACAGAGTTGAGCTTTCACTCCCCTGCCCGATGCAGAGGAACGTAGGAGCGAGGGTTGAGTGCCTATAAGTGCTCCTCCGACCGATGCTGAGGAACGTAGGTAACTGAGTTGAAGCCCAGACTCCCTCACCCGATGCAGAGGAACGTAGGTGTTGGGGTTGAGTCTGTCCAGAGGATGACCGGACGATGCTGCACGAAGTAGACGACCGGACGATGCTGCTGGAAGAAGACGATTGGATGAGGCAGAAAGAAAAAGATGAGATAAAAGACTTCAACAGAAGTGGGCAGTAGCCACGCGCCCCCCGCGAAGCAATACTCAACGGTGTTACCGCGGGGAGGCCATATCGGAGAAAGAGCCAGGTCTAACTTACCTAGGGTCGGTAAGGAGGACGGAGAGGATTCGTTGCTGTTAGAAGTTAAAAACTAACAGTGGCGAAGGGTTTAGTGGGTGAGAGTCCGACACAGGTGGTACCAGTCGGTGCCATATCCCCCATAATGGATTTGCCTTTAACCTTTCTCTGTATAAAGAAAAAATGCAAGGCTATGTTGTGTATTTTAACATATTTATACAGTTTAGTGACTTAATTAATAAAAATCATTTGTTTAGAAATAATAACATTTTTTTCAACATATAATTCCTTTTGGCAACTGCTTGGCATTATATTTCATGTTTTACCTAGAAAAAAAACCGCTGCCAAGTCATTGGCACTTAGCTTCCTCCTATTCTGCTAGTGGAAGATAATTACATGGGACAATCAACTCATTCTTTGATTTAAATATTCGCTACTATTCGATACTAAAAGGATAGGTTAGGAAGACACTTGTAGGGGAGGGGTATCAGGAGACTGGGGGTTAAGGTGGATATCAAAAGGATAGAGCTCCGTGAACTCCTTGAAAACTCTCAAAATATACTAAGCTTTAATTATCAAATTATATGGTTTAACAAAAATAATAATGTTCAGTCACACAGAGTATACAGGGTGAGAGTTGAAGAATTTGAATCTTAATATCTTTTAAACTAAAAGGTTTCATAAGCTACAAAAAGAACCTAGCCGAAGTGATCAAAAGATCAATCTTTTCCTAAAATTTCAACTCAATTTAAACCTTTTTGCTCCCGTAATCGTACGACATAAAAAAACCATTTTTTTAGTTTTTATTTTTATCTCAAAAACTAGTCGCCAAAATTGCTTAGAATTTTTTCAAAATATTTGACTATTTATTTTTTGAGTTATATATGTTTATCGAAAAATTACCTTTTATATCATAAAAAATGAACAGATCAGTCAATCTAGAAAATCTAGTGAAAAAGTAAGAAAATCTAGGGAAAAAGTAGACAAATTTATGTTCTTTCATATTGTATAAATCATATCATTATAAAAAAGCAAAAATATTTTTTCAAAAATAGAAAAATGGCTATAATATGGCCATAAAATGGTCAGAATCATAAAAAAAATGATCTAAATTCAGAATTAGAAAAAATATATGCATGTCAAATTTTATTACGATCCGTCGCATGGTTCCAACATTATGGCGGTATACGTACATACACACACACACACACACACACACACACACACACACACACACACACACACACACACACACACACAGCCATCCGCACGGACATTTTCTAAAAACGTATGATTCGTACTCCAAACACCTCCAAATGCGTTTCCACGAAGTATTAGCAAAACTGAAAATTTTACTATCACAAAGCTTCTTCTTGAGGAGGAAGCAAACACCCTCCGTGTACCTAAATAATATTCAAAGTAGGTAGAAACATTTATGATCTGTATCTTACACACTGCGTCTGTAAAAATATACATTACAACAATAACATGAAATCATTTAAGTTATACAGAACATATTGTATCTGAAAGTTACACTCTAACGAATATTCAGTATAATCGATGATCAGGCATATGACTAATGCCTTTGATCCTACTGTTCCCCATTCACCAGACCATGATATCTCTAGTTGTACTATTATTTAATAACCAAAAAACAGAACAAATGTTCCCTCAAAAATTGATAAGCTTTGTTGTAAAGCATTTAATTGATGTCCAGTCGCCTGGTACAAGAATTCAGGAACGCAAATTAAAAACGCGAATCTTATTACATAATTCACAAACGCTCCAAACTGTGAGTGCTGGCATCATATTAAGAAGTGCGCGAAGCGCATTTAGATTTTCTAGTCATACTCAAAACTTATAGTAACAAATAATTATTTAACTCACTGAATTAACTCTTCTTCAAAATACGTATTCGTCAATAGTAGTCAGCAGTAGTGCCGGAGCTTATAAAGTGATAAAGCCTTCTTCTAACACCAAGATTTTAATGGCTCAGATACCAACTAGACCAACATCTTTAGTTGTACTGCGGTACGTGCAAGTAGATCATGATGTCAAAAAATGCAGCACTGCTCGTATACCTAACTAACAGAAAACTATATAGTATATTGATAATCACTGCCCTGCTAAAAATCGTCGATTAAAAAGAATTAAAGTTGATTGAAAATTAATCGATTTTATAATTTATTCTTGTTGCTAATTTCCACAATTAAATTCGATTGTTTTTAAATTAAAATTGATAAAAAACGATTTAAAACGATCAAACCAATTTATAAAAATTTGAACCTCTAATTGCCTTTAATCAGTTTCAATCGATTTTAGTTTCAATTGATTTTTAATATATGTAATATAGAAAACAATCCTGATGAATTGTAAAAATTGGTATCAAAATCTAGTCAAGAAATTGATTCAATTTCAATCGACTTTAATTATTGTATTTTCAATTGATGATTTTTAGCAAGTTGTTAATGTACCAGTAAGCAATAAACAATATCCATTGAAAAAACTTAGAACATGCATAAAGTATCTTAAATTAAAACTTATTAAAGATCCCATAACAATTAAATACAGCACAAGTTATTGTAATATTTTGTAAATTACCATGTCGAATAGTGCAAACCCATCTCCCGAGCCATATTAAAGTAGTTAAATTTTCCAACAACATCAACCAATATCTTCAGAAAGTACAAATCTAACTCCAAGATCATCTTGAAGTAGTTTAAGCAGCCAGCAATGCTAATCAGGACTCTCAAAAAGCAAAAATACAGCTTCAAGGTGATTTCCAGGTAGTTCAGGCAACAAAAAACGCATTTAACACAGCCACAAAGTTCAAATATATCTCCAGGGTTGTCTCCAGGTAGTTAGATCAGCCAGAAACACCAAGCTACACGACCAGTTAATGTTGAAATACCCAGAGACGCCAATCAGCACCACCATAGACAGAGTAAATATAGCTCCTGGGTCATCTTGATGTGACTGGAGAAGTTAGCAACGCCAGCCTACACTGCTTGAATGATGTAAATCAGCTCCAGGGCAATCTCGAGGTGTTTAAAGTAGTCAGCAACGCCAAGCCACATTGCCCAGACAGTGCAAATCAGCTCCAGGGTAGTGTAAGAATAGTTTAATTAAGTAATAATAAAAAAAAAAATAAATAAATGGGTGGCTTTTTCGAACTCGAAAGTTCATGGCCTCACAACGTATCGTGTTGTGTTTCTAGATGAATTTTAGCGTTCGAAAGTTTCCAGGTTAGGCTAATCACACCTACGCCTTTCTCAAACCCGGTGTCGTGAGCAAGATTTCCATCGGATCTGAAAAAACTGATCGCGCTGATAGGGGCTCGAACCCACGACCCCTTGACCGGGAGGCAGGTGGTTTACCATGGAGCCATCGCCTGTCTAAGAAGTAAAATGCCCAGTACATGGACAGATTTCAAGGAAATTTCAGAAGCTCATTTATTTTGCATGGATAAATTGCATAATAGCAAAAACTTTTTTTACCAACGTTTAGCCGACACAATTATCTTTCAATTAAAAAAAAAACAAACCTCAAACAATCAATTTTCATAATAAAAATAAATTTTGAAGATTAGCATTAAAACACGGTGTAGTTGGACATCATTTGACATGATCAAACCAGTACTTGGACGCGATTTTAAGCCAGTAGTTGGACACTGTAATTAAATGTGTCCAACTACTGCTTTATGGAAATCGTGTGTTCGGTAAAGTTGGACAATACTGAACAAATTTTCTCTTATGGGACTCGAGAGCAGTCTTTCAAGTGATCCATTCGAATTTATTTTTGTTGAAAAGTAATCAAAATCACAAATATATTATTCGTAATGGTGTTTATAATGCTGATCCGCTTTAGTTTTTGAGGTTAAGTTTTTTATATTATCACAATAGCAAATATTTGAGTGTCCAAGTACAGGGCTGAATTTTCATTTTGTCCAAGTACTGGGCGTTTTACCTTAGTTGAATTGACATCGATAAATAATAAATTATCTCTCATTTAAAGGCCACATGGCTACTATTATACGGCATCAGAATTGCAACACTGATTCAACTTTAGGAAACAGATCACACCGTCACACTGATTTCACTGCACATAACACACAAACATCTGTTGTAAACATAATGATTATAAGAACAAAGAAAAACCAGTTGTGAATCTTATGTGATAATTAATCTGTATCCAGACAGCATCTTGCAAGAAAAATGTATCAGCACATTAACAGAATTAGCAAAAGCAGCAGCCGCAGGAGAAGTCCAAAAAAACAAAGGATATTCTCCAAGCAGAAACTTAAGTTTCTTGTTGCAGCTATATGTTTTTGTATACTGCAGCACTCCTTAATAGAATAGCGCTCACTCATCGCATCTTTAGTGCTATTCTAGTGCATCGCGTTCTCATACTATATGAAATGTCTCAGAAATCAAGAGCCGCGATGAAAAAGCTTTTAATGATACGTATCAAAAACTACAAATGTTTTAAGTTGCAAAATTAGCCCTTTTTCAGTTTTCTTAGCATATCTCGGTTGAATCGCGTCCTGACAAAATCAGCTAAATACAAAAGTTTTTCCTGATTAAATTCCCTAAAAGAAAGTCAGTGTAGGCTACATTGTAGCTGCAATAGTTTGTTTACAAAATCAAAGCAAATTTAGTATTTATATAGTGTACATATTTTGCATCGAGGTGCCCCCCTCCCTCCCTCCAATCTCCATGGGGCCAGCGTCGACCACCGGGGCTTTTACCCAATCGGAATCGGCAGCGGGACTGGGCTTTCCAGCTTGACTTGCTTGGGGTGTAAATTTTGTTATTAATTTACTTATTGCTTGATTTAATTTCAGGATTTCTTCCCCTAGCATGTTTGTTCCACGGAGCATATTTTATTTTTGCTCTACTCTCCGACACGTTCTGGAGGCCTCAACGTGCCGATGAGCATTCATCTATCCGTCACCCAGGGCACGCGATACATACAAGCTGATAGGATCCCAGTTCTACCCTTAGTGTACTCCATTGTTTCCCTGATTGTATCCACCAGGGCCGTCAAGTGGTCATCTAGATTTTCTGGTTTGGGGGTTGGGATCCCCGATGTCGTTGGTTCTGGTGCATTTATTGAACTCTTCTTATTCTTCATTTCCATATCCTTTTTCTCCTTGTCTCCTCTATGCACGTGCGCCGTTTAAGCCGTTCCGACGGCCCCGGCCACTCGCGTTGTCCTTCGCCTCGCATTCCATCGCAGGCATCCTTTGCCAGTCACGGTGGCCTCGGCAAAGCTCCCCCCCCTGACCACAGCTGGGCCCTGTTCCGGACACCATCCAGCACTACTACGGCCAAGAAGATTTTTGCCGTTTGATAGGGCAGCCAGGTCCTGTTGGCTAGACGGACCCAAACTCCTGTACTATTCGACAGTCTGGGAGCACTAGCAACCCAGTTTTCGAGCTGTAACCTCCGTGCTTAGGCTTAAGAGCCCAGCCGGGGAGACTAAGCAGGGTGAAAGCGGCCAAGAGAGACGACAGTCAGGCCGCCCGGTCGCACGGCGTACCGTAGCTCGGACACCTCAGGATCGCAATTTCTGTGGAGCGTGCTGACCGAAGTCCACGGCACTCCCCCTAAGGTCGCAGGAAACAGTCCTCCAGTCGCACACGAGGTGACCTTTGTACTGCCCTGCTTGCTCGGGCAGCCCGGGGACGCCAACCCCCGTAGGGAGCAAACTCCCTCCCTGGAACAGTGTGTGTGTGTGTGTGTGTTTTTGTTTCCTTTATAGAGAGAGAGGTTAAAGGCAAATCCATTATGGACGATATGGCACCGACTGGTACCACCTGTGTCGGACTCTCACCCACTAAACCCTTCGCCACTGTTAGTTTTTAACTTCTAACAGCAACGAATCCTCTCCGTCCTCCTTACCGACCCTAGGTAAGTTAGACCTGGCTCTTTCTCCGATATGGCCTCCTCGCGCTAACACCGTTGGGTATTGCTTCGCGGGGGGCGCGTGGCTACTGCCCACTTCTGTTGTAGTCTTTTATCTCATCTTTTTCTTTCTGCCTCATCCAATCGTCTTCTTCCAGCAGCATCGTCCGGTCGTCTACTTCGTGCAGCATCGTCCGGTCATCCTCTGGACAGACTCAACCCCAACACCTACGTTCCTCTGCATCGGGTGAGGGAGTCTGGGCTTCAACTCAGTTACCTACGTTCCTCAGCATCGGTCGGAGGAGCACTTATAGGCACTCAACCCTCGCTCCTACGTTCCTCTGCATCGGGCAAGGGAGTGATCGCACACGAGGTGACCTTTGTACTGCCCTGCTTTCTCGGGCACCCCGGGGACGCCAACCCCCGTAGGGAGCAAACTCCCTCCCTGGACCAGTGTGTGTGGGTGTGTGTGTGTGTGTGTGTGTGTGTGTGTGTGTGTGTGTGTGTGTGTGTGAACGAGCTCTGCGCAAGTTGCCCCCTGACACCGGAACCCCACAGACATTATTGTTAAACAATACTTCCGTAGGGTTCGTTAATTAGCCTAGTTGGCTTCTTCTTCAGGGTTTGACATTTTAATACATCCCCTATCCACCGAAGTGTTTAGGGTCATTATCATTAGGTGTTTAGGGTCAAACTTTGAGTAAAAGAGTCTGTGATCTAACTCAGTAACCTACGTTTGTCTGCATCAATTCGAGGAGCGTCTCGTCTTGAAGATTTAGTGGCCTCCGTCTAGCGATTTTGTAGTCGGATATTTCGTCTTATTTTCCCCTTCTTTTCTCTTCGTCGTTTCAAACCTGCTTGAAGATGGTCCTTACGTAGTTGTTTACTGCGTACTAACCATGCTCCGACGTTATTATAGCTGTCATCTTTGACTCAGGTATTACTCTAGTCTAAAGGTAGCACTTGAGTAATTCTCGTTCCATTTCGTATCGTGGACTGTCACAGAAGATATGCTCCAAATCTTTATTGGTTTTTAAACAGACTGGACAATCTGGGTTGTTCTCTATCTTGAAGCGGTCTAGGTATGCTCGGGAGCACTCATGTCCGCTTAAAAACTGTGTAAGGTACAAATCAACTTCCCCGTGTCGTCTTTTGGTCCAGTTAGTAATCCTTGGTATGAGTCAGTGTGTCCATCGCCCCTTTCTACTGGAGTCTTATCGTCTTCGCCACTCGGCTAGGGTTTGTTCCTTTGCGGATTTCCAAACTTCTTTTCGGGTGTTGCCACTACGCCGACTTTCTTTATATATATACTAGTGGGGCTTTGCCCCCCTGCTCGCTTGGCTCGCCAACCCCCCATTTTAGTTTTTGTGTGATTTTTATTTTTCAAATGTTATTTTCATTATCTGACGATTAAGTTCTAGTGGGTTGAGAACAATCTTATTTTATTATATAAAATTTGTAGATCATAAAAAGGTCAAGAATTTAATGTTTGTCGAAATGGAGAAAATAAAAAAAAAAAGTAAAAGTACTGAATTAACGCCGAACTTCTACTCCTTATGGCATTTAAAATATATAGTTTTTTGCTTCCTCCTCAAGAGCTTTGTGATAGTAAAATTTTCAGTTTTGCTAATACTTCGTGGAAACGCATTTGGAGGTGTTCGGAGTACGAATCATACGTTTTTAGAAAATGTCCGTGCGGATGGATGTGTGTGTGTGTGTGTGCGCGCGCGCGTGTGTGTGTGTGTGTGTGTGTGTATGTACGTATACTGTTATAATTCTGGAACTACGTGTTCGATCGTAATAAAATTGGACGTGCATATATGTTTTCTGATTTTGAATTCGAGTAAACCTATTCTTTTAGTATCGAATAGTAGCGAATATTTAAATCAAAGAATGAGTTGGTTTTCCTATGTAATTATCTTCTACTAGCAGACTAGGAGGAATCTAAGTGCCAATGACTTGGCAGCGGTTTTTTTTCATGTTTTCGAAAATTGTTTTAAAATTAATTTTGATTCTTCCTACTTTCAATTATATATTACAATTATAAATAAATCTGGTCCACCACTTTTTCTTATAATAACCATTGCTGCATTGTTGTATGACCTGTGGCCTCTAATATATGTTGATGATCGATCTTTCTGTTTTTACGTAGCATAATAAGGAAAAAAATCTGTTTTTCATTTTATTAATGTTTTAGTTTCATAGCGATTCTTTAATTTAGTTTTTTGTGATAATTTTATCGAGAGTTAATAAAAATAGTAAATGTGTACCTAAAAGTGAATAATATTTCCTATCTTTTCACCGCAGATAGTTTAAATTACAGTTCATCGTTCTTTTGTTATGCACCAAGAGTGAAATTTTTTTAAAACGTTATAACTCGATACACTGTATAAGTTCTACAAAAATCATGATTGTTATAAATAATACTTACTACGTAAATATAAAGTTATTTCACAAATTATTTCTTGAGAAAAAAACTCATTTATTATAAAATAAAGTTTTTGTTTCCTACCTAGGGAAGCTTTGCATTTTACAGACCAAGTTAAGCAAAGAAATAAGGCATAAATCATATCAAAAATTTAAGTCTAGACGGATTTTCTTGTTATCTTAATTCTTATTTCTATACGAATTTATCGATCTCTGCAAGTTAAATATACTTCTTAAATCTTTACTTGTAGCTACTCATTAGCTTTATTCGATTTATTTTTTGTCCATATTTTTTCGAAAACTTAAGGTTGAATTTTACACCAAAGTACATGAGTTACAATTTTTACTTCAATATTTTTTAAGGGCCCTCGAACATATCGCTATAGATATATAGCAAACGAAAAAACATATCGTCCCTTTGCGATGTACTTTTGAAAAAACCGCTACACCTAGGACCTTGAAAAAAATATATGACATTGTTTGATATGCGCTTTGCGCGCGGAAGAAAGCTGAGATATATCCGTAAGCTAAGACATTTACAAAAAAATAATTTAAAAATGCGTTTTCAGAAGCTGTTCGATAGTAATATAAACATGTCAGCTCGTTGTCATGGTAGCAAGGTTATGTGCTTAGACAGATCCTGGAAAGGTCATTTTAAATGACTTATTATAAATTTTCTAATTCATGGAGACATCTCAGCTCGCTTCCGTGCGCAAAGCGTATATCAAACAATATCATTTACTTTTCTTAAGGTCCTAGGTGCAGCAGTTTTCTCAAAAGTACATCGCAAAGAAACGGATGATTTCCTGCTTCACTGTATATCTATAGCGATACTCAAGGGCCCATAAGTGATGTTGTTTTGTAAATTCGGTTTTATTAATAATACATTTAGACAATTGAGAGCTCACGTAATCAATATGGCGGCACAAAGGATGAAAAAATATATAGATATATAACGCATATAAATAGAGCTCTTTATGGGCTTAAATCTTTCAGATCCTGTACCACCGAGACACTGCGTAAGCAGCTGGCTGGCGCTCTTGTCATCTCGCACTTGGATTACTGTTCTCTTGTATACCTTGATGTATCAGGTGAACTCAACACCCGACTTCAAAGATTACAGAACTCATGTGTGAGATATATCTGTGGTGCTAGAAGGCACGAGCATATCTCCCCATATAGGAGAAGGATAGGCTGGGTTTCGGTCGAGGCAAGAAGGGAGTATTTTGCGGCGGTACTGCTATACAAAGCAGTTGTTATGGGACAGCCCCCGTATCTCGCTGCCCTTTTTGAGAGGAACCAGTGTAGAACCTCTTCTAGGGACCCCAAAGAACTCGTAGTTCCTGCGTCGCGTACTGACACTGGGCTGAAATCATTCAGTGCACAGGGTGCGCGTCTTTGGAATTCACTCCCTCGTAATTTAAGGAACCTTCCGTCACTAAGTTGGTTCAAAACGGCAATACATCGACACATCTATCAGTGCGGCGATGGTGGTGCCGCCCCTTAAGGCCTATAGAGACCTATCATCAAAAAATTGATTTATAACAAATTCTTATCCTATTTTCTACTGTATATAAATATTTATATGTTGCGACGTGTAGAGTAACTACACGTCGTACACGAGAAGTCGCGCCAACAACAGCCCAACCGCCCGGAGAGGGCCCACGCAACCCCCGCAGAACCAGAAGACGCCGCGGAGCGGCTACCGGGTGACCTCCGAGCGATTTGGCTGGGGGTCATCGAGGTCCTGCCGACCATTCAACAATGGGCACTAAGAATCTTGAGCCGTCTAATTAATCGGGCCATGGCCCAATAAAGTTTTATTCATTCCTGCAATCCGAATTAATCATTTCGCGTCTCCTATCCCTTTAGCGCGCGTTTAATAAACCGGAGTTACGGGGAGTAACTCGGGTTTGGAGGGGGCAATGCGACGTGTAGAGTAACTACACGTCGTACACGAGCAGTCACGACATATTTCGGCCCGAGGAGTGGGCAACAGTGTGGATACTGTGCAANGGCCCGAGGAGTTGGCAACAGTGTGGATACTGTGCAACTCTCGGTGCAATAAACAAACAATTAGTAGCCTGCTGCAGTGAACCGCACTGCAGCAGAGCATAACAACAAACAACGCGGAAGCAAGACACTGGATCAGCAACACACGAGAGCCGCGGGGCTCTAACCTCTCCTGTCAGCGGACAGGAGAGACGTCGACTCCGCACTAGCTACACAGCAGACGACGCTGTCGCGTCGCGCCGAGGCGAATCAGCTGGATCTCGCGGGCGCTGCTGTACCGGTACAGCCAAAAGAATCGCGAAACACAGACACCAGGAGTCGCGCACACACGTAGGCAGCGAGGCCTGGAACACGCGCGATCGAGCCCGAGGCGTGAATGACGCGCGCGCACCGGAGCCGCGCATCAGCTGCCATGCGGCCGCAGTGGGAGAGAGAGAGAGAGAGATGATGAGAGCCGCTCGAGGAGTGTACGAGACTTCGTGCCGCGGAGAGGGAGACGCGCGCGCAGGAGAGAGAGAGAGAGCTCGGCGAGAGCGAAGCTGGCTAGTGAGGGACCCGCGCGTACACCACTAGCCACACCGCTGATAGTGACATG
>CM053168.1:38606895-38619336 GCA_012977825.3 Pteromalus puparum
AAAAAGAGATACCTTATCCTACTCGCTCTCTTTCCCCGTTTTTTGATTGATCTGGGGCACATTGGCAGTGAGCTTAGTGTAGACCAGGGCCAGGCTGCAATTCCACGCACGAGAACGTTCTCACGCGGACCTGCCGGTTTGCCCTTGTTCTTGCACTACTTGGGAGTATTCGTCGGTACACCCTCTACGGGCGGCCAGCCTCCTTTTCCTCGGTTTATCTCCTCGACCACGCTTGCCACTGCGCGTCGGCCGTCTGTCGTCGTCGGACTGGTTCTCTTCGGCGAATGTTCTGCTTCTTTGGAAGCAGATTTTCGCGGGCAGTTTTTTCCTGAACACAGACTTCGCGAGCTTCGGGAGAGTCGAGGCCTATTAGACTCTTCTGGAGGAACTTCTCAAAATATCCCTCCCATTTCCGTCTCTGACATGGAACGTATCGAATTCACCGAGGAGATGCTGGATCTGCTTACTCTTGGGGTCTTTTGACAGGCCTATACCGTTTCCGGTACACCGTGTTGATGCTACTGGAGGCGGTGGCCTCCCACTGGCCATCTCATTCGTCTCCACTTCTGGGCTCTTATCGAGGAGTTTCTTGAGTATTCGAATCCCGATAGATCTTCATCCTCTTCTTAGCCTTCGGAAGATGTTGTCGATGACCAGACTTAAGATTGTTCTTGCTGCTCCATGAGGTTCTCGAAGCGATTCCAATATCGATGAGGAGGGAGACGGATGTAGTCATTACACGGCTCGTCAGCTCCTTGGGTGCGTAGATGAGCCTGGCGACTATTCAGACTCCGTTTATTCGCTTCTAGAATCTTGCTGTAATTATTGACGAGCCTGCCCTCTGAGTCTTGTGACTTGGCCACGAGGGCCTTGCAAAGCACAGATACCAAACCAGGGCGCAGGTTTGTCTCTAGGCATGGGCATACATAGGGAGTCGAGGAGTTCATCGTCGGATATAGCCTCTACTCGCTGATTTGCCTCGATTTGCGCTAAGATCTCAATGTGGTGGCCTTGTCGGCCAAGAATTTTAATTTCACTCTCTGACTGTCCTCCCGAGATGCTTTGTTCCTGCGACGTAGAGTTGTCCAGAGTCGTTCCCCCTGTGCTTACTTGGCGCAACTCCTGCCATTTGATTTGTCACTTGCAGGACTCGCGGGGGATTGCGAGAGCGAATTCATAGCTGTTTGAGGCCAAATCCCCCCCAGGTCGCGCGACATACGGCTGATTGTAGACTGTCACGGCCCGGGCGCTAGAGATTAGGATGCTGCGGCGCGTCTGCAGCTCCCAGAACTCGGCACAGTAAGCCGGCTTTCTCTGTAAAAAGTATTCGGGCTGACTAGGTTTAGCCGTGAGTCGAAATATCGGAAGCTTTTGGCATTTAAAATTTTCCTCTCGTTGGAAGCAGGTTATTGTGTTGATTCCGACGTAATCAGTAATAATTTAAGTCGAACGTCATCCTGAAATTGAACACTGTTTTGTGCTGCGGTTAATTTTGTTCTGAGTGCGTCTTCTGTTGCTGTTGTTGTGAGTATAAATGATTCATCACTCAGTTGTAGGCTCGGCAGGTTTCTTTAAGCGATATTTTTGAATTCGGCGAGTTTTGACGTAAAATTTGGTTTTCTTCGGTTTTCCTGCGAAGTGTCCATTGTAAGTCCGCGCATCGCTGTACCAGCCTCTTTCTAAGTCTGGCAGCACTGATGCCAGGGACTAACTCATCTCTCCACTGGGGCACTAACCGTGTGCACCTAGGCTATTCCCACTCTTGCGTTTACCTGCTGGTAGCTGTGGCGGGCGTTGTTGTTGTTGTTGTGGCTGCGCGCTTGGTGACTCTGATCAGATGGCACGCAAGTCGCGTTGGTGAGACTGTAGTAGTCGTTACTATTACATAGCAACAAGCGGGCGCTGGGAGGCTGTATGTGCTCGTCGTGTGGAGCGACGGTGTTGTGGTGCGTTACAGTTTACGCTATTTTGAGAGTCGCGTATTTCTGTCTCGCGAGTCCACTGGCATCGTGAAGTGACATATCCTCGAGATTTTGATGATCGGTGGGAGAGCTGGACGGTATTACGTCAGCGTGCATGCCGTCATCAAGCGCTTCTTCAGCCTCTATCACGCGTTAGGACGTCTTTTTTTAAGTCTGCTGGAAAAGCGGGTGACTGCACGAAAGTTAAGCATAGTTCGTCTCGCCTTTCGATATCTTCCTCCGTATTACTATCTTGTACGAAGTCTTCGGCGGTATAGTTGCCATGTAATCTTCGTAATAATCCTGTTCGCTCGCTCGAATAGAGTGCCATTCGTTTGTAATTCTAATTGATTTAACGCCTCGTTGACTTCTACGCTCGACAAATTTTTAATCGCAGTTTCTTGTTAGTCTAGCTTTACGCCTTCTTTAAAAATTGTACGATCGGCTATAGACCAATTGGTTGCCATTTTATTATTTTAGTTTATTTTATAATGTCAAAAAAACAAGACTGAATTTATTTGTCGAACGTATACTACGGCAGTCAAGAACGCAACGCACCAAAAAAATATTTTCAAAATTACGGGAAGAAATAAAATATAATCAAATAAATATACGAAATAAATTATTACAATAAATTAAATATACGAGAGAAAAAAAAATATTATAATATCAGAGCAATAATGCTCTGTAGCACGCTTCGATTGACTTAGAAGTATGTCGCATACGACGGCAATATAGTATATAGTCTCTCGCAGAATATTCCGTGACGTAATCAGCGTCGAAAATTCGAGTCGAAATATTCTAGAATTCTAACGCGTAAATGTCTCAATGATAAAATTTTAGAGCGCTAGAAAGTGTGCACTCTGTTTACGTTTCGCCTCTGCCTGACTCTTTCAAGGTAAAAACGGTAGGTCGCGCGCAACGGTCTATAGTACTGGCGGGCGCTTTGGAATTCGAAACCTTTGTAAACACACGCGTTCGCTCGGAAATTCCTCTCGCGCTCGCGAAAACTACGTAGCAATTTAGAGCCGTATAAATTGTTTAAGAGTTTAATAATTAACCCGTA
The DNA here is from genome assembly GCA_012977825.3 of Pteromalus puparum. NCBI lineage: Eukaryota > Metazoa > Arthropoda > Insecta > Hymenoptera > Pteromalidae > Pteromalus > Pteromalus puparum. Next base: position 38,609,923 of record CM053168.1, read on the forward strand.
ACGTTAGGGCGCCATATATAACGGTGTGTAAACGAACCGAATATAAACGACAGTGGCGCATCCACTGATCGACAAGTAAGCGAGAGGAAAAGAATGTAGCAGCTAGTTGCAGGCTTCTTGTAGGCTGTACGAAGCCAGGCCCGTTAGGCGCAGTTGCTATACGTGCACGTCCTCGGTGCACGTGAGCCCGCGAGGCGTCGTGGATAATTTGGCTACGTAGCTAGTTCGCGAAGTAGATTTATGAGTGAATCGCACGGAGTAGGCGGAGTCAGGAACAGAGTGACACAAGCCGAGTAATAGTAAAGTTTCTCTTTATATAAAGACTCAAAGATCAGTACAAGAACAGCGCGAGTAAGAAGAGCGGAGCAGAGCGATTAATGCCGAGAGAGAGAGTATTGCGATCGGGCAGGTACAGTGGTGCCTCGTGAAGCTGGACACAGGCCTCGTGGCTTGGACGGGAACGGCGCAGGACGGAAGACCGGGGCTCGATGCTGAGAGCAGGACGGGAGCCTCAAAGCCTCGTGTGTGGCCGGATGCAGCAGGAGGTCGAACGGCAAACCAAAGCACGCGACGCTGAACAGCCACAGGAAGTTCCAGCGACACACGGGGATCTCCGGTCACGGACGCAGCAGCAATCCTCTAAACTATCAACGCACGCACGGACCTATTAAGCACGGAATCGAGGAGGCAGTACCGGCACGACTGTACTGTATGACGATCAACTCCTAAGTGTCGCGGCGCGAGACGCGACCGCGTGAACAGTCTAGTTTTTCTATCTCTCTCTCGTCTCTCTCTCTCTCTCTCGCTCTCTCAGACGGCGCCACACACACATACACACAGCGCGCGGCTCTCTCTCTGTGTGTGTTATGCGTGTCTGCTCCGCTCACTACCTGTTGCTGAAAAGGAATGTTATACACAAGAATATTTACATAGATAATGTTAATTATATCGTGATCATATAATATAGGGAGAGAGGGACGTAACGAGTGCACACAAGGCAACTCGTTATAGACTTTAAAAATAAATTTATTGAAAAATTTAGAAAATTTTAACAAAAAAAAGTGTCAGGGTAGTTTTAGTTAAAAATGCATCCATTATGAGCTACAAATCATTGAAATAGGCAAAAAATGCAAAATCGCTTAAAACACCAACTTTGACCAGCTATAACTTGAAGGCCAAGTGAAGGGATCGCGCTGAAATTTTTTTTGGGAGCCACGGGCATCCCATAGAACATGTATATAAAGTTTGGATCAAAAAAAAAATGTTCATCTTCGATTTGACAGAGAACCACCCATATATATTATATAGGATGCCCTGACTCCCAAAAAATTTCAGCGACTAGTCTCTACTCAAGAGCAACTTACGCTTGAGTAGGATAATACTTAGAGTTATTTTCTCGCATTATTTGCATACTTATACATTTTCAAGGTAGACAAGATATCGTAACTCAAGCGTATCAGTTAGAAAATCCAAAGACTTGTCATATACTTATAAAATTTATATTATTTCTTGATTACTTGTAATCTTTCAAACTAGAACAGATAACTCAAATTCAAGCGTATCTGCTTAAGATCTAATTTGTAAAAATCAAAGCGGATTTATTTTTCATTTGTGATATTGCATATATGCAATAACTAATGCAATGTTCTCATTCCTATTTATTTCTTGAATATATTTATTTTGTTATAACAACATTAATCAAAGTCTTATTATTGTGACCATTTTCACTACCATGATCCAGGACCTGAATTATTATTAATATTCCAATTATTATAAATATTTTAATTAAAATCATTGATTAATCTCATTTTATTTAGCCTGTCGTCAGAATCACGATGCAGGTTAGAAAATTTTCACTGCTTTTTTATAGTAAAATGAAGAAATTTTGCATACTTTTATAAATATAAGCTGCATCAAGGACCGAAAAAAGTCATGACCGTTTTAGATAGTAGAAAAAGATGTAAGTATCTTAGTTTTGTTTATTTGGGATTTAGTATATCTACTATGTCCTCGAAGTTGAGGTTTAGGGCTCTTTAACCGTATTTCGCGTTTTAGGACGGACGGTCGCGTAGTACTGACATACTTCAAATTGGACCATTTTAAGCAAACAAATTTCTTTAAGTTTTTGTCTTAGACCTTTAATTCCTTTTCTTGGTCAGCTGATTTTCATTTCTTGAAGCCAAAGTTACATAAAATACAAATCGCCACGTTTTTACCCCTGTATCTCAAGACTTTCTTCCCCAGTTAAGCTGTATTTTTTACGAAAAATATACTAGAAATAGTTGGACGATAAGTCGCTAATTTTGTTCTATAATTTAGGTTCTAGATGTTTACGAAGTTCTGAAAAATGGAGCTTTTAAGGCTTCTGTACAATATATTTCGCATTATAGCAGGGATAGTTCCTTCTGAAATCATTCCCGACTTTTGTATTTGTAACTGCATATTTTACAAACCTAAAATGTATGCCTTGTTACAGGAAGTGCACCTTGCGATCAATAATAAAATAATCAAATAAAACAGAAAATGAATACAAGCTTGTATTTTTTTGAAATTCCTGTTTTCTCGTTCTTTTACATTTTTGTTTAATCCATGTTGTCATAATTACGAGTTTATATAAATGATTTGCCATATACTAGGTACAGTTTGTCTCCGACGCCAAAAATTCATCTCTTTCATTTATTTAGCTACCGCAGGATTCATTTAGTTCTGGGCTGAAAAGAGCACTTTTACACAAGTAATTCTACATGTGGGAATGATGTCAGAAGCAGCTATCCCTTCTATGATGCAAAATATATTGTACATAAGCCTTGAAAGCTCCATCTTTTAGAACTTCGTAAACATGCTAGAACCTAAATTATAGAACAAATATAACGACTTATCGTCCAACTATTTTTTGTCTATTTTATGTAAAAAATTTAGCTTACTAATACTAGCCTGTATTGTAAGGGCTGTAACTTTGGCTTGAACCAATGAAAATGAGCTCATCAAAAAAGGAATAAAAGGCCTTTCTAAGACAAAAACTCGAAGACATTTTTTTGCTTAAAAAGGCCCAAAATTTAAGTATGTCAGTACTGCGCGACCGTCCGTCCTATAACACAAAGTACGGTTAAAGAAAGCCCTGAACCCTAACTTCGAGGACTTCGTAGATAAGCTAAAGCCTAAATAAACAAAACAAAAATAATTACATCTTTTTCTACTATATTTTGACTACCTTTCCCGAAAATTTGAGCTAGATTGAGGCAGATAGATCTGAGATATAGGGGTGCCAGTATGGCGATTTTGAAAAACTAGGCTGTCTTCTTTTCATTGGAATGATGAATTTGATCTCTTTAAAAGAGAAATTAAAGGTTTTTCCAAGACGAAGATGTCAAGAGTTTAAGAGCTCAAATCGACTGCAAAACAAAAATCCGCTGCCAATTCATTGGCATGTACCTTCCTCCAATGAAATTTATTGATCCAATACATAAAATATTGTTCTAAGATACAGTATGTGCATGCTTTTTTAAATATTTTTAAGTTTAATTATTTTGCTGTAGAAGCAATTTTCTTATAGCAAAAAATTGTAACGAGATGAGCGCTACGGCTCAAGCTCGTACGCAGTGTGATCACCGCTGCACTGCGACGAACAAACGATAGCCCAGCGCGCGCGAATTCGGGAATCTGCAAAATCTGCGACCGGTGGGGGGAGAGAAAGAAACGCGCAACGATACGCGTGCCGCTATGAGGTAGATAGCTTTCGACCGCAACCGAGTCCACACGTGCGAATCGATTATTCTCTCCGTGATAGAGACGCGTAGCGAAAGTAGCTTGTGCCAAAAGCTGAACACGAGTGTCTACGAGTGTTAGAGAGTCCTGCGCACCCACCCGCGTCTCTTCACCTGCACCTGTTTAGGAGGAAGGAAGGACGTCCTTATCAACTCAACCCGAGTGCTGTATCGAAGCGGTGAGCGACGCGGCAGCGGCCCCTCGAATATCGCGCGACGTTCTCGCGACTTACCTATTGTTCAGTGTTATCAACGTATCGAGCCACGCTTGTGACGGCTCGCTAATCTACGCGTGTAAATCCTTGATTACTTATTAGAATAATAACATCAGCACATTCTCTATGGTCAAAGTGTTCATATTTGTCGACCTGTGTTCTGACACCGACTCCTGGGTAGACCGATAGTATACACAAATATATCTTGTGAATAACACCGAGGGATAGAGCCAAGCAGAGAACCCTTCTCCGCTAAACATTCTTTTCAGAAAAAAATTCAAACCCTGATATTTTAAGAACCATAGGGGTTTCAAAGCTGCGCAATAAACTTAGCCAAAACACATAAAATATCTACCTGTTCCCAAAATCACAATTTCAATAAAGCCTTCTTACGCCCGTAATCGAGACACAAAAAACTCATTATTTCAGTTTTCGATTTATTACTGAAAAAGAAGTAGTCAAAACACTTGAAATTTCAATGAAATATAGTTTGACACGTGACCCGTCATTATGATTTTTTCGTGAGGTTATTATGTTTAGTTTTAGAGTATGAATTTAAAAAAAAAATCACCTTTTTTATTTTATTGTATTTGCCAAACGGAAGGGTAGATCCCAAGGATCAAACGGGGAAAATAGATAATTTTATTATCTTTCGGATGCATTGTAGCTGATTATTTGTTACAATGGAATGATTGAAAAAAAGGCAAAATAGTGTTTTTCAAAAATTAAAAAATGGCCATAAAAAAGTAATTGAAAAAATAAAAAATAACTGATTTTCCGAATTCAAAATCCAAAAATAGATATGTAATGTCATCACAAGTGTGAATCTAGTTTAAATAAAAAAATAAAAGTTTAATTAATTATCTTTTCGTAAATTTAATAAAAAAGTGACTCTAAATTAATTTTTAAATAATGATATTAATTGTAATATAAATAATAATAGTGAGAATAATACTTGTGGTAGGTTCGGGATGATAGGTAGTGGATGTTTAACACAAAGAATGAAAATTCTTATTTATTAAAAAAAATAATAATAATAATAATATGTGTATTGAATAGAACAAGTGTTGAAATGTTGCTTCGCATATGCAAACTATGCTGCTTTGATAACTTTTAAGATTACGCTTACATTTTATATAATGTTATTTACGTCTAGTATTCTGAAATATGACAAATATAATTCATACGCCTTACCTTGTTCATGTGTGTAAATAAATGAAAGGGGCTCTTTAGCCCGTAAAATTATAAATAAATAAATAAATAAATAAATACGCGTTTTATGTTTTGTTTGCATCGCAAGTGTTATGTATAAATTTAATAGTGTATTAACCAGCACGCAGGAATTGCAGTACTAATTAACATGAGTGTGTTATTAATCCAAGCATTAATTGCTATGGAGTGAGAAGTGACTAGTGCGCTGTAAGTCACGATACTAGTGGTCAGATACGGGCTTCACATTGCCTTTTATAGCCGAGTTACAGAGCGCTCACTTGAACCGCCGAAATTATTCACAGTTCCACACATGATACTCTCATTCCTATATATATATATATATATATATATATATAATCCACACTCATACCAACATACTTGGTTGCGCGCGCTTCTCAGATAAGAGCATAAAAACTCTGGTTATGAACTCCAAAATTTCTATTTTCTATGATATTACAATTTTTTTGTTTGAATAAAATTATTGAAAAATATAAATTTTGAAGTTGACAACCAGAGTTTTTTTACTATCATCTGGATGGTAACACCTTTATAGGCACTCACTATATTATTTGTTTCCTTCTAAGAATATTCCAGAAATTAAAAAAAGAAACAGTCCAAATTTTGTACTGAAATCTGTGCTGAGATCTTGGCAGAAATCCCTGCAGAGATCTATGCACAGATCTCTGCACATTATTTTCGTAAGGGGTGTCAGCTACACGTGCACACATATGAAGTCAGCATACCTGTCCCGTGTGTTCTGCTACAGTGTGTGCACTGCTGTAGGACATAACATTAACATTGAGCCGCGAGGAGACTTCCTCCTTGTTCACTCCGTCACCAGTCCTGGAGCCGAGCAGTTGGAGAAGCCAGAGAAATACCGAGTGCGGTAGAGATGCGAGTGTTCCCTAGAGTTGCGCCCGTTCTCGGAGTTTTATAATGTTGAGAGCCATGTGAGATAACTCACGATTAGAGTTCACTAAATTTGACGACGCGATCGGGGAGTGTAGACGGCGAGGAGTTACGACGGACGAATCAAGTCACGAGTGAAATTATTGAAGCCAATTAGTCGAGAACACTGAGTATCTCGTATACATACATATAAACATACATATAAACCTTAGCTTTCCAGACTTTTCTACTAAAGGAGAGCTGTCGGTGGCCATATTGATTGAGTCGCGTCGGTTTGAGGGACGCCATCGCCATCTTGGACTACGAGTAGACGAGCATCGCGAAGAGGTCTTGAATAAACAATTGGATCGCTGTTTCGCGGATTTGCGACGGGGTGACCGTTTTGTTAGTATTGGTCTCTCTCTCTCTCTCTCTCTCTCACCCATGCTACTCTCTGTCGGAGCTGCATCACCAAGAGTTAATACTCATAAGTTTGGTATGCAATTAGAGAGAGAAGCCGAATCACCGCCGAGTAGCCATACTCTGCATGAGAGAGAAAGAGAGAGATGAACCGCCGGAGTAGCAGTCGACAATATAGTTAGCAGCCGCGAGAGAGAGAGAGAGAAGAACAAAGTAGCAGCCAACGTCGCATTACGCCGCACCGCATCGACGCCAGTCGGACTACTATAACTATATCGCCGCTCACGCACACTTGTCGAGACGAGAGGCACCGATACCTACCGGGGCGGCTCGAGCCCAAGAACGAGCGAGCGGCCGGGAGGGGGAAACCTCTCGCCGTGGCGAGCGAGAATACGTGCCGCGCGTGTGTATGTGTGTTGCGCCGTTGTGTGGGTAATCTTGTAATCGACGAAAATGTATGCGTAGAAATTATTGTAAACCGAGAATGGAAAGTGTTCAACGGGAGTGGGTTATGATAAGTCATGTAAAGAATGTTCTGCGCGGAAAGATTGTAAAACCAATGTAAAGAATGTTCTGGCCGGAAAGATTGTAAAACCATTGTAAAGAATGCAAGTATGTTGTGCGCATGCGTGAGAAGGTACGCGAGGCGTCGCCGTCGCGCGGCGAGACGACGACTCGCTCACTTTGTTCTGAGCAGCAGCCTGATCAACAGCCTCCGGTTTTGTGTAATTGAGTTATCGTTAGTTGTTTTTTTTGCGCGCGTTTTCACAGAGAACGAGCCAGCATCCGAACGAGAGGAAGGAGGTTGAAGCTGAGTAAAAAGAAAAGGTAGTCGTGGAATTGAGAGTAATCCCGATTAATCGCGAGCGACAAAATAAGCCGGAAAAGGTTGATCGTCAGAGTTGCTGCCTCGTGGCATTTGTTTGTCGGTTATTAACCGTAGCCCGAAGTTTGTAGTGCGAGAGTTGAGTGAGTTTTTAGGCACGACCGCGACACGGAAGTGCCTTATAGTTTCGTGTGCGAAAAATGTGTACCATGCGATATCTCGCACAATTTTCGACCGATCGGGCTAAAATTTTAGGAGAAGTCTCCTTTCGCAAAAGCTAAAAAACTATTTTTTTTTTATCCCGATCCTCTTCGTCGTTTGAAATGCGGGCACAATTTGTTTAGATTTTATTGATTTTTACGTGTATTTCCAATAAAAACTTTGGTGTTACACGATTAACTCTAAGAGATTTTAATCAATCGGTCTAAAAATTTGTGTATCAACTCCTCTTATAATAGTAAGCTGACAGTTCTATTTTGGGCTTGATCCTGCATGTATACGCAGAATGCGGTCACCTCCAAAAATCGCTAAAAACGGTTTTTTGGCTGTAACTCGAATTATAGGCATTCTACAAAAAAAAGTTAAATAGAAAAGTTGTAAATATTTAAAAATACAAATTTTTTCTATTGACATGAAATCATGAAAATGCATATAGCTCGAGTTTACAGCCCAAAATCGATTTTTTACAGCTAAATACCAATTATTTGCCATAAAACTTTGCGGATTTACGTTTTACATTAAAATGTAAATATAAAATTTGTAGATATTTTTGAATCACAACTTTTTACCGTGGAAAACATTTTTTCTTACACTATTTAACAAACAACAACCCTAGAACCGATTTTTTAGGCAGGGAAAACGCGGTACGTAAATACGCTATGCAATTAATAAAAATCTTCTGTTATAAAACAATATTCTCTTCAAAATATAATTTTTTGCTGCAACTGCCTGGCATTGTGTTTCATTTTTTACCTAAAAAGAAAAAGAATACAATTAAAACCGAAGAAACCTCTGTGTACCTTAATAATATTTTAAGTAAAACATTTATGATCTACATCTTCTATGCACTGCATCTGCAAAAAATAAATTCCATAAATGACATGAAATCATTTAAATTATATGAAACATATTGTACCTGAATGTTACAAACTAACGATGATCCAGTATTACTGATATAGGCATATAACCAATGCCCTTGATCCTACTGCTCCCCATCCAGCAGACCATGATATCTCCAGTTGTAGTATGACTTAAACACTGAAAAACAAAAGAAATCATATTAAAAACTCATATCAACAAAAAATTATTCAACTCATGATCTCACCTGATAAAAACACTCATCCGTCAATAGTAGTAAGCAGTATTGCCGGAGTCTTGATGGAGCTTTCTTCCAACTCCAAGATTTTGATGCTCAGATACGAATGATACAATATCTTTAGTTGTAGTCCGGTGCATGCAGTAGACTATATTGTCAACCAATGCAGCATTGCTCGATAGCACCTGAATACAGGAAAATATGTTACAAACTTTTCTCAGATAGTTTATATTTACAAACAGAAAACTAGCAAAATATTAATAATCATTGTTAAGGTACCCGCAAGACATTCAAAATATTTATTTTGAAAACTTAGAACATGTATAAGGTATTCTAACCAAAACTTATTAGAGATTAAATATCAACTAAACATACAGTAAAAGTCATTGCAATTGTTCGTATATTACCATGTCGAATAGTACAAACCCATCTCCAGAACCGTATTAAAGTAGTTAAAGTATCCAAGAACATCCATCAATACTACCAGCAAGCAGGAATCCAGCTCCAACATCATTTCGACATGGTTTGAGCAGCCAGCAACGCCAACCAGGACTGTCAGAAAGCAAGAATACAGGTCCATGGTCAATTCCAGGTGGTTCAGGCAACTAAAAATGCCGCCAGGATAGCCAAAAAGTTCGAATATAGCTTGAGGGTTATCTCCGGTGGTTGGATCAGCTACAAACACCAAGCAGACGAGCAGATAATGTTGAAGAACCCAGAGACGCCAATCAGCACCATCACAGGGAGAGTAAATCTAGCTCCAGGAATGGGATA
>CM053168.1:38624713-38648089 GCA_012977825.3 Pteromalus puparum
GATCGGTAACCAAGAACAACACTGTTGTTGTTCTCGAACCAGCTCGAGAAATTGAAGTTGTGGAGGAAGATGTAAGAGTGGTGAAAATCGTCGAACCGAAGGTGAATTTAGCCACGCTCGACGGAGTATCAGGTGGTGCCGACCGGAGTTTCGCTGTGCCTGAGGAGACCTGCTTAAATAGAAAAATCCCAGTTCGAAGTACAACCGTTGAAGACGTCTTACAGCCAGAGATGTCTAGGATCAGAGCCGCAAGACAAAGAATAACTAATAGACTAACAGCAGTAAACGACGTTACAATACTACGAAGAATATTATATAGGATGAAGAAAATCTTGAATGAAGACATAGATGATCAGTCGGAGAAGAAGTTTGTGAAGTCGACGATGGAAGAGAAGATGATGGATGACGACGTAGATGACCAGACAGAGAAGGTGTTCGTGGGTTCGAGGATTGAGTTGGAGCGAGAAGATACTTTCGAACATCCCAGAGAAGTTATCAGTGCCCAGGCCCTGACTGCAATTAATCCAGGAAAACCAGAGGTGCAGCACTCGTGTATGGAGCCAGGTCATAAAGAAGAGGGAGCTTTCAGTGCCAAGGAGGAGAGAGGAATCTTCGTTTGGATAGAAGTCAATCACCGAATAGTTTTTGATCGAGGTAAGATACTAGATAAGATATACTCATTAGTCACGTCCATTTTAGCCAACAATAAAGACGCTTGGCCAATGGACTTAAGGAGAGCTGCTTATCGAGCTCTCTTCGATCGTGGCCGGAGTCACAGCCAGTCCATCAAACTGCAGAACATTCCCAATGCCGAGGTGGCTTGGGAAACCACGTCATACCCCAGCTGGCTATCATCTAGAGGCAGAATAGAAGATGTTCCGCAAACCACTAGACCCACCAGTCAGAGCCGTGACCGCCTAGTACAATGGACTGAACTGCTGACGAGGGACTCCCGTACTTACTACACCAACACTATGTAGCTACGAAACACCTTCTGTGGGACGAGTGAGGTACCAAGAAGCTCCTTATGCCGCAATAGAAAACAAGAACCGCTCCCGGTTCTCACCGTCCTCGCCAAGAGACGTTTCGCCGGATAGGGAGAACTCGTCAACTCAAGGAATGTCTGAAGCCATAGCCGAAACGATCTGAACGAGGAAGCAGTAAGCTGAAAGGATCCGCATCACCGTCAGAGTCCAGGGTACTACGTCATAGCCAAAAGATGAGTATCCATAATCTATTCTCCGTTACACCTGAGTCTTAAACTAATCATTCAGTTCTTGCAGCCCCGCACTTCGAGAGAGTAGTTGAGAGTGAGAGAGAGAGACGTGTTATTTAGCGTTGGAAAACTGAAACATTCGGGGTATGTTTAGTTTTGGGAGGGGGAATGCGACGGGGTGACCGTCTTGTTAGTATTGGTCTCTCTCTCTCTCTCTCACTCATGCTACTCTCTGTCGGAGCTGCATCACCAAGAGTTAATACTTATAAGTTTGGTATGCAATTTTAGAGAGAAGCCGAATCACCGCCGAGTAGCCATACTCTGCATGAGAGAGAAAGAGAGAGATGAACCGCCGGAGTAGCAGTCGACAATATAGTTAGCAGCCGCGAGAGAGAGAGAGAGAGGAACAAAGTAGCAGCCAACGTCGCATTACGCCGCACCGCATCGACGCCAGTCGGACTACTATAACTATATCGCCGCTCACGCACACTTGTCGAGACGAGAGGCACCGATACCTACCGGGGCGGCTCGAGCCCAAGAACGAGCGAGCGGCCGGGAGGGGGAAACCTCTCGCCGTGGTGAGCGAGAATACGTGCCGCGCGTGTGTATGTGTGTTGCGCCGTTGTGTGGGTAATCTTGTAATCGACGAAAATGTATGCGTAGAAATTATTGTAAACCGAGAATGGAAAGTGTGTGCAACCGGGAGTGGGTTATGATAAGTCATGTAAAGAATGTTCTGCCGGAAAGATTGTAAAACCAATGTAAAGAATGTTCTGCCGGAAAGATTGTAAAACCATTGTAAAGAATGCAAGTATGTTGTGCGCATGCGTGAGAAGGTACGCGAGGCGTCGCGTCGCGCGGCGAGACGACGACTCGCTCACTTTGTTCTGAGCAGCAGCCTGATCAACAGCCCTCCGGTTTTGGTGTAATTGAGTTATCGTTAGTTGTTTTTTTTCGCGCGTTTTCACAGAGAACGAGCCAGCATCCGAACGAGAGGAAGGAGGTTGAAGCTGAGTAAAAAGAAAAGGTAGTCGTGGAATTGAGAGTAATCCCGATTAATCGCGAGCGACAAAATAAGCCGGAAAAGGTTGATCGTCAGAGTTGCTGCCTCGTGGCATTTGTTTGTCGGTTATTAACCGTAGCCCGAAGTTTGTAGTGCGAGAGTTGAGTGAGTTTTTTTATAGAGATTTTGTAAATATCGACGCGGGGTTATTCGTGATTGTAAGCATAACAGTCGGAATTCTTTCTCTCAGTCGAGTAAATTACTGCCGGATTTTAGTAGCAAATTAAATTAAGAAAGTGTCGCTAATTGTGAGAGTTGTTATTTTTCCCCTTTTCCTTGGCCGAATCTCCTCCGAGAAAGGGAGTCTAGTCTAGCCGGAAACCCGAATAGAGCAGTTGTTCATAGGTGCGTATCTCCGACCTGGCGCCGTTAACAAATTCGGTCGGGATATTTAAAGTGTGCCTTCAGCAATCGTGAATATTAACGTGAGTGGTGATGGGGTTTTTTCACCCCAAAATCCACATCGTTACAGATTAGAGTACTTGCTTTGGAGTAAATGCTGTTTCCTGAAAAGTGAGAAGTCGCGTTTTGAAGCACGAATCAAGCCGCGTATTGTCGGAATTAAATTGAGTCTCCGCGACTGATTTCGCTGTAAATTATGAGATAAAAGTAGATCGTCGTTGTCACGAAAACGCGAAGAACCGACGTAATTATCGAATATTAATAACAATTAAACCCGTGGGGAACTCTGTAGTCAGATCAAGAATTTGACGGGGGTTTCAGAATGCAGTGTGATTTGTGTACGGCATAAAAGAATATATGGTGTAATAATGTATTGAACCATCTGCCATGTCATGCAATTCCGTCATTCAACCTAACGTTTGTCCCCCTCGGTATATGTAAGAGTCCGGAGTAGATGAAACGTAGAAACTAAGAAATCTGACGATTTGCGCGGCAAGAAAGGAGCCGATAATAATTTGCAACGTCACAACTTTTAATATTTTTTATTATTTCTAAAAATATCAACAGAATCTAACTCGGGGTGATAGACGCTCAAAGCGCGTTTCAGTTCATTTTTCTGCAAATTAGGTAAAATGAATGAAATTCTAACGATTTTCAGCGTCCGTGAAACTTTTTCAAATCAATCGGAATCACTTCGGAGGAAAAAAATTCATAAGATACACTTAAAATTGATCATTTTTACCGCGGTAGATGTTATTTTGGTCGCAACCACGCTCGAAGCGCGTTCCAGTTCATTTTTCTGCAAATTAGGTAAAATTGATTAAATTCTAACGATTTTCAGCGTCCGTAAAACTTTTTCAAATCAATCGGAATCACTTTGGAAGAAAAAAATTCATAAAATATACTTAAAAACGATCATTTTCATCGTGGTAGAAGTTATTTTTGTTGCAACCAGAAGTGAATTAGATTTTTGTCCATTTTTTTTCCATTTAGCCCCACTGTACGTTGTCCTGCGTACTCTGTTTACATTGTCTCCTAGCATTTTCAGCCTAGGCTCTGCCTTCATCTTTTTTAAGATTTCTGCATATGAGCTCTCTTGAGCAGCCTTTATGATAAGGGCATGCGGTCGGGTTGGTCTCGCCCGTGGTGGCTTACTTCTTTTTCTTGCCTTTTCAGCATTGCCTTCTTCTTCTCTCTTTTTCCCCTCGTACGTCTTGTGTTCACCGTTTGCCAGCCTGCCTGCATGATCGGCTTGGGCACTAGTAGTTGTGACTCGCTGAACTTCGCTGTCTTCCTCTCCTGTTGGGACGCAAGTCTCTGTTCCTCGTCCTTCTTCTTTTTTGAGGAAAACTCTTGTTCAAGTGAACGCTCTTTCCTTTTTCTATCTGCGCTAGATGTCTGCAGATCCTGTGACTGGACGCTTGTCCGCAGCTTGGGACTGGGCTTATTCTGTACCATCAGCCCAAAGCATCATTTTTTTTGTGCCTTCTCTTACGGTAATAAGGCGTTTCATGTTCCGCTGCACAGTTGCAGGTCCTTTTTCACGCACTTGTGAAAATTGTGTGCGGTGTACGCAATTTCATATGCACTTTCCAAGTACCCTTCGATCGTCTCCAGTATCTTTTGCTCGATATCCGCTGTTGCCCGGATTTTATTCCAGATCTCAAGCATCCTCTTTTCCTCATCCACATCACCTAGCATATTGCTATTTCCTGCAAGCTGCTGTTTGCCTTCCAATGTATTGTTCTCATCCTGTTAATCAGCAGCACTTACGGCACTGCATATACTGATGTCACTGCTTGTTTTGAGGATTGCACCTTTAGTGCACTTCCAGGTCCTCCTTTGTCCCTTCTTCAAGTTCGATTTTCTTCTCCATGTTGCAAACAGTGTTCTTCATCCCGGCATATGTCCGACCCCCTGGATCCCCCCGTCTATGGAAGCAGCTGACTTGGCCCCTGTACTGACCGATGGCGGTGCCAGACTGGGTACATCATACCAGGGTATAGCGCGCGCTGTCGCACTAGCCCACCTCTGCTCTCTCGAGCCTCCCACCCCGAACAAAAGTGATTGGCTATTTGGAGAGTTTCTGGCAGACGTCACACGACATCACACACTCGCTCGAGCTGCTTGACCGGTACTAGCTGAGTAACCGGCCTCCCGTCTTACCGTTAGCAGAAGCCGAAGATGGTTCAGGTCACATTGCGCGCAGCCTCAGATCGCCTCCCCCTCCAGGATCTCCCTTTGGCAGCTCACGGGTCGCACCGCACGGCAAACAGGGCGGCCTGTTGGTCTACAAAGCATATTTTATTTCTGCTTTACCCTCCGACACGTTGAGGAGGCCTCCACGTGCTAATGAGCGTTCCCCTAACCGCCACCCAAGGGACGTGCCACATAAGGGATTTTGATTTGAATGCTTAGAAAATGTTCAAAATAAAAATATTTAATTTTTGGCCTTTTTTAACCTATTTATGCCACATTTTTTTCATAAATGATTTTCTAAGCGTTCCAATCAAAATCACTTCATTCATACCAAAAGCACAAGTGTACAAAGCATTCTCCTAAAATTGTAGCCCAATCAAACCATGTGGTCACATGGAATCCTACGGACAGTGCCAAAATGCTTAAAACAGTATACGGAGAGTCACTATGGGTAAATAGGTTAATATGGATTTACCATGGTAAAAATACAGGTAATATAACCTAATATTTGTATAAAAATTATATTTATTTTTGTTGTTTATACTTTATAAGAAGTTTATTTTTTAGAGTTTAAAGGTGGTGTGCCCCCTTAAGATATCCAGGTTTCATTTTTTTTTTTTAAATGTTTGATTCCTTATATTGTATCTCTAAAACAATGTAGTCAAATGCTTCAAAATCTTATTTGGCGATTACCTACAGACAAAGCTATCTGCTGTTGAAATTTAAACTATTTCGTCGAGCTTCTTAAGTAAAGATCTGAAATGTAAAAACCGATTTTCCTAAAAAATTTATAAAAAAAATATATCTTCAAAATTAAACGATCGATTCTGCAACTTCGCTATTTTAGAGATTTCGATCGGATCTTTCTGATTGTTATATATCTTTTGCTATAAAAAAATTGCTTCTACAGCAAAATAACCCTTGAATCGTTTCCCATATTGTTTTATGGGCTATAGCCATATTATTTTTATACGTATGGCGATAAACCCCGAGACCTGTCGACACATTATGCTGATGGTATGGGAATGTTATGGCCAATTACGAATTATGAATTTTTTAATTTTCCAAACATAGGAACAGCTACATTTCCCATTTATATTTTATTAAATAGTATATTAAAAGATGTTTTTATGTATATTTATTGATACAAGCATAAATCATTTGACTTTTAACAATATGAAATAGTTATAATTATAAAAAATAGAGTATTTGTATCCTTAGGTCAGGGAAATAAAGCAATGGACTATCGAATTTTGGAGCAGTAAGACGGATCTTGATGCGGTTTTTTGCATTTGATTCAGAAGAGCATCTACAAACTTTGTGACCGGGTCTGATTAATTGCAAATTTAAGATTGCATTATTACATAAACAATATACATGTTAAAATTGCATGTCTAAGAGACACTACATAAAAAATCTATAACTCGGTAAATAATGATGGAAATGAGTCCAGTTTTGCTACTCGGGGGTTTTTGGGGTCGCTGAACACGAATATCACGACGGCAGCGGTCTCCGAGGTACCCGGTGCACAGGGCTGACGGTATCAACGTCGTTTCCTAGAGTTGTACGGAAAATTATAACACATCAAGTTGAAACTCGTTACTCAGGGGTTTTTGGGGTTGCTAAACACGAATATCACGACGGCAACGGCCTTCGAAGTACCTGGTGTCCAGGGTAGACCGTATGAACATTGTCTCCGAGAGTTTTACGGTAAATCGTACCATAGTGAGTCGAAACTCGTTACTCGGGCATTTTCAAGGTCACTGAACACGAATATAGCCACGGCGACGGCCTCGTAGGTACCTGGTGCCCAGGGTGGACGGTATGAACGTCGTCTTTGAGAGATTTACGGAAAATAGTAACATAACTCCCGAATAAAGGCATATGAGATCAAACTACAACTGGTTTTTCTTATTTTTAATTACCGGAAAACATTTCTGAAAGTCTTAGCGGAATCCCTTTTCCGGAGCCTGATAGCTCTCCTTGTGAGTCGTCACAGGATACAGGCAACTGTTATTTTACAGGCCATAAATTATCGTTAATTTTCTACCAGGGAATTAAACTTGAAAATATTTAAAATAGCATTCACATACTGTATTTTAAAACAATATTTTATTTAT
Organism: Pteromalus puparum; assembly: GCA_012977825.3. Taxonomy (NCBI): domain Eukaryota; kingdom Metazoa; phylum Arthropoda; class Insecta; order Hymenoptera; family Pteromalidae; genus Pteromalus; species Pteromalus puparum. The sequence goes on from CM053168.1 coordinate 38,631,714, forward strand.
TGGAACAATAAATTTCGTTGGAGGAAGCTACGTGCCAATAAATTTGCAGCGGTTTTTCAATACTTTACAATCTGTATTCACTCTGGTTATTACTTTAATGAATAAGCATTAGATTTTATTTGGATAGCGTGTTATTAAAATACCTTGTAACATTTTAAGTTAGAACTCTTCAGTAATGGAGCAAATTTCTTTCAGATGTTCACGTCCCATCATTTAGTGTAATAGAAGATAGTAATTACCCAAGCTTTACTCACAAAGTAATTGATTTGGAAGAGTCTGATAAAGAAACTATACATCTTCTTGTGTTTTTATTAATGCAATTTCTTTCACGATCTGATCAAGTAAGTAATTTTTTTTATATATCATCTTAAAATCAAGAAAAGCGCTGCTGTTATATCGGTACATAACTTGAATTAAATTTATGTATATTTTGTATTCTTTGACCAACCGGGTTAAAACCACGGAAAGAAGATTTACCCTACTATATTATTAGTATTATAACTACGTAACTTAACGATTCCCTCTCTATGCCGCGAGCCGGCCACCGCCGACGTCGCTATCCGACGGCGGCGCTTACTTCGCCTTGTGCACTCGAGCGGTCAACACGCGTTTTAGCCTGTCTGTTTGATTACTTTTGTTATCCCAATTATATTCTCATATAATTGCTTGACTACATTGTATTATCAATAGATGATTAGCTTGAGGTGTTATCAATAAATAGTGTTTATTGTTAACTCCTATGTACACGTTATTTCTCCCCAAGCATGCATGGTCCGAGCCCGATTAAGTCTCAACAGGTTATGGGCCCAGCACGCTTTCACTGCGCGCTGAGACTTTGCTGGACTTTGTATGCTTGGTTGAAAGAACTCGCGAGTGAAAAGCGTTGTAAGTGCTAGCCGGTTTCTCAGTTCGAAGTACTACGTTCAACGTGGACTTCGACGTAGACAGCGTCTCGGCGAGGACGGAGTTTGCTGTGGAGAGTACCAGCACGGCATTTTCTTTGTTCGAGATCTCGGTTAATGTAGCCCGATTTCAAGTTTGTATGTCGACGCAGACGGCGCCAGTGTGCTCCAGGTGGACAAAAATCGACTGACAACGCAATTTTGAAGTAAACCTCCTAATTTTTTTTTTTAAATTGTTTGTCATAAAGTGTACTACAATGCCTCACTGCCAAAAATGCTTAAAAATCGTTTATAACCTCGAAATTCATACATCAAAGTGGAGATGTCCTAAAAGGCTCGCATCCTTTAAAGCAAAATTTGAAAATCTTCTTATTTACACGTTGTTATACCTTACGATATCGACTGGAAATATTGAAAAAGTACATTCCCCAAGACTAGCAGCCCATCGGGACACAACCTCAAAAGATAAAAGTCCGAATATGTGAAATGTGATACTTTGAAATATAACGAGCTTGTAAATCATCTGAAAAGTCATGAGATTTATTAGATTTTGTGAATCTGTGAGTAATTGCATAAATGATTCACCATAATCTCAAATGATGCCTCGAAAATATTGAGATCGCTCGATTTGTGGTTAAAAACGTTAATTTAGGTTGAAATCTCATACATTATTACTTTAGTCAGATTATGTGAGATGGCGAGTTTTAAGGTTACTATAACCTAAAACAACAGAGAAGATGTAAGTATGGCGCACAACAAATCAGTGTACAAACCTTTACAAAACAGGCAGGCATATTAACCCAATGCGCGTTACACTACAGACAGGTAAGCTAATCTCTAAGCCTTAAGCGGCCTAACCCAAGCTCTTATGTTGCCAAGCATCACACAACAGACAAAAAAACTAACCTTCAACCCTCAAACCCTCTAATTCAATGTGCGTTACACGTTCAAATTTAACTTTCTTGCTTGTGCAGTGTGAAATATAGTATGATACATTCTGTTATTGGGGCAGAAATTATTAGAGTTTAAATAGATTAGCGGAATATAGAGCTAATTTTCACTCTCTTTTACATGCACTCTATAGCCAACTTCTTGTGCAGGTATCGGACAAATAATATCGTTTGCATCATGGGCGAAAGGCAATTTTGACTCGTGTGATTGAGACGCCTCGCTCCGTTCGTGTAGCAACTTTTACACTAGTCAGTAATCGTCTTCTTTCTGTCCTTGATACACAATATAGTTTAATTTGTCTAATTCTAGTTCGTCATTTGGAAACCATTCCGATAAGTGATTTAAGACTATTTGAGGATCCCACGTATGGGAATATTTAGTCTTCTTTGGTTTTTCTTTTGATACGCCCTTAAAAAATATACTGACATCTGAATCTTCTCCAAGTTGGTTTTTCATAATCAGAGAAATTGCTGCGCGGTAAACATTAAGGGTGCTGAATGAATTTACTTGTTTCAATTGAAGAGTGAAAAAATTGAGAATGTCCGAAGTTTTTGAGTCGTATAGTGAGAGCTTTTGATCTTGACAATAATGCCACCATAAACGAATGGGTTTTTCATATTGCTGTAGAGTACTTGGCACGATTGATTTTAGCATCACATTGGCGGCTTCTAAAGAAGTTCCCTCTCTTGTATACGCTTTGATGATAATACTGCTGCTACCAGGATAAGTTTCCGAGACAGAGGGTGTGTCGAACTGTAAGAAGATGTCAACAGGTTAGAATTCGGGCCAAGCTTTATTAATGGTGTTACGGATAATGTTTTGTAGAGAGGAAACCAAGCCTGAGTATGCCAATGAGGTACAACGACAATACCCTCAGCTTTATCAGTTATTATTTTTCGAAGAACTCGGAGTACAAGCGAGAATGGTGGAAACGCGTAAAATTTCAAATTACTCCACGACAAAGTGAATGCATCAACTGCAATTGAGTCTGGGTCTTTAAACCATGAAAAAAATTTTTGGCATTTAGCGTTAGAGCTTGAAGCGAACAAATCTATCTCTGGATCGCCAAACTTTTCAACTATCGAAGAAAAAGCCCAATCAGCTAACTCCCATTTAGTTTCTGGTTGTAAAATTCTTGATGCTGCATCTGCATCAATGTTATTTTTGGTATTAATATACGAGGCAGTTAAATAGATGTTGCGCGCTTCACACCATTGCCAAATTTCACGAGCTAAATTGTTCAGTTTCGAATGTTGAATACTGCCCATACGATCTATACACGCGATTGCTGTAGTATTATCAATACGCAGTAAAATTTCACAATATGTTTCGTGTTTGGCAAAACACTTCAGGCCGTTGAACGTAGCTCTTAGTTCCAAGAGATTTATATGTTCTTTTGAATTTTTGCTATTCCACCAACCGTGAGCCTCTTGTCCGCGATATATTGCACCCCAACCCGTTAATGATGCATCGGAAAAAATTTCCATTTTGAAAACGTGTAATCTAATAGGATTTGTTACAATAATGATCTTAGATTTCCACTAAAGAAGATCATCCAACATATCTTCTGAAATATTCATATTATCGTCGTAATTGCCCCCATTTTCTTCGATTTCTAAGAATATATCACGTGTTAATTTTTTAGTGTAAAGGAAACCATATTTTTCTGCAGGACATGCTGCTATTAATACACCGATAACCTCTGCAACATTTCGAACCTTAGTAAGCTTTTTTGTCATTAAATTTGAGACGATTTTTTGAATATTTTTACGTTTGCGGTCGGGAAGATTTAGACTAAAATCTTGTGTATTAATAACCAATCCTAAAAACTCGCAAATATACGATGGCATTTGTTGACTTTTTCCTTCGTTGATAACAAAACCCAACGATTCAAGACATTTTCGCGTTACTTTGACATTTTGTGTGCAATCCGATTTATTTTGAGCAATGAGTAAAATATCGTCTAGATATATAACTGAGAAAAAACCCATAGATCTCAGTTTTTTGATTACAGGTTTAAGCAGTTTCGTGAAAATATAAGGTGCTATACAAAGGCCAAACGGCAAGACATTAAATTCATAAAGTTTTCCTTCAAAATAGAATCTTAAAAACTTTCTATAGTTTTTATGTATTGGAATTAAAAAATATGAATCTTTCATGTCTAATTTAGCCAGAAAACAATTTTTTGTTATCAATTTACAAACTATTTTTATATCTTCAAGTTTGAAATGAGGTGCTTCAATAAATTCATTCAATTTTACAAGGTTAAGAATGAACCTTTTTCCCCCATCTGGCTTATCACGAAGAAAATAAGTAGAGATGAACTGTCCTTTACAAGGTTTACACTGAGATATGGCTCCTTTCTTTAACAACTCGAGCACAGATTTTTTGCAATCGCGTCTTTCGTGAAGCGAAAAATTAGGCTCGTTTGGCGGGGATTTTTGATGCACGGTTCGAGAAAACTTAATTCGGTAACCCGCAACAATTTGAAGAATGAATTTATCATTTGTGATTTTTCTCCACGCATCAAGAAAAAATCCTATTCGGCCAGCGAGACGACTTACCATCACTTCCTCTGGTCGTTCTGCTGGTCGTGGCTCCTGTTGTAGTGGTCGGATCGTCTCGGGCCCCTCTCCTGACGGGAGCTCCCGCGTCGCTTGTAGGGGCCTCTCGAGTTTAAATTCGACCTGCGACCGCCACGGCCTCGGTAGCTGGACCTTCCTCTGTTATAATCGTTTCTTTTTGTTTGTTTGTCAAACTTGGCGGCATCTTTACTAGTTTTCTCCAATGTCTTGGCATCCTTGACTCGCTCCGGGAACTCCTTGCCAAATAACAGTGAGTCAACCAAGTGTCCACAGCTACACTTGAAACAATCTGCCTGAGGCTTGGGTTGATGATAGCCCTTCTTGTCAAAGAGATTTAATGATGCAGATCAAGCAACAAATTAGCAGAATCTGATAAATAAGAGAAGATTTCTTTAAGTTTCTGTTCGCGTTTCTCGTTCGCCTTTTCAGGATTCTTTCTTTCTTCTTTAGATTCATCGAGCAGCATTGATGACATCGCATAGCCTAAAGCTGCGATGGCAAGACCCAATTGAGACTGCATAATCATTTGATATTTGTCTCGTCTCAAGTGTATCTTGGAGAGAATGGTTTTTAGTTCCCGGTTAAGGTTAGGAGACCTTAACATCAGACAGTTTACGGGGATCCGATATTATTTGAGTTCAAGTTTGTCTTTGAACTCCTTGTTGAGACCCTCGGAGCAAATTTTTTCCCACAGTTTTGCAGGCTCTTCTTCAATGGGGGGACCTGTCTCATTCGAAACCGCTGCTTCCACGAGAAGGGACAACAAATCTTTCTTACTTTCACTCTCGTTCGGCTTGTCTTTGTCCTCATCATCTTTAACTGAGCCTTTGCCCTCACTTGCATACGACGCAGATCGGCTTCGAGACCTCGAGCTGCAGCGCGACCTTGAAGGGCTGTGAGAGTTTGAGCAGCTGCAAGACTTTGAACCGTCCCTGATGGATAACCTCGAGCGGCTGGAAGCTTGGGGCAGCGAGCGAGAATAAGATCGGCTGCGGGAGTCTCTCGATTCACGAAAAGAAGATTCACCTTCGGACATCACTGTACAAAAAGAACGTATACTCGTCAATATCACGGATCCTCTGAAAACATCTGCTCACATGGATATTGTCCCTCTCATCGATATACCTTTATTTCCAGAACATCCAAATACGTGTCCAGCTGCGACACTTACTGAATACATAAAGAAAACCGAGAGTCTCCGGCCTAAAGATGACGATCACCTTTTTATTACAACAAAAAAGCCATTTCGTGCTGCTTCCATTGACTCTATTAGAAGGTGGATCAAGAAGACACTGTCAGAAAGTGGTATCGATACAAATATTTTTTCTGCGCATAGCACACGACACGCCTCTACGTCTGCTGTAGCGAGAAGAGGTACAAATATCGAAACCATTAGAAAAGCAGCAGGCTGGTCAAAGACGTCGTCGACATTTGCTCGATTATATAATAGACCTATAGTTAATAATGAATGCTTTGCTTCAAGCATAATTGCACCCAATAATTCATCATCAAGTGGTTAATTCATTTTTTATATTTAGTTATCAGTTTATATAATACTTGTTGACTTTTCAAAGTCTGTTTGAATATTGTGTTAATTGTTAAACACTACTAATATATGATTGATAATAATAAAAAAAAAAAAGAGCTTATGTTATGAGAATGGTTGATGTGTTAAATTGCGTACTTTAAACATCTACGTATTGATCTAAGAGGACGAGGCAGTGAAGTACAATTGAACGATCGAGTGAACTTACCTGTATAATTTTCTAGTATGCTCAGATTTTGCGTTATGTAAATCACCGTAACAAAGCAAGAAAATCGCCAAAAATTAAAACTTCACGTACTTCATGTGATTTTCCCCTTTAAAGTTCTTAATTTTACAATAATTATAATTTTAGAATATGAATGAGCAAATTTTCGAATAATTGACATTTTATTTAAAAATGTTTTTTCACTTATTATACTATTTACTGTATAGTTAAAGTTTTACGTTTGTATTTTATTTGGTATAATTAGAATTGATACATTATTTTAAATGTACCGTACTGTTTACAAATTACAATAATTTTTCGATCTGCATAAATTAAATACATTCTTTACGGTTGCTATGTATACGGTTGCCATGGATAATTGCTATTTTTGAATATGTCATGAATTAATAAGATAATGTTAAGGGGGTCTCAAACCCAATTTTTACCGACCGAGTCGATAGAACGAGTACTCGGTAGAAAATTGCTTGAAACTAAATAAATACGGTGAATTATCAAAAACCAAGACATAGTTGCCCTTCCTCTCGGAATCATCTACCACAATGCAAAGTTTCAAGTCAATATTTAAATGCGTTAACAAATGGCATTTGAACAAAAACCAGTAGCTGCAGCGTGTGCATGTTGAAAATTTCGTTCAAATGCCATTTTTATATGCGTTGACAGATCGACTTGAAACTTTGCACATAGGTATAAAATGATGAGAGAAAGGGCAACTATGTCTTGGTTTTTCATAATTTGAACAAAAAAAAAATAGTTTTATTATCATCCAAGCGACGCCGAACAGCTGTTCGTTGCTCTGTCCGCGGCTCTGGCGAAGTGAGTACGACGACTGCGCATACATTGTGCGCGTCGATCTGGGGACCTACTGGCGTCTGCGGCGACACGTTCACGCAGCCGCCACTCGCCAGCCGTGGCTTGTGTTTTGATGTTTTGAAGCTGCATCCCGGCCTTCGCTCGTTCGGTTAAACTTCAAGTTATTCAAAGGTATTGATTGTATAAGTGCAGCACGTCGACGCGATACAGCAGTGTTAGTGTGCTAATCAAAAGCGCATATATTTTCAAGCAGCCTCCGCTCAGCGCGATCTCGCTCGCGGATCTGCTGCTCACGGCGAGACTCGCCAGTGCTTCGTTTAAGTACTTCTAATGCAGTGCGAGAAGTATATAAAAGTGATGCTCCGGAATATCAGCTACGATGCAGTGTCTGAGTGTCAGTCCGTCAAGGAGTGCTGCAGTAGAGGAAAATACGCAACTCCAGCAAGAAACTTGACTTTTTGCGCTTGGAGGTTATCCCTTGTTTTGGTGTCTGCTTCTGTTGCTGCTGCTGGTGCTCTTGCTGCTTCCACTTCTGCGTATACATTCAACTTTCAAGATGCATTCTAGATGTGGATCGACTATCACTGTTTGTGCTGCTACTTCTACGGCTGTGCTGATACCTTCCTCCGACATACTGTCTGGATGAAGATTCGTCGACACTCAAAATTCACAAGTATTTCTTGTGTTATGTGCAGTGAAATCAGTGATTACGTTGTTTTATTATGTGTAGATGACTCTATAGCTGATTTACACTGTCTGTGCATTATAGGTTGGCATTGACGGCTACAAACAAGATGACTCTGGAGCTGGATAAAACTGTCTGCTGCTACTGATGCTGGTTGGCGTTTCGAGAGGCTTCAGTTATCTGGAGACGACTCTGAAACCAGGTTCACGCTCTTTGGTGGTGATGGCTGGCGTTGCTGAAGGCTTCAATCAGCTGAGGAGGACCTTGGAACCATGTTCACACTCACTGGTGGTACTGGCTGGCGTTGCTGGAGGCTTCGAACATCTGAGGACGACCATGGAACCAAGTTCACGCTCTCTGGTGCTACTGGGTGGGGTTGCTGGAGGCTTCAGTCATCTGAGGATGACCTTGGAACCAGATTCAATCATCAGAAGACAACCCTGGAGCTGAAATCACGCTGTTTGCTGGCCTGGTTAGCTTTGCTGACCTGTTGCAATCATCTGTAGACGACCCTGAAGTTGGAAGTTGCTGGTATACATTCTACAGCTGTACATCAAGGATCTACAGTAGGTCCTCGACCAGGGTCTGCTGTTACTAGTACGGAGTCCAGTGCTGCTGGAGTTACTGGTCCACAGTGTACTCCAGCTGCAGATTCAGGGGCCACTGCTGCGACTGTTGTGTGTGCAGCTTTTGCTGCTTATATTCATACAACTTTTGCTGCTGCTGCTACTTGAGCTTGGTCAACTGCTGCTGCTGCAATACGAGCAACTCCTGCAACAGCTGTATGTTCAGGATTCCCTACTGGTCCTCGACCAAGACCAACTTGCTGATTTATACTAGTACATCTCCTTTTATACGGCAGTAGCTTCTGACGCTTCTTGTTCCTTCCAAAGCATTTTGCAGGCCAAAATTTTGTCGCAAGTCCATATGATGATATAGCACATCTATATAAATTTGTTGAAAGACATAACAAGGGCTTTTATACCAAGTTTAAACTTTATACAATGCATCATTTATACATAAACTCATTTTTTTCAAATTTCTGGGAAAAAAAATAGCACATCTCAAAAGTAGTTTTTTGTCGTAAGAAAAGCGTGTATTCGAAACACGTGTGTATATGCGAAATACACGTAATTATTTATTAATTTTTATAATATAAAAAGCGTGTATTCGAAACACGCGTGTATATGCGAAATGCACAGTTATTTTATTGTAAAAAATGCGTGTAGTCGAAACACGTGTGATGTATATACGAAATACAGATCATTATGTATAGCGGCATTTTTTGTTATATCAAATCTGCGTGTACGGCAACACGCAGTGTGAGTTTCGATATTGCAAATTTTTTTAGTGGTTGACACCAGATGGCGCCAGAGGTTATTATAAGCACTACCTGCACTACCGGCCGCAAGGTCGGTAAAATCGCAGAAATGGGTTTGAGACCCCCTTTAAATACGTATAGCAAAAAAGGTATATGATTAAATATACTATGTAATATCTATCACGATGTCTTTGAAAGTAAAACATTTAGTTTTGTGTGAGGAACAATGACTCTGGTCAAAACGAAAAAAAAATTGACATCCTAAAGAACAATATTAGCTCAAATAGACGTTATACTGAACAACAATTACAGTATGTAAGAAATCAATTAGTAATCAGGTTCCTTGCTCAATATAAAAGAATGTGACGGAAAGTATCACGCACAAAAACTCTTTTTTTGAGTAAATACGAATCTTTTTTAAACAAATATTTTGAGGTAAAATTTAACTGTGTGCGTAAGAAGGATCCAAAAGTCAGTAATAAATGTCACGCAAAAAAAGGTAGGCCTCCAATTTCGTACAATACTGCATCATCTAAGAAATGAAAATGGCGCGCTGGAGAAATTGCATCTTGCTTTAGTGAAAAAGAATTATATCAAGCACTTGAAATTAAAAGGAAAAAATCTGAAAGTCCTGGTACTAGATTAACTGATAAGTCGAATAATGGACTAGCCTTGTACGCAGATGCTAAATTATCTTACAGAAAATATAAAAAGGTAACACATATTTTATATCTCAATATTCCAAATTTTATTTATAATAAAAGAGAGATGGGTAATAATAAAAATACCCTGGTAGAAATTCAAACATTTTAAATGATCTCGAAACTAAAAGTTGGCCAGCAAACATGGCAATAATCAGCTCATTATGAAACCCTTTTCTACCAGTTTTTGGGCTTTAAGCTGGAATGAGCATAACCTCAAAATGGTTGAATTCATTTCATAGCTTATGATATGGAGAAAATGCAAAGAAAGTAAGAAATCAAGATCACTTTATGAATTATTTATAAATTTAAGTATCAATTAATGCCATACGAATACTGCGTTCAAAAATATATGCGGTTTTCTTGTTCTCTCGAAATTTTTACCAAAAACATTTTTCCTGGCCATTTTTTACCCTGAAACTGACGAGCCCTTTTGTGTTGCAATTTCTAGGTTATGTCACATCGAATCTATATAAATATTGCCTGAAAATGTTCATAAATTCGGCACTACTAAAATAAATGACCAAATAGTGTTAGAAAAAACGTTTCATTAATACCAGAAAAATGTAAACATTTTTTGAGCATTCTCCATTAAAACTGGTCCAAAAATAAGTATTTTAGAGGTTAGCTTACCTGTCTGTGGTGTTCGAGGGTTTGAGGCTTGGGGATTAATTTGCCTACCTGTTGTGTAACGGCGTAGGGTCATAGGAATCGACGTTTTTACACTGGTTTATTGTGCACCATACATACATCTTTTCTGTTGTTTTAGGTTATAGTAACCTTAAAACTGGTTATCTCAAAATTCAAATGGAGCACACTGTGCGGCGTACTAAGAGGCGTCGAAACTACTCTCGAACGAACATCGTGCACTGGACGTAGCAATGCGGCAAAGACCTGTTGGCACCAAATCGTCCAACGTAGGACTTACTTACAAGTTCTCCCCGCTACCCTTTAGGCGGGAATGTAATATAACTATACGTCTATATTCATACATCTCCACCATTTTTGCAACATCTGTCGATCCAGTCAAATGGAATCACGAAGGAATTCTGACATTAAAATCGCATAAAAATTCTCAGGGAAGTTTCTGAGTAAAATTGATAACGCTAAAAAAATATAGCTAAAGGTAACGTGCCAATGAATTGGCTGCGATTTTTTTTTGATGTAAAACATCTAATGACGCGGCTCGGGGGTTCAACCGAATCGTTTTGTCGTGACGCTTTCCCCTCTCGTGCCTTTACAGTGCGCTCCCCTCTCCGCCTCTCTCTTGCCTCTGCAGCGCGCTCACCTCTCCGCCTCTATAGCGCGCTCCTCTATACTGGAGAGAGAGAGAGAGATTGATTGATTGATTTTTTATTACGCCGCGGGGTAAGACCCCATCCGGCAACAAGTTATACATCAAGTGTAAAAGGTTATTACAACATTTGAGTACATAATTAGAGTACATAATTAGAAAATATAGTGTTTAGGTGAGTACATGAGGGAAAACAACGTTCGCATAAGTACAAAGGTTGGGAAATTGAATACAGAGCAAGAAATAGGCGCAAGTACTTAATTAGTATGATTCTTATCGAGGTTAGAAGCCCGAGCATCCGGCAACTCTCGTCAAAGGTGAGCTCGAAGGGATTGTTGACTCCGCCAGTCAGAGATGTCTCTCCGAGAAAGTGTGTCGAACAAATAGGCTTTGAAGGAATTAATCGTAGAGGGATCAAAGGTTAAGGGTTTTAGGGAGTTTAACAGGTAACATGAGAGGATTATGAAGAAGATGATTTCTTAGCTTCGTACGGGTGCTTAACGAAGTAAACATTCTCTGTCTGGGCGGCGGTTAGAGCGACGTAGGGAGAGTGTTTTTGGCATCTGCGAACCATGTTGCCAGGTACTCGGGGTTCCCTCGATATAGCGTAAACGCCTGGACGCCAAGGAAATATTCGCGTCTTGGCGCTACTGATAGCCAGCCGAGGGCTAAGGCGGACGGTGTTACTCGCGCACGTATGGTATGCGGCCATGCACAACCTACACATGCGTTTAATAGCCTATGCAATTTTAAGTTTTGAGTGTTATTAAGACTATGGAACACTACGCAGCATAGTCAAATGCGGAAAAATGAGAGCTTCAACTAAGATTTACGCACGTTGCGGAAAGTGCATGCGCGAGGCTTGAGTGCATGAGCGTTCGGTAGACTTACATGAAACGGCGGTTCAATGCGTATCCCGTCCAATGTCGGGGTAAGCACACACCTAAGTTTAATGCGGGTTATTGTGCACCATAGCATCCAAAGAGAGAGAGAGAGAGAGAGAGAGAGAGAGAGAGAGAGAGAGGAAGAGTATGTATGCGTGTGCGTATCTGTGAGTGTGCTATACACAGCGTTGGGACAGGCGTGCGCGCGTCGACACAAGAGAGAGACAGAGAGAGGAAGCGTATGTATGCGTGTGCGTATCTGTGAGTGCGCTTTAGACAGCGATGGCGTCTAGAACTATAGAGTGTGTTTATGCGTGACTGTGCCTATCGGTGAGTGCTTGCAGTATATGGCGGCGCGCTATAGTCGCTTTACTTGTGTACACGGCATCGTCTCGTGCTGTACATTGGCGTTCAGACGCTTACTAATCGATGCAGTATTTATAAGATACCTTGATGATGTTATGTCTAACACTTTCGTCGCATATTTTAGTTATCATCGGCCAATCGTCACTGTAATACCATCACAAACATTGACTGCTAGTATTACAGAAATAACTGATGATACATCTGACAATATTTAACAGTATTGCAGAAGTGTAAATATTTGTAATATATTTCTAAACAAAAATATTAATACTTGTTACTTTCATTTTACACTTCCTCCAATACAACATCCTTTCCATTACATACCTTCATAAAACTCAGTTTTTATGTTACAAAACAAAAAATATTTATTTACTTTATTTTATATAAACTTCTTTCAATAACCATAAATTTCAATGTTTCACATCTGCCAGGCGTCCCGTGACGGCTCACTTTTTTTTATTATTGCAATTATTCTGGCCCTCCAGTTGTTACGTTGCACGACGTATACTTATTTTTAGTACGATTTGAATATAGACATGGTCTAAATGAAAAATGCGAAATCTCATTTTTCTTGAGCATTCATTACAGTGTGTCAGTGTCGCTTATGAGTCGAGCTCGCAAAATGCAAGATAATCAATTTTGTCATACGACTGCGATTCACCTTACGAAACATATAACGAAATTTGGAAGGATGCAAAGTTTGAAATATGCCTTGCACGGCTTTCATCAACAGTTTTTCGTCGTCAGTCACGAACTCCGTATCGCACCGGTCCGACAATCGGTGCCGATTAACCTAAGCCGCTTCGGCGCGATTACATATTTCTTACAAAGGTTCAATACAAACATTTGATTAACTTCAAATCCTAATTCTGTTTAAATTAATTGAGAACAAGTTTACACAAATTGCCACGAGGAATTGTGTAGGATAGAACCGTCAGTATCTGTTATTAGAAGGAGACTACAACATCCAACGTGCGAGAGATTGACAATAATTGTAAGTAGCATTACTAGAAAACTGTAAATAATAATTTATATAGTTAGTGATTAGAACAACGTTAGCTAAACTATATTTAAACGAACATCATAACATCTGTCAATGTCTAAACTGTCTGTGTAGTGAAGTGCTCTAGTCCTAGGCCAATAAAACAAAACATAACAATTGAGATGACTCTTGTGTCCATTTATTCCAAATTAAATATAAATATTGATTAATATACCAAATTCCTAATAAATATCGACCACGTAGACATCGTAAAGGTAAGGACTTACATTATTATCTAAGATCACTAATAGAAACCTTACATTTCAATAAATAAATAAATTAATTACTTTTTTTTATAAGAAATGCATACTTGAATAAAAATATGTATTCGTATAAAAAACCGCTGCCAATTCTTTGGCACGTAGCTTCCTTCAACCTTATGTAATGCTTTAATATCTAAATTGTTTTTACTTCATATATAATTCTATAAAGTTTTTATGCTTTTTCGTTTGATGGATAAAATTATTTCGAAATAATTATATTACATAATCAATGCGTAACTGAAAATATTGTTTTTAACGATTTAATAAAACAAAAAACAGAAAAAAACTAGCCAAGGTATAGATTAAAATCCATCAAATAGAAGCTAAGATCTAAGCGATGCAGTTTTCAGTTATATAGAGTATACAATATACAGGGTGAGAGAACGAAATGTTGACGCTCAATATCTTTGAAACTAACTGATTTTATAAAAATCCCAAAGAAAGGGATCATTGTGCTATAAAATGCTAACTAAATCTAAAATTTGAACTTGATTATTGCCTTTTTACTCCAGTTATCGCGTCACGTAGAAAAACGATTTTTTTCAGTTTTTGATGTTTTTCTCAGGATCTTCCCCATGAAATGACTTAAAATTTAAGTGGAATATAGCCCTAATTACCTTAAATAATCATATTTTTTTAGAATGATTCGCTATTTAGTTTTTGAGTTATAACGATTTAAAAAAATTGCACTGTATGGTGTATAATAAAAGAACGACGAACGATAATATAAATTTTTCACGGTAAAAACATAGGCAATTTTATTCTCTTTCAGGTACATATTAAGCAAAAACGGACTTTCGTCCCACTATCTTCTAGCAAAAACCAAGAAAATGAGACTTGGTGGGTTAAAATTTTTCTAAAAACATCATTTTTCGACTAAAAATTCATCAAAACACACTTCCCACATGCTTTTACACAAACTCCAAAAATTACTATTACAAGGCTTCCTTAGGAAGGAAGCAAAATGTCTCATAGTATACAGGGTGAAAAAACAAAAGTTTGAAGCTCAATATCTTTGAAACTAACTGGTTTTATAACTAGCGCGCCACAACGCGGCCTTCGGCCGCTATGTGGCTTGCCGCCTTGCATCGCTTCGCGATGCAAGGCACGCAAAACGCTCGCGCTTCGCGCTCGCCAGGCCCCCCGACGCTCGCGCTACGCGCTCGCCAAGCGCCCAAACTCCGTCGCTCGCGCTTCGCGCTCGCCATAAGTACCTGCCGGTGTCGGCTCTGCACTCTCGCTGTCTGACGTTTGTTATCTAATGTATAACAAAAAAAAAAAAAAAACGATGAAAAAAAATTAATTTTGTATCTATTTTGTATACAATTAAAAAATGTGTTGGCCATGCGTAACTCGAATGTTTTTTATTTATTTTAGTTTTTAACTCATAATTTTCAATATTGTTGATTTTGGAATATACATTCATAATTTTGATATGTATTCTTTTATCGCGACAAAATTTACTTAAATATGATAAAAAACCAATTATTATTCCGTAAGAAATAAAATTAACATTTTATTATAATTACTTTAATGGCAAATTATATTACTTGAGATGGAAATTTCGCCTTTGTTAAGCGACACACCAGTGGCGGCACAAAATATACCGAATTTCATAAAAGGTGGACAATCGGAACTATGCTAGTGGTGGAAATACATTGCAGGTTAAATGTGTAAGCTGTGACGTCATGTCTTACCAAAGTGAATTTCCATCAACGTTTCTAAAGTCATAAATTTGTGGCCAAGAAATACATAATTTGTTGTCCGCTCTATCGGAAGCAAGGCAGGCTAGCGAGCGTCGACCACGTGCGCATCATTGTGCGCCATCGAGCCGGCGACCGTTCACGCCAGTGGTCTGCGTGTGGTGTGTTGACGTTTTGAAGTAGCCTCCCGGCCTCCGCTAACGCAATGTTTTTGCTCTGTACATCTTTTTCGACGATATTATAAGTGAGTGCGTAGTGAAAAACGACAAAAACGACGCGATGCAAGTCAGTGTTGTATAGTAGTTTAAAAATTAGAGAGAAGTGCTCCGATGGATTCGCTGTTTATCCGTATCCCAAGCACATTGCTCACCGCGATCCGCTCGCGATCAGCTACTCGCGTCTTGCTTTGAATAAGGCGAGGGCAAAAAGTATCAACAGTGATGGTGCAATCATGTAACGGAAATGAAAGTCACAGGACGATGCGAGTGTGAATAATCCATTCTAGGCCTCGACGAATGCAGCAATATGTGAAGATACGTAACTTTAGCAAAGAATGGAGTTTTGGCTTGGAGGTTATCTTTCTATTCGTCGACTACTCCTAGCTGCTGCTCCTGCTGATTCTATTGGCTGGCTGAATATATTATTCTTGTCAGATGGCTGTCCTAAGGTGACGATTCACCGATCACACAGATGCATCAAAGTCTATGTTTTGTGTTCATCATTTTTGAGTTAGTCAGTGAAATCAGTGTGATTATGTGTATTGTGTGATGCTGTTTTTAGAGTTAAATCAGTGTGTAATCTGATGTCTCCTACTAGATAGCTATACGGCATTGGATGAGAGACAGACATTATCGTGGGCGCCGCAATATTTGATCAATGGAAGCACTACCCGGGGCGATCGCACTGTCTAAGGCGATGCAGGCTGGCGTTCGGCTCTTTACACACGCTCAAGGTGTGACTGAGCAGATCTCACACACTATCAATTGATGCAGGCTGGCGTGCGACTTCTGCAACTACATTAAGATGATCCTGGAGGCTAGATTTACTCTCGGCCTGTGATGGTGCTGATTGGCGTCTCTGGGTCTTCAACATTATTG
>CM053168.1:38653261-38664649 GCA_012977825.3 Pteromalus puparum
CACACACACACACACACACACACACACACACACACACATCCGTACGGACATTTTCTAAAAACATCATTTTTCGACTAAAAATTCATCAAAACACACTTCCCACATGTTTTTACACAAACTCCAAAAAGTACTATTACAAGGCTTTCTTAGGAAGGAAGCAATAATATATTCTGCGTAGGTATTACAATAGTGCGAGTGAACGTCTAAACTGTACAATTAGTCAGTCTTGACAAATAGACATTAAGAGCGTGCGAAGCGAGCGATCGAGGATCATTAAGAGATGGGCAGCGGCCCTATCGTAAAATCTGTGCGTAGGCGGTAAAATCTGAGACGGAATTCACGGGAAATTTGAAAAGCCTAATAACCTTGTTTGTCGGGAACTCGGCGACGACACAATAATCCGGCTCGGCAAGTTTTTGAGTTTTGCGTCGCAGATGCGAGGCAACGTACTGATATACAAAGCAAATATATTTTCAAAGTAGAAGCATTGTTTATAAATAAAATAAAAATTTAGATTCACATAAAGTATGAATAGTTGAAAAGTAGTAAGCCAAAACTGTGCATAGTTTATTTATAATATTTTTATAAGAAAGGAACTCGAATCCGTGGCGTGGAAAAAGTACTCGCACAGATTTTACTATAATTTAAGATTGAAATAGTTAAACGTTAGAAAATAGTTAATTATAATAATACGTTAAATATAATAATAATATTAGATTAGATTAATTATGAACATTATTATAGAGAAAGTTTTGTTAATATTATTATATTGGATAAATCGCTAATTTAAGTTTAGAATAAATATTACATAAGAAACTATTGTAAATTTAGTAAATAATCAGGAATACAACAAGAAAATCGTAAAATCGTACAGGGAGGGCCATCTAGCGGGAATCGGCAAGACTAGGAAGGTAGTCTGGTCGTGGAGTTCAGTCGAGGTGGCTGCTCCCTGATAATTTATAAGTGTTAGAAATATGGCGATAACACTCGTCATACACGGCCCAACCAAGCTACCCCAGCGCCCTTCCGAGGCGCTACGACCACGTGACCCGCCGCTGCGCTCGTCGGCGCGCTGCGCTTGCCTCCTTACTTTGTGCCCGCTCTCCAAGCTGTTCACACGTTCGCTTAGCCACGCCACGAATCTCTTTACCTCTGTTCACGACACGTTTCTAAAGAATAAAGCCACGTTACTTTTAAGTTTAACTATTCGGTGTTTTCCTTTGTATTTACCTTAACCTTATCGATTGCGTACGGGTATCGTTAATATACCGACAATAAGTCATGATATTGTATTTTCAAGCCGTGGTGGCTAAAGTGTTGTTAAATTTTTCAAAGTTGCTCAGAATATACTTTTTATTTTAAAACTCACAACTGTTGGAGTTGCGTTAGTTATTTACCAAACTATTATTATCATTGCTAACTAAACATCATTAACAAAGATGGAGGGAGTTTACAGGACAAGTAAACTCTGAGTTTGCAGATATCTACAGAAGAGCAAGTAAAAAATTATTTAAATGATTTTATAAATATTCAAGGGTCGGTGACTTGTGAGTTGAACAGGCTTTGAACGCTGCCGTTCATACTTCAAGTTTTTGGGTAAACTTGTGTAGTTGACTGAAGGGTTGATTGGACTTCGCATGTCGGAGGCCTTTTGACCTACAGTTCAGCGAAACTCGTTCGTTAGTGAGGGTCGGGTTATAAATTTTATATGAATAACGCGTTTCTATAAAAATAAAAATCATGGAACGACTCCACCCCGAGTTCAGCGAAAGCTAACTCCAAACGGAGATTTACTAAGTTCGTCGCTAGGACGTAACAAAAGCTTCGATACCGAAATTTTTACCACCACAAAGCTTTTTCTTGGAGAAAGTAAAATTGTAGACACTCTGTTATAAAGACATTAAAAAAACGCACTTAAATAAGTGAGCAGCTTCGTTGAATATGCCACTAATGAGTTGATATACGTTTAAAAGTCACGAAAAGGAAGTTGAAGCTATAGCCCATGGCAGTTGTGTGAAAGCAGCTCGCGAAGAAAGAGATTGAACGAAACAAAATCAGGTTAAAATTAAAAAATTATTGTAAGATTCATCAAAGAATTTTTTGTCGGTTTTTAAGACTATAATTGATCAATTTATTATTTAACATTGATCAAGTGGTGCGGTAGCGCTACGAAGGCGAATTTGAGAAATAGACGAAGCCGCGGCTCCCGTGATACTGTTTACTTCTAGTTGGTGTTAGAATTTTTCATGATACAGAAAAAAATGCTTATCATTACTGTTGTAGTAAGTATATACCAAACTAACCACGTAAGTGTTGTAGTAAGTATGTACCATGAACAAAATGTAAGGAGCATGGCAAGTTTCGCAGTAAATATCTTGAGAGTTGTTTCTAATTGATCAATTTATTACTAAAGTTTAATTGCCAATCATTCGACTCAGCCATTAAACATAATCATCTTATGTTTTCCGTATTATAAATAAAATGATATAACTGTGAACTTGACTTTTTTAATTGACCTCAGTTGTTTTTTAATCTGTAATTTGTCTGCAAATAAAATTATTAACATGCATGATGATACGCAAAATATAAAACGCGCGTAACCTTTTTATTTTGGTTAAATTTATTTTATAGCCATTTCACAATTATATTAATTTATTATTTAATTATACATGATCGCTTTAATTGTATATGTTGATGAAGTGCCAACTGTAAATACTTTTGAATTTAGAATACGATTTATAATATTTTAATGCAACACATTTTTGAATAACAGATAAATTGCTAGGCATTTTCATGTTGACAAATATGTTTTTTAATTAATTGAAAACTTGATTTATTCGTATAAATAAAATAAACTCTAAGAAAATCCTTTTGTTTGTTTTGAGGCGTAGTTATTTAGAAGATAATTTTACTTTTCCTCTGCATGAAGACGTACATACTATTACAGAAGAACTAGTAGCTTCATCTTTTAATATACGCTGGATAACTAGAGGCACTGGTCGAACGTATGACAGTATCTTTGGCACGGGTGCCTTAAAAGTTTACTTTTCAAAAAAGGTCTTATCTTACATTAAGCTCAATAGAAAATGTAGGACGTGCGACATGGGTCAATCTAAAACAGATTATGACAGTCGCTTAAATTTCCCAGGCTCTCCAGAAACAATGGAATCCCATGCCGCTGTCCAGTAAACCCAGAAAAATCCTATTTCAAAAGAAGAAAAAAATAGAGATTGGAGTTTTTGTTGCTGACAACGACAGCAGTTCTATTTATGCTGTTCGCGATGCTTCCCCTCATATGGTTATAAAACAAGTCGATAAAAATGACACTAGCAAATGGGCCGTCAATTTACTCTCAAAAATAAAAAACAGCAATAAAAAACTGAACGCTCAATCCATAAAATATCTGGATATTCTAATTTTTGTGTTTCCCAGTACATTGGAAATTAACGTAGCATGGCTACTGCCATTATAAACATTCCAGAGCACTGTTTTAATGATCACGAAAATTGTGGCAGCTAGTGCAATGATAAAGCGAATCCAGACACTTTGTATAGTAATAATATATATGGACGTTAATATCATTTTTTATGTTATTGTTAAGACTCTAACGTGCTCGTACCATGCATGCTTGGGGAGAAATAATGTGTACACAGGATTTCACAATAAATCACTATTTATTGATAACACCTCAAGCTAATCATCTATTGATGATACAACGTAGTGAAGCTATTATATGAGAATATAATTTGTATAACAAAGTAATCGAACTGACAAGCTAAAACGCGTGTTGACCGTTCGAGTGCACAAGGCGAAGAGAGCGACGTCGGCGGTGACCGTCTCGCGGCATAGAGAGGGGAGAGTTGAGTCGCATAGCTCTGCGTTGGGCCTGCCGTCTCTAGCTAGCAGACATCTGCTCGCTCATATCCAACACTCCCTTCCGAGCAGATTTCTTTTGCTCGGAATTGACTGCATCCAGCCTGTGCAGTACTATTTATATTGTTTTCTGAAAGACAGCAAAAGTCGTGGTTATTTGAGTTTATGATATAGCAATAAGTCAGCCTTGCATGCAATTCAAAAGGAAAACCCCTTGTGAATATGCTGGCTATTTATTTCTTCCAGCAATCAATCGGCTTCTTTAATTCAATTCAAACCATCCAGCTAATTTTAATCAAATTTTTGCCAATACGTTCTCGAACATTGTATTAAACTTGATCAAATGTCTCAGCCTTGCAATGCAACTCACTTGTTGATAAGCAGAGACATCATCATCCTAGAGAGTCATGGGGAAGAAGAATAGTAAAAATCAGATCAAGCATATAGAATATTTCAAATTCAAACTTAGAAAATGGCAGATATAATATCTCCTGGCAAACTTTGCTTATATACACTAGGGCTACGCACTCAGCTTAACAAGTTTACAGAGCTGTGTGAGACAGTGATGCGTTCTCTACTTATTACTAACTGTATTGCCATACAATTTGATCACAAATCCATTTGTAAATTCGAGCAGATACGGACAGTAAGACTAGCATCTGAAAGTCCTCGTAATTGTCAAACTTTTCTTCAACCTTCGAGACCCAGACCTCTGATGTGTTTTGATCGTTGATAAGCTTGTTTCACTTCAAGCGTTCATGGTATACACCATGTCAAATCGAAAATTTTTGATGAAAGTGACTGAGAATCTACAACATTCCTGTAGAAAAACCAGCTTGTTCAATATGCTCTCGAGCTAAGTTTTGTTTACGCTTCTGTCTCAGTTAAGTTCAATACACACATAAGTATCTAAGTTATCGATTTCTAGCTCAAACTGCAATTTGATTCCATCCAACTTAATTTTGTCATTACTGGTTGATTTAAAACTTTACATTAACTTTATCCAACTTGTTTATGTCATTTCTGGTTATCACTATCATCTTTGTAAATCAGTAGTTCAAGTACTTGTCTCTTTGATCAAGAAGATAAACAAGATTTTTACATGAAGCTTTCGGACTTGAATTATTTTATTGAATGTTACTAGGCACATCTAATCTTACAAACTTAATTTTACCAAGTTTCAGTTGAACAGTAAACACTCGCAGTATTTCTATATCACTTTACTACTAATCGTTTACAAAGTAGTTGCTCAAAGATCAAGCTGTTGTACTTTGAAATCAAGGTTTTTTTAGTATAGCTAATGCTCATTAGAATAGTTTCAAACACTTGATTTTAATGCACATGTTTCACTTCATGTATGAGTTTTTATCTTTGAAACATTTTATTAGAAACCGAACCATGTCACTGGCACTATTGTTCGATCTAACTTTCTTTTCAAGTTTCCATTCTGAAACAATGATATTTGGCTTTTGCCTTTCGAGCTTAATGATAAATCAATGACAAACCAACTTTTATTTTTCTCTGTTAATACGGAATCATCTCTAACTATTTTTCCTTATTCAAGCTTGTTATCTGTACCAATAGTCAGTTCATATGAGTTTGGATCATTGTATACAGTCGCAATACATTTACCCTGTTCTTGTATTGTAGTAAGTTTAAGTTTACTTCAACCTTACGTGACGCTATCAATTGTCTGATTTCTCCATCCGTTTCTAATATTTACCTTTTTTTCCCTCCGTTTCAAAGATCAAAACCTCATTTTCGTATCGAACTTATTAAATATTTTGTATTTATCTCCAAATAAAAAATTCTGTCAGCTCAGATTTGGATTGTACAACTTTTACGTTCCAGCTAAAGTTCAAAATTTGAATTACTGTTATAAGTATGATGTCATCTCAGTAATGTCGTTATTTTCAGGTATATATCAGGGATGGTGATCTTTAATTTAATTTCAAACTTGTTAATACATCCGACATATAGCTACACCGAAAGTAACACATTATTCGAGCTTCTGACAATGCCAATTTTAATCAAATTCTGCAAGAAATACTTTCTTTTCTATTATCCAGCTATCATATACTGCCTGAATAGGGCGCATGACTTCGACGCATGTTAGTCTCTTCAATCTAAGAACTCTTTCATCTATAAACTCTATGAACAATCATTGTTAAATGTATCTACAATACAAACTAAAAATCATCAATTCAATAATAATTATTGAAAATAAAATCTTTCAAGATTATCATGATTATTTGAATGTACTAAATTTTCTGACTTGACCAAAATAATTTCATCAATTCACAATCTGTGCTTTAAAATAAATTAATTCATTCAAACTATTTATTCCAAATCTCAATGAATTATCAAAGTTGAAATAGCTAGAGCATAGCTCATTGCCTTATCTAATCCAGCATTCAAAGTAATTTGCATAAATTTATCAGACTTATTGCTTTCATGAATCCCATAAAACTTTATTTATTTTCCAGCTTGGAGATTTTCTCTTTAGTTTCAAGCTTATGTTGTCAATTGCTCACTTGCTTGTTATATGTTGGATCTATAATCGAGCTTAATAGATTCGCTAACTTCGAGCATATTTTTCTTATTAGAGTTTATACTTTTGTCAAAGACGTACATCACACTGAGATAAACTATGCAACAATTTCATTTGTTTCAAGCTGTTTTTCCCTCCATTCCAACTGTTTGTGTTATACTCCATCATCCAGTGTAGTTTTATTTGTACATTCTAGAGATTAAAGTTCTTACAGACGACAATTTTCCAGATAATGACTTGACAGACTATTTTCAGACTCAATTGAACAATCATCAGTAGCGTAACTCGGACCATTACTTACTCCCTCCGAATTTATAATCACGGAAATATACGAATTCGCACGTTAAATATCAAGCTTTTCAGTATCATCATTGATTTGAAAATCAATTTTGAGTTGATACTTGCACTACACCACTTCTTAATTTTTCCAACGAGCATACTAGAAATCAGGTTTGGATTTTAAAACAGAAATACTATCAGTTTTAGGGACTTCCAATTTCTTTGTCGTTATTGGCCTCGGCCTTGACTTCCATCAAACTTAGACTTCTCAATGGTATTACAGCCTGATGCGCTATCAATTTTACATTTCGTATTCCGAATACAATGATCACGTCGACAATAACATACGAGAAATCGAGCCTTTTCTGACTTTCATATACTTAACCAAACTTTTCAAGCTGAGATTTTCGGGTGAACGTAACCGAACCGAACATGCATTTCACATCCTTGCATCCAAAGCACATCTTCCTTGCTTCGTGTATTTATGCTTGTGGTACCCTTCATTGTCGTAGTAGAAAATCATCCTTCCTAGGTGAAAATACTTGGTTTGTTTAGGCATAAACAACGTCATCTAGAGAGATGTCCAGCTCACACTTTCAAATTCTCTCGAAGTATTTCCTGTTAAATATTGTAATATCTATGAATTCATTGTTAACGATTTCTAGTAGCTATTTCATTAAGACTCTGTGTTTCTCCAACAAAACGTGGATTTTTGACAGTGATTTCAAGGAATGTTATTATTTCTCAAACATATGGATATACTCAGTAATTAATTATATAATCGAGCTCTATATTATCAAACTTATCTTTTAAAGACTGAGTTCCTTTTATACCTCTTTGCTCGAACTACACATAATGCCATATAACAATTTTCTCAGGAGGACTGTAATTTAATTTCAAGCATGTCACTTTGTTTTGGTAGTTTGAGTTTATCAAGCATATGAGACAAATCACGAATATCTAACAACTTAAAGTAGCATGACATCAATTCTATTTATAATAAATTTTTCGAACATAACCCAACTTAATTGAGTCGAACTTTCGAGCACATAAGATTGACGGATAAATTGCATAGAATCAATTACAAATAGTCAATTTTAATATTAAACAATTTAAGAAAGAAAGAGAAACACGTCCAACTTAACTGTTCATTTTTACTCTTTACAGACACATTCCCATGAACTGTTTCTTATTTAATTTTTCCTGGAATATTTTTAAACTATGTAATTTCTACTCACGTTATCCAATCCGTCATTGTAATTTGAATTTATGCTCGTTACCAGTTACCAGCATTCGACAGTCACTCAAGGAAGTTATTTTGGGCTGAATGTATTCGTACGCTGACCTATTCCTTGAAATTAGCAGTCCCCTTCTTATTGAGCTTGTTCATTATATCTAAAAATTGAACAATATTATTAAAATGTGAAAAATTGAATTTTCAATATCAGTATCATTCCTATTTGATACATAATCGAGCTTTCGTTTTCCATCTTGAACAAAATTGTTAAAAACAAAATTTGCTGAATCCAAATGATTGCTATCATTTTGTTCCTTGTCCACACATTCCAACTTAGACTTTCAAGCTATTTTTCAACAGAACTTATTATCATGTTCTTCTCTAACTAAATGTTCCGACTATGTGTCCTCAGCCTTAGACGGATTTTTAATTTAACAGATCCAAATCCAGTTTTATGTTTTTATGCAATTATAACTGGGGTGGGTTTCACACCTTGCAATTACAATACAAGTTTTCCAACATTTCGAACTTATTGTTTTCAACAATATCGAACTGATTGCCGGCACACCGTCAGGCTCAATCATATTTCGTACTGGACCGAGTTCTTTTATACTGGCTTAAAGAAAACTCCTCAGCAGAAGCCACCTCTTCGGCTCGTTTTCTGTAGATTTCGTTTCACACTTACTCCAGCTTTAACTCCCTTACGGAAAAATCATATTTAAGCAATTTAAAGTTTTATGAGCAAATGTTCAGTTAACGAACAAAAATTAAAAGAACAATGCTGATTGCTTAGATTTTCCATGATTAAATGCCTTTTACTCTGACGAACGACAATCAAAAGAATAGCATTTTATCATAGAAGGCAATGTATGAAGCAAATGTTCAGTTGACGAACGACAATCAAAAGAATAATGCCAATTGCCTAACTTATCTCGTGACCTGTGATTTCACAGCACACATGGTGTAGCAGCAACAACATACACTACACTACAAATACTGGTTAGCACAATAATTTGGATCTGATGTACACACGTTTACGTATATACATGTACACAAATACACATACACACGCACGTATGCACATAAAGCATGCTATTTGAATTTCGATATGTACATATTTACTTAGAAACGTTTCAATTTTTAAAGCTGTCAAATTAATTTTCTTCGAGCTTTGATCGATCTCATTCTCGTCCTTCTGGACATCACAAAACTTTCTTATAATTCATCTGTGAAGATAATTATATTGTTTTCTCTGAATGTCTTTCAGAAATTCCCAATTCAAGATCCTGAATTGGCAGTTATAACTGTTCTTTATTTAATTAATTAATTCAAACATAATAATAATTATTATAAATAATTTTAGGCATCGTTTGTTTTAATTTCACAAATTTTCCATAAACCATCAGTGCGGCGCCACACGATTCGAACAGCGTGCATGCATATATCGTACATGTATACTAGTAAATTGTAACGACAAGCTGTCATAATTTTACTCAGTTATACACTAGCACATTATCAGCCTAAGTGCGGTTGCGATCAAGCTATGGTCAGGGAGCAACGCTCACGCTCCCTCCGTTAAGCTTATAGGAACGCCGTGGACACATATACCAGCATCGAGTTCGCTCCGCATCTCTCTCGCTCAGCCTGTCCCAGACCGACGCGAGCGCGCGCGAGCGTCTATATCACGCTTTCTCACTCAATGAAAGCAACATGGCGTCCGCCTGTGTTAACGGCTCCTCCTTCACGCGTGTTCCCGCGCACTCACATACCGCCATCTTGATGACGTCGAAAAACAACCGACGCCACATGCCGATATGCACGTCCGAACCTGCTGCTCAACCGCGCGCGATTTCTTGGAACTTGGCAACGCTATGCTCATGTTCCAACAAAAATTTCGACAAGGCGATTGCATACGAAAACGAACACAATTTTCCTGCAACACTCGCGATCGCGCACTTTTCAGAAATCATGATTATTTGAGCTTTTACCTGACTAAAATATCACAAAACCTTTCTACTCGAGCTGTTGGCCATTTTTAACATCATCGAACTTAGAATTGAGCTCGGTTGAACGAGATCTCGAACAAAGAAAATGCCGCGCCGGTACTCTCCACATCAAACTCTGTCCTCGTCGAGACGCTGTCCACGTCTTAGTCCATGTTGAACGTAGTACTTCGAACTGAGGAACCGGCTAGCACTTACAACACTTTTCACTCGCGAGTTATTTCAGACAAGCACACAAAAGTCCAGCAAAGTCTCAGCGCGCAGTCGAAGCGTGCTGGGCCCATAACCTGTTGAGACTCTAACGTGCTCGGACCATGCATGCTTGGGGAGAAATAATTGTATACAGGATTTCACAATAAATCACTATTTATTGATAACACCTCAAGCTAATAATCTATTGATGATACAACGTAGTCAAGCTATTATATGAGAATATAATTTGTATAACAAAGTAATCGAACTGATAAGCGAAACGCGTATTGACCGCTCGAGTGCACAAGGCGAAGAGAGCGCCGCCGTCGCACAGCGACGTCGGCGGTGGTCGTCTCGCGGCATAGAGAGGGGAGAGTTGAGTCGCGTAGCTCTGCGTTGGATCTGCCGTCTCTAGCAAGCAGACATCTGCTCGCTCATATCCAACAATTATCTATATTTATATACAGTATCTCAAACTATCGACTAACAGTTGGCTTTTATCCAGTTTTTAATCAATTTCATTTGCACATATTTTTCAATATTTACAATTTTTAGATTATTTGGTAGAGCATTGAAGACTACTATTGCTTTTTCATAATATGTGCATGAAAAAGGCCACTTCCCATACATGTAAAATGAATGGAAAATCGAGTTTTACTTAGCAGCAGGAAAAAACTACTCCCTTGGGCGGAAATAGTATATCTAAAAAAAAACGCAAAAATCTGTACTTGCGTTACAAAAAATATGCTGTGCACCAAGGACTAAGTGGGCTTTTTGGCCTCGTGTGGTTGCAGTACTCGTCTGCGGCTCGTAAACGCCCTCGCCTTCGGCTCGGGCTAACTCGCCATGACTCGTAATGCAAACTCCACACTCGGCCTAAAAAAGCCCACTTAGCCCTTGGTGCATACCATATTTTTTGTAACGCAAGTACAGATTTTTGATTTTTGCGTTTTTTTTTTTTTTTAGATATTGAGTGCGACCGATGCAACTTTTTTCAGAATCGGCGACCACACTCTTAGTAGACTAATTTTTAAATTTATATATATATATATACTGGAGGGGGAATGGAGGGGGAGGTGGCGGCGTGGGAGGGGGGATTTGACCCTTCTAAAATACCGTAAATTTTGAAACAATTTCACGTTAAAAAGTGTAGGGGCTGGTGGAGGGGGTGGAGGCGGGCTGGAGGGGGGTGGAGGGGATTTTTGCTTAAACATCACGCTTAGATTATATAATATAGGGTGGATCATATTTCT